>CM026426.1:87852885-88452885 GCA_014871385.1 Ceratodon purpureus | reverse complement strand
AGGGAAGACGGTGTTTGCAACAAACTTGAGGTGGCACCGAGGACAAGGTTTGTCCAGGTGAAGAACAGGGTCTCCACCCGCCTCTCCTCCGTTGTTTCCATCAGGCGCCTTTGGCTTGATGGAGGCTTGAGCAAGTTTTTCGGCTTTGCACTTCTCCTGGAGGTCTGCGATTTCCTCCTCCGCCTTCTTGTACTTCATTGCAGCCACATCCACATCTTCCTTTGTTGAAGTCCTGGCGAGGTCAGCCGCATCCCACTCCAAGATGTTTGCTTGAATCTCCCCCCCAACCTTGCGGATCTCCCTATCATTCAGAATCTTCTCCTCTACATCCCCGACCCGCTGTAGCTCCTTACTCTTCTTCCGCAAGAGCATTGCATGCTGTTGGAGGCGCTCATCCTCGGCCTCAAAGTGGCAAATCCTCTCATCCATCTGCAACAGGGATTGCTGCTTCGTCTCCAGCTCTTTCTCTACAGCTTGAAGCTCGGCCGTCTTACGCACCACCTCCTCGAGCAATTCTTCGAGCTTAGTGGTAGCACAGCCTTTCGTGTCGCCACCAGTACTTCCTTCTTGGTGCGGTTCTTTGACGTTGCCAACAGAAGCGGCCCCAACTCCATCACCCCAAGTATCGCATTCTCCATCCTTCAAGAACTGTGCCACCTCCTTGAGAATTCGCTCAACCTGGTAACGGAGAGCTGGGGGTCGCAGCTTCAGAGGATTTAGGTTTGCATGTTGGAAACGTTCCTCCAGAATCTGAGCCGCTGCCCCAGCCCAATTGACTGGGTGCCCCTCCTTGAAATGGTAAATGCAAGCCCGCAAGAATGATTGACTGAAGGCCTTGTTGTCCGGAGCTTCCCGATACACCTCCATGTAGCATTGGTTGTACTTCTTCAAGGCTACTTCATCACAGCAGTCTCTGAAGTAGTGTCGATTTTTGTTGGCACCATCGCCAGGAGGCCATATCTGATCGTACCAAGAGCGAGGCACCATAGCTTTGGTGACCTTGTTGGGCATGGGTCCTTCATTGCTGAGCCCGAACGCCTCCACGAAAAAGGTAGGTGGGTACCTGGCGTCGTCCCTCCCCAGCAGCAATGGAGCCTTAGTCTGGAGGCGCTCACACAGCTTTTGTGGAATCCCATCCAGATTGAAGGGAGTCTCCCACTCATAGCTGGTGATCCCTTCCGGCCCTGGTTCCGTCTTGACCTTCGGCAGATTTTGTGCCACGACTTTCCCTTTCCCCTTCACGGAATCGCGCCGCAGCTCCTCCTCTTGTGCCACAGCTTTCCCTTTCACCAAAGATTTGGATCGCCGCTGCACAAATAGGTTTGACATTTTGCTGCACAAATAGGTTTATCATCGAATTGCCATTCCCTCTTGATCCTAAAAAAATATTTTCTAACTAAACTGGACGTTGCGTCCGATCAGTAAACTATTATCTCCAGTTAAACACAGAGCAAGAAAACAACATGAACATCCTAGCTGCAGTCACGCCACTGGGTACTGAAGGCAGGTGGTGGCAACAAAGGTAATAGATTTCTAAACATACCTAGCAGTTTCCTTGAAACCGTAAGACCCGGCTGCTCCAATTCGAACTCCCCTCGGCCGCCCAAGACCTTTACATCACAACAACAACAACATTATCAGTCAAGACTCAATCAAATGCAATGTGGCCCATATCAGATTTGTGAGTTCATTGGAAGGGTGTTTCCACCTAGAACTGGCTGGGTTATCATTCCCTCTTGTTTCTAACTAAAAAATATTTTCTAACTAAACTAGACATTGCGTCCGATCAGTAAACTATTATCTCTAGTTAAACACATTGCAAGAAAACAACATGCAGAAATCAATTCACGAGCCATGCACAAATAGGTTTCACATACTGCAACCACAATAGTACTGAAGGCAGGCGGTGGCAACAAAGGTAATAGATTTCTAAACATACCTAGCAGTTTCCTTGAAACCGTAAGACCCGGCTGCTCCAATTCGAACTCCCCTCGGCCGCCCAAGACCTTTACATCACAACAACAACAACATTATCAGTCAAGACTCAATCAAATGCAATGTGGCCCATATCAGATTTGTGAGTTCATTGGAAGGGTGTTTCCCTAGTTAAACACAGAGCAAGAAAACAACATGCCGAAATCAATTCACGAGCCATGCACAAATAGGTTTGACATTCTGCAACCACAGCATTACTGAAAGCACAGAAACAAGCTCGCGCACCTCACGGAATTCGCCCTTCGCAAACCTGGTTCTAAAGTACTATGCTAAATTAAGCAACACACACGGCCAAAAGCCTCTGGTAGCAACACGCACGGCCACATTACTCTGGTAGCAACACACACCGCCACAACCCTTTGGTAGCAACACACACGGCCCGAACTCAACGCTGTGGTAAAACCCTATATTTATTTAATAATCACGGCCACAACCCTTTGCTAAACCCTTGACCTAATTCGTGGACGCCCGACCCCTAAAGCTGGGACTTTTTACTTTTTAGAACTTAAAATTAATCAAGCAACATTAATCAATCAGGGAAATCAGTACTTTTCTCATTTAGTAATTGCTAAACTACCAAATTCCAAGTAAAAGTGGTTATACGGCTCTTGAGGTTTCACATTGGAGGCTAAAGCTTAGACCTTGATCCCTTTGGATGTGCTTATATTGTTATACTTTTGGTGAATTTTGGCATTGAGATCTTTTAGAAAGATATTTCAGAATTAGTACTGTTGGGAACTCCGGGAAGTTGAACTGTCCAGGGACTCTTAGATATAGTGAAATGTCAAGGGGCAAAACAATTTACTGAAGGCAGGCGGTGGCAACAAATTTGAATTTTTTTAATTCTTTTTATTTTTTCTGTATTTTTATCGACTCAGTTTGGATATAAGTACAATCACAAAGTTTGAATCATCGATGATAGCCTTGGTGGCTTGGTGATCCGAGGCTTCGGGTTTAAACTGTCGTGGCAACCCCAGGGTGCTAGTGCCGGGTTCGAATCCACCCTCCGACACGCACCCCACCACGCTTCCCAATGCGCAGTTGATGGCGCAAATTTTTATTTTTTATTTTTTATTTTTTTTCTGTATTTTTACTGACTCGATTTTGGTATAAGTTTGTTGAGAACATTTACATCTTCAGTCAAAGCCTTGGTGGCTTGGTGATCCGAGGCTTCGGGTTCGAACTGTCGTGGCAACCCCAGGGTGCTAGTGCCGGGTTCGAATCCACCCTCCGACACCCACCCCACCACGCTTTCCGATGCGCAGTTGATGGCGTAAATTTTTCCTTTTTTTAATTCTTTTTACTTTTTCCGTTTTCATACAGTAATTAGTTTTAATTAGGAATCGCTAAACTTATCGGAGTTCCCAACAGTACTCTAAGTTTTGGATCTGAGGCATTCATTGTTGCCACCACCTTCAAATCAGTTTGCTTTTGTTGCCACCGCCTTGATTTCTAGCGATTTAATTATCAATAGTAGATTTAAATGTTTTCGTCAGTCAAATGAAAATTCTAAGTTCTTTAAATTCTTATATCGAATGGCTACGATTTGTATAAGGATTTTTAAAGATAATGTCACAACTATGTCAAGTTGCTTTTGCAAAGTCAAAATATCCTAATGAATAAGTCTTACTTTCTAATCAACCTTCAAAAGAATTTTGTTTACATTGTATTCATTACAAAATTTTAATTAAACGATTTTGAAAATTGATTGTCAAATATTAATGATAACTTGACTACATTTTTTATTAACATAGAAATACAATCTACATAGCTATGATATTGAAAGATCTACTCGTCAATTTTAAGTTAACTAGTTGTTGCCAAAAATTAAAAGAATGAAACGGTAAACAATTTAAAATAGAAATTGTTTTAAATTATAGAAGTGCAAAATTATTAGAGATTTGCACTAACTTGTTGCATTTATTTATGCACTAAAGGTTGCATTAATTTTTGCACTAAAGGTTGCATAAATTTTTGCACTTAAATGATCAATAATTTTTGCTTTAAATGGTGCAAAAAATCGTTTCATTGGGTTGAGCATTAATTTTTGCACAAAATATGCAATAATTTATGATTAAATTGTGCATTAATTTATGCACTAACTAGTGCATTAATTTATACACTAGTTAGTGCATTAATTTATGTATCAAGTTGATTAGAAATGTATGCAAAAAGTTTTGCAATAACTTATGTGCTTGGATTTACGCAAGAATTTTTGCATTAATTAGTGTTTTGATTTTTTGCAATACTTGGTGTATTAGTTTAAGAAGTGAGGATTAAGAAGTGAAGCTAAATAAACACAACATGGTTTAAGAACTTGTGTCCGTGTCCTCTTGCATGGAGCCCTGTAAAATAAACAGGGAGTTGCAAATCAATCAATAAACATCAAAAGTGAGAGTGTTGACAAGATAACATGATGATTTAGTCAAGAATTCTTACATCTCCATGCCCATCCCACAACAAGAACTGCCGGCTCTACAAAAACTTCAATGGTGAGAGAGGTGTTAAGTGTAATATGATCAACAGCATTAGAGTGAGAGTTATGTGTAATGTGATGAACACATCTACTAGTGATTCGGCGCAAATGAAGAAGCATTTTATCGCTTCAAGTAATCCACATCTGGAAAATGATGTCACAAATGTCTATGGTCAAACGATTAAAACTTTAAAAAGCTTAAAAAGAAATGTAAAATTGGGATTGAGAAGTTGAGACAAATGCGCAAGATAGAAAATTAACAAAATCAAAAAGACACTACTTCACGAAGATCCATTGCGACCCAAATGTTAGATTATTGAAGCATTGGAAATATAAAATTGGAATTGAGAAGTTGAGAAAAATGCACATAGATAGATTAAAAAACTTGCATCAAATGATATTTGAAAATAAAAAGCATGAATTGCATCAATGAGAGTCAAAGTTGCTAAAAGGTACTTCAACAAGTAATCACTAGATCCTTTTAAAAAAAATGTAAATTAAATAAAAGTATGAAATGTAAAAAATAATATTTAAAATTTAAAAAAAAATAAAAAACAATCATTGAATGATTGAAAAGAATAACAAAAAATACACTAAAGCATCAACTTGATATTTGAAAATGAAAAGCATGAATTGCATCAATGATATTCAAAGATGCCAAAAGCTACTTAAGCAAGTAATCACTAGATCCTTTTAAAAAAAATGTAAATTAAATAAAAGTATGAAATGTAAAAAATAATATTTAAAATTATAAAAAAAATAAAAAAACAATCATTGAATGATTGAAAAGAATAATGAAAAATACACTAAAGCATCAACTTGATATTTGAAAATGAAAAGCATGAATTGCATCAATGATATTCAACCATGCCAAAAGCTACTTAAACAAGTAATTACTAAAGCATCTTAAAAAATATGTAAATTAAATAAAAGTATGGAAGGTAAAAAATCATATTTAAAACTGTAAAAGAAATAAAAAACAATCACTGAATGATTGAAAAGAATAACAAAAAATACATAAAAAGATGAAGAGGAGAAGATGAAATTTAAGAATGTCACACAAAAAGAAAAAGAACCAAAAGCATGTAGAGCATTTTAAAATTCCATGAGATATTTTAAAAATTAATCACTAGATCATATTAAAAAACAATAGACTCAATTAAAAGAATGAAATGAAGCAATAGATATTTAGAAAAACCAAAAAAATAATAATAAATTATTGAATGATCTCTACGAACAACGGAAATCCCATAAAAAATGAAAACATGGTAAAATGATATTCGTATTTAAGAATGTCACAAAGAAAGAAAAGAACGAAAAGCATCAAATGAAATTTAAAATCTCATCCAAAAAATCTCATTCAGTTCGCATAGTGATGACAGTGCGATTGAGTGAAGCGAGACAGCTTGAGGAGTTCAGCTCAAGACAATGGCGGCTGAAATGAGTGAAATCAAGCTGTTGGCATCAAAGCAGCAGCTGCAATGAATTCCTCCCAACCCCTGCTCCAGCAAGCATGGCACTAGAGATCGCATTGCAGATTTAGGGGTTTCAAACAACGTCTACAATTCTGAGGTTGCTACTACCGCACCCAACATGAATCGACGCATCACGTAATGTGTTGGACTGTTTGGAACTTTTCAACAATAGCAAAGCAATTGTGGCAACACCATGTGGCATACAGCAGTCACTAATATATGTGATGGAGTCTAGAGTGTCGACTTGTAGTGAAGCAGATGAGACAGTTGTGGTCCAAGTGGCCCACAATTTCTAATTGGAGATCAGACGACTCCAAAATTTCAGTTGTAAGTTCATGTTTCCCTTCAAGTTCACCTTTCTCTGTTTGATCGCTTCTTTATTAAAGAACATCCACCTTCTACACGTCGTAACATCATGTTTTGGCTAGTGAGTTCTTACAATGGTTGTCTTGGGAATTGATTTTCATCCGGGCCCTTTGCACTCATCACCCAATTCTATTGGGTCTAAGGAATTGTGCCTCGTAACCATTCTATTGCTTAGCTTTGCAATATTACACTTTCTGTTCCTGATTCTAATTTATCTCTAGGACCGTTGGCTTTGAAACAGGCAAAATTGCTTGAGAAACACGAATCAGCTTCCGTATCTCCAAGTGAACTCTTTAAGACTCAAGAGGAGTTCCAATGGAGACTTCACATTTGATGACCGTGGTGTGCCCAGTCACGACAAGGATGGGAACGAACTGAATAAGAACGCCAAGAAGGTGTGAAGTGTTCCCCTGCTTGTTCAAAACAAAATTGAAGCAACTGTTGCTAACTGTCATCGTTGCCATTGTTACTAATTTTAGATACCAAAACGGACAGTGAACTTTGAAGCCAAAGACTAGTGTTTTGGACTGTTTTTATGGGCGGGATTTGTATGTTGCAGGTATTGCTATCTCCATTTTAGTATTGTCTTTTTGGTGGTATAGTGAGTATACTATTTTATAACCATTGAGCGATAGTGTAGATATTGAAGTGCCTTGAATCTTGTTGTCATCGTTGCCACTGTTGCTAATGCCGCACCCAACAAAGATCGTTGCCACTGTGTTGGACCATGTATGAGGTGTTGCCAGCAAACGCAAGGGACATTGACTTTTTTCATTCCCATGTCGCAGCTACCGACTGCTTGTTTGCATCAGAAGGGCCAGTGAACTTTGAAGCCATAGATTGGTGCGTCTCCTGTTTCTGTGGGCGGGATTTGGAGGCCAATAGTTTCGGCTGCAACTTTTTTTCCTTTTCTTATTGCAGGTATTGCTATCTCCATTTTCGTCTTGTCCTTTTTGTCGCTATGCTGCAGCTAATCATTGCTGGTTTTTGGAAACTTTTACTTTAGATTGCTTAAAGAACCATTGAGACCAGTTTTGATTTTTTTTCTTGTTAGAGGTATGAGTTGGGATTTGATAGCCTTCTTGGCATGTTGCATGGATATGAGAGAGATTGGGATGAGTATGTGATTGAATGGAGATCAGTTTGTTATATTGGCACTTTTTTTTTTTTTTTGTAGTTTCGGTGGTGTAGTGAGTAATTGGTAATGGTGCATATACGATGTGTTTTAACTTTTGAGATGTTGAATTCGTTTTGGGAATGCTAGAATTGTCAAAGATATTCTATTCAGTATAGTAATTTAGAACCATTGAGCTTGCTGTAGATGTTGAAGTGCCTCGAATCTTGTTGTCATCGTTGCCACTGTTGCTAACTGTCATCGTTGCCGCTGTTACTAATTTTAAAGGTATAATTCGTATTTGTGTTCTCTTGTGTGGTTTGATCAATGAGCACTTAATACCGATTAATTACCATTTCATATTTCAGGACTGTCTGGAACTTCTCAAAAACCTCTAGGACGCACTAATCCTTCCAATCAGGTCAGGGTTGTTTCCATTCTTGTTTTTTTTCCTTTTGTTGGAATTCTCTTGTTGGTTGCTGATGGGTAGGACTTCAGTCGTATTAACAGCACTATGTGTTGTGCTCTAGATGTGTAAGTGATAGACTGAGTCCAATATATACCTCAAACTTATTTTAGGTGGGCTGCAGATTTTGATCAGCCGGAACTTTAGGGCTTCAATACATTTGTTAACTTCTAAAGTTGCGGAAGGGGAGTGCAGATAGTAGTACGCAACAGAAGGTAATTCTATTTAGTATAGTATTTTAGAACCATTCAGCTTGTTGTAGATGTTGTGTTGTTGTCATCGTGTATGGCCTTTGAATTAGATGTTGTATTCAGTCGTGGCTTCTAGTTTTAATAGAAGTTGCGGTCGCTTGAATCTGGTTGCAGATATGAGGAGACCCACTCGCAAGTGTAGAGGGAATTCCATGCAGCCTCACGATGGAGCAGATGCAGTGGGCCCAGAGATGTTGGAAACAGGCCCCAGCGATGTTGGAGACGGCACTGTTTCTATTGGCAGGGGAGACATTGGCAGCGATGAATTCCAAGAGCCGATTATGTTGGATGGAATTCCGGAAGATCTTCAACAACGAATGTATGCTGTGGCGCCCATGCTTAAAGGCCGTGAGGGTGTCTATGACGAGCGATTCTTCACCCTTGTTTGTGGACTTTGTAACCATGGTGTTGAGGTAGACCAAGTCCAGACGCCCTCATGTCATCGCCGCCATGGCGTCGCGCATCTCTAGCCCAAGCCCCAATACTCCCAGGATTCAGCCTCACCCATGACATCCGCTCATACCTCGTTGGAATCCATTCCCCATCGGCGTTGTGAGTGCTGTGAAGAACAACTGCAGCAACCTGCGAAGTTCGTCGGCGGTTCTCCATACTTCCAACTACCTCAAGAACTTTCGATTCAAAGAATTTTGACACTGTTCCTCACTAGCAACAACATCACAGCAACAGTTGCAAGCTGATTCTTCCTAAACTCAAACAACCAATCATCCCACATTTCCCACCCAAAATCACCGTTGACCATCTATGGTCACATCAAGGTTCATCGAATTCCGGCGCCACTACCTGTCCCGACTCTCCAGCACGTGTGATGGTGTTGCCAACAAGGACATCCACTACGCGGCCCCAACACGTGTGTGGGTGTTGCCACCAAGGACAGCCAAGGCCCCAAAACCGAGGTACACCCCACTACCAACAAGGACCCTCGATTATCTTTTAACTATCCAGCATTATCCAGGACCACCATCCGCGATTGGCTCCCACCCATTCAAAATCTGATGTCACCGCCTTATACTCCATCATGGCAATTTGCATGTGGAATTTCTTGGCAATTTTTATTTTGACAAAATCCGGATATTCCAATTTCGGATTTGGGCATCCCAGGACCTCAAATTTTCTCTAATGATGCTATTCTGATCTCCTACTTTATGTACTATTTTCCTATTGCATCACATTAGACCCGGAAGTACAGAGATTTCCACGCTCAAATCTCCTTGGATGGTCACAGCTAAAGGACTTCTTCTCCAAAGTGCATAACCTCAAAGGAAAACTTAACATGTGGACTTACAAACTCACCTTTGTAATCCTTGAACTATCTGATGACTAGGAGCTAAAGCATTTGGTGAACAGTGGAGAAATGCGTGACTCCAGACCCTGCCAACGATGACAGTGAAGGAAAAAGGTAAGTGTTTCTCAAAATGAAAGCACTATAACACAAGGATCGTGGCCCAAAAGCAATACATCTTCAATGCGAATGATACACAGAGCTCAAGGTCCTAGAAATACTAACATGAATCACTTGGAATCAAACACAACCTCGAGAGCACTAACCAAGCACACCACAACAAGAACAACAATGATGCCAAGAACTTTAGCTCCTTTCCAAGAATCCAAAGAGAGAGACGACCACGGAATAATGGATGCCGACACCCAAAGTGTCGCATCCAATTAATTCTGCCACGGCTTGGGCTGTCCATTGACCCGTACCTCCTTCTAGCCCAACATTCAAGTGCAATGATTAGAACCAAATCCTAGGAATGAAGTGAGACCCAAAATCCAGTGATTCAAGTGCAAATGATGTACAAATTAAATGTGAAAGTTTTGAAAATCGGCTTCCATGTACCTGTCCACCATGGCATGCGGAATCTCTGGTAAGGTTTGTAAAACACACGGACCACGAGAAATCAGAAGTAGTGGCCCCCGAAGTGATCCCATGGTACCAAACTCACACAAACACCTATTCCTTGGGGCTTGATGCCTAACTGTAATCTTTAGAAAACTCACACGAACAGTTTGAATCTAGCAAACAATTTGCACAACAAACCCACAAACCTCTCTCACAATTAGCTAAAACACTTAGAGAATCTAGTGCGCCCAAAACCCAACACAGACTCTGAGAAACAACTAAACTAAACCCTAGGGAGAGAGAACGGCGTGTACAAGGAACCCTACTGCGTGGAATCCAGGGAAACCAATTGGGGGGGAAGACGAATCGGGTATTGGGGGGAAGACGAACCGGGTATTACCCAGGTGTTGTCTAAGTACTAGGATGGTACCGGCAGAGTATCTTCCGGGTATCACGTGGACATGGACGTTGTAGTGAGGCTGGTGCGCCAAAAAAAACGCGGGAACACAGTGGGACCATCTGATTGGCCCACGAGTACGCGGGAGATACAGGTGGCAGTTCCTAATTAGAGGGACGACATGGCGGGAAATTCAGGAAAAGAAATAAATATTCCCAAAGGTTAAGAAAACATAGATAAATATGTAATAATTTGATTCGCCAGGAAATAAAATACTATTTTAATTCCAAATATAAATTGTAAGTATATATATATATATATATATATATATATATATATTTATTTATTTTACGCAAAGAATGACACCAAATTCCCAATAACTTTGCAAAAGACACATGTGAAAATATTATATTCGCTATAAAATAGAATATACTTTCGTATATTATATTCCTTTAAATAGTAATGTAGGTGGACAATAGAAGACGAATATAGAGCGCCAACGATGACATCATACCCCGCAATGTCTTCACAAAAAATAAACAATGATGACATCATACCCTCGGAAGCATAAATAAAAATTAAAAAAAAAAAAAAAAAAAAAAAAAAGACACATGTGATAATTAGATTGGCTTTAGATAGAATATATTCTTATTGAGTAATTTAGGTGGACAATACACTAAGAATATATAGATGTAATAATGAAATCATATTCCCCTTGTTATATAAGAAAAAAAAAAACGATCTGAGGTGGCAAAATTATACTGGCTCGTAATTAAAATATTCCTTCAAATAGTATCATAGGTAAATAATATAAAAATATCACCAAGTGTCGAGGTTGATAAACGAATGTATAAATAATTGTAAATTAGACAATATTGGTACATACGCCCATAATTAGAGTCACATAATTCTAGGTTTGTTCTTAGAAAGTAGTAAAGATATTTATAACTAAGAGAATTGAGAAGTCAAAAAGAGGAACAACATAATCCTGTTATGGATTCTTATGTTATTCTTAAGTTTTGTAAGGTCATTTTTTGTATACTCTGAAAGAAATAAATACAATTTGGATTAATACATTAAGCAAATCTGAGTGCACTATTGGTCACTGGTTGTACATTGAAAAGTTATCCACTCGAAATGATAGTTACATACACTGATTTCTCGAAATGTACCCACTGTCAATAATTTGATGTCATGGTAGACATCCAAGATAGTAAATCTAGGTTTCGGCAAAATCAGTATATCATTTCAAGGAACGAGCAATAAGGAATCTACGACACGCATAGATTTGAACACACTGTTGACTTTCTTTGATCCTACCTTAAACCAAGTTTAGATTGAATTTATCCCATATTGATTGCAATGTAACCCAGCTGCGGTAATATAATGGATTTTTACTGTTACTCTCTCGTCAGTTGGCAACCGAGTCCTGGTTCAGAGTTGGGACGAGAGAAATCAAGTGGAGTGACGTACGTCGCCCCAGACTGTGCGGGGACCGGTTCCAACATGACACAGTACAAAACTAAATAGGACCCGGTTTCATGTCCGCGTGAAGACCATTTTTTAAAAATCATGTGCACTCCCTTTTCGCCTAAACATACTCTTTTCCTAATTTGGTGACTTTTTATCTTTTATACACATTTCCTAATTTCCTAAGTTGTAGAGTTTTTACCAATTTCACACTTATGTATGTTCAAAGGGGGGTCTTATTTCAATGTCCTAATCAGTCCATGATCCCTTAAGTTGAATGTCCAACACTTTCATTTCTTTCTAATAATATTGAAGGCAGACCCTGATCCAATCTACAGATGAAGACCCTGATCCAATCTACGGGATAGTATTTTTTTCATTAATTCATGTCCATAATAATTATACAAGGCATGTGACACTTGTGAATAAGTCCACATACATCATATTGGATTAAAAATATTAAATTTATAATCTTGATCGTTGCAAAAATATAACCAACAATAAAGTGTCGTGGATGACAACCTTTTCATGAAAGTTTAAAAAAATGTTAAAAAATTATTCGTACATTGATTAGAAAACTAGGAAAAAAATAGACCAGGATGACATCCTATCCCTTCACATGCTAGAAAAATATAATAAAAAACATGCATATAAGAGGAAAATAATCAGGATTTAAAGTAGATTGGTTAAAGAACGAAAGACCTTCGTATTTACATTTGCAAAGGAAATAAGGTTTCCTGGTACCAAGGAAATCATCATGTATTGGACTCGTAGGAATGGAATTGTTTCATTCTTCTGGTAGTGTCAATATTCATTCGATTGAGCATAAATTCATCCAGAGGGGATGTTCTTCATTAAAGTTGGATGTGTTTTGATTGTGTGCAATGCTGGCCTCTTATGGTTCATTTGTATGTGGATATGGTATTGAAATTAGTCCCTGGTATGCGCTCTCCAAATTTCAGTACTCTATTCAAAAACAAGAATCCCCTAAACCATTGAAGTCATTTCATTCTGTTTAAATACCCACTGCAATTGTACGGGAACTGATAGTAGCAAAATGCATTTTTTTAATTATTATTTACCATTACTATGATGCTACATACACAGCACTGTTGCAAATGACCGAAACAAACCACTCCAAACTAAAATTTAAACAAATCTAAGCCACCTAAACTTCCACTCCATCATGGCAAGCTACTAAAACAACTCCTGGCCATAAACGTATCATGAATCTCCTGGCCAGAGTACTGGGTCTAAACTCCTTAGTCAACTACTAAGAGTTGAGAGTAGATATGATCTTGGGCCTCGGTGGTGAGTTTGTACACCTGGGTACCTCCACGTCCTCCTTTCTTACGATGCGTGGCTACTGGTAAGTCAAACTTCGTGGCCACTACCAAGTGAGAGTAAATGAAAGCGGGTCTGCGTGGGTCTTCCCTGATGTAAGATGTTCTGCTACTACCCCTTCGCTTATAATAAGTCCCAATCACAATTTGCTCCCCACGATACACTATCTGACCCCAGGTATCTTCCATCTTATCCTCTTCGACGCCATGCAAGGGCTCTTGACACTGAAGTATCTAGAATTTAGGAACCCCGGATCCGTCATCTGCTAGAACCGCAAAGTGATCACCAACCTCCAACGTGGCAGCAAGTGATTCTCGAGCACTCATGCGGGGATGGAGTCTACTCTCCTTAGCATCAAGACGCGCCCTATCACGCCTTGTTAGTGTCTGGGGCTCACAAGGCTCTAGCCTGATCAGAGTGAAAGGTTCAACAAACCCAACACTATCGCATGGTCCATCGCCACCGTCCAAGCAGAACTTACAAAAGCGAGATAGTCGCCGGGTCTGCAATGATGTCCCCTCTAATCCAACACTTCTAACCTGGTGAAATGATCTGGTACCTTCTACAGTGCGAGCATTTGGAGCCTGGAATTGGTTCACGTCAGCCTCTTTTACATCATAGAAATGCCTGTGTACTGATCTTCGAGCACTGTGGTAATCAGCATATTCACGGTTCATTGCTTGACGCAGGAAAGTTACCACATCAGATGAGTTATGTAGTCGCACTCCATGAGGCTTCACTTGCTCCCTGCGTAGGGCCTCCTTCACGTGAGCCCCTGCTCCATCCCACTGGCCCTTACCATGACCAGTACCAAAATGATTCCATTGCATCACACAGCCGAGGGGTAACTCTTCCGATATTGTTAGAGAAGGATACCTGGCAACGAAATACAGTGACTTTGCACACTTAAACTGCGAGGCACAGCCATCAAAGAAGACTATGTGCTCCACTGGGAAAAGAAACCCTTGTTCCTTCAAAAAATCTCTATGAAGCCCAAAACAGTATTGAACAAAGTTGTTATCATGGGACTTGTCATCGCTGATATAAAAATGATACTCCGTGAGTATCTTATTCTCAGGATCCAACCCGTCCCATTCAGGATGAATTCGGAATGTAATATGAACCAATATTGACACCTGAAAACTGAACCAATGCTAGGACTGAACCTCATTCTGCCACTTGAATGCATAGTTTTCAGCGAAATCTACAACCGAAACAATTGCATCAGGACTTAAGTTGCCCATGCATACCTTGAACTGTTGATCCTGCCACTTTGCCTCAAAATTGTTGACCAAAAATTCTTCCAAGTGGGACCGCAAAGATGATACCAAGTCACACGGTGGGGTCAACTTGTGCTCCAGACGAAGTGCATGCTTGTCATTTCCGTCTTCTCCTCTCCCCACAAATACCATCTCAAACAGCTTCCAGGAAACCAGAGCATTCGTACATCCAGACAGTTCGTTGGGGCAAATCTTCAATTTTGTAGCCCCACACATCGTATAATCTCCCCGAATGCAACTGAGTGCATGGAACTCTTCTTCTTCGGGCTTTGGGCACATAACTTCTTCACAGAGTCTCGTAACTGAGTGAAAAGTCACCTCTGATGCTTTACATTCACCCTGTCCACCCTCTGGTCGACACACCTCACACTGGCAAGAGCAGTTCTTGTGCACTGTTCGACGGCGCATGAAGTTTAGTGCATCCTTCAATTCAGCCATCTGCACGTGGTACCTACAGCAGCAACTGTTGAACTTCCGCATCCTCCGCACAAACCAAGGTTTCAGTGACTCAAAAGATCGCACTCCAATTTCAACGCCACTGTGTACTACTCTGAATCGCGTGTAGAAGGAAAGCTGAAGAGCCAAAATCCACGAGATTTGTTCGGAAAAAAAGTTAGAATGAATCTAGGAATTGAAATACATGACGACTACCCCCGCCCTGTCTCTCGCCCAATGAGGGCTTATAAACTGTTCTTTTGCAATAGACTTTTCTTTTGCGGCAAAAATAAAAAATAAAAAAAATACATGACGACTTGAATTCCTAGGACTACATAACTGTTCCTAGAATTAACGTTCCTAAACATGAGGACTTCAATTCCTAGCTAGACAATACTGTTCCTTGCATTATTGTTCCTTGAGTTCTGGTTCCTTTGATTCCTAGACAAGATTGTTCCTATAATTCATCGGCATTACTTTCCGTTTCTTATAGATCATGTCCAAGATGAAGTAACAGTGGCTGCCCTCACTGCATCGTCTCCTGATGAGCATAGTGAACATGATAGTACTTCAGCATTACTTTTATTTCAATTGCTTGTAAATTAACCCAATGAAATATCAAAATGAACCGAGGAACTGAAATGTGGAGAAATATCTAGAGATAAAACTAGAAACTAACGGAATGCAGTAGTGTCTAAACGAATTAGACTAGAACAATACAACAATTTTTTTTCAAAAGACTACTACTCCTGGATTATAGCTCAGGGCCGAGACTGAGTAACATAGGCTGCATCGACCAGTCATTGTATCGACGTTATTTGCAGAGTTTTTATACTAGTACCTTGGACATTATTCTACCATACACTGTGTCTAAACAAGGTGATCAATTAACTGACCTGAGATTCGATGAGATGATGTGTGGGGTGGTAAAGCCACTCCTTTACACCAATACATTTCTTTGTGACGTCTTTTCTGTTGGGGCTAATTCGGGTGTTTGCTGTCCAGAAGTCTTCTACCAACTTCGTCACATGAGGAGGTAGACAATCAACTCGCCTTTGCCGTCCACAAACAGCCCAAAGACTTTTATCAGATTTTGACTCTAACGCTAGCCTCCTCACCAAACCGGACTTCAAGTTTCGTCTGTAAATTCCTGTCAACAAACTGGTCTGTCTAGCACTAATACCACCCGAACTTAGAAGCATGGGAATGATCACATTCCTGGCTTGTTGTTGGTCTCTCGAATGACCACCTTTAACATACTGCCATCCTTGAGAAATATTTGCCACTGCACTGTGAGCTACCTCCATGTTAGAGTAATTAGGGAGTACACTACGCTAAATACTGTGTTTGAGAATCTTTGGTAGCAAGGCTTGTTGATACTCTATTCCCCTGCTACTTCTCTCATCAAACCATCTCAGAGCTAAATCCTCTGCTGCACGAGTAGATGACCTTTGGATATTGACCACACTAACATCACTCTCTAAACTATCCTGAGACACCCTGTGTAATATCTCCTTCCTCCTCTCTCGGCACTTCTTCTGTTTGAGAGCCGCTTTCTCCCTTTTCAAAACTAAGTTTTCCTGAAGAGCTAATCGAGCTCTGCTACCTTCTCCAAGTCGTCTATCATCTCTACGAGGAGCCATCCTAAAAACTGTTAGAGAAGAACAGATATAACTAACGATCCTAATTGCTGAAATATTAATCGTAACGATGACAACCACAAGGCCTGTTCAAAGTCACCGGCTGCATAGGAAGTCGACCAACTCTACAAATTTATTTCAGCGATTGGAATGCAGTAGCTAGTTTATTAAAGAGAGTCAACGGTAAAGTATCTACCCCCAGCCACTCATATACTCGACATTAACGTTTTGACAACCTGTCTAAGATTATATAATGCTGCTCTATATATGCATCACTTAGAAGGCACATTCATGAGCTCTAATCTACTTCAAACTTCTTCATACAGAAACCACCGCAAGCATACTTCCTTTCTGATTAGGTACCGAACCTTTTACCTGCAAAAAAGGAAGTCATGATTAGAGACTGCAAAATTTTTGAAAACAAAATTAAATGAAATATGACAAAAACCCATTAGGCATTCCAAAATATGAATTCGGCACTTACCTCACCACAGGCATTTACGCATCTGGAACTGAACCTCCAAATCAAAACCGAAGTTCGGTCTTGCAACTCTATTTTCAGGGGTTTCGGAAACATGAGTGCAATCTGAGTATCTCAAACTTAATTGTGAGATTGGGGTTTGTAGCTCTATGTCCGGGACGCTATGGAACTCTGAATCAGTGAAGCTACGCTCTGAAAGTGATTGACCGACTTCTACTGTTTCCTCCCTCTCCCTGTAGTAGTCAGTAATCAACGTCTGATAAAAAAACCACTCGTCAACCTCAGGTTCTGTCACTCTCCTTTGTTGAAAAAAATCAGTGATCAATGCTTGTGAAGCAGTTGAAGAACTTCCTCGTGAACCCATACTTACAAAATTTCCTATAACTCAACTGCGCAGGGACTCACGCAGCCGCGGACTGTGTCGACAAGGGAAACCCAGGTGAGAGAGACGACGATATCCCAACCGTGGTGTCGTCACATGCAGTTGGATTACGATCTTACGGCGCAGATTTAAAGTGGCCAAGGAACTAAGGGTCCTAGGAATGAACGACTTAACTGGAATTCAACCGTTTCCTTTTCCTATTTCCAGATTCTTTATGGTCGTTAAGTTCTAGAGAACATTGGTCGCAGGCAATCAGCAATTGCAAGCCGTTAGAGGAGTGAAATTCTAGGTGCCAAAAATGGAATAATACAAATTAGAGTCGAATTTCCTTTCCTTACTCCCAGCGCCCTCATAATTCCAGGATGTGGCCATTTCGAAAATTCCCCCAAAAAATAGTTTCTGGCCTATTGCAAAATAAAAAACAAAATCAAGTAGCCTAACGTCGTACGCCCCAACCCAATCAATGCATCTCAAAAACCAACACACCGTGTACTTATAACAAGTTCCTGACTGTATGACTTCTCATTGTGACATTCTTGAATTTTTTAGCAAACTAAACTCATAGGAATACGAAACACCAATCATTTCTAATTATCTCTTCATACTATGCAAAAACAATGAGTGCTGGAACTTGCTGGAATACAATGATAAAAAAAAATCATTTTTCCTAAACCCAATCACAAGGTCAAAAATCTCTAATTCAGAGGAAATGACAGTGTGACGTTCCTACCTAGACATCCTAGGATGCTTCCCCCCTGGTGCCATTCGCAACTTCCGATGTGGGATCCAATGTACTAGCCATCCATACCCTGTCTCCTACTCTCACCTGTGGCATCGATCAATTTCGGTCAATACAAATGATTTCAACTTAAATCATAGATCCTTATACCAGTGGAAACATAGGGGATGGATGGCTTCAAAGCGCCCTAGTTTGTACCAAAATTGTTTAAGTGATGTCGAATATCTGTCTGGCCGATTCAGTATCTGTGTGGGAGACGTCTTTGCTTCGTTTTTTCCCCTGAAAATTGCGTGCCAATATTGTGTCAATACTATGACAGAAAACATAGCTTCAAAGAGGAAGTAGAATAACCGACAGACCTGATGACAAGAAAATTTTCCAACAGTATTTCATGTTGTTCACTCACGCCTGCACTCAAAAAACTTCATTGACTTCAGTGTGATACACCATGGTCATTAAATCCGCATATAAGGCGTAGGTTCATGTATACGAAAGATTAAAGTGAAACCATTGTCTCATGTTCGCTGACCGAAGACATTTCTATAAGTTCATTATACATCAGTAACAATGTACACAAACATTAGATCGCTAAATTTTGCTTGTTCTTCGATCATTTTTGCTAATTGGGATCACTTAAGGATATTGGATGTAGATAGAGTAATACCTGAGGGAAAGTAATATCTTCCATCTTTTGTCCTCCAAAGTTTGTATCCTGTAATGGAGGATAACGTATATTAGTGCGAATGCTTCCACAGTCTGTTACTATAATGCGCAATTACCCTAGAATAATTCAAATCATTCTGACTAGGCAATCTCTTATTACAGGAGAGCAAGCATTACAAACCAGATCAAAGGTGAGAAAATGATGATAGATTATTTGAGACAGCAGGCATTTTGCCTCTGAAAGCGTGGACCTTGTTTGAAAATGATTCAAATTAGTCCTCGTATGTATTGAGAACAGCAGATGAAAGAAATAAGCACAATCCGGTACTAGTGCATGGCATGTTTTTTGAAATTCATTTAGCCATATTTAACGCATGAATTAGTTACGTATACTGCGAACAGGTATGTGAACTCCGTCACCGGATCTACTTAGTCACCCAGTTCGAGGGAAATTACCTTTTCTCCAGCGCTATTGACTTTGTCAATCTTCCCCTTTTGATTCTTGTCCTCACTGTGTACCTGCGACCGAAATGTCAGTTCTATTTTTTATTTTCTTTTTTCTTTTCCCCCTTTTTTTTTTATCCTTCCTATGGAGATTCAATGTAGGTTATTCATAGAAACCACTGTTTTAATTGTAATCAAAATGGTAAACTCACATTTTCAGAGTGATAACTACCACAATCATAAACTCAGGGAGCACTACTAGTACCATTCTAATGTCCATGTTTTAAAGAGAATCATAAACTCATGTCTATGTGCCGTTGAAAGCTTGTGTCTTCGGGATTTATAATTCAATGGAATAGAAGACGTCATGTTATGGTAACAGTCACAAAGTCAGTCCCATATTCCATTGAGGGGATATAGAAAATATTAGAATTTTCTCACAGCTTTATGTTTCACTTCTCCGTCTTGCGCATTAACTTGTACTCCATACAAAACAGAGTACATACCTAATGCAGACAAACAAACTTTTTCATGACATTGTATTTATCGAGTACAGATTCAGAAGACCTCAGAATGTGAGAAGAATCAGCATTGAAAAGGTTTGGGGTACTGTACTTTTTTCTTTCCGCGGTCCTCTTCTTGCGTATCATCGTCCGACGTCTTGAATAGTACGTCCCACCATTTCTCGCTGCTCCCAATACCACTTGAATTGCCGACGAGTGGATTCTCCTTTCGCTGATCGCTTTCAGGAGCGTCGCTCGCCTTTGTGCTCCCTGAGACATTGATGATTTCCACTTCTCCAACTGGTTTTGATGATATGTTCCTAATGACAGACTCTAGCATGCCTTGCAGATCCTAGAGCCTTCTATTTGTCTCCGTTTGATTGCGCTCCATAGCGGATAACCGGCGAGCATTTTTCACCTCCATCTCTTGCACATTGTTCGGAACTATGATCCACTAAGACATGATACCCTTATTTAGAAAAGAGTAGTAACAATTTGCAGAACATTACAAAAATAACGTCTTTCCATACAAGTGACATAGTCCTTGAATATCATGTACTTTGCTGATCATAAAGGTTCGACACTTCTATGGATGAGAATCTGGACCGATTCATTCTGCTTCAAAGTCTTAATAAATGATCAAACGAAACTTACGTTACACATCCACGTAGATGCTATATGCTCTGAACATCCTTGACACAGAATTAGAATGCTGTATCGCGTTGTAATCGAGGATGTCAGAGACTAATAGAAGATACATTACATAGATTCCCAGCAGTTGGAATATGAAGTAGTTTTACCTGGCTCTGAGGATTCTCCTTGGATGTTTTAATTTCTGCTACCAAGTCCATTACAGACTCTTTAGCTTCCGTCTCCATCGTCTGAATACGACACAAGTAATTACAGACTTGTGGGCCTCTTGATTGACAGAACAAGAAACGGATATTTGGAGACTACTCAAACCAAACAGTTATGCACGGTAGTGAAGTATAATTCAATGACTATAGGTAACATCTGAAGCACTTACCAGTTTGGCGACTTTCCCTGCATACCCCTGCCTGCCCACACGCGGATTGTTGGCTACTTTTTTCCGCCTCTCAATCATTTTCTCAGACTGTTGCTTCGAATCCTGGGTGTCCCAGTACTTATTCATTGAATCCCACTCTTTATCAGAATATCTTGGAGGCGCTTTGAGCTTACCTCCGTGAAGTTTCTTAACCCTCTCACGATCCATCTTCATCCACGTCTTTATCATTCTATCTAGAGACAAATCTGTGGGTTCGTGATGTTGGAATTCAAACTGTTTACGACAAGCTTCTCTCAGTATAGCCTTTGAATTATCGTTCTCGTCATCATATTCTATCAGAGTCATGTCTAACATGCGAGGTGTCATGTCCCAGATATATTCTTGCCATTTCAGGTGCCCCGCACATGCATTGTCAATAACTCCTGATGGTTTCACTTCGACAACGTATGGCCTAAGTCCAGTACTCACTCGAAGTTTGGCTAATGCTTCGGATTCTTGTTTTTTCAACCTTCTAGTTCTTCTCTTTCGGGACTCGTCCTTAACAGACACTGACTTAGAAGCAGACACCCTCTCATCACCGTCGAGTTCTGTTTCAGCCTTCTCTGAAATACTTGGAAAAGACTGTGGGTACATCGATTGCCAGTTACCTGGGATATTAGGAGGGGGCATTCCACCAACGACATTAAACATTTCAGCCCCGCTCTGTGTTGTTGGTAAACGTACCCATGCCCATTGAGGCGGCCCATGCACAGGTGTTGAGGATGATGACGGAAACGACCCGTGTTCTGCATACTGGTTCTGCAGACCAATCCCCGGAAATTGTCCACCCTGCTCGTTCCGCAGATGATCACGAGGGAGGCTCGCATGCGACCTAGGCTTTGTCGACGGTCTCTCTTCCGACGCTTTTGATGGGCGTCTCTTCTTTCCACTTGGTGTACTCCCGGTTTCGTCTGGAGATGAGGTGTTTCCACTACCTACTTAAACGTCACAGACATACATCCCGGAACACACTTCGTAAGCGTTTCTCAATACAAGTTTCTGCTGCTTTGGAAATCTAAAATTCATTTCAGCATATAAGTTTCCATGATACTTTGGAGTGAGCTCACGCAATGTGTAAAAGTTTAAGGTACCCAAATCTCTTCGTGCTCCATGTAAGACCAGCAGCATGCTCTCCTCTACTATGAGAATTTCTTCGTGTCGGTACGCTGGCATTAGGAAAGGACAGATTTCTAATGACTGGTGAAGTCCCAACTAAATTAGGGTTCCTCCACCAATGGTTACGAAAACTCACCTAGCGTTTCACTCCCGGTTGAGTTATCGCTGTTACTTTCAGAATTCTCTTCTGACTCGTCTGCGCTTCGCGACGAACTCCCTCTGCTGTTCACCCGACCGACGAGCTTCTCTAATCTTTCGCTGTGACGGCGAGGTCCACTTCCAGCGGTGACTTTCCTTTGCACTCTTTGTCCTTTCGTCGCTGCAATTCCTGAATTACTGCTCGACAAAACTCAAACAATTCCGTGAGACATACATGCAAGAAGGCTAACAAACCCCACAACAAAGAAATGAAGCACTCGTCCCATAGTAGTAAATCAATACGTTTTACATCAAGGCCGTACATTATGAAACGTGTTCAACATCTAGATGTTTCTACGTGTGAACAGTAGGGTTTTGGAGTGTAAAGAAAAACTTACAACGCGTTTGCAGCGTCTACCGCAGCCTGTAGATATGCTTGATTCTCAGCTATGCGTGCCTTCCGTTCTAGCTCATACTCGTTGGTCTCGGTCTCCTCCTCTTCTACTTCTTCCGCATCCGCGGCTACGTTAACAGGGTCCTCCATTCCTCTCGTGCGTGGCATAGTACTGATCGAATACCTGTCGATAGGTGAATGCTGCCGAAAAATCTCAAAATTGCAGCGGATTAGCAGGACCGGCGTCTTCCTGCATGCATGCGAGCGTAGTCGGAACAAATCTGGGAGGGTGGGCGCACAACTCTCGCGCCTCATTCGTCTCCGAGGTACTACTTCCTTGCATTTCTGTAATCGTGCTGAATGAGTTTTTAGGACCCGTGACGTCTGGACTGTCACTCAACTGATACTGAATTTAGCAACTTTTCCATTCACTGTCTGTTGTAATCTATGTAATGTGTCTACACTGTGTTACTGTGTGCGTGTTTTAAGTGCTTGTTAGAACAGGAAGTGTATGGTAGTTCTCTTTGCGTCACGTTTTTTCCAATCGATAAGAGTCTTGACCCAGGTCATTCACAGTTTCTCTGAGTAAGTGCTGGATACCGGACCAGGTTCGGTCATTGCTATACTTGATCGTCAAAGACCCGTTTGTATCTGAATAATTCAATCAATACCAGATTCAGAGAGCCAGGGTTAGTCAGTGATGAGTGGATGCTTTGCTGTATGTTGTAGCACTTAGATCTTCTAGGTTATGTGCGTATCTGAGAATCAATTCATCTGTGTCTCTTCTAATGATGTGTGCGTGCTGTAACGGATAACGCACATACCGGTCTTTAGGTCAGGGTGAAAGGGCCATACTAGGGCAGTATTGACACATTGGAGGATTGGTGGGACCGTTCTCGAGGTCTCGGTACATACTTTAATACCCGATTTAACAATTCATTATCCGCCCCCTTAGACACAACTTGCATTTCTTTACTCATTACGGTTTTCACAACAATGCTGATGTTTTGTTGAAATCCATATATAAGGTTACCTAGATATAACCCAACTTTCTGAAACAAAAGCTTTATAAGTCGTAATCACCTATTTTCTGTAGGAACAAATTACTGAATATCTGAATTGGAGTCTCTTTTGATTTATATTTCATACACCGTTTGCACAGGATCTACAATCCCGGATAAAGGTTTGGGATACATGTACTCAGGGAAACCCCAAGAATCATAAACGAGGATATATGAGTAAACGGTTAGAGACCATGTAAAAGAGTCAACTAATGTCTTAGTTGTTGTTCTCAGATTTTGCCAGATTCCTGAGTTGATTAATACTGTTCCATTGCGTGACACTCCAAACATACTGAGAGACGCAGTCCCCTCGATGCTGGAGATTATGTGAACATTCAAGGTACTTCAGAAAAACTAAACCTCAATCCTCGCATTTGAAACTTCCTGTGATGATGCTCCTTACTTTCCAAGAGTTATTCTTATGTACGCCACTCGTAATTTTTGGATAATGGCTTTTCTCATTCGGCTTTTACGGCTGTAAAAGCCACTATGTCTTCATTTCCATGTTCTCATTCTGACATTCGGCTTACTTTCAGGAGCATTATTATGACCGAACTGGTTCCGAAGGGGTATCTAGACCCGTGTTCTACATCGTAGATATTTGTTGTTTGCAATTTGTACTTATATTGTACCTTTAGATTCAAAGGTACGTGAATATGAACACAGTCATTTCTCCGATTTGAAATTTGGAACCAAACAATCGAATACCCGGTCGCGAGCAAACAATATATATGAATGGGATTACAGCGTCCGAATTTATTTCAATGTGGTCATGCAGTTCCTAGTCAACCCTGGTACTCTCGGGTGACTTCTATAATTACGCTGTTTCTAGTCCGGGTCTAGACCAGGATGCCCATGTACATAGTTTACGTGGACATCAGGGCTGTGGATTTTTAATAAGAATGTACGAAGTTTATAGTGCATAGTACCTTCGTTGAAACTGTGTCATTAGATAAGTTGCATTTGTAATCAAACATAATTGAATTTGATCATTGGTTTGCTTTCCTTCTCTGATAGACCTCTGAGCTGCATCACAAACGTACCTCACTTTGCAGGATGTCTCGGAGACTTCCTGTCACCGACCCTCGGAGGATCAAGGCTAGGGACGACAAACTGTGGCTGCGAGACAAAGAGAGAGCATCTATGTACCGTTTTCGAAAAATACCCTGCCCCTGCAGTGAGCACCATGGCATTGGAACACCTTTCAAGATAGAAGAAGTTCACAAACATCTCATCAGATACGGGAGATCAGCTGACTGCAGAACCTCAAGAGGACCTCAGGAACCGGACTCCTCTGATGAGGAGTGGGAATCAGAATTTTCGGCGAGGTTGGCAGCCTCTACGTCAGAAGAACCCCTACGTGACAACGGCGTGGAGATGCGAAGTTTGGTACAGGAGATATATCAACAGGTGGATGAGTTCGTAGCCGTTGAGGGTCAGCTGGATGACATCACCATGGCCGCTTTACAGACTGTAGATGATATAACAGGGACAAATAGAGAGGAGGAAGGAGCGAGTGTGTCAAGATCAGATCCCAACAACGTCAATAACCACGACTCACAAGATGGTGTATTTCAAGCCAACGGCAGTGAAGCAGAGCAAGACGGACATAATCAGGAGGTACCCCATGTTCAACATGGATTGCAAGGAGATGCAACTAATGTTGAACACTTGAGGGAAGATCAGGGCCATGGTCCAGATGACATCCTTGGACAGGGCTTCTCGGCCGATCGTCTGGAAGAAGAGAAAGTGCGGGATATTAATGCACTGGAGGAGGCAATGCGAATGGTTTATCACGGGTCTGCAACTTCGAAGCTAGGTGCAACAGTAATGTTAGTAAACTTAGTGGCCACTCATCCGAAGATTACAGATAAAGCAGCCGATGACATATTTGCAACAATGAAGTGTCTTCTCCCATCCAATAACTGTTACCGGGTTCTCTTTACCAAGCCAAAACTCTCACGAAACGTTTGGGCTTAGGTTTCACTAATATTGATGAGTGCGTGAATGGGTGCGTTTTATTCAATGAAGAAGATAAAAAGGACCTTGATAGATGTCCCGCCTGCGATGCTCCTAGGTACAGAGATATGTTCCACAGGACGAGGCCATTGAAGGTCTTGAGACATTTCCATGTCATACCAAGGATGCAACGTTTCTACAGGGTCCCTGTACTCTCAAAGCTATTGAGATGGCATCGGGAAAATGAGAGTAGGGACGGCAGAATTCGATACCCTGCTGATACAGTAGCTTGGAAGAAACTTGACTCAATGGATCCAGAAGTTTTCGACACACATGGATTTGGACAATTGGAGACAGATGTGAGATTGCAGATTTCGTGCGACGGTATATGTCCTTTCAAACTCCACAGGTCTACATGGTTTGCCTGGCCCGTGCTCACAAGTTTTCTGAATCTACCTCCATGGTTGCTTACCAAGAAATTTTTCACTATGTTATCTCTATTGATTCCTGGCAGAGAGGAGGTTCCATTCAAGTAGTTTGATGTTTGGATGAGGCCGTTAATTGAGGAATTGAAGGTCCTATGGTCCGGTGTTCCAGCTTACAACGTTAACAAACCACCGGGAGAGCGTCATTTTAAGTTGAGGGCTGCTGTGCTTTACACAACGCACGACTTCCCAGGGTACGGCACTGTATCGGGATGTGCGCACCAAGGGTACACCGCGTGCCCTCCATGTGGAGATCAGCTTCGGGGTCGTTACGCTTTTGAAAGCAAAAAAATGACCTATAGAGATGCGAGAAGATGGTTACCGAATGACCACATTCTGCGATCTCAACAATTCAGTGGATTATTCAACGGACAGCCGGAGTTACGTGAGCGTCCAACTCCCAAATCACTAGCAGATCAAAAGGAAGCCCTAGATGAATATAGAAATTACCTGTCTCGACAAAGAGTGCGAAGAGATCAGCCGTCAGAGTCTACAGGTAATCTAAGACACTCCGCTAGCACACAACAGGGAAGGTCAGAATTTGGGATGACGCCTCCTCTAACCTCTGCTACTCAGAATGAAATGAGGAATGCCGACAACAGCAGAGAGCAAACGCATGCATTGACACAGCAACCCGGGAGGAAGAGGAAGAGAGCAGGAAATGCTAGTAGTCGTCGTGCACCCGTTGGAGAGAGTTCGCAAACGGGGTCAACCAGAGGACAAAGTTCTGGTACTAGAAGAGAATTCACCCGTACCTCTCGGAACAGAAGACAGAATTCACCAGACCCATCGAAAACTCATGTTGTGAAGAGAGGGAGCATATTTTACGAGCTACCTTATTGGGAGGTAAACATTTATCTCTACTCTTCTGAATTTTCTGTTTGGATACATTTGTATGTAAATGTTCTGTGAATGCTTCTTTAAACTAGTCCATTATGTAGTGAAAGCTTAGCCTCAGATTTTATTTGTCGTTTAAGTACAGTTTGATACATTAGCATCATAGATTTTGTTTGCAGTATCAAGCTTGTATGTCCAATTTTCTTAAGGCTAGGTTCATGTCGTGTATAACTATGAAAAAATTAAAGTTCAATTCCCGATATCACATTATCTGTTTTGATTGAGAATGTGATTCATTTGTTTTCTATGATGAATGCAAACGGTGGGCAATTTTTTCATTGAATTCGATAATCCATTTGTATCAAACAAGATCATAGAATTTTTCGTTAGAATTTGGTACTGCAGCTTCGTAACGAATTCGGTGAAGATGTAGTTTTTTTTTTTTTTTTTTAAAAGAATTAAAGAGTGCAAGAATGTGCCTCTCTCTGTATAAGGCGGAAAGACTGCATTCGACACTTTACTTTCATTCTTCTGAATTACCGAGTCATTCTGTCACGTCGTGCGTAGTGACTAATTTGAGGCTAAGGCAGTCACTCATTCACATGAACGTATGTCGAATATCTTGAAATTTTTTATTACCTTTTTTTTTTTCCCGCATCCATACAGAAACTACTGTTTAGATAATTCTCATCAACAAAAACGTAAATCATTTATTTTGCCTCTCTCTATTATGGATCTTAGACCCGCCAGAAGTTCTGATTGACGGTATAAAGTTCATGCTTGGAATTAGTCTCTGGATTCATCTCTTAATGTTGTAATCGATATATTTCTAACAAATGAAGTTTGGTTGTGCAGCACCTTGAAATTAGGAACTCCCTTGATGTTATGCACTGTGAAAAGAATTTTTGCGAGAATATTTTGAAGACGATTTGTGGATTCAAAGAGAAGGACAGTGTGAGGGTTCGTAGAGACATGTAGAGAGAAGGCATCAAGAAACACTTATGGATGGCAAGAGATCCCCGAAACTCCTCGAGAATGGTGAAATCCTCTGCGAATTATGTTCTTACTCCAAAGGAGTTTGACGTATTCTGTACCCGGCTCGAGAATCTGAAAGTGCCCTCTGAGTACTGCTTAGAAATCGGGCGCCACATCCGGAACAAAAAGTTTGGCGCTTTAAAGTCACATGACTACCATGTGTTGATGCAGAGTCTGCTACCATTGGCTCTGAGAGGACTAATGGAAACTAATACAAGATATGCGATCATGCGAGCATGTCGACTCTTTCATAGGATATGCTGCAAAGTATGGGATCCAGAACAATCAGAGGACCTCCGTGAAGACGTGGCAGTGACGATGTGTCTACTGGAAATTACGTTCCCTCCAACCTTCTTCGATGTGATGTCGCATTTGCCCCTTCATCTGGTCGATGAATTGATTATCTTAGGCTCTATACAGGTGAGGTGGATGTATCCTCTGGAGCGCACTATGATGACCTTAAAAAACCATGTAAAAAACAGGGCTCGTCTCGAGGCTTCTATCGCCCATGGTTACGAGCTTGATGAGACTATGGGCTTCGTGACTTCATATATGCATGGTTTTGACGTTGTGAGGAGACGTGTATGGGATGCTGACCCAGAAGATTGTGAAGAGTACGAAGTTCTCGAGGGCGCTCCTGAAGATATCAACCTTACACGGAGTGAACGAGATGCTATCCACGGATTCGTTCTCAGGAACAGAACGTTGACTGCGCCATACTTCAGGTATGAGAAACTCATCATGGATTATGAATGCCATGCTCTGTCTTCGAATATCAATGAAAGCCTCATCTTCACAACATCGATATCAAACAGAGTAAGATAATAATTGAAGTGATGTAAATTTATACAAATCTTTACATGAACCTTCACGTATAGAGATGCTTACATCTGTTTTTTTTTTTTTAAACCATAAGTGTTCTGTGAATGGTGTCACACTGAATGGTTATACTTGTGCCTTACTGTGAAGGCTGACTTTCGTAGTAGTTGACAATACGCTTGCTATGAACCTTTAAGGGAATTCAGTCTTTCTCTATTGAAACCACACACTGCAATTTATATATGCATACTCTGTTCACAATGCAAACAAATTTTTTTCATGATTGCTTCTCAGTTACAGAGCAATAGCAGTTTACGAAATAGTACTATTCCCCTTGTCTTATACCTCAATGATTTTTATGTATATATTTATTTCATATACTGTAAAAAAACTTGATTCTGAATGTGTAATTTTTTTTGTGAACTTGTGTAGCAACTGAAATCTCGGTCTATTTCGTGAATTTAGTAGGCACCAGCTTCATCACAAGTGTTTCTAATATACATTTGAATGTTCAGCCAATGGAAAATTGAACGTGAGACATCTGGAGGTACAGTTGGTACGCTAGAGACTTGGATAAGGGAGAAAGTACATTCAGCAAATCTTGATATGGGCGACCCCTATGAGTGTGATACAGTTTTACTATCTAATCCTCCTTCGCTTTCGTGCAAGAGGTATGCAAAAATGAAAGCTTATGGTCACCATTGGAGGGTGGACGATGAGTATGGCAGATCAATGAACACCTGCGACAGTGGAGTGGCGTGTCTAGAAGCGAACGAGCAATCTGCAGGATCCGGCAAGGATTATGTTGGAGTGTTGAACGACATTTTGGTACCAAACTATGGGGATCTGAACACACCTATCATAATATTTTCATGTACCTGGAAAAAGAGGACAGATAATCGAAACCGTAGTACCTACATTTGCGACAGAGACGGGTTCCTAATTGTGAATTTTAAATGGAATACATCAAGAGTTGTCGATCCATTCGTTTTTCCTAGCCAATGTAGTCAGGTGTTTTATTCTGACGATGATCTCCAGGGACGGGACTCTCAGTGGAAAGTGGTATTACGCAAAGAAGCCAGGTCGCGGCGGAGGCTAGAAGAAGACGATGACGCATTTATCACAACTAATCATGGCAGCGTCAAAGGAGTGCCCAACAGTTCGTTTTTGAATCAACCATTGGAACCAAACTTGACTGGAGCGATTGTTCTTAATGACGCAAAAAACCTACTGGCACTCTAGACTTTCGATGAAGAATGTGGAACATCTTCTACGAGGAAAAGGAAGTGATCCGTTGGTCGGACCCGATGACATGTCTTCACGTGATTCCATATTATTCCACCGCTGGTAAGCGCCTATCATTTCTTTCATCGGGTTATTTGATTGTCCTGTTATTGCTATCTGTGGTTAAGGTAGTGGGATATTGTAATTCCAGACCAACATGTTACACTCTTGCTGTTTAAATGAGATTACAGATTTCGACTTCCCAGTTTTCATGTGTCCTACCATAAATAACGTGGATATTTTATATATACTTGAATTGTGTTATGCTCTTCAACTAGATTACTTCCAAGCAGACAGGTGGACTTTGAATAGACAATCACATTTGCGTTTCGATTCAATCCATACAGGTTGTAATGCTACAGAAGACGCCTGACTTTACATTGAATTGTTAAACTTGTAGTGTTTTGTATTTGCAGAGGAGAGGAGTTGTCATACGACTCGGTGATCCAAGATGACATTCCACTTCCGATATGGGGTTAACAATTAGTAATGCTCTTGAGCACTAAGAACATGTTCATTTTAAACCATGGGTTGATACATTCGGTGTATTAGATTCTGTGTCTGTATTAAAAAATTGTTGTCACGTTGCGGTATTCAACTTCGAGGTTGTCCTAGAATACAAACCGATTAAAACAAGGAGAATAAAATTTTATAAGTAACGCTCATTTTTATTCGCATTTCTTTTGAAGATGATCATCTCTAATTACATCTACTTACTTAATTTGAGCTTGCAGTGATTCTGGAACAGTTCAGTAAATAATATGTCCAATTTGTTTAATATGATGTAACCAATATTTCTAACATCGACGACATCGTTAACAGTATTGTATTTTTTATTTTTTTATTTACTGGTAGTTTAAATTTATACTCTCTGTTCAACTGTGAAACACATTAATCCGAATTTACTCTTTCACTGTGTTTGCATAAGTCAAGAATGAATCTATTCTCTGAAGCCATCTTCACTCTAACACACCAAACGAATATCTTAATATAGTACAGTAATATTAAAATGAAACTAATGTGATACAACTTCATATTAGAAACAGAGAAACACTTAAAGAGAGTTCCAAACGTACTCATTTCCGAAGTCATTACTTTTTTTTCCAGGAGGGTATTGACAGAAGATTCTCTTATTGCAGGCCTTCGACGGTATGTTAGCTGAATACGAGGTTGAAGAAACTAGTTCTCTGAAATATCAGAGGCTCATCCACATTCTGAAAAAAGGGTATTTTCAAAGGTATTTTCAACGAAGAAATCCTGCATTTATACATAGACATGCTATGTAAGTTAGGCCACAAAGTTCTCATACGTATGGAAAGGAGTACATTTGATTTGATTGTACTAGGGTCAAATTTGCATGGTTTAATAATAGTTGCTTTTGAATTGCAGCTTCGCTGGACCCATACAAGATCTTGTGAAACGAGGAAGTGACAAAGCAGTAACAGAGTATTGAAGCCTCGTATTGAAGGTGCGTTCTATGGGAGAGTGTTTGGCTTTCTCGCCCAGGGAAACCAATGCTGCTCAACGCAATGGCACAGTACTGAAAGACACGCTCTGAGAATATCATGAATGATCACAACAGAGCATCCAAAAACGCAGCTTCTGAATATGCAGATGTACAGGTGAAAGTTACTTCTTTTGGAGAGAAGAAGTCATCTCTTTCTACTCAACTCCAGGATGCCAGGAAGGAGTCCTATGACTGGAAGAACAAATATGAGTAGAATCATTTTGCACAAACAGCTAAGACCGAGATACTGAAGGTTGAGAATGCATTCTTACAGGTATTATACAATTGTTGATTTCATCATGGATTATCTACTTAAGTCAGGTACCTCAGTCAGATTTTTGAGGATTAAAGTACTCTGAATTGCTTTGTTTTGAACTGTTTTATTCTTGAAGTGTGCTTCTGCATTACCTCTTAGAAACTGCGCGCGATATCAGTATGTTCCGCATTTAGAGTCACGACTTTCCCCTGTGAAGTGAGTGTTTCCTTGGTAGTAACCGCAAAAAATGGTTGCACAATCTGTGTAATACTACGGAATCGAGATTGTCATCAATGAAAGAGGAAGGTGTGTTATAACAACAGAAGCGAGGTGCGTTCTATAAACTCTGCATATTGCCATTTATACGAATCAACACCACTGTAGATTGATATTTTGCGCTTCATATTATGTGTGTCCATCCCATGTTGAGTTAGATTCGGAAAAAAGCACGGTTTTGGGTCTCAATAACCAAAAGAGCTCAAATGTGAGATCTGATGTGATGGATCGACGTCAACTCAGTAGCTATGATTGATAGATAGATGGGGTCTCGTTGCTGTGTACTGGTACTACCATGATCCCTATGCACGGTATGATTACAACCTCATTCACTCTAATCAGGGTTTTTCTGTCACTCATGTGACTTGAGATGGCTAGAGGTAAAATCAACATCATGAAGGATCATGATGACTCGAGGGAGGTGGGCTGCTGTCGATTGAGTGGCGGCTAACAGGTCGGTAATCATCATCTTCTCCAACCCGACCAAGTATAAATCCCCCCGAAACCCAAGGTAAGGCGCACCTCCTTCTCCCTTGTTTTCCTGCATCTTCCCCGATTTCGTGCTTTCTGTTTGCGCTCTTCCGCACAACACTGTGCGCGCCATCTTCTTCCTTGTCCGTGTATTACTCGCTGTTCGTTCTCTCTCACAATGTCGGATCTCCGGTGGACAGCGCAGTTCAGTGAATTGAAGAAAGGGCGATTCGAGATGGTGGCACATCACGTTCTCATCGACCATGTGTTTGATTTTGCCTGTGAGCCCGAGGATTTCTGGAGTAGCATGGATCGATTGCACGTAGACATGCAAGCACTTATGGAGCTCATTCCGCGACTCGCATGCCTGTCCAAGGCGTGGAATGCGGCAATGCCTTCAAGGGTGGAGTACGCCGCTCTTCGAGCTGCGTCATCTCTGAACAAGAGCAGATTCTGGAATACCCATTGGCTGCGTCGACTAGGCTCCAACCCCTTGGCAAACTTTGACAGGGCAGTCAGAATTTTCTCGAAATCCTGGAGTCTCACAAAACCTGTGCCAATGAGGTTGAGGACCGCGCCCCTGGGTGATCTGTCGAACTTGGAGCTGAGTTCTTTGCTTACTTTACTCTCCAGCGGATGGATCCCTGCAGTGAAAGTGAATCCTGGAGATGGTCAGGAGATGCTTGACACCACATGGGTAACTCCAGCACAGCGAGCCAAGACTGTGTGAAGGTACTTACTTTCAATTCATTTTTGTTTTCATGTATTCATTGTCGCTCAAAATCATTACTCCCTGCTTAGCCCCCTGGCTGCTTTCGCATACGTCATCGCAGATTTTTTTAACTAGCAGTAACTAGCTAGGACTCTAACTAGGGCGTAGTTATTTTGTGTGACAATGAACACCTTGTTTTGTAATGAACCATGTTCTTCTGATGATCAAACCTCAGAACAATTTAGTTTTGAATCTGTAGCAGTCCATAATTTTCTTCCTACGCATTAAGGCTTAAGGTCAGACAATTTATATCTTCATTTCAGTGAAGTCCTGTAAATTCTGTCGGTTTGCGGAGATTTTGATAAATCAATACTGTTCTTGTTGTTGCCGATACTGCTACCCCTTTTGTGAGTGTATTGTTAATCAAGTTTTCGTAGTGTTCATCTATTCAGTTTGATTTTTCTCAGTTGCGAATATTGTATGATTCGTTTGAAGTAAACTACGCTCCATTGTTATAGAATTCCAGTAACCATGTGATCTTCATTTTGGAAGTTGAATTCTGGAATAGTAATCTGTTCACGATGTTGTTAAACAAATATTTCACTCGACTTTTGAAGACGATTTTTAGTTTGTACATATTGATAAGTAAAGTATAAATGTTACTACTTTATATTTGTAATTAATGTATAGTCAAAGTGTCTAAACTTTGAAATCTTGAAGATTAAATTGAATGTCAGGGAAATGTTGGTTTAAATTGTTGAGTTCTGGTGTTTGAATCGGGCAAGTAATGACAATGCTTATGCGTATGCCTGATAACCGCCTGTCAACTGTAGGAAATAACTGTGATTGTTTCTGTACGCGGTAGTGCAAAGCGTAAACGCATGTGGTATACAGATTTTCCGAAGTAGACTTGACACAGGCTTAAAGCTGGATTTTTGCAGTGAACTCAGAGTTGATTGATGGGAACGACTCAATAACTCAGTGACTTTTGATTATCGGATCTAACGAAGTGTCAATTACTTCTGAGTGCAGTATGAAGGTAAAGGTTCATGTACTTCTATCATGATTATCCACAGTGAACTCAATGTTTATCTAGTACTTGAGATGGAAAAAGGCAATGTTCTGCCATGCTACAAATATCGCTCAACTCTCCTAGTCCGTCAGTGTTATTTACATATTGAACACTGACGCCTATGTCGTAGTTCTAGTGTCTTGTGTATTTGGTTTTGTTGTGTGATCAGGTACAGAGGTTCCGCAATTTCTCTCCGTAGAGCAAGATGTCGAACACTGTGGAAACCAGTGACATCGAGATATGTAAGAAGTTGACAGTGGAAGGTGCTGAAACACCGAGGGATGGTCCGTTGCTCGTTCGTGAGGGAATTGAGTCTGATAGTACCGACCTCTCTAGCAAACCAGAGTGGCTGGATGTGTTCAAGACAGATTATTACGACAAGAAGTGAAGCTTAGAGAGGGAAAGAAGAAGAGCTTTTCGGCGAACTCAAGAGACACTTCAATGCGCAGGTAGTAAAACAGCATCCACTCTCGCCTATTCCTCTCTTCATTAGTGCGAATTATGTTTTATTCAGTGGCTTTTGCATCGATTATACTAAGTATGACTGGAGAATTCTACATTGAGAGAAAATGATCACTGATTCTAACTTTTGAAATTCCCAGGATCTTCGAAGGAGGAAGCAAAACCAGCGGGTGAAATGGAGAAAGCCAAAGCAGTAGGTAAAGAGGAGGAAGCCAAACCTGCTAGTGGTAAGGAGGAAGCTAAACCAGCACGTGGAAAGGAGGAAGCGAAACCAGGATGGGGAAATTGCCTGTTATAACAACCAAAGCGAAGAAGGGAGATGCGCCGAAGACACCGTCAGAGTCTCCGAAGCCAATGAAGAGAAACCGGGAGACAAAGTCTGATGGCGGTGAAAGCGACGAAAACATTGGGAAGCCAAAACGTAATAAAGGTCCTTATTTGCCAATTCTCCGTGGTAAATTTCTGGTCACACCAAGGAAATGAATACAGGAATGGCATTATACGTTGCCGGAATTTGGTGCATGACTCAGGTGAGTAACTTACTGTGATGATTTGATTGTAGTCAGCAAACTGAGGATTAATTTCTGTACTTTGTTGATAAAGATATGACGTTCTTAACAACTATTTCATGGTTGTTGCTCCAGGTGCTACTATTTCCCGCAGAATAATCTGCACTGCCTTTGAGGACATAACCTATTACGTTCAGATGTCGTTGAGTAGAAGTGTGAAAGTAGTTTGTTATCATTTGTTAATCACTTAGTTGACAGGCTACCTACCCGCTTCACAGTAGAAGTGTTGTGTTAGTTTCATTATATGAAGAGCTGAAGTAGTTTTCGAAAAATTTGAACAGTTTTCTAGGTTGTGAAATATGTGAGTGCTTTCCAGTTCGTTACAGAGGATATGACAATCAATGCATTCAAAAAACGATTCTATGATTCTTGATTTTCACATAAGTTTACTTTTATTTTGTTCTGTTCAGTATGGTGTGTACCATACTTACCGACCACTGTCTCTAAGCCGTTTTTTTACTTCCTTTCTCACTAATTAGAAAAAAAAGCTGAATGTGGAGTTCTGGAAACATATTTTATTTAACCACAATATAACTTCCAATTAGATAAACCAACAATCAAGAGCTGATCGTAATTCAGAACATAATGTGATGATTATGTAAAGGGAGGAGACATTGATGTAAGCTGCTGAAGATGTAGATTGTAAGTCTGAATTGGTTGCAACAACAACGGCGTCTACTGACGAGGAATATGCCACATACTCACCTGTCTCTATTTGCCAAAATGAAATCAAGTCAACTGATATGTACAAAGCATACAGGAACACAGAACGTGAATGTTCAAAAAGTTCTGAGACATTCTACCAATCGAACTCTTACAAATAGATTCATTTTGATTAAAGTACTTCTTCAGTACATATGGCAAAAGCGGACCCACAAAAAAAACGGACATCCTCCCTTTCCATCAATAGATCCACAGCTTCAATTTCGAATACCTAGATGCTCAGCGCTAGACTGTACTCTAGGGATGGAAATCCGAGGCTAAAATAACGGGAGAAATGACTTCGAACTGAGCAGAGCAAGCCACGCAAGTCAGTTCCCTGCGATAGTTTCTCAAAAAGAACCAAGTCATTTGTGTCGTCATTTTAGACACCAAACAGACATTGAGTCATTAAGGAGTACACCTCAAAAGACAGGATTCCTACTAGTGCTAGAGTCGCCCTCTGCGGCCACCTGCTCTTCAATCTCCTCCTCATTACCATCCGAGTCGACCACAATCTATCTCTTACCTTTAAGCATGTAATTTGGAAGGGTACAATTCACCTTTGGGAAGCACATCCTTGCAATAGAGTTCTCTGTTTTGTCTACTACCTCCTCATCCTACGGCACACTGTAATCCTTGATCGAGACTCCCGCGGCTGCGACCCCCAGGGCTCTGCATCCTCCTCGTTGTCCGCCGTATGCTCGTTCTCTCGTTGCTGTTCCTCCCTCGTGTGTGCACCGTCGTGGCTCCCTCCGCTGCCAGACCCAGACCTCCCTCCTCCAGCTGCTCCCCTTCCCCCAATTAGAGTCTCCCTCGGGCAGAAACAATGCTGCCGCTTGTGCCAACTGTACCCATGCCCGCCCTCACTGCATGGTCTTGAGTCCACCAGTCAGCCCCTAGATCTCCCATGAAAATCTCAACCCCCTCGCTCTCCCCTGCTACACATCCATCATGATTCCTTTTTGGCATACTTTACCTGTGCTTTGGCTCTCGATTTTCGCTTTTGTGGTACCTTTTGCACCGGAGCTTCTTCCAAGGCCGCTGGCATCGGCAGTCCGCATCCTCCATGCCCGACCAATGTCTGTACTCCCTTTGGGGCCTGCACACATGCACAAGAAGGGATCACGCACCCCCATCCCTAAAGCATTAGGCACGTGTAAATACCAAAACAAAGATCACATGTCCGAGCATCCGCAATGTAGACCTACCTTTTTTTTCGCCCTGGACTTCCGTTTCGGGGGCTCCTTCACAACCTGCCCCTCGTACTCTCTCGTGGCTGACTATTAGATTTACTCTATTTTGTTGCATAATCAGTGTTCATATCCTCGTTACTGAAAACGTTGCATGTCTCTTAGGTCTAAGCTTTTTGGACAATCATGGCGCCCTTACTCCCGGACCCCACGTCCATCAAATGGTTTGTCACCTTTATGCGGTTGCATGATAGCAAGCTCGTGCCTACTGTAACTCCACGCGAGCTCCTCCCGTCACGAGTTGATATGGCAAAATTTTGGGGTCCTAAGGCGAACAACGGCTTCACCTTCGACGACCATGAGAACCTTGAATATGCCGCATATGTCCACAAGCTCTTTCTTCGCGTGCTCCAGCTGAATTGGCCATGCCGCGGGGTTATTCTCTTTCACTTTGCATGTGCCTTAGTCGCTGAAGCTGGCGGTCAAGAAATCAGCTGGAGTGAGTTTGGCTACAAACAAATCCACCCCCACCAAGCACACACCGGGATACCTCGGCTTCTCTCGGAATATGTGGCCCTGCTGGAGCCCTTGCCTCCCCTCCCAAAGGTTCTCCCGCAACCCGACTTGGAGGTAAGTCTAGAATCGTAATCTGCTTCAATTTTTTGGAACTTTAGGTCTCATTTAAATTGTTAGCCCTGGTGGTTATTGTCTGAAATGTGTATCGCTAGAAAATGTGTGATCCGATATGCTTGAATGCAGTGATCTGGAATTGCAGATTGTTGGAGATGTGATTCCACCAGATTATCCGCAGATCATGTTTGAGGAGCAATATGTTTGGCCGAGTGATAAGGGAAAAGCAAAATTAGAGCCTCTCAAAGAACAAGATGGCTATGAGACTGCAACGTTATAAATCCGACAAACCTCTCCTTGTATATTACAATGTCTTCGACAGCTCTCTATGGCCTCTACCTTGCTTGCAAAGGAGTGACCTAGGCTCTTGCAACAGAGCACATGAAACTTTGAGAAGCCTCCCACAACACAGAGAAAGAGGTTGCGTGCCTCAAGACACGGCTGACTGAGCTAAAAAATCACCTAAAATTTCTCACCTGAAAGTTGGCCGAGAAGAACAAAAACCATGACAGGATTTTAGGTGAATACGATAGAGCTCACAAACTGTACGTTGCGGCGTGCAACAATGGCTCCTCCACCAATCCGGATCACATATCAGCCGGCAAGGCCTTCCAAGCAATGTGCAAAACTCTAGATGCGTCATGGTACAAAAACCTGGAGACTGCACAGCGCTTCCAAAGTAACTCAGCATTCAAGATGAAACATCAGACTGCCTACATTGAGAAGGTCTCCAAGGAATTCGCGGAGGCTGAGAAAGAGTATGCGTATGTTCATGCTCATATTGATGCTGAACTCAACCACCTGCAACAGCTGGCAATGTTTGTCACCCAACTCTAGCCATACAGTTTACCCATGTCACCATGTATCCACCGCCTAGACACTCACTCTCTAATTTTGTCTTGTTTCTTTGACTGTAATTGAACTAGCTCATAACGATGGATAGCCTAATTGTGCTTTGTTTTTGAAAACAATTTCAAAACATCAAGTGACTGGTGCAGTACTGTCGGGAAATGGCATTGAACGTGGTAGATTAGAACTATGCTCATGATGCCATTATCAAGCTTCACGACATCATGATACATCTATCTACTTCCTTGTTGCACTGTACAATTGCTTGCAGTAGATTGCATCATTCCCTACACCCGTTTGCATAAGCATTACTTGTCAACCTCAGTCGATTCTAACTCCGGAAGCATATAAGACTGCATTCAACGTGACATTAAACCTCACTGCCCTTGAAACTGTCATTTATTATACTCAGGTCATATTTCGCACACCCTCACACAGAACTTGGAACCGTGCTTGAAACATGCATCGGACTAACCAGGTATTGGACGGGTATCGATATCCATATGGCGGGATACCAGTCGTGAGGTATTAAACAGTAAAACCACTTTCATCCATAAAATTGCATGCCAGCGTACAAGTGCGAACACTTGTACATCATTGTGAATCCAATGCGATGGAGACAAGAAAGAGAACGCCATCGATGAATCATCCTGACCTAGCCCTCACTCTGCAACCGTCACTCTAATAATGGAAATACAAAAATTGTAATGCCAGCATATGCCTTTTGCAAGTCCGTCCCCACCATTTCTAATTGCCAATATACCACAGAAAATCACCATCGAACCCCATTCGACAAAATTTTGAGATTTACACCATGGGCTCACCTTGGTATACTCAGGTGGTGGACGGGAACCATTTTTCCACTAGTGTAAAGGCTTTAAGTAAACGTACGGTGCCGTTCACGCCAAACAGGCCGGTGGAGGATCAGGTTGCTCTCAAAAACCATTGCTGCTGGGGGCTCCCAAATATTCATCTGCTCGCCCCTATTACTGTGCACGAGTGGAGGACTTGGGCGGACATTTCCTTGCGGAAATGAAGACGCTTGAAGCCGATGCTATCCATGGCACTGGCTTACTACGAGAAGCCAAATGAATTTACAAATTGACTTACAGGACATTCCAAATGGATTTTCCTTATCTTTGTGTAATTGACAGTTGTGTCATACACCGGATGTCAAAATTTACACCAAGCTGAACCTTCAGACTGGCCTCATGAGGATTGATAAATACTCATCAGCTTTATGAAACTATCAAAGACTTAATTTACGCTATCTTTGCAACTTTACTGTCGCTTCTGGATGCAAGGGAGATGTGAGTGGTTCAACCACTCCGTCTAGTACATGATCAATCACCTTGATCAGTTTTTTTTAAAGAGAAGGATTTTCCACTTTAGATTCCAAGTTTGGAGCCTTCATAGTCTGTATTTCTGATGCAGCTCGTGTAGCTGTTCGACACCAGATTACATTTTTCTACTTGCGGGAACTGATGGTTGAAGCTGCAATCCAGTACGTTGCTGATCCTACAGCAAAGTTACAACTGATGGTTGAAGCTGCAATCCATTGCTGATCCTACAGCAAAGTTACAACTGATGGTTGAAGCTGCAATCCATTGCTGATCCTACAGCAAAGTTACAACTGATGGTTGAAGCTGCAATCCAGTACGTTGCTGATCCTACAGCAAAGTTACAGCTAACCTACAAAGAGGCCGCTAGTGTACGCCAAATCGAGGCTGATAAAACCTGCTGGCTTTAAAGTAGCCAATCCAGGCACACCCAGCCCGGGTCCTACTGGCAAACATACATGGTGAAAAATGAACTTGAACGTTACTCCCGATGCTAATCCTAGGCTACATCGATCCAATTAGCGATATGGACGGGGTGCTCATACTTCCCGAAGTTCCTCTCGCGGTAGGCGTAAAGGATATAGCAGGTACTACGGGGGACAACAATCAAATGCAAACGAAGCATTTGTTTTCTTGACACCCACTTGTGGTACTGACGATTCCAAGAACGGTGCGCATTTGTTTTCTTGACACCGGAGTTTTCCACTCTGATGACTAGTGCTCCATCTCCCAGCTAATCTAATGTGTCTAAACGATCTCCTGGCAGTGCCAGCAACAGTGTAACTGCGTTACATCCTACTCCCCGATTCAACAGAAAATCCATGAAACCACACACCTTCGGCTGGAACGACATGGACACCTGACCGATGATACTGCCAAAGCCTAACCAAGTGTTTGCAGCAGATCCATACGGACATACCTGTGTTGACAGCAGATACATGCAAACACTACTAGTTATCCTTGTCGCAACACAAGCACGAAAAATCACAAAATGTACCATACTAAATCACCATTTACTCTCACTCTACATCCTGAACACTCATACAGTAATAGCAGTGGACCTTATCAGCCATGGCCACTACGAGGTCTGTAGTGGTGATGGAGCTCAACCGGAGCTGCTGTTCGTATCGAGTTATAAGAGCGAGATGTGGCTACTAGATACACAATTGGCAACCAAGCCGGCTTAGAGCTCCTCTACAAAAATAACCTACAACGCCATAGCCATGTTGGTATTGAAGAATACTCAGAACGAGAGAGCGATTGAGAAGTAAACCAGAGTTTAAATACTCTGTGATGTACATGTATGTAACCCTAATGAATGACTAACTAGAAGCCCTAATGATTGATTATCGGTAATGTTGACACCCCCTCTCAAACCGGCGAAGGAATGTCGGTTTGCGGTACTATTTACAGTTTCTTGTGATTGTCGGGGTTTTGAGTCGGTGGATGCGATTTGCTTGTCGGAGATGAACGAGCATGGGTGGAGTCGATGTGTTAATGCGCTATTGACGCTGGTGTGGGCGGCGGCAATAGTGGTGCGCGGTGTTTGCAATCGGATCATTGAGAGCGCTGAGGTTGTCTTTGCGCATCGCCAGGAGGATGGTTTGGAGACGTCGGCGGAGCAGTACGAGGAGGCAAAGAGAGCTTCATTTGAGAGACAGCATCGAGTACTTCCTTGTGCAGGTAAGGGTTTGCAGCAGATTAGGTTTGTCGTAGGAAGGTTGGTTGTTGATCGTCTTGTTTCCCTGTCTGCTTGATTGTCGATATTGATTTGAAATTGGATTTAGTCAGGTGACAAAGAACAGCAATTCTGTTGTTGTACAGGAGAAGGGGCCTGGGCTCGTAGCAGCTTCGATGAAGCATCAAGTGGGTCAAGGAGAATCAGCAGAAAAACGAGGTTAGATGTTAGACTGCCGAAGTACTATTCGGTTAGACGCGGTAGGTCAATTGGGATATACAAAAGCTCGGGGGAATGTAGAGAGCAAGTGTTAGGTTTCAGAGGTAGTGAGTTTAAGTCTTTCAGGTCATTGGTAGAAGCAAAGGAGTATCTACGGCTAGTTTCTTTTGCTGAAGATAGGAAAGGCTGACCAGATTTAGGTTAGTACTGTGATACTCAAACTTAGTGCGCCTAAACGGCTTTGTTAGCAGATCAGCGGGTTGTTTCACTGTGTTTATGAATTGAAGTCCAATTTCCCCCTCTAAGATGCGTTCTCGCACACAGTGATAATGGATGTCTATGTGTTTTGTCCTAGCATGAAAGACCGGATTCTTTGCTAATTTCAAAGCACTCTGGTTGTCACAGTGCATTTCTATCTGAGGTGAGAGAGAGCAGCTAATGGTCTCGTTAGTGTAATCTACAAGGACAGGAATGGAGGGGTAAACCTAAAGTTCCTGGAGAAGACGGGTCAGCCACACTGCCTCTTGCACTCCGTCGTTGAGTGCACGGTATTCCAATTCTGTTGAAGATCGTGATACGGTGACCTTTCTTTTGCTCTGCCGACTGACAGGAGCACCTACGGCGGTAAATAAATAAGTTCCAATGTTGCGTCGCGTTTCTGTACAGGTAGCCGAGTCGGCGTCTGTATAATTGGATAGATAGAATTTTGTGTTATGTTGATAGAAGAGTCTGTGGTCAGGGTTGCCTTATAGGTACCAAAGGACATAGATGGCTGCATCAAGATGCAGTTGCTCGGGTGCAGACATGAATGACGCGATATGGTTCACGGCATAGGAGATATCCGGCCTTGTGATCGTGAGGAAAATTAATTTTCCAACAAGTTGCGAATAGTAAGATGGGTCTACTGATGGCGTACATGTGTTGGATGTAAGGGAATGGCCGGCAGGAAGCGGCACCTTAGAGGCATGCTGATCGGGAGGTAAAAATTGGGATAGAATCAAGTTGGTGTAGTCTCGTTGGTGGAGCAAAATGCATGCTGGTAAGTACTCAAACAGTATGCCAAGATACTTTTCCAGGCGACCCATGTCAGTCATGTCAAAGGTACGTTTCAGAAATTGTTTGATCCATACAATCAATTTCTTGCAAGTCCCAGTAATAAATAAATCGTCTACGTATAGCATGACGATGAGTATGTGACCATCACCATGTAAGTAATAGAGATTGGGGTCCAATGAGCTCCTTAGGAGACCGATGTCTCGGAGGGCAGAATTTATTCTGTCATACCAAGCTCGTGGAGATTGTTTCAGTCCATAAAGGGACCTAAGCAATCTGCAAACTTTTTCTTCTTGGCTTGGGATCTCAAAGCCAGGAGGCTGGGTCATAAAAACTCGCTCTTTAAGAATGCCGTGCAAGAAGGCGGTTCTTACATCCATATGGTGCAGCTCCTAGTTGTTTGATGCTGCAAGGGCCACGGTTGTGCGAATTGTGACCCATTTTATCACGGGCGCAAAGGTCTCATCATAGTTGATCCTAGGCTTCTATTAGAAGCTCCGGGCTACTAATCACGCCTTTTTTGTTGGTGAAGTTCCTGGAAGCCCCGGCTTTTCTTTGATTATTCCATCGACAGGTGGTCGGTTTTGGACCTGGAGTGACTATTATGTTTACATGTCCAAAGAATCTCCCGACTGCTTTCCAGTTTCAATCTTCTCTTCTACCACTCCTGTCACCTTAGATGTACTGGAACCTACATTTAAACAAGCCATACAAGATCATCAGTGGAAAGCTGCCATGCAAAGAGAAATGCAGAGTATCTACGACAACAACACCCGGGTTCTCGAGGACTTGAATTTGTACTTTGAATTACTCACTGTTGGAGGTCGTTTTATGTTGATTGGTTGTGTTTTGTATGTCAGTCAATACTTAAGGGGGACTAATCCGATAGGAGCTGAGAAAAAAAAAGTTAGCACATATATATATTTGATACTTTTGCACAACCTTAGGGGGATGTCACAAAGTACAAAGTATCAGAAAAGTACAAAGTTCATGCATCATTGAAACTCGAATGAAAGTTGCCGCTTGTTGGAGAATACCTGACAGGGAGGCCAGTAAGATGGGAAATGAATTCCCATGGTAGCATGATTAAAATTTCATAGATCTAGCAAAGAAGTACCGGTTTTTTGGCAGTGAAAAAGTTGTGCAAAAGTTGTCTTTTTTTAATATATTCTGGCGGATTTTGGAAGAGCACGAACGAATCCGAGATGGCCAACGTCGAATTAGCCAAAACACTCTCTACCGGATACATCATTTTTTATTTGTGGCTGCGCAGGCGCTTGTACTTCTATTCCTTAAAGTACTCTTTGTACTACAGTGCAAATACGTGGCATTCCACGTTGCCTATCAGCAGGTTCAACGAACACCGAGCCTGAAATAATTGGTTATTGCGGCGCATCATTATGCGTCGAGGCGGCGCTTCAGTCTCCATCACACTTCAGTCCTCTCATGAGCTAGTGGAGGGGGGTCTCTTTGAATCCTTCCTTCTGATTTTATTTTTGTGTCCATACTTACATTGTCCCTAGTTGGTCAGAAGTTCATGTTGACTTCTTCTCTGATTGTTCCTTCTGTGTCTCTCCAGGTTAAAGACTTTGTAAAACTTTTCTTTGAAGGATCTGCTCATGGGAAATACCGCAAAGAGGCGGAGGGTACGAGAGGGATTGAGTCGTCCAGGTTTAGCTGAACGTGCTACCGAGGTCGAAGCCCTTGAGGCTCAAAGAGTTGTTACCGCTAATGCAGCTCGAGAGAGAAAAAGCAAGCAGAGAGTATGTGACAAAGAGAGGGTAGCACAATCTCTAGTTCCAGATCATGACATTGCGGAGCAAGCTACAGCTCAGTCTTTTACAGTGAGAGAGAATAGTAGGATTTCGTTGAGAATCTGTCAAGCTATTGTTCAAGAGTTGAAACAGTGTTCTAATCTAGTTGGGCGGAGATATGTCATGGAAAGAGTCCTTTGTCATTCTACAGTTTCTCCCTTTTTGCCTCATTCTTATCACCGACCACAAGAAGCACAAGCTAGAGACACGTTCATTGACAACTTTAAGAATGAGCTTCGTTTAGTGAAGGTTGCAAATTCTCATGATCTGTGAGCTCGGAAATCAGCTTTTTTAGATGCCGCAGTTAGTTCCGGCTCCAATGTCCTAGTGGGTGCCTTGTCTAGAGTTCTGGACACAACTAAAGAGAGTATTAGCATTGCTTTGAGAAGGAGGTGGCTAGAGGAGAATTCTGAGGGATTACTTCCGAAGTTGCGTTTGTATCGGCAGCCTAGGGCTGGTCTTAGTGATTATGTCAAAGAGTGCATACTCGTTGGTGGGAGATACAGACCAAAGTTTCATTGAACAAGAAGAACATTGTTAGGCACAGAGTAGGGCGCAAACTCTGGCTTCTACCTCATCCTACTCATTATCTCTGTGAGACGCAAGTAAGTTTGCCTATACAATCTTTCTAACTCCTCTTTAAAACTTGGTAATGTGGAGTACGCAGAGTGCTATAACTTTTGATGTATTCAATTGAATGTACTCTTCCTCCACCTTTGTCGTCAAGGAGTACATCACGTTGCAATAGTCTATGTTGTGTAGTTTTAGTACCTTGCCTTGGAGTACACTTGTATTCTTTTGGAAGAGAACAATCATATTTGTACTATTGATTGTGTTAGAGTACAGCCATTTACGCGATCAAGGTATTCATAGTTCCAAGGTGTACTCACAGTCTAATAGTCCTACTGAATGTAACAAGTTCATGTACACCGTGTATCCTTTTTGAACTATGTATCATGGGATGCTAATTTCATAGGTCTACTAGAGTGCCATTTGTATTACACTTCTACTTCAAAGTTATTCAAGTAATTTCAGAGTAGAACAAAGTACTTGAATTTGTACTAGGATGTGGTTATCTTGTAGAATATGTACATTATTAGTACTTTCACTATCCGGAATGGAGATTAAGTACTAACATTTAGCAACGTGTACTATGCTGTGATGTTTTTACAGACATTGTATTTCCAAAGTTTCCTCAAAGTCCACCCTAAATGCAATGTACGACAAAGGGCATTTGAGAGGTTGAAGCCATGTTGGGTAAAGAAATTAAAAGAGAGGAATACTTGTTGTTGCATCTATCATGTTGAGATGGACAAGATGAAGGCTGGATCAATCAATCTCAGGGACAAGCTGAGGGGTTTTCACACCTCAACAAGTTGCACATGTTTGTGTGTGGTGTCTGCAAACGAAGAACAAGAGACTGGTTGCCATGCTCCCGTCTCTATTTTCAAACACATTACAGCCATGTGGGAGGCTTGTCTATGTCCAAAGGGAGAGTTCGATAGATGGCATAGGTTAGAGTGCCTTATGGGTGATTGTACACAGTGTGACTTTCATTTATTCAAGGTCTGTCCATTAGAGTTACAGGATTCTCAGACATTTGTACTGAAGTGGAAGTGCTTTGAATACTACAAGGTTGGAGTGCATGCAGAGACAAGGCAGCCGAAGAAAAGAGTGAGAGAGGCATTCAAGGAAAAGCCTGTCTATGAGTTTCTCTCGTACATGGAGAAGACAGTGACAACTTTTGTGACAAGATGAGCAATGTCAGCTCATGATGAAGAATATCCCGGAAGGAGTTCTTGTGTCCCATATAGACTATGCTGAAAATTATGCGTTTGCAATTCAAAACGAAGTTCAAAGCATGTATTACTTCAGCACTAGTGTTACCATTCTTGTACATATTTCGATGTGGAGGGAAGGTGACGAAATCATGAAGCAAACGCATTATTACATTTTGGATGACAAGGCCCATGATTCGGCGTTTGTGCAACATTGCTTATTACTGCATTGGGACTGGGTGGTTGATGATGGACTATCCATAGAGGAACACTGGGTGTTTAGTGACGGCTGCAGTTCGCAATTCAAGTGTGCCTCCGCCATGTATTTTGTTGGTCCTTACCAGTCGCTCACTGGAGGGTGCTTGATGCGGTGGAATTTTTTGAATCAGCTCATGGGAAGGGGGAGTGGGATGGTGCAGGTGCAGTGGTGAAAAGGGCGTTGAGAGCCGAACAGATTCGGAACCTCTTAGACCGCTTCAGAATGCTGGGTACGTTGTCGAATTTTTGAAAGAAAACAACTCTGAGCATGTTTCCAGCACATACGTTCAGTCAACAACTAACCCAATCTCTTGCGCCTTCTGGAACACAGAGGAATTTGAAGTAGATCACAGAGATAGTAGTATTAAATGTCGCACTTTACCTGGCTCTTAGAATTTGCATTCTGTTATGGATTTCTCTATGTGTGACCCTACTCTTCTTAGAACTTGTGAACTATCTTGCTTTTGCATCCCTTGTGTCGATGGTAATTGGAATAATTGTGAAAATTCATCTCATGTGCAGGAGTGGAAGGTACAGTATTTACAGCCGCTTAGTACAAGAGCTGTAGCAAACTAGATTGAAGTGCTTGATGACGATGCCAATTGGATTCACAATGGGACTTCCGTGGAGATAGGTGATTTGGTGTGCGTTGGTGACAATTTCATGATCCCAGCATGGAGCGACAACAAAGATGGAGTGGATTACTACATACTGCAATGTCAACGTACAAAGTTTGTTTTGCAGGAGGGTTTGTCATGTCCATGGGGCGCGTTGAGGGGCTGGTGGGCATTTAACGAAGAATAGAAGTCCGCAACATAGCATCAAAAAGTTATTTTCTATAGCTTAATACAAAATCTAAATGCCATTGCTGTAAGTTCAGCCGATGATATAATATGTCCAATATGTCCATTGTGTACAATATTCAGAATATGTACAAATTGTCTTTACAGAGATGTACCACAGTTGTACATTGTGTATAGACGTGCTTAGTGTACGCTAGGTAGAACAAATACTTAATAAGTCTACATTTCCCCTGCATACAAAACTCTCACACTTGCATTCAAAGTACAACAGATGAAGGTCTTCTCTACTGAAGTCAGTTCCGTAATTCCATGTTGGTTCTTCCAATGGCTCAATCTTGCGTTTTGTGAAGAATGCCAGCTGGTAAAAGCTGCGGTCTAACCTTCCGACTAAGACTGGGACATCTACCGAATTCAAATCTTTGCACCTAAAGACAGAGAGAACAGAGGTATTAGAAGTATGAAAATCTACGTATAAACCGGCTAAGACCATACGGAGCAAATAGAAGTGGGACCCATCGGTGATTGAGGAATCAGGCCACATTTCTCAACCGGCTTGCATTAAGGCACAAAGCTGAATTGCCATCCAACACTCGTTCAGCAGCCCAGTCGGCATCAATCTGTAAGCTATAAGAGGAACCCTCCTTGATACCCTGGTTCCTTAACATTTGTTCAGCATTTGTCAAAATCTCCCCGTCATCTCAAACACAAACGCCCCTCTAGGGATAGGTTCTCTCGCCCAGATACCCCATCCTATGTGGGCTGTATGAAAAACCTCTACTCCGTATCTCATCCCCTGCTGTACAACACGGTTCCCACAATCGATACGACATCCGCGCTTTGCATTACACTCAGAAATGAAGGGGGGAAAGTTAGCATGCGAGCGGTGAGCGGAGAGCGGAGAGCGGAGATTTGAGAGCAGAGATTTGACATTTGAACACCCACTTGATAAAATAAAACACATATAACAGTGGGAAGTTTTTAAATTCAGGGTTATATTTTAAGAATTATTTTTAGTAATTGTGTGTCATTCTGTGGAATTATTATCCCAACTCTTATTTTACTTAGATTTAGGGTGACTAAGTAAACTTATAGCTGATTTCATGATGACGTCATGCCCTGAGTATAGACCTCTAGAGCTTTTTAAAATCCTATGTCTTCTTCTGTTTCATATACCTTTTCGATTGACAATATGAATCCATCTTTCTGATATGTTCTCTAATACAATAGAAACAGTGAATAATTGGCATTGGATTCTTTAGAAAAAAATGTAAAACATAAATTTGAAAGGTAGTCGTGCTTCATTGCATCTGCCACTATATGACAAAAAATGCGAAGTTGAAAGTATTTCACCAGGGAATGTAAAGCATGCCTTTGAAATGTTCTTGGGATTTCTTAAAACCCGTGTACAATAATTGTATTGCTAAGTCAAAAATTTATCCTTTCCAAATTTGCTTGTCCTCACTGATAATTCCATCGTCTATAGATAAGATCTATTCTAGCTTCTTATGTCTCTCACAATTCTATATAAACCATAGAGGATTCTGGTCTACTTGTTTGGAGTCATCAATTGGTTCACAGAATCTTGCAATTCATAGGCACTGTTTGATAGAATGAGCAATTCCTTTGAAGTTGTTGTTTGTGAAACAATTGTTCAGGATCTGCTTCGGCGGATGGCAGATGGACCTGACACTAGTAGAAACTGCGGTCCTAGGTGATACGTGTGTGATCTTCACTTCATCCATCATGACTCAAGGACAACTTCCAGCGATGACTTGGACTGGAGACCGGTGATCTGGCAGTGCGAGGACCCGTATGACACAGTCATACATGTAGCGACTGAGTCATTTGGTGTGCTTATGCATGGATGTCGTTTTTGTATGTAGTGCACCTCTAGATACAGTTAAAATGTTCGTATGAGTGTGTTTAGATCTGGTGAATCTGTGAGTTTCTTTCTAGCAGTCGCGGTTGAACCATCTACAAGTGCTGTGTATTATAATTATGTCACTATAATTTGGATTTAGAGTACTCTGGATGTTTAGAATCGATGAAGTTTTTTGATAACAAAATAAAAGGCTTCACTCGGTAACTTTGCTTACACTGTTCCTTTATGTGCACATGGTAAACCAGTTACATTATGAATGCAAAAATGAATGTTTAGGAACTATTTTACTTTCTGTGAGAAGAGTCTGATGATTTCAGCTACAATAATGAGATTCCCACAGGATGTTCAGACACATTTTATTAGATGAGAAATGGATTATATTCATGTGTAGCAAAGCCATTGAATATGCAGTGCATATTGTGTTAAAAACATCCGCTTCATGTACTTCTATTCAGTTCAGGTGATGATGCATCCAGTCGGTATAGATTTCATTCTCCGTCTTCAATTCTGACTAACTGTTTAACAATAGCTGTATAAGAAATTCATATCAAAGTATGCCTCTGGATTTCTACTGGACGCTACCAGGAACCTTATAACATACAATATCATTACTCTTATTCTTTGTCTAGGGTCACTCCGCACTCAAGAGTTGAATCATCTCTCTCATTGTTGAATGATGCTGCCACCTCTAGCTTTCGTTTGTCGGCTTTCCAAGCTGTCCAATAGGCTGTTGTCACGTTCTGTCGGCGGCGTTCTTTTGTGTCAGACGAGTCAGAGTCGCTTGGGGTGCCAGGTTCAAGGCGAGACCTCTTCCTCTTGAATGGAGCAGCTCGTAGTCTTCGACCTGTTAGTCCCTTCCGAGGTTGCTGTTTCTTCCCAGAATCTCCTCTTGCATTCTCCCACTGTGCCTCAAGGGGTGGCAACTCGTCAGGTAGAACGTCATACTTACCACGAGCTTCTACGGAAGGTAGAGTGATAGACTCCCTTTGCGGAACACCCATGTCATCTGTTGGTTCTTCCGATGGCGCCAGATCTTTAGGATGGCATAAGCCCGACCCCTTGCATAAAGGGCATTCAAGGCAATCCTCCGTCGGAGACTCTGGTTCACCAGCTGGTGCTTGTTCTGAGATCCTAAAAGACGTGACAACCTGTAGCCGAGCCTTCGCATTTGGAATTGTCATCCTCAAACTTCTTCGATGGTCACCTCCAACTGCCACAGTGCGCCTCCTCTTCTCCTTTTCTTGTTGTCGACCTAGGAGTGGGCGGGACGGCGTAATCTGCATCGAAGCTGAATTGTAAGTGGATGAAGACACAACTGGTGTCTTCTCGGTAATGGTGCCCTGATTCACCAAAGCTTGCTCATATCCAGGGGATGTGTCTTGTTCCTTGATGTCACCTCTAGCAACTGTAGTCTGCTTTGACTATAACGTGTTCTGCAACGCCACCGCAGGTTCTGTTACATACTGGATGTGATCGCAGTCTATGTCCCCCTCTTCTTTACTTGCATTGCAAAAAACAAACAAAGACGGGACATTTCCCGGGTTAGCCATATACACAGAATTAAAATGAAAACAAGGTGGGGGGGGGGGGGGGAAGGAAGAAGAGACAACGGACAATTAAACACACTTGATCAATACTCAGAGATGGCACATATATCGACCTCTGAAAGCCTTCTCTAGTAAGGTAGAAATGCGGTCAATAGCGGGGTATGTTGACAAGGATGTAATGCTTGCATGTTTCTCAACTGTGAAATGATGTTGTAGAATGATATGCCATATTAGACTCAGTGAGTGGCGGATGTTTTCCAAAAACACGGTTAGAAGAACTACTGGTATTAAAAGGAAGTGAAATTGGCAAAGTTTCTTACCGTCGTCGCCCATACCGGTGACATCCACATTGTATCTTCCGTGACTTTCAATGCATCTGCACAATTATTTCTCATTTTCACCGTGAGTCTAATTGAGGGACAAAGACCGAGCACTCTACATGCCAACTGGTGTCTGCTTTACGTATTCATGCAGAAACGACTATGGCAATGGCAGTTGACCATATCGTAGTCCAATTCTATTTTATGGATATATGGATGCGTGTCAAACTCATAAAACCTAAACAATTAAACAAGTAATGTTGAAAAAACTAGGAAAGTAAACAATATATGCTTGAAGACAGAATCTGAATAATAACGGGGGCGTCCTACATTACAATTCCTCATGTGCATTGTATCCATATGTTCAAACAGACTGCAATGAAAAAACGCAATGCATTGAATGCTCCAAAATGTATCTATCTTACACATTAATAACAGAATGCAATCACAACGCTGCCGATGACAATTAATATGAGATAAAAAAAAGTGCCGTACTAGCAAATATTTATCATCGGCATCCGGAGAGGAGCACAATCATTCTAGACTCGAAACTTCACATGACAACTTCGAATTACTCTGCAAGATCAGATGGCCTAGTAGCATCCAGCACGAATTTCTCCAAGTCGACAATCGGACCGTGACAATCGATTAGAGCTAATTCTGCTAGCGCCTTTTTCCTCTCCAGTCTAGAACCCTGCATGACTATCTTGTGTTCCAATAAATCTCTCCTCTCTCTATTACGCCAGGCGTGATGGTTTGCAGCAGCTTTCCTCAGTCTCGCAGCTGTTACTTGCCGGACCTGTGCGGACATTGCTCGTTCAATTGCTTCTTGAGAATGTACATAGCGTGGGCTTCTGAGCCTAACTAACAACTCTGCCAGAACATTAAGCTCGTGATTGTAGTCGGCCCGTGCATCCATACACTCTTGTCGCATCCGCTCTACGGCAACTGTAGCGAGCTCGTGATTGTAGTCGGCCCGTGCATCCATACACTCTTGTCGCATCCGCTCTACGGCAACTGTAGCGAGCTCGTCTTGGAGATTACGTGTGCCATTTATTAAAATTTGTAATATCGGTGATGATCAAATATTAAAATCATCGTTCATTGTCAAATGTCCTATTTCGTTCACTAAGTGACAGCCTGAAATCATAGAAAACATTGTTAGGAAAGGGAAAATAGACATGAGCGTCTTGGGTGTATACCTACCTCCCGATGTGATTGACTCCATGTTGAGGCTTTGTTTTTCATAATGTATGCCATATGATGCTGTCGTCCTCATCAGTAGCTAATGGTAAATCAAGTCCGTGTTTAGTCCGTGTTTTGTATACGCAATAAATGTGCCATCCTAGCATTCCTACATCACTCATCAATGTCCAGTACCATTTGTCATTGTTCTGGAAATTATCACCTATGTCATAGGAGATATACGTTTCTGCTGGTCCCTCACGTTGATGATTAAGTAGTATCATAAGAACGGTTGATGTGATTTTCTACTACTCTCATTCCACTTTTAAATACTGTCATCAAACTTTTTTTTTTAATGCAAGCGGATAACCACATGTACATGGTTTACTCTAATTTAGAAACCCCGATTATTTATTTGAATTGCCTTTAACGAGTTTCCATCTCTCCGACTTTTCCTTTCTCTCCATTACTCGGATCGTAGTTCGAGTTGTCTCTTACCGCTTACACAATCCGTTTGTTTTGTTTATGCCTTGTAAGTGTAGATCGTACTTTTGCACACTTGCCTTGCTAATGCGATAAGAAACTATTTCAATGACCTCAGACGGACTTCACTTGCGGTGCTCTTGACTTGTCCCATACTCAAATTGACCTGAATTAAATGGGTTACTCTGTAATTACCATTGTAGCCGATGTGGTGTCCTGGTTTCCTGGTTTCCTGACCCTATCATCTAAGGACTCCTTCTATTTCACGCAGCCATTGATTCAATGGTTTGGTCAGCGCACCCCCGACTCTGCGGCCTCGTCGTTATGTATATCGTCTTTTAGAATTTGCGCTGACGCTTGATTCTTCGCGCAGTTTGTTCCATTTCCCGAGGTAAGTCCACTTCCGCATTGATTACCTCGATGTGGTTGCTCATGGTGTGCTTGCAATTTGTTTGTGTATGTCTATTCAGTTTGTATGTACTGTACAAGTAATAGATCTAGACTTATTATTGAGAACCGAATGTTTTTATTTTATTTTTCCTTCCCCCTGCCGCAAAAACTACATACACGGTTGCAATTCTATTGTTGGTGACGATTAAAATGAGTTTCATTTACTTCCCCTTTTGGATATGTTACAACATCGACGAATTAGCACAAATGGAGAAACCAGGAGAAGTCGTCTCGATTGACATTGCATCTCTGGTAAGTAGCTTTACTTTTCTCATTCTCAACGGCACCATCTCTGTATGTCTTGGATGCTCTTAACCTCAGATGTTTTTTGATATGGCTTTCTACAGAATGACATTCACCCGGAAACACCATCACCTACTGCAAGTGTGGTCCGACCTCGGGAGCTCGATATGGATATTCAAGACTCTGAGGACATCGACTCTATTGTTGATTCTGATGGTCCCTGCAAATTCGATACTGTACAGCCAAAACTCTCACTTCTCCTCGTTTTCCTTTGTTTTCCAAATTTGATGCATTGGAAGCTGAATGTGTCTTTTTAAGAAACCGCGTAATTTAGTGGAATGGTTCATGGTTTGAGATTGCAATAAATACATCTTTAGTCCCTGCTCAAAAATTTCATATTTATGTATTTACCTTTTTTTGTAACTGCTCCAGTTTCAATTGATATGTGGTGTGTCCTGGCAGATACAGCCATTGCTATCCGTCCATGACGGGTCAGTAATCGCTCTTTCTTGGCTAGAAGCTTGGCATGGCAGGGGATACCTTACTGAGCACCTCCTCCTTAGGTGGTACGACTCTTGGCACAACGCTTGTGATCAGGCCGCATTTAATGTGGACGCTTACATTGCCAGCATTAACTGGCATCCGGATGTCATATCTGATACTTCAACCTCGAATGATGTCAGCTGGGATGCTCCACTAATGCAGCCCGAGGAGGTTCAAATCAGAGTAGATTCACCCAATGTATGGGCCGCTTATGTCAGATACCTGGACACATCAAGGAAACACAGAAAGCGGAAGAAGAGATTATTGCTGCGCCAAAGACTGTTTGAAGCAGGACATGAATTCTTTTTATCTGTTCTTGCTCGTCGTAAGGCCGTGTACGAGGTGAAGGAGCAAAAAAGACTTCAATTACGACAAGGAGCTGCTGAAATACGTTTTCAGACTGAGTGCAATGCTATATGAGAGAATATTGAACGACAATGGCAATCTAAAGATGTGCCTAGGACAGACACTCTCGAACATCAAACTATTCTTGTTGAGAAACTCGTTTGCTTTCGAGAAGCCGCCATGAAAGAAACTTTGATGAATAACGTGAGACACGTTATCAACAAACACGTCCATCACCGACGGAGGAAAACCATTCTTAACCACTTGGGGATTCCATATGGTGAGACAAATGCAGGGCGCTCTTCTAAGGATTGAAAGAAATGCATCAGCAAATGGATGGGCGGAACCCAGCGAGACTTTGATGACTCTCCAGCTCAAAATACACAGTCTAAGGTTGCAGAAAATTCAACAGAGAATAAAAGGTCTTCTACCTGACTATTTCTACTTTTTTGGGAAGATGCTCATCCAAAAAACTGTTATCGGAGATGAGAGTCTTCAATTTCTTGGACTTTATGTTGGTAGTAATGGCTTGGCCTTACTTATAGAACATCTTCCTTTTTGCGGTGTGCTTAGAAGCCGCTCCTGTGAATTCAGTTCACATTATTGTACATACACATGATACATTCTGCATACATATACGATGGACTTAAAAACTTTGTTGGTATCGTGTCTTTTGAAAATTGCTTGCATACGTTTATTCAATCCAATTGGTGTCTGAGGGTAGTGCCTACGGGAAAAAGGATACACCGTGACAAGCAAAACAATTACAAAACAAGTTCACACAAACATTCACGAATTTTTGAAGTCTGTCCTTTAATTTCCATAAGTGAACATCAAAATTACATTGAACAGTTGCTGCAATCACTGAGGGTGCTCTGTATCGGACACAATGGAGACTTTATTACGAGAATAGTGAAAACGGATACATTCGTAAAGAACTTCCACACTGATGATACGGTAAATGCTCCTTTGCACTACTCACAGCATCATAGTCACAAAGTTCTGTGAACAAAATACTTACGAAGTTTGCGGGTACTCTGCCATGGCCAACTTGTTTTCTTCGTTTGTTAACTTAGTTGCAACGGCCGATCGAGCATGACATGGTATACTGTTCACAGTTGGTGGAGTTAATCCGGGTGGTTTTGCAGACGTTGTTATAATATTGTCCTCTTCTGTGTCTTGCACCACTCGACGAGAGCAAGAATCTTTCTTCATTACGACTCGCCATCCTTCTCGCCTTCCCTCGTTCGAGAAGAAGATCTGCATACATTGCTGCGGAAAAATGAACAGGTCTCTGTGTCTTGGTTCCTTGTGCTTATAATTTACAATAAGAAAACCATCCCGATCTCTCATATATGTCGGGTTGCCTCTGTTGTCCGATGCTTTAATCCACGTGCATCTAAAGAGAATGATAGGGGTGAATTGTTTTCCGTAGTTCAATTCTGTTATTTCTCCAACTGTGTGCTTTTTCATGACTTCTCCTTCTTCGGATACCCACTCATGCAAACATGCTACTCCACAATCATACGTATCCAGCAACTCTGTCCTATCATCCCTTACTCGAAAGTGATTCCCAAATGCCTTAATCCGTCGGAATCTATTTGCTTTCATATCTGGCTTGCTTCAGAGTTTTACAGCATCCAAATCATCGCCAGTAGGACCAAGTGGCATCCTTTGAAATATAACTCTTTGGAGCCATTGCTCATATGGTGCAATGGCTTTGTCATCTTTTTTCAATTCTTCCCATTGGCTGCACCCAGAAATCACATATTAGAATTTTAAAAGTGGAAAATCTCTTACGGCATGCACATTCCCGCATCTAATACATTTGAATACATGTAACATAATGTGTTCAAGGATTGGGACAAAGCAACCGTATGCTCTATACATTTCATAGTGGTTTTGACACATGTGGACTGATATTATTATTCTTTGCGAATTTATAACTATCGAAGAAATCAATTAAACTTAGCACAAGTCGTTTGGAAGGTGGTACCCCTTACAATCTTATTCGCATTTTTTCAGTCTTTGCTGTACAGATTGTACACAGTACGGTTGTTACAAATGGTTTGGATTGAAAACGTGTACGTTTAGAACACAACTAGTTAATCACTTACTAGAAATACGGTGCCAGTATGGTGGAATTTCGTATAACGTAATTGTGCGCTCTTGCACATTCTTCCTCGTTGAATTTCCATGTCAACGAAGCACCTTTTAACACCTTATAGGTGTCTTCATCTTCGTCCTCGGCATCCCATAATCTAGTAGACACAGCTTTCACTCCATGTATGTGTACAGTGACAAAACGGTTGCTAGCATCCTCTATGTATCCTCTTGCAATCGAGCCTTCAGGTCTAGCCATATTTCTCACATATTTTTTTAGAGTTTTGTTGTAACGCTCAAACGGGTACATCCACCTGTTGGATATAGGACCGCACAAATACAGTTGCTCAACTAATTCTAATGGAAAGTGAGTCATGACATCAAAGAACGACTGTGGAAACACCTTCTCCAACAAACATTCTGTTACAGCGACGTCTTCACGCAGGGATTCGATTTCCGCAGGATCAAAAACCTTGCAGCATAACCTTCGGAAAACTCGACACAAATGCATGATAGCTAGTCGTGGAATCGGTTGCATGAGCCCCCTCAATGCCAGTGGAAGAAGATTCTGCATAAGCACATGCCAATCGTGTGACTTTAGTGATCCCCATTTTTTTTTCCGTATATTGTCAGCTAGATTTGCACCAACATATTTCGATGGAGTCTTCAGTTTTTCCAAAGTTGTGCAAAATTGATCAAACTCGGTTGGTGTTAAAACATAGGGCGCCGCAGGCTTTAGCATTCTCCCGGGTTTCCTTGGATGCGGCTGTAGAAACAAGTGGTTTCTCTAGTCCAGGCCCATTCTCTTCAAATCCCTTCGAACTTGCACTGTATCTTTGTCTCCTGAAACGGTTGCAAGTGTGTTGAAGGCCAGATTTCTCTCACAATGCATAACATCTAGAGTGTTTCGTATTGCTAAATGCTGAAAAACAAAAAAAGAAAATCAATTTAGTGCTCAGATTTTGAATGGTATTGGAGTTATAGCCATGGACTTAAAGTATGGAGGAAGTTCTTACATAGATTCTTACTTACAGCCTTTCAGCATGGTAAAATCCCACTGTCATATTCAAAGCATGGTATATCAACATAATTAATGCACTCACCAATGTTTTGAAATTGCTCTAAACATTACTCTGAATGTTGGATGTGCCTAAATAGCTTGCACGTCACAAGTGATGCGCTTGCTGACCTTAAACCAAGATTGACCGCAGTATAATAATGAAATTGCTCCATGACTAAAACATCAATGAAAGGATAATAAGAACTACAGGAACTAAGTGGCTGACCTTCTAGTATGGCAGGTCGAACATTATGCTCCTCCGCTTCATTCTGTGTCGCTTCGACAGGTCGGGAGGGGCGTTCCTACCTCAATAATTATGTGACAACCACTCGTTATACTCGGCAGCTCCTTCAAGTTGTTCTTGAGCGGATACGTGTGTAGGACGCGGTCTATGTTCCAGGACACCATCAAAAAATTTAGCAGCTATCTCGAATCTATACGCATGATTCTGTGGTAGCCACCTCCTAGCTCCAGTATATACAAATTTGTTTAATTCATGCGCCCACGTACCTTGCAATTCTGGGCCACATGGTGGACACGCCACACCTCCAGAATGAGCTGTACCGGCTACCATACCATACCCGGGCAAATCATGTATAGTCCACAATAACATAGCTCTTAGATTAAAATTTCTTGATTCAGATTCGCGGTACGCATCGTAGAAGGGCACACCATCCCATAGTATGAGCAACTCTTCCAACAAAGGCTTTAGGTAAACATCAAATTTATCGTCTTTGCAAGCCTCCTTTCTTGGAATAAGAAGAACCATGATGATGAAAAATTTCTTAGTAGTCAGCCACGGGGGTATGTTGTAGTTGAGTAGGAGTACAGGTTGATTTATAGAGCTTGTAAGGGCTCATGCCGTCTGCTGAAAGTGCGAAAGGCACGTTCCTGGAATCATCATGGAAAACCAGTTTCTGTGGAAAAACTATCGGCAGTCTTTCGGCAGCAAATTGCCAAGCCCTACAATCTGCTGGGAACCTTGCTTTCCCGTCAGAGCTTTTATACTGTGCATGCCATCTCTGTAGTTTGAATAAAGAAGGAGATCTGTAAGTCCTTTGTAAGTGTGGAATTACAGGAAAGTGCCGAAGTACCTTTCTTGGAGACTTCAGTCGCCTCATGTCCCGGTACCTAGGCTCATGACATTTTGGACATCGATCCAATGTAGAGTAATCGCGAGTCCCCGTTCTATTCCTGCGGAACAATACACATACATTGACGCAGACGTCAATGTTTACGAATTCAAGGCCCAATCTTTTTATCAGTGTGGACATTGCATGCTTCGTCCTTGGCATAGTGTTCTCGGCTGGAAGAAAATATTTCTGTAGCCCTGCCAAAAGATCATGTATGAATCTGTTAGTAACACCATGCACTGAAAACAGATTCCTCAAAAAAATTGTTGCGCCAAGCTCAGTTGAGGGGGCTCCTTCGTAGAGGTCTTGGATGGCTTCCTCCATTGCTCTTGGATCAAACACGTCTTCGTCTCCGCTGTCGACTCCTTCTTGTGGCACATGACACTGAAAGTGACCTTGGTCATTCCGAGGTTGCTGTGCATCATTCTTGCTATCATCACTCTTGCCATCAGCGTCTCCTTCTTCTAATCCATCAACAAAGTCGAACGCTTCTACAGCTATATCCTGCACACGATCCTCCACGTCAATATGTTCACGCTGAAACCTGTTTTCAATCATTGGCCGTAAATTCATTCCTTCATCACGCTCAGGATGCACTCGCCTCCTTGAATACAATGCTTCCCACTCAGCATCGGATGAGTCATAGTCACCTGGACCCTTCCAAACTCGGAATCGAGGTGAGCGTTGTGAACGCATCAGGTGACTCCGCACCTTATACAATTTGAGAAGCCGCATCCCATTGCACTATGTATATGGACATGGCATGTTCATCAATTTGTACATGCGATAACGCATACTCTTCCTACGGAATAAACGATCATCTCGACGACGCTGGCAAAGAGGGTCATCAAGAGGCAGTTTGTGTGGATTCATGGACAAAAACACTTCGATTCCTTTCGCACCATGCAGTCTAAATCACGGATGAAGTACCCCAGCGCTCCATATCCATGATAACATCTATATCAGACATCGAATAGCATGTTTTGGTTAACCTCAGTATATGTACATCAACAATGGAGAGAGATAGACGTAATTTAGAATGCAAATTAAAGATAAAGAAGGTGAAAAAGCGCTTTTTGTAGTCCCCCAAAACTTAACAACAAAACGAAAAGAAAAGATGAAATGTAAAAGAAAAAGCTGATGAAGGGAAAGACGCAGTACCATCATGGAGTTGTTTGCGTGTGACGGCTGAGGAAACAATCAAGGCACAACGTTCAAGGCGCAGCCTTCACAAGCGTCACCCATGGAAGTCCGTTTCTCTATCATTCCTAGTTGGTAGGTCTAGGGTTTCCGTTGCTGCAGTCTGCAATTCCAAGGCACTGCGCGAGACTCACAACCACTGTGGAAGGAAAGTGATAGTTCTAGTTCTCTACAGACACAGTGTCGAGACTTTCAAGGGTTTTTATCTATCTGCACCCATGACTTTGACATCAACTTCAAGTAGCAGTGATAGAGACACAGACATGCAGGGAGGAGAAGAGGAACCATGCGAAGAGAACGAGTATGTGCTGGAGAGGAACCGGCGTATTGCGGAGCTCCGAGCACATGTTGCGCCTTTGGAAGAGGCAGCAAAAAAAGTGTAAGCGTTTGCATTTTGCCTTGTTTGTAGAGGAATCAATTAGATGACTGTGCCACGTGTTAGACTTTACGACTCAGATATCGTTTCGCTCTAGTCTTTCCACGAAAATCATTTCTTGTGTGTTACGTAGAATCAGGTTTCCTGTATTGTTTACTTACTCTTGTTGTAACTTGTATACGTTGTTTACATCGTAATTAGAAGGAACGGGTTCCAGCAACCACGACGTCTAGATAGGGGCAGAGCGCGGGAGACAACGCCGACCTTGCAAAGGAGTCCTCGGCGGAGTAGTTGCTTGAGGAGTACAAGGTTCTCAAGCAAAGTGACCGCAGCAATCGAACGCCGCAACCTCATGGAAGGCGAAGGCAATGGATCCCCTCCAAAACGCCGGAGCTGAAACAAAGAGTCAGGTGCAGTACTTTACTTTGTTACAGCTCCAAATGTGTGTTCTATCTACTTTGTTGCGTAGTGAAAACATTGACATGTATACATTTATGTGGTATGTATGAACGGCGATTTAGGGCTTATAGTAAAAGGCTAGGTTTTGACCATAACTTCTAGTCGGTTCCAAATAAGTTCGCCGAAATATGTAGTTGATAGCGCATGCACTATAGTGCGTCACAGTTGATCACTGTTTTTCCCTTTCAAATTTATTTGTTCTTTGAGTTTTTTTACTTTAATCGAGAATCAAACATAATCGAACAGAACAGTGTAGCCGAAGCAACTGATTTGTGAAAGTCATAAGAAACAATCAGCTATTGATGCTCTTACACTTAGTTTGTTGAATCTAATGCATGTTAATTGCGGATGTTGACATCTGTGTTCGATGTACCAGATGATGGACACAATGCATTGCAATTTTGTCACTTAGATACTTCTTTCGGTGATTTCCACCTATCTCAATTTATGTGATGCAGCCGTTTGTTATTTTGTTATTTTATTTTTTTTCATTTTTGATTTCATTTGGTGTCTTTGCCTTTAAGCCACGGTGGTCGTATCAATTCTCAGTCTGTTTTTAATGTTCTTGGAATCCTTGTTGTTGTGTCATCCCATTTGCCTCAATATATCTAGGGTCACAAACTCACAGTTTGCTTTCCACATACCTCTGTTTAAGTGATCCATCCGTTTGTTATATTGTTATTTTTTAAATTTTTTCATTTTTGATTTCATTTGGTGTCTTTGCCTTTATTCCTTGGTTGTCGTATCAGTTCTCAGACTGTTTTTGATGTTCTTGGAAACCTTGTTGTTGTGTCACCGCATTTGCCTCGATATATCTAGGGTCACAGACTCATAGTCTGCTTTCCACGTATCTCAATTTATGTGATGCAACCGTTTGTTACTTTTTTTTTCTTTTTTATTTTTTTTTTTAAATTTCATTTGGTGTCTTTGCCTTAAGCATCCGTGGTCGTATCAGTTCTCAGTCTGTTTTTAATGTACTTGGAATCCTTGTTGTTGTGTCACCGAAACTGGATAGCTTTTTTTCAAGGTAACCGGTTGATGTTATTGTTGGAATCCATTCGCAGAAAATGTATCTTATACATTTGGTCTTCGAATTACTGTATATGATATGCAATTTATGCTCTTCTTAATTATTGAACGTGCATACTCTAGACTGCTACATTTGCATGTTGTATTTGCAGGTCACATAGGCTCTATTCTAGATAATAAATCAAAGAAACTGTCCGATACAACCGAATGTGATGTAGAGGAAATACCCGTTGACTCTGAAGGTCAGCACCATTCGAAGATGACCAAACAAGAAGGTGCGGCTGCTGAGTATATTCACCAGGGAGGGTCGTCGAAAACGCATCAAGCAACTCAGAAGCAATATCAGTATGGGGTGCCTCCTGCAGCTCAAAGTTGGGGGTACAACAGTCAGTGGCCTCCTCATCCGGGTGGACCACAGCATTGGGGAGTTCAACAACCCCACATGCAGTGGTCACCCTCGTCGTCGCAACAAATGCAATACACAAGTGGATTTCCGGCACCACCGTACTCATTCCAACCTAGGGATCCAAGCCACTACGGTGTATACAATGGACCGCCTCCGCCTCCATTTCCATCTCCATGGCACTCTGAAATCCGAGGGCAGCATGTGTCATTGCATGAAGCAATCCGCCCCAACATGACTCCGCTACAAGGGACAGGGGACACTATGCGGAGAACTGAAGTTATAAGACCGGAACCAGTGCTCGAGCGGATAGGAGATCCCAGATGAAGAAAATAATTGCTGCAACAAAGGAGCGGAAGGAAAAGGGACTCAAACCTTACCTGGTGGTGCTCAATGAGGGAGGCGAAGTGGAGGGCGTCTCAATTGGAAAACGTTTTGGGAATCTGCATTGAGGCAATACATTCCAAAGATTATGGACATCAGCTATATCAACTACATGAAGCAGGATCCTGCTGCAAGTAGGCAATTGAGGGCAGCGTTAGAGAGTGAATTTGAATTTATAGACAATACACTGGACGATGAAGAATACAACAAGAATGTAGCGAACTGGTTGATCAAAGAGCATGCTCGGTTGAAGGAGATCTTCATGAGGGAGAAGATTGATAACGAGAAACGAACAAAAGAAATAGCATGCCCAACACACATTGAGAATTGGCAATGGGAGGCTTTAAAGGAGTATTGGGATAAGCCATCTACTGAGGAGAAGGCACAGGAAATGAGATACGCCCGATCGAAAGTAAAGAATGTGAATCGCAGAGGACGAAGAGGATACGCTGGACAGGCAGCAGATTTGGTATGAACTTCTAAACCCATCTAAGTACTCTTCATAGCAATTTACTGACTGTTGAGAAGCAAATTTAAATCCATTTAATATGTGAAACATCTTAAGTCTAGTTACCCTCAGATTTCGAGTTTAATTTATTCATGTATATTCCATGTCTATCCTAGCCGCAGTTTGGTCCTTCCACTGTTGATGTCCTTCAATGAGCAATCTTCTAATGTTGATGTCTTTCAATTTTGATTCGTTGGCTGTTGGTGTTCTGCACTGTTGGATTTCTGTCCTTTCACTGTTTGTTTGTTTTTTTTTTTTTTAATTTCCATGCACCTGAAGAAGCGCAAGAGGGACCAAAGCCCGGGCATTTCCGACGTAGCGGAAGAACTGCAACAGCGGAGTTCGGACAGGGTAATACAGTCCTCGATTTAGTTCTTTTTTCATTCCTTTGTATTCATTGTGATTTCCAACCATAAACAATAAAAATGGATTGGGTTTGGGCCCGGGTCGGACAATATGTTCGGTACACACATATTTAAATTATACAGCTCTGTCCAATAAGTACAAGCAATATAGTTAGTTGTCTATGTCGATGAAATTTAATCGATAATTTGGAATTCAACACAGATTATAGGAGGTAGATATGCGCCGATAAGAAACTGTAATGCTCAGAAGAAAAAAAAAATATTCGTTTTGACATCAATTCAGTCCTACATGATCGAACAACTAACATATAAACTTGGTCGCAAGTAGAGTTTATTGGGGAAATCGTTGACAAGACTGGCTTCATTGGAGAGAGCTACCAAGGAACAAGAGGACGCCATGAACTCTATCAACACCAAATTTCACTAGGACACTCGAAGTAGGAGGGACAAACGCTGATGCGACACGCCGAGTGGAGACTATCCTTGTGCAAATTATGAAGGGGCTCAACTTACCGCTGCAAGGTATATCGGAGAGCCACACAGGAAGAGCAGATGTTGGAGAAAACGTAGATCATGCTCTACAAAGGGATATCAACCAAGAGAACGAAGAGAATTTGTCGTATGCAGACCAAGGAGGAGATGCAGATGGAGTTGTAGGTGAGGAGCGCGTAAATTCAGGTTTGGATTTCCACAACGTCGTTAATGAAACTAAACTAAATGATATTGTGAACCCACGTCTTAGTAATATTTCGGAAGACAACACATCCGGGGAGGAACCAGAACCCTCTGCACCAGTCTTGCATCGTGAGAACAAGACGCGTGATGGTACAGTCGCAAATGACGAATGTCGGCCAAAGAGAGCTGCGTCCCCGATTTCAGTGGCAGCCATCATCGGACACAACTCAAGAGAGAAAACATCCATGAAGACAAGAAGCGGGTTGAAGGGAAACAAGCATGGTGGGAAAACTACTCCACCACAGAAGGGTTTAGGAGAACCAACGAAACAGGGCGCGAAGAAACAAAAGAATGGAGGACTAATGTCTGCAAATTTTGAGAATGACAAGGTCGAGGTGAGTGAAGAGAGAGGTTGCAGAGCACTTCCTGACCCAGTCACTTCTCGAAAATCCTTTGTACTGTTTGTGCTGAATATTCAGGGAACGCAATTGGATGTGAGTCCTTCCACTGACGAATATCCGAAGAACAATGACTCTGTACCCTTCTACACTATAAATAGGCGGTATGTATTTCGAGCACGTCTGGATGAATTCCTTCGCCACTGTTTTTCGCGGTTCACAGTGGCATTCTGGAGCACCGGCAATGCAGAGTATATGAGAGAAGTCTGTAATGTGCTATTTAGACAATGCACTATAAAGGAATTGTGGAAAAGTAACTTCCATGTATCAGACCCAATCGCGGACGGGTGTTCAGGTTCTTACCGTAGTGTTGTGAGCAAAGCATTACAAAGGAAGTTTTTAGTAGAGAGTGCGAACACCTGCAATGCTCATAGTAAGTCCAACACCATTTATATCCTCCCACATGTAGAATATAGAAATACTTCGAAGACCATGTCCAATATTGTCTGGTCTACTACGTTTCACGCGAGGGACGTCAAGGGCATTACTGAAGAAGACGACTACTTGATGAGGACGCTATGGCCCCATTTGGAGCATATTGCAAACTCGTTTGAGAGGACTAAAACGAGTATGGAGAGCTTGGTGGCAGTGGTCCAGTCATCATTGCAGGTGTGCAGGGGCAGCGTTGAATGTGTCAAATTAATTGTAGCGGTTATATGGTATTGTATATTCTATATCTATCCTATCCATTTGACACTATTCTAATGTTATTTTCTCTATTTTCTTTTCTAGTTTTTTTGTCCATATCTAGGAGAAAGAGAAGACAATTGTAGACTAGGTTGAAGATGTTGAAGTGGTGAAGAAGAGAGCACTCGACACGACTACGAGTACTTACCGTACCAAACATCAAAAGGTAAGCTGTAATACTACGACTACGAGAACCTACTTTTTCACATATGTTCATACTTTATGTTCTACTGCTATTTGAATGTTTCCTCGTTCCTCTTATTTCTGCATATACTTCATTGAATTTTAACATATCGTTCAGTTGTTCATGCTGAAGTAGACAGTGACCGCGTTTGCAATTGGGAGTGTTTATTTGTTGCATTTGCGATTAAGGGACAGAGTATCTCTTCTTGTTCCAAAGGACGCATCACATAGAGTTGCGATTGGGCAAGTCAGTGGATTGCATGAAAATCGTGATCAATTTCATCTGAAGGCAATACTGAAAGGATGGCTTAAAGTGAATGTTCTAGACATACTTGATCCTAAATTCCCCCTTATGCACCCCCACGAACCTGTTGACCAGTATTTGCTAGGTGACACAAAGAAACGGGCTCACGCTATGGAGGTAGGAGAACAATACGAGAATCCCGAAGAAATAAAGTGCCAAGTCATATTATTTCAGCCACCGGTATACCATACGGAAGGTAAACTATAGTCAATGTAATCGCACTAGAGAAATCTGACAGTTCCTTTCTTTTAATAAATGTAAAACTACATATAGGCAGTTTAATTTACACAAAGTTTTCAATTCCTAATGGGGTTCCTTCCATGCAAGGCTCTGCTGTAAATTTTTGGTTTAATTTTTGCTATGTCAATCCAAACAATGAGATAAACGGAAGCATCTCATAACGTACTGACTTTAATGAAATGGTTGTGACAGTATTGAAAAAATTTGCATATTGACACACTACAATAGAAGGTAAGGACAATTATATCCAACACTCCTGAAAATACTGATATTCACAAATGTAGAACGTGGTACCTTAGCTACCTTTGTTTGATGGTAAACTGTCTTTGTAGTCATGCATTTGTTTTTTGTTTCCCTTTCTCTTTCATGTATGTGTGGTCGTATTACTGTCGAGGCTGAGTATACATTGAATTACATGTGTTTGAGTTGTGGAATTGAAGGCTCTCATCCAATTGCAATGCTAACCTCGACTGCTGTTGAAGCAATGAACTTACAAATCTAGCTGTTTTACCGTTTTCCATGGACAAGTAAACTTTTCTTGTAGTTTTCATGTAATCCCCTTTGTGTTTATTATCATTTTTTATAAGTTTTTTCAAAATGCTAACTCCATCTTTTCCACAGATCTCCTCGATCACCATTTTATTTTATTTTACGTTTACTGTTTTCAGTACCAGTATGCAAACAGATACAGACTATGTTTCTTCATTTTGTATTTTCATTTGTTTTATCTTTACATTTTTATTTTTATTTTTGTATAGATGCGCTGGATGTTGAATATCCCACAGAAGCGTAGACTGTGTGGTAAACAATGAAGGATTTTCTCTCAGGACTGTAGATGGTAACCTTGAATTCAGATTTACTTTAGAAATATGTATCCTAATTTATTTTCTACCAATTACAGCAGCTTTATTGATGGTGTTGTAATATTTGGTTGCAGAAAATGGAATTGGAGTGCAGGGGAGGTTCATCTACAATCCAAAAATGGAGAAATTGAAGGTGTACGAGTCGATAACTTTTGCTGAGATGTCGTTTTTTAACAGCAATGAGACTCTCTTCACATCGCTGAAATTTTTTACCTCCATCTCTTTTTTTTTTTTTTTTTTTACTCAACGGATAGGCACTGTATTGTGTGGTTAGTAGAACTGGATTGAGATCTCAGATGATTATTTTTAATGGCGGTTCCTAATGGGAAACAACAATTTTTTTGGTTTCTTTCCGTGTTAATGGGCCATTTATATGAATGGATTACTTTCCATACTATTTCTTTTGAATTACTCTCATTTAAATATCTTTCTTTTATAAAATTCAGAAATATAGTTCACATAAACCGTAACCCTAATATGATTAATCATACACACAGTAATTTATCAAAAAATGATCGCAGTGCTTGACCTACTCTATTTCATATCACAAATATGGAACATCGAATGAAATCAGTACATCTGTACAGTTCAACTGCAGTTGTCACAAAAATAAACATATTAATTCTGATCTGTAAATACGCCTTTTAAAATGTTGATTGACTCGATGGGTGACACCTGCACCCACACCGTTCGTCGATGAAATTTCAAGTGTACGTTACATAGAAGAACCTAAAATGTCGCGGACATGGAAATCGAAGCGATCCGGGTCGCACTCCAAATCTATCTCCATGTTGAGATTTGATCATTCACATAGTAGATTTCCTAGCCAAATACATACATTTAACTCCCACTCAGTATGTGCATATTCTGTATATCCGAGCCATAGCAATTTTACCCTTCACGACTCTGTCGACTACTTATTCACGTCGCAGGTGACTTAGGCCATTGTGACAAGCGTGTCCCATGCAAGTTGCTTTGGACGACAGTGTCGCGATCTTGGAAAATTGACCGAACCGACTCACTTTTGGCTTGTTTGAATTGTCGTTTGGGACGGGAATTCTAGTAGTGTGACCTATGGGAATCAGTCTGTGTTAGTACAACTCAAAGTTGGAGTCCTCCTTTGGTGAGTACGTTTGAAGATGTGGAGAATGTTCGTTCTATGTCAAAGCTCTGGAGACGTGAGATTGACAACAGTCTTGAATACGCTTGCCTCCGACTTGCAAAATGGGATTACGATTCATAATCGGAGGGACATTGGACTCCCAAGAAAGACTATGAAGCGTTTCGCTTCAATGTGAACTAGAATATTTTTAAGAGTTCCTATATTCTAGCACATCCGATTCGCAATGACAAGTTAGAAACATCGTCATTTGGTGAACTTAGTTGCATTGAGATAGATCAGTTGAGGTCATTCCTAATTGACAATAGAAATCAACCAATGTGGGTGGAACCGGGAGAGAAAGTTATTTTCCGTGATGGTTTTTGGGTCTCTCCTAAGCATAGATGAGATTGGTGAGATTGAGAAATCATGAATGCAACAGAGTTGTATATGAGTAGTGAAGTATGTATATTATGAGACTTCAAATTATAGGTGCATTCAGGCTAATTGCATGAGTTGCACTTTGTATTTATTGATATCTATCAATGGTCATATTATATTTCAACGTATATTCTAGAGAGCCTTTTACAGCTCACTATAGTCACAATTCAGTGTGGTCAAGTTTGGGACGTTTGCTTGGATTTTCAACCCCCGCCTCCACTGATGAACCACCACCGTCCACTTCGATGGGTGCTCTTGTTTCTTCTGCTTCCACAGTTGATCCACGAATTTTAGACCAATCATATTGTTTAACCCATATTGGACTGTCCTGGTTACACCCTCTGATATCAAGATAAGTACTAGTATCATTTGCTTTCCAAGCGCAATCAATACACATGATGCGTGTTGATCATGAGGTGGTACCCAAATAAATACATCCTTGAAGATTTGCCTTGCTGCTACAGGAATGAACTTGCATTTCCATTCTCTAATATAATGTGGATGTGAATGCCTTCTCAAGATAACTCCTATGGTACGTTCATTTTCACATGGTCTCTGAATGCGGGATGGAAGTGTTCTGACTGTCTTGACACCATTTACCGATCCGTAAACTAGCATCAATTCATGGTCAAGGTCATTAAACATTGTGACCATGTAATCGCCAAGTCTCTCAATCAATCCCCATGTATATGGATTCAATGTGAACTCTCGTTTCTTAAGAAAATGCTTGCAACCTCGTAGAGGACTGATCTGAGACACATAGACTCCATCCGAATAAACTTTCCAACAACATTGAGGTTCCTCAGTGCGTGGCCATTCATCGCATATTAGACAGTCGTCTTCTGAGTATCCTGCCAACTTGTTTTGCTTGCATTGCACTCGAGGATTTTCATTAACGCACAGCGGTTCAACGGTAAATGATTCCACGCAATTCCATCTACGAGTGTTATAGGAAAATTCACAGAATAGATTGTTTTTGAACATTTCCAAATTCATACTTTGTCGAAGCGGAGAACCAAGTAAGGCTCCTCTATTGGGACTAATATTTTCAGAAAAATTGTAATCCAATCTTAACACTTCATACATGTATTTCTTTTCAGCGCATTCAACTGAAATCAGATAGGGAGAGGCATTAAAACTCTCAAGGGGACTGTGTCGAATCGATCGTGAAGCATCTACACAATAAAAAATTAAGAACAGTTGCAACATCATGGAAGTAAATTGAATCTCAAACAATTGATTCTGCATATTTTCGAAGAAGACGTCCAATAAAAATATGTGCAACACAATGAGTAATCGGAAACTGTGATTGATGAATTACAAGATATCAAATGATAAGCTCAACAATGAAGGAAAGTTGATAATACAAATTTGGCTCTTTTGAAATGTATATTACTCATGAATTTAAAGTGAGTGATTCAATAGCTGAGACATGGTAAGAAGTAGTGTTCAAACAAAAAATTTAGATGAAAGGATGCGGACTAGTACTGTTTCAGTTGAGGTTTTGAGGTTTAGGGGTTAGGGGTGACGACCAATAGATGTACTCCCCGATTCCAACGTCTTAAGGCGCTTCAATGTACTGCACGCTAATATATACTCCCCTCATGATTGTTCAGGTCCGAGTAGTCCAATTCTACTGAAGTTGTTCTCTAGTTCTAATGAAGGTGCGACCTATAATTCAATGTCTTCACACATTTGTAATGTGAATATTTAATATGGGCATGTGGTTTGCGGCTTGGATCATCAATGGCCATCATCACATCATAGGCTCACGTTGTCTTCGCTTGTTCACAATAGTGATATGGTTTAGGGTCCTTCTTTCTTGGTAGTGGAGAATTTTTGCGAGGTATTTGTTACAAACTTAGAGAAAGGTTGGGGGTGGCTGCGTGGTACATACGAAAATGATTGGGAAGAGGAAGAAGGGGAGCAAGCAACATAGAACTAGACAGCAGTGTTCAATCCACCGTGCTCCAGATGTCTAGGAGGTTAGCGACGACAACACTGCAACTAGGAGTAATGGAGAGGGCAGCAGTGATAGAGTTTTCAGCACTGAAGAGTTTGTTGACTCATTTGTACTTGGAGACATCGATGAAGAAGTGCGTTAGCGGATGCTTGTTGCAGCGCCTATGCTAATGGGACCTGAGGCAGAGTATGGGAAGGAGTTCTTTACTATTGTGGTTGGCCTTTCAAATCAAGGGCCGCTATTACGGGACGTTTCCAAGTGCTACAGTTTCATTTCAGATGACGAAGTCACTTTAGTGTGGAAGGAAGGTGTTTCTGAGGGAAGATATGATTTCTCTAGGTGCGAAGATGAGGAGCAGCTGAAGCAGTTCGGAAAGCTGTATTTCAAGGTCTACGGTAATAGACCCCATAACAACTATTTATGTCTACGTTTCCTTAAGGCTTGCTTCGCAACTTTTGTATATGAAAAGCCAGTGAACTAGTGTGCCGAGGCCTTGGATCGACACAAAGCTCAAAAAAAGAACGTATGGCAAAATCCAACCAAGCTAGGGCCAGTCGCAACTCGATGCCAAGTCGAGGGTCTGATCACGATAGTCAAGGACTTATGTGGTACAGGTAGAGGTAGAGCAAGACCTGATCTTCTGGTTTGAGAACTTCAGGCAGCGTTGGAAGTGGAGCAGCAGAAGTCCGATGTTGTGAAAGATGTTGAGGAGCGTCTTCAACAATTTCGACAGATGTACAAAACTAGTTTAGAAAGGATGAGTGCCAAATCCTCTGAAATTGCAGAAGAAGATTCGAACAACAAGTATGTTTTGAAGCTCAAGGAGGCACGGCAGATCCTACATACAGAGGGTGCCACTGCATTATACAAGAAAACGATCTAGGAGTCAGAGGCATTGTACAAGGAACTCCCTGACATGAGGGAGGCTGATGCTCAGATCCTGGAGAATGTAGTTCAGTTGGAATTGCTTATCGGAAACAAAGCTCAAGCTCTGGAGGTTGCAAATGAAGACTTACAAAAGAGTCAGGCAGTAGTTACGGGCGCAAGGGGACAAGTACTTACCATAAAACACCAAGAGTGTTTCAATATCCGAAACAACAATCAATTCCACCATTGGGTTATCCTTGTAAAGATGGTTGTGCATACAGGGTCATTTGGAAAGCTGCTATTCTATCCTCCTGTGGCTGTTTTCTTCACCCTTTGTGTGCAGCAGAGATGATATCGTGCCAAAATTATCGATGCAAGATTTGCAAGGACCTCCTATTAGCATCTTCTCCAATTCATCTTGCAGAACCATGGGTTGCACAGTTTGGTGGGGAGTTGAATTCTCAACAAGAGATCGAGTGTACAAGTTTCGCTGCTGTTTTGAAGGCCGCAAGTGATAGCATCAATGCTCCAACAGTTACTTGGATTAAGAGTTGACAATACCACCACGATATCTATAGATAATAAGGGATCTCAAGTTTAATCCGCTTTTGTAGAGCGGCTTTATTTTATTTTACCTTTAGATGTTAGTAGTATTTTAGGAGAAGCATTATGGGCATATCTGAGGCAGAAATATTGGCTGACTGACTAGCAATTGAATAATTCAGTTGTAAACTTAGCAGAAAGTCCTATGGTCAGTAAACTCTGAGGTGACGAAGGGTTAAAAGTTAAGGCACTTATGTATATTTTTGAGAATATACTCTATGATCAAATGGTTAAGACGCAGACCACTTGACTAGAACGATATGATCTTTCTAATAGAATGAGCTATTGTTAATTTTATATCCTGATATCAAAATTGTTGACACACGCAAGGGAGTGCCAAGGGGGAGGGATAAGGAGTGACCGCGAGGGAGGGGTAAGGGGGAGGGATAGGGAGTGACCGCAAGGGAGAGGTAAGGGAAAGGGATAGGGAGTGACCGCGAGGGAGGGGTAAGGGAGAGGGATAGGGAGTGACCACGAGGGAGTGCTAAGAGAGTGGGCTAGGGAGTGACGGCAAGGGAGGGGAAAGGGGGAGGGACAGGGAGATTAAGGGAGGGAGGGGGAAGGGGGAGGGATAGGGAGTGACTGTGAGGGAGTGGTAAGGGGGAGGAACACGGAGATTTAAGGAGGGAGTGACAGCGAGGGAGTGGTAAGAGGCAGGGACAGAGAGATTAAGGGAGGGAGTGGTAAATGGGAGGGATTGGGAGATTAAGGGAGGGAGGGGTAAGGGGGAGGGACAGAGGTGGAATAGGGAGTGTCAGCCTAAGAGAGGGGGGAAGGATTAGGAACTGGGAGTGACTCCAAGCCATTGCTGTTGCCGACAATGCTCATCAGCGGTGAGAGACCGCGAGGTATGGGGAGAATAGGTTGTATAACAAAAATCACCAAAGTAAAGATAAGCGTACATCGAAAAAGGGCAAATAACCAAAGTAAAAAAAAAGTGGTCCCTTGGAAAATACAATCCTCAATAACCAAAGTACTCAATCAGAATCCAATACAAAAATCCATAGAATGTAGAATTGTAAAATCCAATGTCTTGTAAAACTAACTGCTCAAAGGCTGTCTTGTTCTTCACCTTTCGAAGCACTTAAATCTTAAAACATTTGGGCCTTAGGATCAAATTTCTGGAATGGTGAAGAGGAGGCGCTTGAACTTTGGGAGAATTGTTTGGCCATTTGGATAGCCACACTTTCTGCATAGCATGGTAGCTGAAGGTCTGATGTCAATGGTGACTCCCATCCAACCCAGGAGCTACTCAAACTCAAACTGCAATGGTCAAACCCAATGCACAGGTCAGAATAAATGGTTGCAATTTAAAAGTGTAAGTAAGATAATTGTGAAACATATAACAAAAATGACTAACTTACACAGATTAATTCGATCCACGTCCGGTAGGGCTTCTTCATCATCATCCAGCGTGGAAACCTCCGTAATAACGGTAGCAGGGGCAGGCTGAAGTGGTTCTAGAATCTCCGTGTAAAGTCCACAGTCAGCTTCAAGGGCTAGGATATGACTGCCTGTGTTCTTAGCGGCTCGAATGAAAGCCCCTGTTACATGCAAACAGATTACTGAATCCAGAAAAACAAACATGATACTCACTGGAAGAAAGAAATCGGAAAATATATAGAACTGATTTATTACCTATATCAACGATAAGGTCAATCACTATGCCATTGATTAGGCACAGGCCTATGATGAGCAATCCCATGAAAGATACTGCTTTCTCCTTAGTACCTCTCCAAAGCGTCCCATCCTTCTGGGCCTTGAGATCCGAATCTTCTGTGACGAAGAGGGAGCAGAGACCGAGGTAGCGGAGAGCGAGGTAAAACTCACGGGTGTGGGATGGGAAGTGGTGGTGTTAACCCCTCTAGCACTGCCTCTGCCGGTAGTGCTCTTAAGAGAGGAGGCCGGTCTAGAGGAAGGGCATAGCCAAAGGCAAGGGGGGATATTTGAGGGGGGTGGAATGGAAAGGAGGGAAAGGAGAAGGGAGGTGGCACAACCGCTGCTAGCAATGCGCGTGGTAAGCCATAGGTAGGGATAAGCCAAAGGAGCGTGGATATCTGAGAGAGGTGGGTTTGAAGGGAGGGTGGATATCTGAGAAAGGTGGGTGGAAGGTAACACTGCCGTTGCCGGAAGTGTTCATGGAAGAGGAATCAGAGACGTAGGAAGGGAAAAGTGGCGGGGATTCATTACGGAGACAAAGAAGTGCTCATGTGAGAGAGAAGAAATTATACTGCAAGCTCCAAGAAGTTAGTCGAAGTAGAGAGGGGTGTGTTGTAGTGGATGGAAGTAAGATGAGAAAAGGTTGGATCGAATGCAAAAAACCGAAATTAAAAAAAAGGAAAGAATTAAAATTCATACCTTGGTCAGGAATGCATTCATCTCATCGTAAGCCGTTGGAAACTTCCCATGTTAAACTTTATAGTCTAACATCCCCTGCACGGAGTCCTAGGTGATAAGAACTTTGGACGTTGCAGCCGAGGACGTAACACCCTGAGACTGTGACATTGATTTTACCAATGGTGGGATAAAATCCATAATGCGATTATCAGGCACTACCACTACAGGAAGCTTTGCGGCCCCCTCCGTTCTCGTTCCTTGACCACCCCGTTTCTTTGCTTGAGGTACCTGGGTGACAGTGGTGGTTTTGTCCGCGGGTGCTTCACCTTGCTTGCTATTTGCCGCGTTGGGGGTAGCTTGTATGCGTGCGGCGAGCGGCGAGCAGAGATTTGGTGAGCGACGAGCAGAAAATAGAGGTCTAAATCTAAAAACAGTAATATTATTACTAAAAATACAAACTATTATTAGCAGATTCGAATATTCTCAAAATATTTTTAGGATATTCTAAGAATATTACTATTTTTGGTAATAATTATGACCCTATAACCGTGGACCGGAATTCACTATTTCTGATAATTTTCAATCCAGTTCCTCTGTCCCTTTCTTTAATGTTAAAATGATCGAATAACTGAATTTCGAATCCTAGGTCATTTTCTTCACATTACTACATTTCTACCGTTCTTTCTATGTCATTTTGTTTTTTGTTTAATTATTTGAACTAACTACTCTTTCGACATTCTTCAATTCTACCCATCTTTTCAATTCCAATACTAACTGTCGTTTTATAATCTCTAGTAAATGTATTACAGTGTTGATGTTAATCGGCACTTAATCGTCCATTTTTTGGTGTTCAATTTTCTCTAATGTATATATTTATTTTATTGATTTTTCATTTGTGTTATTCCTTTCTTGGTTTTATTTTTAAATACTATTTACGGTTCGTATTTATGCATCATCTAGAAGTTGCATTTATTATCTTCTATTAATTTATTTTTTTTATTTTTTTTACATTTTATCTTTTAACTCTTTCTTATCATTTATTCTTTTTATCTTTAATCGTTTTTTAATTATTTTCAACTTTCATACTTTTTATCTTTTCATTGTTTTTATTTTGTAATATCATTATTTGTATTTTATTTTACACTGTTTTCTTTTTTTTCTTCATTTTATATATATATATATATATATATATATATATATATATATATATATATATATATATATATATATATATATAATCATCTTTTATCTTTTTTGATTTCTAATTTTTTTAATCACTTTTTTTTTTTTCATTCGTCCTCTAGTTTACTATCTTCTAAGTCTTTACCTTTTCATTTTTTTATCTTTTATCTTTTGAAAGACCTTCTAGTTCACTCTCAATTGATGGTTTAGGGTATTTTGTCTACAAATTAATCAAAACAGTGATGACAAACCTACTCATGCCATGGAGTGTTATAATATTTAAACCTTCTTATATATCCCACTATTCAAGGGCGCCAAGCATCTACCTCCTCAATATTTAAGTAGTGGCAGTAGAAGCTCTCATCCTCTTTGTTCGTGCTCTTCTTGAATCAAGTTCCAAGAAGAGCGTGTTGTGATATGGAAGTTGCCGAGGAAACCACTATCTCACTTGGTGATGTCCTTGGCCCATTTCATCCGTATGAGGAGGTCGAGGGGGAAGAGGAGTTGAATGGGTGCAATGAAGGGCATTCCGAAAATGATGGCGTGGAAGCAAAAATAGATGTGATAGGAGACATACTGGCTGTAGAAGAGCCAGGTGTTCTCGTAGTTCCCCAGGAGGAACCGATTGTCCCTTTGGCACCTCATGCATACTCCAAGGTCGGGAAGATTCCACCGGGGACTTATTCTAGGGAGGCATTACGTGGAAAGAGTGAAGCTATTCCATTGTTGAAACGTCCCCGCCTACGACAAGTGGCAATTGGGGAACGAACAATGAATGTCAATGTAGCTTGTCCTGTAGTGCAGGAGGTAGTTCGTGATTGTGCTGAAAATGCGAAGGGGATACCTAAACGCATTAAGTTCAAGGAATAAAATCTATATTTAAATATATTCATGGAGTGAGTACAGTCCAATTGTGCGTTGATATAAATAACAAATGCCACTTGTTGAAATGAATGCTATTGTAACACAATGTAATAAATGTGAATGACAAAACCTTTATATTAAAATAGGGAATACAAGATTTGTATTGTTGACTCAGTACAAGGAAAAATTCAATCACCTCGGGCTGAATATCCGCATGAACCACTGTCCACTATGCATACTTGAGACCATAATAGTATAGTGCCTCCTATTTTTTGGCCAAGGGGTGTGTCAAGATTCCGCTCTCTAGGACTAGCTTGACTTCGTTGAAACTAAAGGTAGGCGCATGGATGAAAAGCTCGGCCTCCGGATTACGGTTGCAGACCTTTAAAAGGATGTAATAAATATGTTTACAGTATGAAAACTGTATCTTACCTCGAAACTTAGTCATCGTCTTCCTGAATGCTGGACAAGTGCAACTCGGGTAAGAGGTGAAGGTGATGTTGTACTGTGTGATGTTTGGAGCAACGCCCGAATCCAGCCCGATGATGCAACCATGGCCTGGATGAGGTATCATGGTGATGGAACGGAGGCGAGCCTTGAGGGACTGAGAGGAGCCCATGGAGAGTCGCTGCGCCGGGTTTGGTCAAGTTGCTGTGCGTTTGACCATCTTCCCATCTCGCTTACCAGGGTAGCGGTCAGCCTCTGCTGGAATCGGCAACGAGGCAAGGTTTGCAGGAGGCGGAGCAGACGAGAAGAGACGTCTTGGGGAGACTGGCTTCTTCGGCGGGAGTTGGAACCCTGCGGCTTCAAGGGCGAGGATCTCATTGAGCTTCAGGTTAGTACCTAGTTATACTGGCCACACCTCTGGAATTGGCGGCACTTCGAGGTCCTTGGAGTAGTGTGCAACCCACTTGCGCCTTGTGCCTTTCACGCAACGCTCTATATCATCGGAGCAGAAGAAAAACTCTGTCCTCTCAACCGTATTCCTGCGATAGTTAGTCCAAACTCCGGTGTAGGTCGGTGCAGCAGTGAAGTTTGGGCCCCTGACGATTCTCTCAGTGCACTTCTTTTTTGTACCAGCTCTTTGGGCCCAGCAGCACTTTGCAGAAGCTTTGTGAAGTCTTGCAATGTGCCACTCCTTCACATCAACCTTGGTTTCTTCAACAGCGTTGACATGGCGAACGCCGACCTTGTTCACAGGAGACGTTGGGGGCGAGTAAGCTTCATGGGCGGGAGATACTTGGGCCTCTTCTTCTTCAGAATCGTCCTCGACAATGATGGGCAGCTGGACAGGGCGAGCTCGAACGTTGCGTCCAACACCTCTAGGACGTGAGAAGTTAACCTTGTCTGGTCGGTGTGACTCCTCGTCAGCTCCGATGGGAACGTCCGCCTTACGCTTCTGTGATCCAAATACCTCTGCTCCGGCCAGGACAGGCTGACGGGTGCAGAACTCATCTGCACCAGGCATATCCAACATGGGATCTTTAAGGACTTTAGGATTTTCCGTTTTCTTCGCCAAGCGTTCCGCCATTCTAAGCTTGAGTTCCTTCTTTGAAGGTCCAGTTCCGCCTACACCTCCTTTCAAGAATTGGTAGTAATTTACAACCTGCAGAAAGCCCCAAACGTAATCGTCCACAGTCGCAACATAGAGGTCGCTGCCGTTGTTACCTGATGCTTGTAACCACTTGTTGTGAACTGTTTCGGCGAGGTTACAGGTCGGCATCTCTGTGAGTTCTTCTTCAGTAAATTTTTTGCAGTTTGAGCAATTACAATAATTAGAATCAATTATAGAAGTGATGTCGATTAAATTTACCTCAACAGAAAACAAGTACAGCAACAGGGTTTAGTAGCATCATACCGCAGACATGAATCCACCCCATTGACATAGCGGCGGTGCCAGAATGCGAGCCAAGTCCCCAGATTGGTTAGGGCCTTCTCTCCCAGGACCCCAGTAGATATCCACCAAGCCTGCAACGCGTGATAAAGAGTGTCCGCCTCTGTCAAAGTCATTGCTGTCCTATACAGGTTGCACATCTTCTTGTGCTGTTCCCGGAGCTCTTTGAAGAAGTACTTGTCAGTGTACTGGACCATGTTCTGGGTCCAGTGGAACAAGCATGACCTTTCCCGATCCTCCATTTTGTCTTCTTTGTTGCCGTTTCCGTAGAGAATACGCACCGCATTCCAATCTGCTTGTGCGTTGTCCGCCATGAACCCTTTGAAGTTTGGCGCTGCAACGCCATTCCTCTCCATAACGCTGTTCAGGTTCTTCCAGAAGACTAGCTGAGCCTCAGTGTCCTCATATTGCATGTCGCAACTTGCAATCGTCATGACGCGGCAGTAGGTGGCGTCATATACATGGCAAGCCATCGTGGACCAATCCCGTACACGCTTCACGTGGTCGAACATAATCCAAGCGTTGTCAAGATCCCCACCAGGTTGCATTCTGGTGACTAAGTCGACACCTCAACCCGGCCCAACTTCTGACATCTTGAAGACAAAGACCTTCTCTCTGTCAGCTCCTTGGCCCGGGAACTTGTTCTCCTGGACGAAGGCCCACAAACTGATCCCACGGAGTTTGGTGATGGCGTCCATCACTCCGTATCTTCCAATTCGCTTGAACGTCATCACCTTGTTGCGGATATTTGGGGAAGCCATGTCCTTGCACCGGTCAAGTACAGGAATGAGCTCCTCCATGCTGAGCTTCTTCGGTGGAGCGTCCTCAGGCTGTAGGAGGTAGTTCCCAATCAGGATCTTGCTGGCCTCCAAGACAACGGCGCTCTTCGTAGCCCGAGGAGTATTCTCCACTTGTTCTTCAATCAAGCTATTGATCTCCTCCTTAGTGTCTCTATAGTCCCCAACCTTCACTGGATGATTATGTGTTCCCTGATGGATACATGCCCTAGTCTGGTTGGATTTACCTAGAACATAATAAATCTTGGCTCCGCATGTAGCAATACATGCAGGAGGCTCTTTACATACGTTGCAGACAAGTGTTGCATCCGCTGGAGGTGGCTGATTCACTGTAAAAGCTTGGAGGGTACTACCCTCAAACTCAGTCTCGTTTACCTCAACGATTCGAGGTCGACGGTTGAGAAATTCACATTCTTTGTTGACGCAGCGCAGCCAACCAACGCAGCTGGAGTAGCGGAACGACAGGCCGAACTCATTAGTGATGTTGGTAGTGATTGTCTTCGTCCAAACGTGGCCGTCGTAACGCTTGTCCATCCCCTTCATAGCCTTCGCTTGCGTCTTGTTAGCCCCGTCACCAACTGGGGGGAGCTCGAAGATGACATTGTTGTTGAAGACTGCAGGTAAGTACTCCACCTTCTCCTGTCTCACTAAGGAGAAATCTATTCTCTTCAGAATATTTTTCCTCCCAGGTCTCTCTGCAAGTATTTTAATGAGTGACAGGACATTGACAGTCTCCTTCTTTGATGTCTCGGAGGTACTGACACATTTATCTGGTAGAGTATCTGGCGTGCTACATACTACAGTCTCTCTAGGCAAAGCAGGTGATGCTTTCAGTGGACTACTCTCCTCATCTGAGGAGAGGGAGATGCCTGGTGTTACATCAGTAGTGTCCAAGCCAGGCTCTAACTTGACCTTCACATCACGAGGCAGAGGAGTCTGAACAGTAGATGATCTACGAGGAGTTAGAATCTCAGTAGACGCCTGCATGTGGGACTCTGTAAGACCATAAACTCTGTATCTACCAAGATAAAGGTTCGAGAACCTGTTATCATCATCATCTTTCTCAGAAACCTGATCTAGCGTATGTGTAATCTCATTTGTCTCATCATCATAAATCTCTTCCTCTAAACAGACAGTCTCCTCTCTGAAGTGAAATCTGAGGCTAAGGCGTTGTGCCGTCACAAGAGCCAAGCCATCCTCATCTACACGTACTGTAAGTGGAATACCAACTCCATGACCTCTGAGTACGGCCATGCCTACCACTCTGTCTGCAGGGAGGTGAGCCATTCTGATATGTGTGCTGATAGAATGAACTGGAGCTAAAGGAAATTGTAAACACAACATGAGAGGATTTGGACATTGCGCTTACTCTATTTATTCTATGGAGAATCATACATTCGTTTACATTGAATCCTAAGGACCTGATATTCATGGATGAAAAGGACTCAAGGAAAATAGAATGAAAAATTTATGGAGCTTTCATTATTTTTGCATCGGTGTCATTCCAGAATATATTTAATATCTGAATTATGGTTCATGTTTACTTAATATTAGACGTAGCCATCATTTGTATAAATTCTAATTAGATTTGGTGATTTAGTTAGATAAATTCTCTTTAGATTGCGGTAAAATAACTACAGTGAAAGAGCAGATAGTAACGAGCTTTGCTATCAGACATACCTCAAGAAACTAAGTGTTGTGCTAGATTGTAGGAATATTTTTGAAACGTTATTGACAAATGAAGCAGTTAAAGAATGATGGATGATTACTTATGCTCTTAAAATGATTTTAGAGTAAAAAGATTTCATTTATGTAGATGTCAGTGAATGTAAAATTAGTTAGCAAATCAGTAATATTACTAAAGTGATTAGTAATATTTTAGATTGCCATGGTCATTTGTTCTTAGGAATTTAAATTTGAACTCTGAATAAATCATGCCTGTCATTCCATTGGAACTGTAATTATGATTGTTAGATATTCGCCGTCTTTGATGATTTATTTATATCTAGGTGGTTCTTTTAGTTGCTTTTATAACTTAAACTGAACGCCGTTTCTAGTTTGTCTTTTAAAAGCAACTGCCTAATATGGTCACCACGTCCGACTTATGATGATATCTTAAACCAATGAAACGTGGCTAGTGAGCTTCAGAACTTAGAGCACTTGCACATAAATCTATTGGGTTGTATGAGAGTACTCTTTTTGATGTGACATGCAAAATCAGTTTAGGAAGGGGAGAAAGAGAGGCAAGTTTTATTACAGTACTAGGAAGCAGTGAGAGGCAAGTAAGATGGGAAGGAAGAAGAAGGAGACTCAGTTAGAAATGGCCGGTGTAACGAAGATATTAGATTTCGATAGAGTGGCTGAAACTTCTCAGATGGAGAAAGAAGATGTCGATAGCACAAGGCAATATGAGCGTCGGGGCAAGAAAAAGAAGAACGTAGTTCAGGAATCCTGTTCCAACAATACTGGTGCCAAAGCAGTAAGTGACAGCCGCCTCTTTGAAATGATTAGTACTTGGAATCAATCTCACCATCTTGTCCTCAGTTCATACCAGAAGTTAGGTCATTATTCCAACCTGGATCTTAGGTCATTATATCTCGCATGGTAGGCAGCCCGTACTAGTTATCATTTCCAGAAATCCTTAGTCGCTTTGCAGTCGTTTTCACTGCTGCTCACCGAAGGTCCATCAATTTCTTTCGGTCTTTCTTGTCCCTGCAATTTTCTAGTGTTTAGAGTTGGTGGGTGTTAACCCAAATGCTTGTAGAGCGCCATAGCTGAGTCGTGGTTGACTTCTGGCGGGTGTGCAGGCATCGCAAGCCACTGTCGAAGTAGAGATCATGTCGAGGGAGTCTGAACCGCAGGAGATGCCGGAGCGATGTACTCAATCGGGCTCGAAGGCGGAGGCGGAAAGAGACAACACCGAGACAACTCAAGACGGCGAGCAGAAAGAAGGTATGTTCTCCTTTTCTTGCAAGGCTTGTGGAATCTCTTTGGAATGCCACTCTTGAAATGTGCTGCTTCTTTGGGTTTGAATTGACTAAGTCGGTAGGTACAAGTTATGCTTTTACAGCCTCTCGTAGATGTGCCGGTACCGGCAGTTCTTGTGAGTCAACTATTCTCAAGTCCGCAGTTCGTAGAATGTTGGGATTGTCGGTGGCACTTCATTACCCAAACTGCAAGTAGTGATCCGTATGTAGGAGATCAATTCAGGTTTTTAAACACATCTAAGAGAACTCGACATATTACAGTAATTCAACAGATCCTTAGAGCAGCACTTTTTATTTATGCATTATGCATTGAGTAAAATATCCAGTTACAATCGAAAGGATCTCCTTACTGCTCTGTTTGGAGCAGTCATGAGGAAGTAGACAGTCGTTTGTTTTCATGTGACTCAACGTGGTGTGCCTAATTGAACAACAGCTACGAATCACCTCTCCACCTTGGATCTGAGATGTATTGATGGTGACGATATGAACTACATTTGCAGGAGTACTTCATGTAATATGTCGAGTTCTCCTCAGAGTTTATATGCGTCTGAAGCGTCTACTCGTTCATTCTCACATAGACCCATTGTGTTTCTTTCAGAACATCTTTCAGAGTGTGTATTAATATCTATTAAAACTGCCGGTGCCGGCACTACGATTTTGGTAAACTAATTTGTTTTAAGCAGACGGAAAAATCAAATTAGAATTCGATGTCACGGCGCTTGTGCTGTTTTGGTCTTATGTAGCCGTTCCTCCGTTTTGGTCTGATGTGCCAGCTGAGTCTTCAATATTGAGAGTCAGCTACTAATGCTTGAGGAGGATCGCCTAGTGGAGCCGTTCAGTCCGTTCGCCTTGTTGACTAGAAATTCTATGTGTACCTTGATCTCATTTCTTTGTGCTCTTTTGTTCTTAAATTGAGCCACATTTGGGCAAAGTTCTCAGGATGTTTAGACTGCCGGTGCCGGCACTTGTAATTATTTGATGTTTATAATCATTTTAGTCACATGATACCCGTCACGATATTAGTAAATCCTCGTCCAAAAAAGTTGTTTTGTATGGTGCTTGTCGTTCACTTCAACTTGTTTAATGACTGCCGGTGCCGGCATTCTATTACGAGGTTTTTTTTTCAATTTTATTCATGTAAAATAATGGTGTTTGCGTGCTTAACCTGTAAGCTTTACCTTAACTTTTCTCTTGGCCAGGTGGTAATTTTTATATTGAAACTTTTATATTTAAGTTCATATTAGGTTCATTTGAACCTTGTTGAACGCATGCAGTGAACTGCCAGCACCGGCAGTCTGAATGATGATGCTCGGTTTGTTGAGTATGATGGGTCTGTTGTGAGGTGATGAGGTCGAAGTGAGGTAATAAACCATCTCTGACATTCGGCTTTCGTGACTGTGGACTGTTGAGCTCGAGTATGTGACTGTGGAGGAGGCATGGCTTAGGAGGCTTCAGAACTAGCTTGGTCTGATTTTCTTGTACTCTCTTGTCAAAAGATGGAGCTCTACTTCGGCAAACTTCTCAGAATATTTTGAGTGCCGGTGCCGGCACTCGTTATTATGTGATGTTAACTTTCATTATACTCACCTCATACCCTTCACATTCTCATCACTTTCTCTTTCGGAAAACTCTGAGTGTGTGATGCTTGACGTTCACTTCATCTTGTTTATTGACCGCCGGTGCCGGCAGTCAATCACAAGGTTTTTTTTTCATTTAAAATTATTATGTTTGTGTGCTTAACCTTTAGCTTAACCTCAGCTTTACTCTTGGCCAGGTAGTAAAGTTATTATTGAATCGAAAAGCTTGCTAACTTTGAGGTCATATTTGGGTCATTTTTATATTGTTTAACCCTTGCAGAGAACTGCCGGCACCGACAGTGTGAATTGTAGCCTAATATGTCCTGCGTCGGATATGCTTTCCCACTCCGTTTTGAACCGCCGGTGCCGGCACTTGATTCTTTTACATTTGTCACGGTCATTGCAAACAGATGCTTGCTGGAAATCTGTTTAGATGATGTCAAGTGGAATTATTTAGTGCGTTGCTCAGTTCGTAAAAACTGAATGAGTCGACCCTAATGTGAAATGCCGGTGCCGGCACTTAGATTTTGTGTATATTTCTTCACTCAAATGATTACTAATTGTTACTCTCACTTTGCACAAGGACGGTTTATTCACAATGATTTTTCGACAGTATGGTTGATGTTGTAGTTCTTATTTACAGGTGTTCATTGTGTTTGAGTAGCTTAAATTTATGGTGGTTGTGATTTTAACAAAGCTAGTCCCTTCTGTAGTATTACATAATGAGGAGTTAAGTATATTACCTTGACTTAATTGTTTCTTAAACAGGGATGTACTCTTTGAGCTGATTCCATATGAATGTATTGTTCTTCGCATTTGCTATTCCTTTTAGCATGTCCATTACACTGCCGGTACCGGCACTTGTTATTTGCGTATTAATTTACTCTAAAATGATCTAAATTGTTTTGCAGAGAGTTCTCTTAGTGAAGGAAGGTCGCTGAAGGGGAAGGAACCGGAGGAGCCCCAGGCTCCACTATCAGGCGCGGAAGTGAAGCAGAAGCTTCACGAACTCGTGGTAAAAGAGACAGTTAACACGGCATCGAGGCTGGAGCAGTTGAAGTGGGAGCCTAAATCTAAAGGGCGACTCTTTATTCCTCTGTGCAGAATGATTTCGCTACCCGTGGTTAGACCATATTTGAAGAACGATGTCTCCCAGTTAGCTTCTCATTTTACCACCTGCGCATACATGGAGGGGAACGGTTATTTCTATGTCGCTATGGAAGACAACAATGGCCACACTGTGGATGTGTCACCATCTATAAGTGCAAAGTGGGGAGAGCTTTGGCACGAGGTCAACGATGACTTTGAGATGACACTAGCGAGTGATCCAGATCTCAGTGTCTTCTGCAACAAGATGTTTATGGTCTGGGATGGGAACCATAGGCTAGAAGCTTGGATGCCCATAATCCAAGAGTACCATTCCCATGACATCGACTGGCACTACAAAGTTGAATGTGTCATTCTTAATCCAAGAGGAGATGTTCCTTCAGTACTCACAGCACTTCACGAGGTCAATTGGTAAGTAACCTTTGTTTGATATTAATTGCATGCTCGTATTGATTTGTACTCTCTTCACATCTTGACCTGACTGTGTGCTTTTATTCACTGCAGGAGAAATCAAAAATCACATGTAGCAACAAATATTGTGCACAAGTTGTATCGAATTCAGAGAATTGCACCGCAGCCCTTTTCCTACTTTGAAAAGCTTATTTCTCCAGCTGCAATGGAGAGTTCGAAAAAAAAACAGGCTGGGCCTAAACGAACTTGGTATACACTAACACTGGAGGCTTTGAATGCAGTTCTCTATCAAGTAAGCTTCGAAATTGTGCCAAATGATTTAAGTTCTCAATTTATTTTAATAATCAGATCATGTATATAGTCAGGACTAATAACCATGTAAAGTGTCAATCAGACCGAGCTTGGAGAGGCAGCAGCCATTGCGGAGCGAAGGTTCTATGAGCGGTTTCCACAGCCAGAGCAGTGGACAAACAGATCGGTGGACGATTGGGTTAATAAAACAGTTAAGGCGGCCGAGTCTTCTCTACAGGCAGAGCTCAGAAAACTGCTACCCATTGCTGATCCAATTCACACGCCTGCGTTTCTTGAGCAGGTGAAGCAGCACTACGAAAAGTTCGATGAGCAGCCGGAGATGCAGCAAGAGAAACTTTGGATGTTCGCCCTATCAACTATGCCCACTCAAATGAAGATAAAGTGCTTACAGCGATGGAATTCTCCAAAGTCTATCCGAGAAGGACACAAGTTCCCGAAAGAGAAATTTGGAGATGCTGGATTTCTCCCTTGGCTCCATCGAGCAACGTGGTGGGCGCAAGTAAGTCAATGACCTCTCTTGCTTGTCTTACGATTGTGGCTTGAAATTTGATAACCCCTTGGTTTAAGTGCCGGCACCGGCACTAGTCAAAGTCATACATAATCGCAGTCTAAGTCAGGACTTGCTATTTCATTTCAGGTAGCCTTGAACTCAAGTGCCGATGCCGGCACTTGAATCATAGTCAATTGTGATGAACTGTCAGACGAGTAGCTCATGCCTCGAATGTGTTGTGTGCTCTGGGCCCATGCAAAATTAACGAACATACGTATTCTGAGACCTGCAAGATCATGTTCATGTGTTGCTGATTGCTTTATGGCTGATGAAGCTTGTGAGACTTATGTGTTTTAGTATTAGAGAAAGCTCCTGAAATTTTTGTTGTGGTATGAGAATCTCGGTTCATCTTTGTGTGTCTTAGGTCATAAAGATACGACTGTCAGGAATTGGTATTCGATTTAGGCAAGTTGCACGTTTTCAGAATTTGTTACATGATCATGGGCCTATGCTTGATTAATGAACTTAGCAGCTTTTGGTAGATGCTCTGAATGTAGCATCGACAGTTATCTTTTGTTTGTGTTGATGAACCATGCCGAATGATAGTCTCATAATTAGTGCTCGTATTTTGCCGTGAACCACGTCAATAAGTCTGTGAGTCATGAACCTCGGTCCAAGTCTCTGCAATTTTATATTAATTAACCTACAACTTAACTGCCGGAGCCGGCAGTTGATTCATACCTCTGCGATGAGGATTCTTCTTCCATTCCAGAGAATACTTTAAACTGCCCTTGATAGGAGTCTCTCTTTTATAATTCAAAGGTCAATAGCACACTTAATTTGAATTAGCTTTGCGTACTGAGCGAGTGAAGCCAATGTGCCGACCCATGCTTTGACTAGTTTTGGAGATAGAATACAGGCGACAGAGTTTTCAAATTGATGGAACCAGGTGGTGTGTGCACTTGTATCTTAATATTCGAGTTGAATTTGAATGCGTGAGTGAATGTTGAGTGAGTGAATGTTGCGTGAGTGAATGTTGAGTGAGTGAGTGGGTAAGTGAGTGTTTAGGTGTTTGAATCATGTTTTCTTTTCCAATTCCGGCTCTGTGAAACTGCTGCGAATATTACAATGCTAGGCTGCAACTCAAGTGCCGGTGCCGGCATTAGTTAGTGGTAGACACAGGTGCAAGTCGATTTTATGTTACCTTGGGTTGCTGCTTCTTATGAAGATAGTATTGCGATTAATGCTCCTTCCATTTAAGTGCCGGTACCGGCAATAGTCACAACTGCACGGTTTCGACAAAGTTTTGGGGTATGTATATTTCCCTATGCATAATAGTTATATGCATAGTTATGACTAATAGTTATATGCATAGAATTATGACCCCAAAACTATTATGCATATTGTATATTATGCATATTTACCTATGTGGTTCTCTCATTTTCTGCAATGATAAGGTGGTTCGGTAATTTTTCTGCTCTGTGAAGTTTGTTCTGCCACTTTTAGCATAATTCCCAAAGCAAATTAGTTGAAACAAAATCATCCAAAAGTTGAATAAATGGCATCAAGTTACAACCAACTGCATAGAAGACGTGTGAATAAATTAGATGGCTTATCTCCTTTCTCTTTGAGACCACCTACACCAGACATAACTATCCAGTCAATGGCATAATTGAATGGGTGAATCTAGAAAAGCAACATAGAACAAAGAATCTGCTGACGAAGCATCACTATCATCAAAGACAGGCAATGGCGTCCAACTTCCAAGAGTTCACATGAATGCTCAGGACTGCATGGCCATAGCTTCGTCAATTGACAAAATTCTAGGTGTCACTCTTACCCCTCTACCTCCCCGTCACTCCCTGTCCCTCCCCATCCTTCTCTACCTCCTCGTCACTCCCTATCCCCCTTACCCCTGTACCTCCCCGTCACTCCCTGTCCCTCCCCATCCCCCTCTACCCCCCAGTCACTCCCTGTCCCTCCCCATCCCCCTCTACCCCCCCGTCACTCCCTGTCCCTCCCCATCCCCCTCTACCCCCCCGTCACTCCCTGTCCCTCCCCATCCCCCTGTACCTCCCCGTCACTCCCTGTCCCTCCTTATCCCCCTCTACCTCCCCGTCACTCCCTGTCCCTCTAAACCTGAAACACAGTATATCCTGTAATTCATACACATCAGCCCAGATTGTCCTGGTTTGATTAATAAGCGTATGGCATTTCTGTAAACATTACAAATCAGGTGAATTGATTTCATTTGTCCATCTACATCAGTTGTCACTATGTTCAAAATTTCTGATTCTCAGTACCCACAATGGACCACTATTTTATGATCTGCCATAACATGTCTACCATTAAAGTAGCCGATAGTACTTAGGCGACTAATAACCCTCTAAAGCCTTGTAATGGTCTTCTTAATTCTTCAATCCATTCACTGCTTGACCCTGGATGCTATCCTTAGCAGCCATTACAACTTCCTTGAAGCTAGTGCACTCTGCCTCTTGTTGGCTGTTCAGCTCACCACCAAACTGAGCAACCCAAGGCTCGGCCAGATGGAGTGGAGACATCGCCAGAAGAACGTCCTTGCAAATCACGCATCGGTAATTTTGCAACAGAATCATCTCTGCTGCACATGGAGGGTGCAAGAAACAACCGCAACTAGATAGTATGGCTGCTTTCCAGATGAATCCGAGTCCACAATAAGCACAAGAATCGTTACCTGGTAAACCTAAGGGCGGAATGGATTGAATCAGAGGATATTCAAACACTCTTGGTGTTTTTAGGATTAGCATCTCCTCCCCCCTGCGACCCTAACAGCTTTCTTACAAAGTTCTAACTCTTCCTTAATTTCCGCCAAGGTTGTAGCTTCATTCCCCATCTGTACTTCCAACTCGACAACAGTCTGCCGGATTTGAGCATCAACATCCCTCATGTAAGCGAGGTCTTTGAACAACTCCTCAGACTCGGCAATGGTCGTTTTGTATAAAACAGTAGCACCCTCCCTACGTAGAATCTGCCTGGCCTCTTTCAGTTTTGAGGAATATTTATCATTCAAATCCTCTTCAACACTCTCAAGTGATTCACCTCTCATCCTCTCCAGACTAGCATTGTACCTCTGTTGTGTATTGTGAAGGCGATCCTCGGCTGACTGTAATGCCGCCATCTTCAATTGCTCCAGCTCCAATGCTGCCTTGAGCTGACGACCTTGATGACCAGGCTGGGCCACAGCACTACCCGAGTGAGAGAGCTCTTTAATTATTCGGCATAATCCCTCCACTTGACACCTCGTTGCGACTAGGCCCAGCTTCGAAGGATTCCGACACGCAGACTTCAGCCGCATTTGGTGGCGGTCCAGTGCCTCAGCGCACCAATTCACTTGCTTCCCATACACGAATGATGCAAAACAGGCTCTTAGAAAACGAAGACAGAAATAGTTGTTATGGGGCCGATTACCATACACTTTGAAATATTGTTGTCCGAACATCATCTGTTGGCGATCGTCTTCACACCTTGAGAACTCGTACCGCCCCTTTGACATTCCTATCTTCCACACCGCACCAATTTCATCATCTGAGATGAAGCCATAACACTTCACCACATCCTTCAAGTGCGGACCTTTATCACAGAGCCCTACAACCCTAGTGAAGAAGTTGCTCCCGTACTCAGCATCACGTCCCATGAGCATAGGAGCCGCAACAAGCATCCGCTCACGCAAATCCTCCTCAAAATCAGCAAGATCAATTGGGTCACTGAACTCCTCAGTACTGAATACTTTGTCAACACTGCCTTCTCCATCACTTCTAACTACAGTAGTATCGTCACTAGCGTCTTGGACATCTAATACTTGTTGAACAGAACTGCGCGCTCTAGGTCTATGCTGCTTACTAGTTTTCTTCCTCTTCGACGTCATCTGTTCTCTTACTAACCCCTGAAATGTGTCAACGTTTTGCTACCAACTTCACCAAACTAAGCAACCTAACATACTCACATTTCACTGCCACTGAAAGGAGATGGTCTGTTCAAAGAAAAACCGCGTAAAAACTTTACTAAGTGTGAGTAAACAAAGAGAATAACCAAAAACTACAATGCTGGAATGGATGAACTGAGTTCAGAAAACGTGAGCCAAGGAGTTATGATGGGTACTGAATGATCCAAGCCGCAAACTATATGCCCATATTAATTATTCACATTAGGAATGTGTGAACACATTGATTCATAGGAGGCACCTTCATTACAACTAGAAAACAAAGTCATTAGAATTGGACCACCCGGACCTGAACAGTCATGAGGTACAGATGCATGGTTAAATCAAAGAACAGGTTGATTCCCATGAAGTTTGGAGTTAAAGTCACTAATGAATAACAACAATATTCATTGAAATTCCTTTTCTATGTTATTTTCCCCAACCCCAAATGTGTGCCCTACTCTTTCAATAAAACATTCACATTACATACTAAATCTATTTTTCCTTTTTACTATTTAACCAATTCGTTATTTTAAATATTCGTAGAAATTGATTCCTACTCCATCAATCCCCATCCATATTTAATCAGGCCATCTTCTTAAAGACTGCAATAAATACATGGTCAATATTCCAATCATATTTATACAAATTTGGAAATATACAAATGCCACTGTAAGAATATTTAAAATCAGACCTATGCAGAGGAGAGATCCAAATACCTGGTCCTGGCACAGCCTTCTCTCCAGGCAAAAAGCAAAGAGAACTGATCTGATTATCTATTAGCAATGACTTCAACCGATCTAATTCAGAACAACTCTATTCGCCTAGGGATGCTCTCTCTAATCATAGTAGACATATATGTTTTATAAACTAACAACATTTACTACCGTATGCAAAAATGTTGCATCCATATATTCATAGTCATACCACTCTCATCTATGTTTAGGTGAGACCCAAATACCATTGCCTGGAATAAGTTTCTCTTCAGGTTCAAGCCACATAGATTGGTTATTATTGCTACTTAACAATGTCCTCAACTGATCTACCTCACTACAGCTAAGTTTCCCAAGTGACGTTGTTTCTAGTCTGATATTTCCAATTGGATTTGCTAATGACCAAGAATTCTTAAAAATGTTCCAGTTCACATTGAAGCGAACCGCCTGAAATTCATCCCTGGAAGTCCAGTGCCCTCCCGTGTATGAATCATAATCCCACTTGGCAAGTTGAAGGCAAGCGTATTCTGTACTGCTATCAATCTCCCGTCTCCAAAGCTTCGAAACAGCACAAGCATTCTCAACATCTTGAAATGTAATTACTGGTGGAGGAGACCAAGACTGTCCTGTACAAGATCCCACTGACTCCCAAGGGTTAGGTCCATCTGCCATCCTTTGTAGCAAATCTTGAAGAATTGTTTCACAAGCTATGACTTCAAGGGAATTGCTCATACTCTCTAAACTATGTCTACCATAAGCAACACTCAGTTCAATCAATTGCTAATTGAAATAAGTTGAACTCAACCCACCTAGCTTTATATAATATAATACTTGACTTAAAATAGTACACTAGATCTTATCCGAAGACAAAGAGACTATCAATAATTTCAGGAATTTCTAGGAGGTATATAATTTTGGACTCATTATAAGCATTATTGTACACCTATTCTGAAATATCCCAAGAAGTTTTCAAAGGTATATTATCTGCTATGCAAATTTCCTTTCACTGTACCAGAAGCAAAGAAGACCTCGACCTCATTTAATTTAAATATTCTCACTTATTAGCTATGAACATGACGTCATCACGACGTCAGCCCTAATTTCCTTTCTCTATATAGATGTCGTTTATAAGTGAATGTGAAATAAAGTAGTTTCAATTAATAATACCACGGAATTAATTATCTTTTTTTATCTGATTTCTAAAAAAAGAACCCTAAATTTAGTACTGCTCCACGGTTATAGGGTGCATTTCTTTTCCCAAAAACTTGGTAAAATGTCAAATCTCTGCTCTCCCATCTCCGCTCGCCGCTCGCCGCACGCATGCTAACTTTCCCCCCGGTTTGGCAACGCCCTTGCCCTTCGGAGTTGATTTTTGAGGAGATCCAAATGAACGCCGCGTGGGTGTAGTCGCCGGCAGCTTGGACAGAGCTGGTTGTAAAGAGTTGCGAAGAGCAATATCAAATGATGGCAGTTTAGCAGGTGGGCAATCCATGTACCAACCGCATTGCTGATAATGGCATACGTCCTAAGCCTTCATGATAGCTTGAGTATACATGCATTCATTCCCATTAACAACCATGTAAATCGGGAAGAATGCCGGCACCTTGGATACGGCCTTCCTCGGAAAAAGGATATATTTGAAGTACCTGTAGATGACCCTTCGAAGTGCAGGAAAGAAGTTGGGCTGATTCTGCGCAGACTTGTTCTTGTGCACTAGATCCTGTCCCTTGAATTCCCTAAAAAAGGATGTGTCCCTTAGGCAACATCGCATTACCTCCACGAAGTCAAATATTGTATCCATTGGATCCTACCCATCCAGGTTGTACTCGATTACAACACCTATGTCCTCAATCACGCCGTCAAAAAGCTCCTCGGCTTCGATCGCCAACTGCGATCCAATCAAGTTAATTAGAGCTCATTACAGTAGTGTCTTCTACTGCGGCTCCGATATCACCGACTCTCTATCATCCTACTCCTCTGTATCATCCTACAAATCATCACCTGGACTTGGTGCCCACTAACTCCTTCGAGTACTATACACTTCTTCCGGACCCGACGGTGCAATCTGATGAAGTGCCGGCACAGGCAGCGCCATTGGTGAAACTTCCCCGTAGTCCTCGTAGAGACCTGCTGCCCCCGGCCCGTATCTAAGAAGCGAATTTGCCCCGTTGACTGTGGTTAAGTCAACATCCACCCTTTAGTGCCTACTTGAGCATTGCCGGCAACGGCAGTGCTTCATAGGACACCGGCCTGTTCTACACCTCCCACAGACCCGCCACCTTAACCCCCGCATACCTCCCATATGGCACTTAGCATCCCACATCTATAAACCATCTTGCATCCCACACCCGCATACCACCCTGCATCCCACGCATGTGTACCTGCATACCCACCCGTATACAACCCGCATAACACCCCGCATTAACCCAAAGAAACCCACCACATCTTCCCTATTCTAATTCATCATATATCCTTTGATTTCGAAGTTTTTAAAGAACATTTGAGGTCGACGAGACAGCGATGCCGGTGCCGGCAGTGCAGTTGGCAATGCCAACTCGCACAAGATGGACTGAGTGACTAGGCGATGCCGGCAACGACGTCGCAATTAGCTGTGGCTCAAGTAAATTCCAAGTGCTTCGGAATGGCCACCTCCTGCAACGGCAGGGCATTTAGCATGGGCTTCCCGAATCTTAGACATCACCTGGAAGGCCACCTCCGCCAACCACATCGCACTGGAGAGAGTCCTGAGTTTTATTCTACAACCCTCCTTTAAGTGCTGCTGTTGATGATACATGTATTTCCATGGACAAAAAAAAAGCCAAATCTCCACCAAAGCCCCTGTTGTTGCTGCAAAAGCCCAAGAGGATATCAATAAATCCAAGAATACCACCATTGGGGGAAGATTGGGGTCTCTATTGGGCCTTTAGTCGGAATCCGTGCCTGAAATATTTGCCATGCCCGTGCACTTTACCTGCTAGCACCAACGGTGCCAGCAGGTCGCCAAAAGCGAGCCAAATCGCGAATGGGGGGGTCCAGCCAATAGTCGCGTACGAAGGCTTCCCTCCCCCGCGCGTGTAGTCCCGCAGGTCAAGAACAGAGCCTCTTCGCCCATGGAATCCGAGCATTGCAGAAGGGTGTTAGCGGTGGTGGGCTTTATTAACTCTTGCAAAACTGACTCCACAGGCCACCTACCAAAATCGAGTTGCTGCTCCCCCTTTGAGATGCAACGTGTACAAGGTGTTGATGTCAAAATGCTGCCAATGGTCATTCCGAACCTCATGCATTCCCCTGAGAGAGTTGTCGCCGTTGCGTTGTCAACCAGGATGGAGCGGTGGAGGCCTCCAAAGGCTGGGCAAAGTTGTTCAATTTGGGTTGTGGGTGGTCACGCATTGTGCAATACAGATTTAGGGTTTAGCTATAGTGGTCTCCCAAACGCTGCTATGGGTCTGGCATCCACATAGGTTGGAGAGAGTACCTGAGTTGGGAATTGGGGTTTCGGGATGAGGTTTAGGGGTAGGTTGTACCTTGCTTGCGACGCCGTGGACGCAGGTTTTAGCCGTTCGTGAAGGGCGAGGGTGGGTTGACGGCATGTAGTTCTGGCACTTGATGACAGCGACGACAGCATTTGTAAGTATTTGAGTTCACAGTTGAAAATTTCATGCATTCTAGTGGTATGGCTAGACAGCCAAACTCCCTCGTACAGAGTGTCATCCTGCATAGCACTCAAGACTTGGAGGGCAACTGGATCCCCATGAGGGTGGATCGTGATTCATGGGTTATGCTGCAACCAGCGTCGGATGGGCCTTGGGGTAGAGAGGCAAGGCGACATGGTGGAGAAAATTATTGGGGGGCCTTCAAAGCGCAAATTAGAGATTTCTCATGGATCTCCACGGAGCATGGAGCATGCCACCTCAATAAGGTGCTTGTGCACCATGCATATCAACCAAGGCATCTGCGCTTGGATCCTGCGGAGGCAGCAACCAATTCGGGAATAGCAAACTACCTGTACGCGTCGCTTTCGAAGGATTGGGTACATCCCGCATCTATCCTTGGTCCCATTCTTGTGCTCCATGTTGAGATTGGAGAGGGAACACGGAATCGACACAGCCACAGGGAGTTGCTGGACATAGGTACATTCTTCCTTGGTGGTCTGTATTTGCCTCCAACAGGTGACACGCTGTACGGGAAGGTTGAAGCACTCCCGCTTCCAGCGTTCAACGATGTGGAGTGGCCTTTGCCAGACATGCACACATCTTAGGCGTTTAGAACAAAGCTCACTCTCGATTTTGCAAATGCTATGAAAGCAACAACTGGTAGCAGCTTCGTCCACCACTAATGGTTTATGCCAATCCATGTTATGGTTGATTTGTTTGCGGTAGCTGCTGACAGCATTAGGCGGACACCTACACTGTTTGTTTTGAGTAGTCCATCCGAGGCTTTGCTGAGCAGTCTGATGAACCTAGGGTGGAACGAGAAGTTCCACATTGGCCAAGATGTCATCAAGTGCGTTGCTAATAGGACCAGCATTGTTTTCCGCTATCATGTGGAAGACAAACATTCTACAGCAGGTTCATGTATACAAGGTATAGGGGGGCTGCCAACAGTCAGTGGGAAGCGATGGATCATCTACCAGAGGAGGTGATGGTGGAAGTGTCTTGTATGTTTAGGGCGAACCTGCTGCCAACATTCGAAGTTGGCAAGGGTTGGCCAGTATTCCACCTGCAGCACGAAATTGCAATGGCACTTGGAGATGACGTACCTGGGCAGTACAACCTGGTTGTGATAGAGGCCAACGGTGTTCGTGAGAAAAAGGTACGAGTCTAGGCGAATTCATCGTGTCGTTTAGATGAATTGGGAATTGGCTGTTCAGAGGTCCTTGCTGCCAGCAAATGAAAATGATAGGATTTGTTGGATGCAGATCAACCAGCGCCATGAGAGACACCTTATAGCTGCGTATGTCACGGTTCCCAGAAGAATGAAGATTGTGGAGCTGTAGGAAAAGTGATTTCCGGGATGGGTAGTTACAGTATGTGGGAAGTCATTAGGTTCTTCGCGAAGTCGTTAGTGAGTTCAGGTAGTGGTTTTGCTTACCATTCAGGACTTTCAGGGGGACTTCCTCTATCAACGTGTTATATAGAGGCAAATTTGAAGTACCCTTGATCTTCGTGCTCTCAGCGGAAATAAAAAACAGTTACAATTATCAGTGGTGAATCCTAGGGTGCAAATTGAAAAATAGAATAAAATACAAGAAGCCTAAAGAATGACCGGGGTTTCAAAGGGCCTGGGTCTGAATCGCAAAATTGCTTCGAATTTGTGGTGGCCCCATTGACGGTGGAGCCTGCTGCCAGCGCAAAATAAGAAAAGAAAAACAATTGCATACAACAGAGCACATGACCCTTCAGAGGCACAAAATGGAGTTTGGCACTTGACAAATATGAAGTAATTAGGAAGGAATGTAAAGTTTGTGACTTTGGCCAAAGAGGCTCGCTCCTTCATGAACCTGGTGCTGTGAACTGGCAGTGGCGAGCACAATGCAACCCTTGCTGCCAACAACAAGGAAAAAAAGGAAGGTTGCAAATAAAAAAATAACCACGGTTGATTCTAATAGAACATGATAAAAAAAAAACATGTGAAGATAAGAAATGAAGTAGATTGCATATGGAAAATAACAATAATGGCAAAAATTGAAAGGAACCATGGTTGTGAATAATGAAATAAGAAAAAAAATGAACAAAAAAGCTTGGAACTAAAAAATGAAACCTGATTACATATAAGAAGGGAAATACAAAGGAAAGAACTTCGATGACGCCGATGGCTCTTAGAAAGCGCAAGCTTGAAGGGAACAACAACTCGAAAGATAAAATGGCGGCTAAAGAGCACCCCTTGCTGTCGGCAGTCCACAATAAAGAAGAAATTCACTTGCAAATAAAAAAGAAGGGTTACAAGAATGCCATTTCTTTCAAAGAGACACGGCAGTCCAGAGGCAAATTGTTTTCAAGTTCGGAAAAGTTTGAGAACGGTGGCCCATAAAAGTCCGCACCTACAGTCGCTGCCGGCAAATCCCTAACCCGGCCTACAAAACTATCCAAGGTGGAAATCTACTCCACGGCTGCATTTGTGGCAATTGCCTCAACTAGGCACGACAGTCCTTCCATGTTGGTGTCGTCCTCGTTCTTCTCAGCTTCACGTGATCCTTGCGTGGTGGCGGATGAGTCCTTGTTCTCGTCTCCAGATAGGGCTGCCTGGGTCTCCTGAGGAGAGGGTTGCGTGGGATCGAACGGCAGGGAGTCTGAGTCAGGGAGTACATCCTCTACAGTTGGTGGCAACAGACAAGAGTTAGAAAAGAAGAAAAATTCGGAGGTAACAACGAGGCAGGCAACGCATAATGGGTAGATCGTTTTAGGGTCTACAAACCTTGGTCGCCCTTGGCCTTCTTCCACGGCAGCGCGGCCACAGAGGGGGCAGCGGGCCTCTTGCTGCCTGCACGTGGTGAAGCAGGCTCGGCCAAAAGGATCTCCTCCGTGAGACGTAACTCCACCGCGGCCTTGGAGTCAAGCTCGAAGCCCCACTGCCCAAGCCACCCTCTAGTCATCCCCCGCTCGTATCGACGGCATCGGGCGTCTTGAGAGAAGACTGCCTCAAACATACAATGAGGATGTGCCAAGCAGCCGCAGAACAAAGGCACGCAGCAGGTGTCAACGAAGTAACGCTCGCAGAAGGGGCATGGGTCGTTGAGGGCTATTGGCAACACCTGGAACTCCCGGGAGTAACGAGCCAACACCTTCTTCGGCCGCAAGAAAGCTGATGCCAACTCCAAGGCCGAGATCTCCGCTGTCAGCGCGAAGACCTCAGCATGCCGTCTCTGCTCATCGGCTTCCATCTCCTCCAACTTCTTGTAGACCATGTCAATGCGGGCCTGGGTCCCAAGGAATGCATTGCTTGCAAGCCCCAGCTTGTCTCTGCCTAAGCGGGCCGCCTGATCAAATTGCCTCTTCTCTTTATCGTTGCCATCAGCCGCGGCCTTCTTGGCGGTCTCGCGAGCGGAGAAGATGTCGTCATAGAGCTTGGACTCCTCGGCCTCCTTGGCCTTGATGTAGTCCCGCAGGGTTGCAAGGTCGACCTTCACGCGGTCCTGGCTGGCCTCCACCTTCACAAGTGCCGCCTCCAAGGACTTCTTCTTCAGGCGCACCTGCTCCAAGACCTGCTTCGGATCCGTTGCCACCAAGGGCTGCACCTTGATGGCAACGGCACCAAAGGTCTTCACCGCCTTCTTCTCAGCCACGGCCTTTTTCTTCACCACGGCCTTAACAGGGGCGGGCACAGATCTAGGACCCCTGGCCTTCTTCGCCTCCGCAGCCGTGAAGGCCTTGGAGGTGGCTCTGACTGCCTTGGCTCCTCCGCTCGCAGCCGCCCCTCCGCCCTTGCCCTTGTTGCCAGCACCGAGGATGTGGCCAGCGAGGAAGTCGATGATGGCGTCAATCTGCTCCCTCAAGGCCGGGGGTGTCAACTTCTGCGGATTACGCCCTGGCAGCTTCTCACGCCCCTTCATAATTGCCTCCACCTTCTGAGCGAAGTTGACATCTACGCCCTCCTCAAAGTAAAGGTGGCAAGCCCGAAGGAAGGTGGTCTCAAATCCCCAATTGTCGGGGTCACCTCCATAGGTCCACCGGTATTGCTCCAAGTACTTTTGCTGGGCCTCTGGATCCTTACAGTCAGCAACGTAGTGCCGCCGAGAAGAACGCTTCGGCCATCTGTCGATGAAGTCGGCCTTCCTGCAGTGCTTGTCGCTGCTGAGGTCACTGAACTTCAACCCCTTGTTGGAGAGTTGCAAGGTGCGATGAAAGAAATCCTCATCGTAATCCGCAGCCTGCCTACCCAGCAGAAATAGGGCGAGGTGGTGGAGCTGTCCATGAAGTGCAGGGGGTAAACCGTCCAAGTCAAACGCATCATCCCATGGCGTCTCAACATCGTTGCCATCCTCCTTGCTGTCAGCGAGCTCGGCGACCTCCTTCTTCACGACGGCCTCCTTCTTCTTAGTGCGATCCTCCTCCCGAGAAGCCGTGGCCTTTCCCTTCCTACGGCTCGACATCCCTGGCGCTAGTAGTGCAAAAACAACACGTTTTACAAAAGGGGGATCACGCATGGCAGCTAAAACGAGAGAAACGGACAGGGTATTATTCTTGCGGATTAGACTACTCAAAGTTTCTCTCCAAAAAACTTATAGAACTCCGGATTGTGGCGGCCATGGCTGGACAATGAGACAGCTAATTGAAAAAAACAATGCGAGGAGGAGACAACACAAAACCAATAGCTTACCTCGCTGAAGTTCGGAGCAGGTTTGTTGCCGGGTCTCCGCAGCTCGCACCTCGCGCCTCGCAGCTTGCCACCGAACCTCCTCCGCAGCTCGCCTCGGCAACTCGCCCGTGCGCGCCTCTGCAGCTCGCCCCTTGCAGCCTCCCCTGCTCGTCCCTTGCGCCTCCGCAACTTGCCCCTGCGCGCCTCCGCAGCTCGTCCCTTAAACCTCTGCAGCTTCCCTTCGCATTTTGCCCCTCCGCGCCTCCGCAGCTCGTCCCTTGTGCCTCCGTAGCTCCCCTCCGCAGCTCGCGTCTGCGCACCTCCGCACCTCGTCCCTTGCGTCCCCGCTGCTCGTCCCTCCACGCTCGCTCCTCACTTCGCCAATGAGCTCCACGCGTGCTCTTGTGCTGTACCCCCCTCCCCTCCGGCTCCCGACCGTGCTGCTCCTCCCCACACCTTGCGCTGTAGCTTCCAACCGCAAGAACTGGCCTCCAGCTCCACGGCCGCTCCAAAACCGCTCACGACCCTGCTCCTCCACCCGCCGTTGAATCTCCACGGCCCTCCTCGACGGCTCGCTCCTCACTCTGCAGCTGCTTCGTGCAGTCGAACGCAACGGCCCCTTCCTTCAAAGTTGTTGCTGGCGCTACTCTTTGACTCCTCACGCAATCCTCCACGACCCAAAGGGGGTGCGTGACTGTACCGCCCTCTGAACATCCAACTTCCCCACGGCGCCCACAAAACTGCCAAGGTAATTGCAATCGCGAGGGCGCTTGCTGAGAGCAAGAGGACGGCTCAAGAAGACAGAGGAGCTGAAGAGGTGTTGGAGTCAACGGAGGGTGTCGTATGGGAGCAAGGCAGGAAAAGAGAGAGGCCTTCGTGCCCGAGTCAACCACATGTGCGTCCTTGGAAACTAGGCCGGGTTTACTTCAAGAGGATATTGGAATGCTTTTAGGGGGGGTTTGGGGGGCTTAGAAGGAGTTCAGAGTCTCAAACAGAGTTTAATGAAGGGAGGTTGAGGAGTTGGTGCAAAGCTCTCATTTCTCCGTTAATTGCCACTCCATGCAAATGATTGCCATGGCCCTAAACCACACATCCCCATTTGATATGGGTACTTAGAAAATCGTCTTGGAAATTAAAATCTTGATTTGAGCGTGACCGGTATATATGATAACTAAGACCATTATTTATGAAGATTAATAATTGCATGGACTAGGCACTTTAGTGAGTTATCCACAAAACAAGTTTAGGGGAGAAACATGGTCTAACTCATTCAAAAAAAACATTGTTGCCAGCCACATTCTACATAGCTATAACATAATTACCAAGCCACATTGCGGTCAAGTCACACACGGCCATTGCTCGCGTCGTCACTGTCCTCATTGCTGCCAGCGACCTCACCGTCAGTGGAGTTACTACCTTCTCAATAGGTGCCTCTTTAATAATTATCGAGATTAACATAGCAATGCATAAGCCATTTTAGGCAATTCGTGGAAAAAAAACCGAATTTTAGATAAATTTATCCGTAAATGGCTATTCTAGAATGAAACCTGAAAACATATTCGTAGAAGAACCACTGTCTACTCCGATTAAAAAAATAAAAAGTAAAAAAAAAATCTTGCTATATTCTAGATGTCCATCCAATGAGTTTAGAACCAGGGGTTTCTATGTCGTGGGGTTGTGACTATCCCGTCGCAACGTCCGAATGAGTTGTGACGGGGGTCCTCCAACGTCATAATAGGGGTCAGCGTAGGGTCATTTACGTCCTGCAAGTAGCGTGGGTAAAATATTTACTCGGCCCCGTTACGTGGCGTCCTACTTGGCATTGCGGTGCTCGCGGACGATGACGTGGATGTGCGGACGATTTCCAACGGCGGAGTCGGGCGGACAGAGACGGGCAACTGATTTAGGGTTCAGGGGCGGACGTGTTTTCTCGTGGCGTACGATTGAGGAGAAAAACGAGCGTTGGATGCCAGGGAAGTCCGCGAGTGGGCCGGACTGGTAGGCGGACATGGCTCGGACGGGCTTGTAGGCGGGCATAATGCGTATTCGGGTGGGCGGACTTGATGGCGATTGTATTGCAAACGGTGGTTGTCGAACCGAGCGGACGCGATGTGAACGAACACATACAGGGTGGTCCGCGATGCAGTGGGGTATTGGGAACATATTGTCTTCAACTTTCACACAGCTCAACTGGTTAACGAGCAAGTATGAAATTTGAACCATCCGACAATACTGAAGTGACACACTGACCAACTACTTCTCAAACCGACATTGAATTCCATCAAATTATATATTGTAATCATCCTGTATCCATTAAAACATGGCTGTCTTAGTAGAAATTTAGTCAATGAAAGAGTATAGCTCTGAAAGTTCCTTATAATAAACAGGACTACCGTGATAGAAGCTTAGTTATCAAACGAGTATAGGTCCGAAAATTCCTTACAAATAGTCTGTGATCAAAGCTTTCGTGGTTCAGGCACACAGTTGGGAATTTGAAAAAGGTAAATTGTCCAAGCAATTGTACGAAAATTCACCGCATAGTCACAATGCAATCCATTCCTTCGCTTGCATACAGTGGCAGTCTTCCAAAAAATCGGAGGTGGAAAACACTATTTTGATTTCCGACAGCATGTAGAGGTCAACTTGTCCTTGCGCGCATAATTCCACCCTCCAATGTCCGAGTTCAAATGCTTGCGCTTCTTTTCTCCCTCTCCGGTATCCGGCGCACTGCCAATCTCCACTCGCGCTGTTGTAGCAAAACTCAGATATCAGTTCCGAACCAGCGCAATGGACACTCTAATGCACAACTCCATTTCAAAAACGAATTTCAATAAAAAATTGCTTATTAGATGCAAGATACAGACGCATAAGTCGGAAGTATGTTATATTCGGTTCCATAACGGATTCACCAATACTGGAAATCAATGCACATGCGCGACATTGACGTACCTTCGCACTTGAAAAAGCCGAAGCTGTTCAACCAGATCTCAGCAAAATGCTCCCCGCATCTTGCGCAGTTCTGACCAAGCGAAGTCCGCACTGCAGCGCACCACGAGTGGTATGGGCAAGCGCACGATGCAGTCACGAGGTCCATCGCCGGAAACCCTTGGTTACAAAGGGAGCAACCTTGCACTGTAAGGGTAATTGAGTTGATGTTCTGCGTGGGCGCTGCGATTTGAGGATTAGGGGCACGGAACATTGATGTAGACGACCATATCTGAAGCTGGCGGAGATTTTCTTTCAAGCCCTTCACCTTGTCCTTTGCATCCAGCTTTGCAGAAGACAGGCGTTTCTCATCGTCGATGGCCCCCGCGAGATCCCTCGCCGACGTTTCAGTTAAATCCTCCTTCATACGTTGCACTTCCTCCCCAGCCTCCAAGATTCTCTGCTCCTCGCTGTGGATTTCGTCCTCAAAAAACCTCAGGAATGCTTCATCAGCAGAGCCTTCGACGACGGACTTCATCGCCCCCCACTTCTGCAATATTGCCTCTGAGGAGTCTATAGTCTCCTCAATGCACCTCAGCTTGATCTGAAGCTTGTACCTGTCCATATCCGTGAGCGGTGGCTTGGCCGTCTGCCTCAAAAGCGCAGCCCGTGTGCAACACGATGGGTTGCCACGGCCGTCTCGCAGTCCTTCTCAGCGTCCGCAATCTCGGCTTCTAGGCCCCTGGAGATGATTTCGAGATAGGTGGCATTCCGGTCAGGGGTGCAAAACACGACTGTGATTTCGTCTCCGCTCTCGATTTTCTTACCCCTCCAGCGATCCTCCGCGTACTTTGCCCAGTTCATTGGGTAGCGATGGAATACCTCCGAAACGACCGCCCTCGCGAAGCTCTCTGGGAGGAACAAACCTACAGGAAGCTCGGGAATTTGAGAGATTGCTGGGTACAGCTCCAACACTCTCGCCTTGATTTTTCCTGATTTCGCTCCGTCGAAGAGATATCCCTTGCCAGGAACCCTCTCTTCGAATATGGACCTCAGCTCCTCATTGCTGACATGGTTAGAGTCGAAGGCGGGGTCCAAACCTGCATTTGGCAACCCAACCTTCACGTGAAAGTAACTCTCCTTCCTAACTTCTCCCATTCTGACCCCTCTCACTCGCAACAGGTATATCCCTCCTCTTCGATCGGATCCTTGCAACCTCAGACCAGCGAACTACAAGTTGGAACCAGAATGCAATGGCGACTCCCATCAAAACTCTCAGCGATGGCGTGGATTGAATGGAACTGCCTTGGCCATGGCTACTCCTACAGGCAGCCGCCATATTTAACGCCAAGGTGGTCATCTCATTATGGTGATTTGAGGGGTTGAGTTCCGATTGGCAACTGTGACTTGACAACATACCCTTCAAGACTTCATATCCTCATACTCCTCCTTCTACACTCAGTGCATCCAAGTAGGCTCCATCATTGCAACATGAATATGGTGTTTCAAATGTCCTGTGTGGTAATAGATGGTTTAATAGATGGATTAACATCTTTTTTGGGTGCAACACAGTTTGCTGTTGCATTGGGATTGGCTGAGAGATTCGGGGTTGACTCCGAAGGAGCACTGGATGTACAGTGACGGATGCAGTGCCCAATTTAAGTGTGCAACAGCTATGTATTTTGTTGCTTTGTACCCTGCGCTCACCGGCGGTTGTAACATGCGATGGAACTATTTTGAATTGGCTCACGGGAAGGGAGAATGGGATGGGGCAGGGGCTGTGGTGAAGAGGGCGCTTGCTGCTGAACAAATTCAGAATCCCTTGAGGCCCTTACAGAATGCATCTCAAGTTGTAGAGTTCTTAGAGGAGAAGTATACAGAGCGTGTTCCCTGCTCATATTCTAATACCAGAATTGCTCCTCTATCCCGAGTATTCTGGTTAATTGGAGATACAGAATGTGATCATGCTGACAAGAGTGTGAAGTGTAACACTTTGCCAGGCTCGAAGAGTCTCTACTCAATCATGGGATTTTCTATGAGTGATCCTACCATGCTTAGAACTCGTGAGTTGTCTTGCTTCTGTAATCCCTACATAGATGGTGATTGGACTGGGTAAGAGAACTTGTCACATGTGCAGGAGTGGAAGGTCCAAAGGCTCCGACCATTCAGTGCAAGTGCCGTAGCTCAACAAATTGAAGAAATTGACGAGGAAGCAAACTAGGTGTATGACGGCGTTTCAGAGGAGGTGGGAGACTTGGTGGACATTGGTGACAACTTCATGATTCCAGCGGAAGAAGACAACGAAGACGGGGTGGAGTTCTACATTCTCCAGTGTCAAGCAAGGAAGTTCGTCTTAACAGAACCCATGACTGCCCATGGGGGGGCGTGTTCAGGGTTGGAGACATTGTGATCAGGGCAAAATACTACAAGAAGTATGGTCGTGGAAAGAAGACATATGTATTGTGTGACAGAGCAGTTGATGCCCATGTTGATGCCCATCTGGTTAGAGCTTGCAAATTTCCGATGGTTCTTGCTCCACGCAGGGTAAAGGGTACTCTTGTATACAAGATGTCAAGTGAAACACAAAGGATATGTGAAGATGCTTTGCGAGAGTAGTGGGCCAACTCTATTGGGAATTTTTGTTCATGAGTTGGTCACAGTTTGAATTTCACGTTGTTGAAGAGGATTTGTGACATTGCCTGGGCCTAGGCACAGGATAGTAGCCGTATTTGTCGGCCACTTGTTCGGTCTTTCAGACATTCTTTGTCGCCAGGTTTGGAGATGGATGTGGTTTAATGTAGCAGACGATTGAGGCCGGACCGGCGGATGCGGATCGGGGTTTAGGGTCGGATGGCAATGATATGGAGACGCGACTGGGGCGGACTGGTAAGCGGGCATGATTCGGACGCGAGTAAGACGGAATGGGAAGCAGGCACAATTCGTACGCGGAGTGGGCGGACTAGATGTTGGACACTGGTAACTGCGGGAGGGTGTCGGATCGCACGGATTCGATGTGAACGGGCACCATCCGTTCAGAGTCTGTTCAGAGTCGGTACATGACCTCCTATGCGCCTAACCTGGACGAATGCAAAGTCGGACCCTGGTGTTTAGAATGATATAGTTATATTCAAATTGTCAGACCACTAAGAAGCGGACTCTGATTTGTACGTGTGTGGTTGCTGCTTTGCCATGCGACTTGGGGATTGGGATGAGCCTCTAGAGCCATGCACATGGAACAACTCCGGAGCGGCACAGCTGTACATTTCCATGTGCTTCTTTATCGCGTCTTTGCTCTATACTCCGTAGTACGAAGGGGCCGATTCGGGCATGAAAGAAGCCATTCCCCAGTCACATATACCTATGAAAATAGCTCCGTCGCGGTCTGTTAGAAAGTGGAGCATGACATTGTTAGGGTGTAGGTCGCAGTGTAGCACTTCCTGGCTGTGTACCACATCCACAATGCACATGAGAGCGCAGGCCAAGTGAGCTCGATTTTTTCGGTAAACGACCAGCTTCTTTCGAGCCTCGAAGTCCAAACCTGCGTCTTTGAGGAGTTCCATTTCATGGGTTTTCCCAAATTTCAAATCGAACGCACGCATGTTCTTCAACGAGCCTCCGTTCCACCATAGCGAGTACGACTCTAGCGTCTTCCGATTTAGGTATTGCAGCTTAATCACACCAGGGTGATCAACTAGACATGACATTGCCTCGATAGAGCGTTGATCGCGACTTGTCTTGAAGTCAGTCACCTTCATGGTCTTCCCTGCAAAATGAAGCCACTCCGGGATGAAACATGCCTCTACAATTCGCACCCATTCCACGATTCCAAACGAACCCTGAAAACTATTTTCGTCTACGGGGATGGCGTAAGAACCCTTCGGTAGCCACTTCAGACCGTTTCTGTCCCGAGTAGCGATGTCGTTGGCCGAAGCTCTCCCGACAAACTTCGGCAGTGTAGTCCTTCCCTTCCCCTTTGCGAGGATAGCGCCTCCTTTCCACTTCTCCAGCCCTTGTAGGAGCTCGGAGTTTCCCCCACTACATCTCGAACCAGGTCCACACAACATGTTAAATGGCACTGTTGAATTGAACAATGCCTCCTGCACCTGTTCCTCGATCCACTGTCCCCAATTGCTCTTCCCTCTATCCTCCTGGAACTCATCCCCCGCCATGCCCTCCTGGAGTAGTAGCCTCAGAGCATTCAAAGCTTTCTCGAGTCCCGCCGGACCATCATTCAAGAATGTACTCTCCAAGTATGGCATGTCCTAGCTTGCAAACCATTCCAGGATTAGCTTTTTACAGCAAAGCCTTGCCTCCGTGGAATGCTGGTCATCCTTGGCTACCTCCTTCCGAGGCTTGTGCTTCCTAGCCTCAGAGCCGGACGCGGTTGATCCAGACTCCGTTCGTTGCGACCCCCCTGCCCGCTAAGTTCCCTTACGCTCTTCAGTAGACGGCGGACACTGGTCGGACGGTGCCGATGTCCACAATACCCTAGGTAGTGGTTTAGGTGGCGGGAGGATTTCCATGGCGGGTGTTTGTACTCCGCTAGAACTTCCCGAGCTCGCTAGACCAGCCCTAGTGCCTTGGCTGCCGATGTTTTCCGCGGCGTGCCTCCCTATCGCACCGTGTCGCCCCCCAGATCCATGGGTTGCAAGAGAGCCAGGACTCCGGGAACCATGGCCTCCCCGCGTTCCCCGCGCTCCCTGCAAGTGGCCTCTTCCGAGGTTGTCCATTGGGGTGAATTCTTGATTAAACCTGATTCTCTCCCCGCCACGCCCCCCGCCTACCCCGAGTGCTCCGGTGGGGCTCCCGTCGGAGCGCCATTCCTGATGTATGCGTCCACTCTGGTTTGCCATGGTTCCCTGGAAAGGAAGAAAACAGAACAATCAGCAATTGGTTTTTGGGTAGGCTAGTCAGTTCAGAACCCTAAAATAAATTAGCAAGGGTTTGTCTTTGAAATCGGTCCCGTGCTCTACTGACCCTCCGGACCCGCACAGTGCCGCTGTCCCGACGGACGCAACAAAGTCTCGGATCCCAATGAGAGGCCTAGAGAGGATGGGAAAGTGAGCGGAAAATAAAGGGACACCTTTATAAAAGAGACGAGGAAGATCATTGATCTGGGACGATAACTGATTGCTTGGCGATCACCCTTGGAAGGGATCAGTCGGGTGGCAGATGTAGGATCTAGGCCTGTGAGCGATTTAGGGTTAGCGGGTTGGTCGGATAGCACAGTCGGACTTGGCGGACTGTGAATGCGGACGAGGCGGGTCGTCGGACGGGGGGGTTGCTATGTCCGCGTGGGCTCACGATCTTATGATGCGAGCAGACGGGTCGATCGTTGATTGCACCACGCGTACTCGGACGCATGGGCGGACTCGGACTCGGACGCATGCGCGGACTGAAGGAATGATACTGCTCAGATGGCATATATCTAGTCTTACACGTTGGTGACTCTAGGTGAGTCTTCGGGAAAGGAAAAAGCCAAATGAAGTTATCTTTATGCAATGGTTACTATACTTATGAAACAAAATAAAACATTGTTCATGGTTATCACTCTATACAGTTCTAGGAGTTTATCTCACTCCGAATCGTCCAATTGCACTGTATCACCTGATCCGGACGTTGCACTACCATGGCCAGGTTGCGTTTGGCCCTAGGACGGCGGAATCGGCGGTGTCGGGACTCTGGAAGGAGGTGCCGACTGGCTTGGGTTTGTGGCACTCGAACGGGTTCGTGAAGCGTTTCTCCTAGAATTCCCCGGCGGTATCGCGCTCCTTGGTGTGGCCCCTGAAGTTCCTGAAGTCCAAGCACCACTCGATAACACGCATTGACGACATACGGGAACCTTCGGCTTGGGCCTCGGTCCTTTCTTATTCCAGCGATCTGGTCCTCGCTGTCGGACACGCAAAGAGCCTCTATTTTCACTTCCAAACCACCTATTGTTGCTTTTAATTTGCGAACGTTCGCGTCATGTTTGGCAAAAACTTCCTCTAGCAGCCGCCGCATTACCGGGTCTGCTCCTAATACAACGTTTGTCGCACCTCTTGGCTGAGGAGGATCGTGATGGGCAGTGCTAGTTGTCGCACCTTGTCCGAATAACCCGTGTTCCGACCAGGGCATCCGCCAATCTGGTGTGGTTGTCGCAGCAATTCTTTCACCAAATCTGTGGTCCGACCCACCTAAACCCTCGTCCGACGCACCCAAACCCTCGTCCCACCTACCTAAACCTGGGTCCGCATTCCCGATCCCATCGTGCGCCATGTCAAGGTCTATGTCAGCTCCTGAAAAGGAGGCTACTGCCGCGTTGACGACTTCTTCCAATCCGACCATAGCCACATCTAGCCCGGAACTCTCCTCACCTGCCTCGGATGGCCTCTATGCTGATCCTGTCCGCTCGTTCCCCCCGTCCCTTGCATGGGATGCAGTCGGTGCGCCCGACCCTTCTTCTGCACTCCCGCCAATGGTGGGGTCCGACCCACTACCCTGCCATCCGGATCCGAGCATGCCAGCCATCTGATCTTCGTACGTCGCATTCTGTATTGTGCATTGCCGTGGTCTTCCTGCCCTCGACGATTCCTTGTCTGTCGGTATTGGACCCCCTAGATCTTCAACGAGTGAAGGATTACACTTGAACCATTCAGGCACATCTATATAAGGTATGTGCACCGGCTTCTTCGATGTCAATTTCTCTCTTAGACCTCCGAAAGAGGAGCCTGGAGTCTTTAAGGTAGACCAGTCAACCTTCTTCTTCAACACATGCTCGGCATACATCAGGGAAAGAATAGCCTTCGGGATCTCGTTCTTGGGCCACTTCGATTCATTGGAAATTGCCCAAAGAATGCAGAGGAATCTCCACTTCACGTCCACGTCTGTCAAGGATGCGTATTTTGCGTTCTTCGACTTACAGTGTTGTGCGTGCGAACTATCTGGCCAAAGCCGATCGAAATGAGGAAAGTCGACAAAATGCATAGCCGTCGCAGCGTCCCAAGGCTCTGGCACTTCCTCCCAGCCATCACCAGCCAGTAGAGCTCGATTGTGGAAAACGTCCAGCTGCAAATCCAGTTCTTTGCGGGCTCTCTTCCCGGAACCACTCGCGGACTGCGATCCGCCGGCGGACTCATCTCCGCCCAGTCTGCTCGGCCTCCTTCTAGAGGGAGTGCCCGATCCGCCGGTGGACATCCTCGTGCTGCGAACTTCGGACCTGCTCGCAGTATCTTGGTTAGCTCCTGATATTAGTACTCTTAAACCCTAAACGGACACTTTGCATATGCTAGGTTCCGGGGAAAAAATTAACATTAAGTATAAAATGTGACAAAGCACACGAATAGGGTCAATTTAGTACTTACAGAATATTAAGGTCATACAAGGACCCCACGCTCACCCCGCACCCCGCGCGCCCGCACACTCAGAGAGAGGCAAGCGGTCTGGGCGCAAAAGTCGAGAAGTGTGGAGAACGAATGCGCGTCCGAACTTGCATTTATACGAGTCCGCCTCTCCGTCCTGCACCCGCCCGACCCACTGCCCATCCTACTCTTGCCCCTTCGCATTACTCGCTCCCTTCCACTTCCCGCGCTCCCTGTCAAGTGCACAACGTTCCCTTTCCGTTCGAGGGCGATTCGGACCACGAATCCGACATCCAGTCCGACTACTAATCCGCATTCCAATGAGGAATTGTCAGTCCAGCTTGCACTCCGCAGTCCGCACTACAATCCGGATTGTAGTCCGCTGTATCGCCGACATGCGCGAACGTTCCAGAGTGAAGCGGTGACTATTGACCTCGTCCGACCTCGTCCGACCTCATCGGTCGTATCGCCCTTTCAAGCTTTGGTGCTCCCCAATTATCACGCCATCCGGGACAGGGTTCCGTTGCGTCGGTCCAGCTTGTTTTATTATCGATTAAAGTTTTCCTTATTATTTTTTCATTATTTTTCTTGGCTGTTTTTTGCTCCAAAGAGCAAACTTCATCTCAAAGACCCGATTGAGGTCCTCGTTGGACGACTTTTCACATAGAAGATAGGATACTGGAGCATTGTTCATGTTCAAAACTATCACCAGTTCGGAGGTATTCCTTAAGTTTAGAGTTCCAGATCACGATGAGGATGAGTTCAAATTGCAAGGATGTGTCCGACCGGGTGTTGGATTAATCGTTATACAAGTACTCTGTGATGATCAGCTCTACAGTGAGTTCCTACTGGACAGTTGCACATTCAGAGCCGTGTTCGAGAGAAAAAGGAAGGTACCATACAGATGGAGGTTGCATGCAAGAGTTTTTTTTATTTTTGGACGCAAAGGAATTCCATTGCAAAAGACAGATTACAAGCCCGCATGCAAGAGTCTTTCACGCATTGCCCTGGCTAGAACACCAGTATCGTACATAGAGAGGATACACAACATACGCAAAAATTAATAAGGGGTAAGGCAAGCACATGATAGCCGTCAGAGCCAGAATTCCATAACGCAACGCGGATTCCATATCACGACAATGAATGATCCGGGATTTAATGCACGCCGTCAACTCCAGTGGACGAGAATCTGACAAAATCGGGACTTTATTGGACGTTGCCAGAGCATTGTTCTATACATAGTAAAAAAGGACATAAACCGATAGTGACAACATATCTAGCTATGGTTCGTGCAGGATTAGAAAAGCCGAGTAATCCAACCTAGGATCACATTCCGTAAATCAAAAACAGGAACTGCAAAAAAGGGATCTGTGAGACGTAAGTTACAGAGAAGAAAAGTTCTCAAAATGAAGCTTAAAAACTGCAAAGCACTTTATGCACCGTAGCTCAAGCAGACCCTCAGAATAGGCGGATTCAAAGCAAGTTGCATTGCATCGCTGGCGGATTCATACTTCAACAAAATTGTTCGTTCGAATGCAGGTCCAACCCTTCCATTGCGCGGATACCCGCTCCATTCTAATAAGCCCATAAACTGTTCCTCTTCTGCGGCTCCTTAGTGTCCATTTACAAATGGATTAATAGGTACACGTACAATCCGGCTCCGACAGAAGATCCACGAAATCGGTCTGCGATCCCTGGTCGCGAGTGAAGCGCCGGGGCGTCGTGGATCCGCGAAAAGCAGGAAATGGAAGAGGGATACCTTCGTAATCGCGACTAAGCCGCCGTTCCCGTACGTTTGGATTCAATCCGAGGCAGCGTCGTCCGGCAAAGGGCGAATGGCGGACTATAGTGCGCGAGGTATGCTATGATATATAAACGGGAAGTGCGATAACACGGGTCTCTTTTGATGCACTTAGCCCGTAAGTTATTGTGGACGAGTCCTCCCCAGTTTCAAGATGGATCCTTGTGACATCACTAGTCTAGAGGATGAGGTATTAGAGTTCTTGCTCTCTTGGAATCCCAAGAGGAACGAAGTCGTTGGGGACACTGATAAGGAAACTGCTCCAGGAGCGGGCAAAGGAGACAAGGACATCGGCGTAGACAAGGTACAAGTATTGGAGGGAGGTCTATGCATTCCAACTAACGAGGGATGCAAGTGGAAGGACAACAATGAGTACGAGAAGCCCGGAGGAAGTAGTAATGGGAGGTCATCCCCAGCACAGGGAAGGAAGCATTCCACCGCTGCTACGACCGCGATAGGTCCGATACGAAGGAACACGCGGAGGAGACCAGCCGCATCCGTAGAGACCGAAACTTCAAAGCCTAAGACTAACGTCGAGGAACTGGAGGCGATTTGGCCATCCAAGTACCTGAAACTAAAGAATGACATCGAACAAGCTAGGAAATCTAGGTACTTACGAAGTAAATAGTGTTCGGTTAAACATGGAGAATCTCCGTTATCGACGCAATGCATTGGCAATCAGATAAGAGGTTGGAAGATGCATGTGTGCTTAGAAACTGCACTGGATGGATAACCCCAAAACAGAAAGGAGATATCAAACTACGGGGGACGTTTGGAACAGCTCCGTCCTTATAAAACATAAATATACTCTGATCATCGGAAGATCAGCATAATAATAAACGGGGAAAAAACATTATAGTAAGGCTGAAAATTTACGACAATTCTTGGCCCATATATAAAATAGTCAGAGAAAGAGAAGGTTAGAGATAAGCATTACAAGATTGGTAGTGAGCAGAATCATTATCAGCGGCAACCCTCGTCTATTAAAATCAAGCGTTTTCCCAAAAACCCTGCCAAAAACCCTCCTGTTTGTTCACAATATCCGACATCTCACCGAGATAAGGCATCGTTCTCCAGCAATACTGTTGGAACTCGTAGTCTGTCATTTCGCGAGTCTCGTCACTTTCATGCTCCGAGTTGTCTTCCTCCTCGTCCACGTTACGCTTCTTGGCATTACAGGAAGATCCGCGTGTCGCATTAGGGGATTCTGCATTTGCCCTTATGGGTCTACGAGATCCCACCGCAGCATCTGCCGCTTCCATCTCCAATGAAACCTGGCCAACTCCTCTGATTCTATCCTGGCGGAGTGGCGTCGTCCTCGTCCGACTTCCAGCCCTCCACCATCGGACATGCGCGCATGCACACCCCTCACGCACTCGATCGCTCGATGGACCTCCAGTCCGTGTCCGCACAATCTTCCGACCCTCCTCGTCCCCCCGGACCCCACTTTGCACCACCCGTTCTGTTGGAATGCGCACGCGTATCGGATGCATGATGCCTGTGCAGTGCGCCACGGATTGGAACTGCAACACTGCGACTGGGTCCCAATTCGACGCCCACTGGCGGGTCTCCATGAGGCGCACGGCGGAGAAGTTGGGACACAAGAGGCAATACTCTTCCTGATACGCGTCGACGGATTCGAGCCAAGTCCGTAGACATTCCTTGGATCTCGGCACATCTCTCGCATGTTAATACTCCCCTCCACTTCTCCTCGCTGCATCAGCCGACACTAGCAAATCCGCGGATTCGTAGTCCAATCGGAGAAACTCGCTTAGGCACCGGCTACTCCCTTCCATACAAGATGGCGGGCACTCGCGCGAGCAAGCCATCGGGCACGGCTCGGAAAGAGTTGAGGTTGGTGCAAGTCAGCGTGCGGAGAATAGACAACGCTATACCACTCAGGAAGAACGTTTTCCGCAATGGTGTTGCATTACCAACGGCGCTCACCACATAGAAGAAAGGAGGCGATGATCATCATAGTTCCAAATGGGCATTTAATTTTCCCTCTCAATTGCAATAAAACTAGTAATCCACCTAGATTTTGGATTATGAAATCAATCCCAGATTGCGAACAGACGTACACGCAGTTATAACAGGGTCGACGGTATAATCATAAAACGTAACACGCTCGACACGTCTAGGGATTATGATATCATTCAGAATACACCCTATCACACGAGTATCACTCGAGAACAAAATTGGTAGTCGCCCCCGGACATGTATTGGCATCATGAACTTATTAGTGACCACACATGTACAAGTATGATTACAGTATCATCAATGCTTTAACAATTAAAGTTTCATGATGCCAATACTTAAGTATTCGATATCATGATAAACCAGCCTTATTCCGCTGCAATGCAGTGTCCGACCCGTTGTCCGATAGGTGCCGGACAATGGTCGACACCAATCCGACCATCGCAGACCTGCAACTACGCTAAATCCTAAGCCTAAACAGCGGTTCAAAGTGTATCTTGGAGGAAGGACATGCAGAAATTGGGAGATAAGACCACGTACAAAACCATTCAACATAAACAGATGACTTCATCGTTTGGAGGAGACGTGTAAAGATAGACAATAAATGCGGATTCAGAGTCGAGGATCACAAGCAAAAATGGCGACTGCAACCATAATCCGCCTGCGTATTGTAGCACTTGTTCCACAATATGAACCGATTGATAGAACCGACCGTACGAATCTTGATGTACTAAACTGCGATGTTCGGTACCCTACACCTTAGTGTTTCAACGAACAATATCCTAGGACTCGTCTTCAGAATCCATATAAGGCCGCAGGTTGAATGCAAGTCGGCTCTGGTACCAACGTGGCTGAATATCCACAAAGTTCCTCCACTCCCTGCAAACACAACGGAGGACAGTGCATGTTCTGTAGTTCTCGATGTCGTCATCCTCGACCATCAACATCTTCCAGATGATGCCCTCAGAGACGTCTCCCGGGATGGCAGGTTAGAAATTTGGCTTGACTCTCGTCCCCATCTCCACGATCGCCAAATACTCTTCATCGTCGCTAAAGTCAGAATCGTTCCTAAACTGGGCTGGCCCGAACAAGGCGATAGGACTCCCTAGAATCCCAGCACTGTGAGCCATCGTTGAAATGCAGTCAAAGTGTCACGTTTCAACGAGCCGTTGCCGCTATGCGCAGTGGAAGATAATGCACCGATTCCTAGAACGACCATGAAGATAAAGCAGGCGTAGCATAGTACGCCAGTCCATTTGATGGGAGGCGAACCGAGATAAGTTGCCGGACATCGGAATTCGATATGCGTCGGACCCGAACTCAGGTCGGAACTTGGCAGTCGAAGGTACGATGTCGGGATAGTGGCCGAACTAGGGTCCGACGACGAGGAGTGCAGGAGAATGTGGCGGACTTCATTGGAGCCGACAGCAGTCGGATGGCGGATAAGCGCATTGAAGGATGCCGGAATGCGGACGAGATCAGGAAGGCCCGGCGGACGACGGGGCATCGATCCGGCAGAAAGCGGATGTCGGATCGGACATCAGACTGGGTATCGGATCGTACAGGGTGGCGCGGACAAAGCGGACTAGTAGTGGGGCCCACCAATATCAGACGATCTTTACCGCAGACGTGGACATCGGCTGTCCGAGGTGTCGCCTAGGCGAAAATGTAAAAGTGAAAAGGTTGCCGTAAATATTCGGGCCGTTGCGATAAAGACCGAATGGGACGTCCGGTCGTGACTGTAAACCGTCGTGACGTCCCGACATTATGACGCGAGAGGGCCATTTCGCAACCGAATAGAAAACCCTGGTTGTTGCTAATTTTTCCGTGGAAATTGGTGACAAGTGATTCGGTAATCCCATTGAGTCAGTAGAGCTTACCTCTCCCGGGACATTAAAGAGCATGATGTGCTTAAAAACTTACATGGTTCTAAATTTTTTCAATTGCATTTGTAATTTCAATCTGACATGTTTCATTTGCCTAAGCTTGCTGTCCAGAATGTTCAATTTGGTGTCGGCTCTGATTTGCTTGCTATGTTCAATTTGGTGTCCACTACTTAATTAAGAATCAAATTTTTTATGCAATCCCGGGTTTGGAATATGGAGATGCCTATTAGTTATGCAAACGTAAGATAAAGCTTGAAGCCTGATTTGCTTGGAAATCTAATTTAACGACCTTGCCTAATTTAGCGTCCACAGTTTCACTTAAATTGACGGTTGATTATGCAATTAGAGATTTAGAGTTCTGAAATGCTAATTGGTTATGCCAATGTAAATGGTATATATGAAGATAATGAAGGAGAGGGAAATTGAAAAGTACAAAGTAAGGCACTTGTAAAATAAAATTTATTTACTTTTAAATAAGTTTCAATAAACATGCGTTGATAAAACGTTCAAGGATTCAACAGAATGTAACTTGGAATATTGAAATGAAAATGTATTTCTATTGCATGTATCTCAAAGTCCAATTACATTCATCCGAGTAACACAGGAAAAGGAATGAAGTCGCTCTTGTTGTTGCTCACGGTTGGGGACCCAAAAAGACGGGCATGGGGCTCAAAATTTGATAGAAAATATACATGTATTTAAAAATACATGGAGCTAGACATTGCCGCCATGGGACCGAAGGCCATGGCCATGGAACCGAATGCGGCGGTCATGGGGCCAAATGCAGCGGTCGTGGGGCCAAAAGCGGCGGTCTTGGGCTCAATGGAACGGTCATGGGTAGGTAGCAATGGTCATGGGTAGTTTTTTTAATAAACGAGTAAAAGAAAGATGAAGGAAAATGGGGAAGAAGAAGGGTTTTAAAAATTTTAAAAAAAAAACCCAAAAAAATAAAAGATGAAAAAACTATATATCTCTCTTTTATTTGTGAATTTGTGAAATAGCATTTGAGAAACTTGAGGAAACAGGTTCTGAAGCGCACAAGGACCTTGCGAGGTTACCAATTATACTTTATATTCTTCTTGTCATCAAATTGTTGCTTAAACAATAGTACTTGAGCTACATTGTAAAATGGCCTGCCCATATCACATAAGCGCATTGAAAAATGGAACAATCAGTTATATATTTATTAAGAGGGTTAAATAAATAATGGAGCATCTTCAAGAAGAAACATAATGCATGAAGAATAAAATCGAGATGAGTAAATCTTCTTCAACGCATCTTCAAGAAGAAGCATTAGACATAAAAATACAGAAATCAAGAAAAATAAATAATTTAAGGTAAATAAATAAATAAATAACGCTGCATCTCTATGAAGACGCGTACTAGAAAAAAAAAACATCGCATCTTCTGGAAGAAGAATCATGAATCAAATAAATAAATATTAATAACTAATATTTAAATGTATTTATTCATTATATTTTATCCATTATTTTGAAATTAAAAAGCCTATATTATATTCATTATTTTATTCATTATTGAATATACAAAATTGCTTGTAAATACAACCAACAAATGAAATTCTCTACACTCAACTCAGGTGACTGTAAGAAATTTTCCCAAGCCTCATTTGTTTTACATCCTCCACTTTCACAATTTTCTAGTATCAATATAACTTATATACTTGATATCTTTCCAAGTGATAGGATTTTTGTTTAGAATTTGATTTTGAATTCTAGTACAAATTGCTTCTTTGTTAACCAAGGCACGTCCATTCTTAAAATCAGTTTCTGATAATGAATTGGAATCAAATTGTAATATTCTATGGCTAACAGATTTGCTGAATACAAATACACCAGCCCCGTTATTATTCTCAAATTTCATACAATGTTGAAAAATTCCAAATTCACGTCCTTTGGGATATCCTACAATGAACCAACATATAAAAGAGCAATCAAATTCCAATTTTGAGGTTCTATGAAGTTAAAATTCAGTGACTTGTGCAATTCTAGCCTAACTTGGCCTCACGAATTACAAGCTCAGCCATCTTGCTATAAAATAAGTGATTATAAACAACTGAAATATAAAGTAATAGAGCGTAGGGCAATAAATATTTATATATACATTATAATGAATAAGAATATATACTTTCTTTATATAATACAGTTACTTAAGCTAGCTTTTGCTTTACTTTTAAAAATAAAAGTAACTTCAAAAGTAAAGAAAAATGTAAAAGTATGTACTGAATTTAAAGAATATAAACAATTGTATTACATTAAAAATGTAAAAATGCATATTATATTTAAAAATTATGAAAGTATGTATCAAAAAAAGTAAGACTATGTATTAAAACAAAGTGAAAAGTGTAATTGTACTCAAGAAAGTACTAAAAGCCAACGCCTAATTGTGATGGGTATTTAAGGTACTAGAAAACTTAAATTGTAAATTAACAAGGTTTAGAAGGAGCATTGAGTGTTAAAATTGTGGGGAATTAAGGAGAATTAAGAGTACTACAAAACCTAGTTGTGGAGAAGCCATAAAATTCACTGTATTGACAATTGACCTCATCAAAACTTTTAATATTGGTACAAAGAGTACTAGCAAAGTATTAAATCTTAAATCCTAAATGTAGCCTTTGGTGCCAAAAATAATTAGTTGGTATAAATGCCCATGCGTAGATTGGAAGAATATGGTTCAATACTTCAAAAATCCACCAGAAAATTCTAATTTTTTACTAAACTAAATAATGTTAAAATTTTTGCCCTTTGATCGCTAAGAATTGTAAGGAAAGAATGAGTGTTTAGGAAATAATGATACAGCATGTGTTATCGTAGAAGGTACTCTTTCTAACCATATAATTTTTTATGTACTTTGCAACTTAATTTTTACCAATATTGAGTACTTTGTGACATTTTTTACTGCTGTAACGTACTTTTCTAAAAAGCAAGAGGTGCAATTTTCAGTATGTTTCTAATGTTTTTCAAAAATTGGTGAAGTGATTGCACACTCCATTACTCCTTTCACCCAAATCCACAAAAAATTGAGTGCTTAAGGATGTGGAGGGGTCCAAGAAAGGCCATTGAAGAAGCAATTTTACTCGATTTAGAGGGTGTAACGTACTTTTGGATCTACATGGTGTCTTTCCATCCAAGAACATTGGAAAAAATAACCAGAGAGTCAAAATATTAATCAAAACATAAAACAAAGACTACGAAATTGGGAATAACGGGGAAATGAAACCAGGTAAAATAAAGTTGAAAAATAACAAGCAACAATACATTTTTACAATATTTTTTATAAAAAGGACGCTGAGAATGGAAGAAGGATGAAAAAACATTAGCATGGACAAAATGAATGAAAAAATGACATGGAGAAGAAGGATGAAAAAGTTACAGAAAAAAGAAGAATAGAAAATTGCGTTGGACTTCTCGTTGTTTTTAGAAATGAAGAAGAAATTTCAATAAAACTTGAATCTAGTAACTTGAAGAAGATGACATAGGATTATAGAAGTTGACGAAATTGAATTGAGTTTATATGCAGCTTTTATTCAAATAGGAGTATGAGCGCCTTCAAAAGCTTTTCTCTTATTGTACATCTAATTTAAAATACATCATGCAAAGAGGCTCAGAAAACAATTTAGTGACCTCAATTACAGGACACCATATTACTGACCCCTGAGTTCATATCCATTTTTAGTACCACTAGAAAGTATGTACACTAAAAATTATCCACTACTGTTCATTGAGTAAACTCTCTTCGTCACGAGTACTTGCGTTGACTTCTCTAATATTAAGCATTAATCAAATATTAGAAGTGGAGAGCTTATTCTAAAGAGATTCCTACCAATCATAGCTTTCCTTTAGTCCTTCAAGAATACTCGGTCTGCTTTCAAAACAGGGTGCGCTATAGATTAAAACTGCCAGGACTTTTAGACTCAAATCACAGAATGGACAGATGTATCCTGAAAAGTTTAATAATGCCCAAGCCAAAGAAGCAAGGTCTCAGATTATATCTGCGGTACAGATTCTAAGCCCCATTAATGTGTACTCACTGTTGTATATCCGCATGGAATAGTGTTTCTAATCCCACAATATCATGATAAGCCTTGATGCGTACGTAGAATACTAAACGGGCGGGAGAGGTTCAGAAAGAATCCACCCGTTTCATTGATTAAACAGACCACATCACAAGTACGTAAGTTGACTTTTTCCAAATCATGTTCATGCAATGATGATACATTTAACTAAGAAGGACATGGACTTCAGGATATTAGACTCACACCTCCAGGAAGATGTTCTCTCATTCTCTACGCCTTGCAACCAACTTTCTTATTCAACTCCGCATCTTCTCTCCCAAACTCTTCCTTAATTTTGCTGTAGCAACCTAGACCGATGGGGAAAAGCAAGAAGCCACAACGAGTGGTTGTGCCAGCAGCTCAGGACAGTTCTAGTGAGACTAGCTCCTTCGAAACACCTTTGAGTTCTGATTTCACCAATCCTTCGATTTGGGCTGAGGCATTCGACTTGAGAGGAGTGGGTGAGAATATGCGGAAGCACCTCACAAGCGTGGCTCCATTTCTAATTGAAGACGCTGCATGCTATAGCTCGGATTTTTTTGTTGACGTGGAAGGACTATGTGGTAGCGGCGTCCCATTCAAGCGACTCAAAGAAGAGCACAACCTGCCACTTGAAGCAATTGTGGGCACCTATCCGCTCAACAAGAATGAAAATCGCCATCCATTGCGGCATATGACAGAGGATGTTGCAGCGAGGGCACTTAGGATGCACCATCGCGTTTATGGGGGGACAACTCCAGACAATGGCGAATTTGGCACGGCATTTGTCAGGGGCTTAATGCTTGATGCCAAACACTGGAAAAATCAACTGGGCCGAAGGTGCTGCTGAGATAGCGAAAGTAAGTCTCCTTAATTTTGATGTATGTCTTCTCCGAGGTCGTTGATTTGGATCATATCATCATAGACTGTTAACTGGGGATTTAAGGTAGTAGAATAGAGGGGCAGTAAAACTGTAGGGGGAGCAGTAAAACTGCAGTTACTGGGGGGGCAGTAAACTGTTAAGTTACTGTCCTGCCTTGTAGTAACTCTGTTGGATGAAAACTGCCTGTTTTGGATGAAAACTGCCAGATGGATGAAAACTGTCGGATGGATGAAATCCGGTGGTTGGATGAAGTCTGGTGGTCGGATGAAAACTGTTGGCAGTTAGGGTTTTGGGGGTGGCGGCTAGGGTTTTGGATGGGGTTGTGGGAGAGGGGGCTGCGAAGCTCATTCTCTCTCTCTCTCTCTCTCTCAGTTCAGAGCTCTCAGATGGTAGTTTGTGTGTAGGACATGTTGTAGGACTGTAGGAGGATGCTGTTAGAGCAGTTTTCAGGACTCTGGGGGTCCAGATAGTGATATCAGTAGGGAGCAGAATCATGTATGGATTTACAGTGAGTAAAGGGAAGGAATTGATTACATTGGGTGTAAATGTCTGAAATTGCAGTTATGAGTGCTTGAGGGACCAGGTTAGTGGATTCACCTGGTGGGTCCAGTAGATCTGGTGTTTAAATGAGTGGGTATTGTAGATCAGACCAAGGAGAGTAGAAAAATGTATCAGATCTAGGAAAATACCATCAGGATTTGAGTAGATCTAAGTTGGCAGTTTCAGATCTAGGACCCGGATTTTGGACAGTTTCAGGGCAGTTTCAGGGGCAGTACAGAATTTTTTGCAGGATTTCAGAGAGCTTTAGGACAGTATTCATTTTTGAAGGAGTAAGAAAAATATTCCTTTCACATTGGCGACCATGCAACAGTTCAAACCATGTGGCTCTAGCTGCACACACCAGGACAGTACCAGATCCGTATTGTTCCAGGGGTGACAGGTACAGTGGCGATCCAGGGTCTGGAGGGAGCAGATCTGACAGTTCCAGGGAGCAGATCTGCACCAGTGGCAGTCACAGTGACCAGATCTGTGACAGTGAGGTTATTGTGACCAGATCTGGAACAGTAAGAGTTTTTGAAGCAGTCATGGGAGGCGTTTCATCCGTGGCACCAGGAGCAGTGCAGTCCAGAACAGTAGGGAGCAGTCAACAGCCAGCTGGAGAGGCGCATCTCTGGAGCTGAGGGCAGCTCTACAGCAAAAGGGGGATAGTCAGCCAGGACCAGGTAAGTTGCTGTTTCCCACTGATTTGAGGTTGCATTGCAAGGAACAATAGGCTGAATGTATGACCAGCAGTAAAAAACGGAGCAGTCAGTAAAACAGTCATAGATCTACTGTCTACGTAAATGGGCAGACAGTAAAAATGACGCAGTAAAAAATGAGGTAAAAAACAGAGCAGTCAAAAATCGCAGTAAAAACGATGCAGTAAAAAATTGAGGTAAAAAATGGCATAGTAAAAAATTAAGGTAAAAATGGCGCAGTAAAAATTAAGGTAAAAAAAAAAAAATTTGGCAGTAAAAATGAACACCAGGAAAAAGGAAGGAAGGGAACCTAGGGACCAGTGAATAGGAGTCTGGGAAGGAAACTGGACCTAAAAATCACTAGATCTAGGAAAAAACAGTCAAACTGGACCAGGACAGAGAAAAACTGGACCAGTTTCACTGAAAACTGTAAAGGCAGTACTGGAGGGTCCAGCACAGACCTTTTGGAAAACACTGTAAAACTGTATTGCTAAGAAATCTGGTATAATTCTAGACTAAGGATAACCTTGAAAACCTAAAAGGCAGTTAGGACCAACCTAAGTAGGAGCAGTAGCTACTGACAGATCCACAAAGGACCAGACTAGGGTGGCAGACGGCTGTACTGACAGGGACCAGGAGTATGGAGGACTAGTACCGGCAGGGACCAGAGGAGGACTGGGACAAAGATCCACAGTACCTACCCAAGAGATCACCTGGAAGGGCAGACTCGACTTACTGGAGGAGCAGACAGATCAGAAGACCACCAGCAGGAAGGACCAGGAGGGAGGAGCAGTAACTGCCCTATCATGGAAGGCGACTACCAAGGATGGGACAAGGAAGAGTTGGCTAGAAGACAGGCAGCAGAGAGGCTGGCCAGATACGAGCTCAGAGAGCAGCAGAGAGCAGCAGTTGAACCAGGCAGGATCATGGGGGGGCAGCCCAGTTCTGAGGAGAGCATTGCCAAAGGAAAGACCAGGGACTTGATTGACATGGACCTGGTGGGTGAAAATTCAAGCCAGGAGACACTGCTTGGAGTAAGCAGGAGGACCGGATCAGCCAAGGGCGAACCTGGTCCCAGTTTCAAGAACTGGCAGGAGGATGAAGAAATCAGGAAGTATGATGGCACAATGCCATCACCAAGGACCAGCAGAAGGGAGTTTCCAAGACCAGGAGGTGGAGACGTCCATCACAGTTGGAATCCTCAACTGGAGACAACAGTAGCATACGACCAGTTTCAAGAGGAGCAGAGGAGGAACACCAGCCGACCTAATACACCAAGACCAGGAATACAGACACCAGGAGACTTGGGGGAGACGCTAGAGACACTGAGGAAGAAACTGGACCAGGTCAGGAGTGAAGACACGGCCTCGGGAGAGGCAGTACCCAATTCAGACCCGACCAGGACCAGCAGACAGGGACAGCAGACCACCAGGAAGCAGACAGTCCAGTTCGTCCAGGACCAATTCCAAGGACCAGAGCAGGATGAAGAAGAAGAAGATAGGAGACAGCTGGAGCAGATTAAGGCTAGGGAGCAGGCCAGGAGGCAGGCAGAGCAGGCCAGAAGGGACCAGCAGACCATGGAAGAGGTGTACAGACACCAGATGGAGGAGCTAGGACAAGCCACCAGGTTCAAGGAAACCATGCAGGCTTGGGAGGAGAAGAACAGGGAAGAAATTCAAATGAAGGAAGCCATGAGGCTATGGCAGGAGACCAAGAGGATAGAGGAGCAGGACCAGGAGAGACAGAGGCAGGAAGCCCTTAGATCCTGGCAGGAGGCTCAAAGGAGGGAAGAAATCAAGCAGGCAGCAGAGAAGCAGGAGGCCATGCAGCAGGACCTGCTACGCCAGGAGGCCATGCGTCTATGGCAGGAGGCCCAGAGATTGGAGGACCAGAAGAAAAAGGAGGAGGAGAGACAAGAAGCAACCCGCCAGTCTACCATGTACAGGTGGCAGGAGGTGTTGAGGGAGGAAAGTCAGAAATTACAGGCCCAGCAGAAGGACATGTGGCCAGGATATGAACAATGTGAGGTACCAGGTGGAAGATCGGGTCCAGCAAAATCAGCAGAAGTGATGGGGGTACCAGTACCAGCAACTGCTATACCCAAAGGACCAGCACAGAGCCATTTCCACCACCAGACAAGACCAGCAGGTCCATTGGGAAGAGGAGGAACATCATCAACCTATGTGGACCACCTGACTGGTGATCTATACCAGCCAGAGGCACCCCAGTTAGTGTACTGGCCAGGTGGGGGAGCAGAGGTGGGAGCAGGAGCCACCAATCCAGGGACAGGATTCCGAAGACCAGCAGAGGCAGTTGGAGGAACATCATATGGGTCCAGACCACCAGTGGGGGGTGGAGTACCAGTGGCAACAGCAGCCAGCAGTTATCCAGACCGGCCGGTACCACCAGTCTACCCACCAGTTGGAAGGCCAGGTATACTACCAGTATACCCACCAGATCGAAGGCCAGGTATAGGACCAGTGTACCCACCAGTTGGAGGACCAGTGTACCCAGCAGTTGGAGGACCAGTCTACCCAGCAGTTGGAGGACCGGTATACCCACCAGCTATAGGACCAGTATACCCACCAGCTACAGGACCAGGCTACCCACCACCTACAGGACCGGGCTACCCACCAGCTACAGGACCAGTATACCCACCAGTTGGAGGACCAGTCGGACTACCAGCATCAGGACCAGTAAGTATGGCACATAGGAAGCCACTGCCATACTCCAAGTACAAAGAAGGTACAAATCCTGATGCTCATATTCGTCAGTTTGAGCGCACTTTGTGGCACAATGGGGAAACTGATGAGCAGGTTATCATTAACCTGATGGGTACCACCTTACTGGATAAGGTCGGGGCCTGGTATGAGAATTTTCTGGAGAGTCACCTCTACTGCTCATGGGAAGAAGTCAAGGCAGCCTTCAGAAGAAGGTATAGGGACCAGACAACTGATGAAGCAGTTTACAGGGAGCTGAAGTCTTTCAAGCAGGCAGATAGGGAGAAGGTGCAGGATTACTATGACAGGTTTATGACCCTGATCAAGTGTCTGCAGTCAGACCCTGGAGAAGGATTTCGAATTACAAATTTCAGGGCAGGTTTGCTGGAGTACATCAAGATTACGACCAGTATTGCACCAGTCAAGACCTTGACAGAGTTGGTGGATGCTGCTGTGAGGTGTGAAGAAAACTGCACCGATTCAAGTGGCAAGCCAACCAAGATTGAAGTCAAGAAAGTGGAGACCACCAGTAAGCCAGCGACTGTGACCAGGAAGGAACCAGGTCAGGATGCTCCTAGGCGAATCTGTGGCACATGCAAGAAACTGGGCCATGAAGATCGTGACTGCTGGTACAACCCAGCAAACCAGAGGGGACCAGGTGTTGACAAAGATGGAGATGTACCAGTAGGAGTGAATGTGGTGTCTGCTCAGAAGCCTGCTGCAGTCTACACTCCTGGATACCAGAGGTCACCAAACACCAAAGCAGGTAATGGCCAGCAGGGAAGTTATGGTGACAAGCCAGAATGTTGTTATTTGTGTGGTGGATCAGGGCACAGGAGCTGGAACTGCCCTCTGAAGGCCCAGTGGGACCAGTTTCGGGCACAAGGGGACCAGTTTCGGGCACAAGGGGACCAGTTCCGAGTACAAGGGGACCAGTTTCGAGCACAAGGGGACCAGTTTCGAGCACAAGGGGACCAATTTCGAGCAGAAGGGGACCAGGCAATGAAGAAGCAGGACCACCATGTGACGAATGTGGAAATTGAATGGCTGGATGAGCCACAGGACCCAGTGGACGTGGTCAGTATGACCAGGGCCCAAACGAAGAAGGCAGGATTACCTCCGATTAAAGACCAGTCCAAGGAACCAGAACCAAGGAAGGTCCAGACTAAGGAAGATGAACGGCTCAGGGATTCTATGCTAGAAGCTTTGAAAGAGATTCAGCTCAAGGAGGAGCAGGAGGCCAGAGCAGCAGAGCAGAGCAAGACTGTTCACTTACCTGAAGCTCAGGAGATGGCTGAAGCAGAGATACAAGACAGTGAGTGGGCAGCATTTCCAGATTCTGACGTCTTCAATTACAGCTTAAAGACTGCTCAACAGGGACCAGGAATACCTGCAGGGACCAGTACAAGGGAGGACAGGAAGGGACCAGGAGTACCTGCAGGGACCAGTACAAGGGCGGACCAGGAGCAGTATTATGCAAACCTGGTGGGCAGGAGGATATTGGCCGGTCCAGTCACTGTGCCTTTGGGTCAGCTGCTACAGCTGGCACCAAACATGACTGATATTGTCAAGGCTCATGTATTTCCGGAGTTAAGGGCCAGTAAGGATTCTGGTCAAGGAGAAACGGCAGGGGTGGAGCAGATGACTAGAACAGCAGGTCAACCATGTCTGATACCCAGCTTGGCAGTAGATGTTGATACAGAATTGCCTATGTTAACTGTACAGATTGGCAACGGGACCCTGGACAAGGTATTGCTGGACGGTGGATCTGGTGTCAATCTCATTACTGAAGAGGAGCAGAAGCGTTTAGGACTGAAGGACCCACAACCTGCTCCCTACAGATTGAGGATGGCAGACCAGACAGTGGTGGAACCGGTAGGTATAATCAGAAATGTGAAGGTACACATCCATAGCATTCCTTTTCTGATTACACTCACCGTCATCAAGAATAAGGAAGTGAATGAAGAGTATAGCATGCTGTTAGGTCGTCCTTGGTTGATCGATGCAAAAGTCAATCATGACTGGGGTAGAAATCTGGTCACAATTCGAGGCAACGGGACAGTCAAGACAGTTTCAGTGAGCCAGAAGAAGGGATCTGGACCAGATTTACCTGAGGTACTGGTCTGCTACAACCTTACTGAAGGACTCATAGATGAAGAGGAGGAACGTTGGCTGACCACCAAGCAGGATGTACTGGTTGTTGAGACAGTAGCACTGCCCCAAAAATATGGAGACCAGGAGCCGGTGGCAGGAGCAGAAAGGGCCTATCTGGACCAGTTTCTGACAACCATACCAGAGTACTCGACCAAGGGACTGGTCGAACAGCAAAAGGGGGATAGTGGGCAAGTAGGCCAGGAAGGGACCAGTTTGTGTGACCAAGCAGGACAGGAAGGGACCAGTTCGGGTGACCAGGACAGCACCAGCACCAGACAGCGACATACACCAGGAGCAGAGGACCAGGACGGCAGACGCACTAAGGACCAGGGAGAAGACCAAGACCAGCAGAACAAGACAAGAGGGGACCAGGGAGAAGACCAAGACCAGCAGAACAAGACAAGAGGGGACCAGGGAGAAGACCAAGACCAGCAGAACAAGACAAGAGGGGACCAGGGAGAAGACCAAGACCAGCAGAACAAGAGAAGAGAGGACCTGGAGGCAGACCAAGACAGTGCAGGCCTTAAGGACCAGGACCAAGACCAGGACAACAATTTTTTCAAGGATCAGGAAGCAGACCAAGATGAGCGGAGCAGGAATAGACAGGACCAGGACAGCAAAAATGAAGAGGGACAGAACAAAGATCAGAAGCAGCAGAACAGGTGGGAAGAGGGCCAGAGTTTAGAAAAAAGATATGAGGGCGAAATAGAGGAAAAAATAATAGAAAAAAGAGAAAAAAAATATGAAGTAATCAAAAAAGGAGCAGGAGAGAAAGGAAGGAAGCAGCTAGCAGTATTGTGCGGGGTAGTGGGAATCAGCCCTCTAAAACATGAACAAGATATAGGACAGCAGGAGGAGCTCTGTGAGCCAAGAGGAGGAGGCAGCCAAGGTTATAGTAGGAGCAGTTGCCAAGGCAGAGAACAGCAAGAGCTTGGAGACCAGGAGCAAGAGCTTGAAGACCAGAAGAATGAGGTTGGAGACCAAGAAGATGAGGCAGCAGCCAAGATAGAGGACCAGAAGAACGGGAGTATGGAGAAGGACCAGCAGGACACCAGTCCAAATGACCAGGAAAAGAGAGTGGATAGGTTGGACCAGGAAAACAGGGACCAGCCAAGGTGGACCAAAGATGGAGGAGGTGAGAAAAATAAAAAAGAGAAAAATGAAGGAACAGACCAAGAGAAATGGGACGAGCAAGAGGTAGAACAAGAGCAGCAAAGATCCAAAGACCAGGCTAGGATGCCACAGGAATCTAGAAGAGGACATCAAGGGAGGAGGATGCGGGGCCAGGTGAGCAGTCCAGTACTGATCTCCAGTAGTCCAGAGTTGGTGTTAGTATCGACACCCACCAGGGAGCAGCGAGTTTCAGAGGGCCAGCACCAGGACCAGTACCAGGACCAGCCCCAGGACCGGCCTCAGGACCAGTACCAGGACCAGCCCCAGGAGCAGGCTCAGGAGCAGCACCAGGACCAGGTACAGGAGCAGGATCCCATGGACCACCAGGAGGAGCCAGTTGTGAATTTTCCCACAGGCTCGGTAGGGACCAGGATTCAGCCAGGACCAGCAAGGCTGGGGGACCAGGAGGATATCACCAAGGAGGTGGACCAGTTGGTCCAGCAGTTGCAGGTGGCATTGGCCCAAGCATCTCGGGTGCAGATGTTACAGGGGCAGGAGGACAGGTCTCGACCGACTTACCAAGTGTTGTTGACCACCAGACAGGCCCAGGAGGAGCAGATTCAGCAGTTGACCGACCAGCTGCAGCAGGCCCAGCATCAGCTGGTAGTACTCCAGGAGGACCACGACAGGGAGAGGCAGACTTGGGTGGATCAGGGGGTCCAGGCAGAGGCAGTCAGGGCCCGGAGATTGGAGTTGGAGGCCAGGACCTGTGCCAGGTTCAGGGACTTTGATCGGCTGGCCAGAGAGAACCAGCAGCTGAGGCAGAGGGTGGAGTTGGCTGAGGCCAGTTCTACTCAGGCTTCTAGGGGGTTGACCAGGCATCTGCTGTCTACCACCAAGAAGCAGGTACTGGACCAGATTCAGGCCTATTCAGAGGACGAGGCCAGGTACTCCAGGTATTTGATGAGGTTTGCTGAGGCTTATTCATCTTTTGTGTACTGGTCTGAGGATGACCAGGATGAGGGGGACCAGGAGATGCCTGATGGGGGGCAGTTTGCGGATGATGGAGGGGCTTCCAGCAGTGGCCTGGGGACCACTTCTGGTATTGGATCCGAGTCAGGTGATGGACCAGCAGGTACCACTCCTGCTCTACCACGAGTACCAGCACCACCAGGACCAGAGGCAGCACCAGCGGGACCAGCATCAGCAGTAGGAGGGGCGGCACCAGTTAGTGGCTAGGCAGTAGATGTAGGCCAGGTTACTGGTAAGACCAGTAGTATGTCTTCTTTTTTTGATTTTTTTGATACCTTAGTTTTTTTGGTTAACCCCATAAAACTTAAAACCGAGCATCTGAGGGCAGATGCAGACTAAAAGGGGGATAATGTTAACTGGGGATTTAAGGTAGTAGAATAGAGGGGCAGTAAAACTGTAGGGGGAGCAGTAAAACTGCAGTTACTGGGGGGGCAGTAAACTGTTAAGTTACTGTCCTGCCTTGTAGTAACTCTGTTGGATGAAAACTGCCTGTTTTGGATGAAAACTGCCAGATGGATGAAAACTGTCGGATGGATGAAATCCGGTGGTTGGATGAAGTCTGGTGGTCGGATGAAAACTGTTGGCAGTTAGGGTTTTGGGGGTGGCGGCTAGGGTTTTGGATGGGGTTGTGGGAGAGGGGGCTGCGAAGCTCATTCTCTCTCTCTCTCTCTCTCAGTTCAGAGCTCTCAGATGGTAGTTTGTGTGTAGGACATGTTGTAGGACTGTAGGAGGATGCTGTTAGAGCAGTTTTCAGGACTCTGGGGGTCCAGATAGTGATATCAGTAGGGAGCAGAATCATGTATGGATTTACAGTGAGTAAAGGGAAGGAATTGATTACATTGGGTGTAAATGTCTGAAATTGCAGTTATGAGTGCTTGAGGGACCAGGTTAGTGGATTCACCTGGTGGGTCCAGTAGATCAGGTGTTTAAATGAGTGGGTATTGTAGATCAGACCAAGGAGAGTAGAAAAATGTATCAGATCTAGGAAAATACCATCAGGATTTGAGTAGATCTAAGTTGGCAGTTTCAGATCTAGGACCCGGATTTTGGACAGTTTCAGGGCAGTTTCAGGGGCAGTACAGAATTTTTTGCAGGATTTCAGAGAGCTTTAGGACAGTATTCATTTTTGAAGGAGTAAGAAAAATATTCCTTTCACATAGACTTACTGTTGCTTCTGTGTACGCAGAGCCGCCTCAAAAGTCCAATGCTGAATCCAGCGAAGCTCACACCGCCGTGCTTGCGTGAGCAAATCCAGGCGATGCTGAAAGTGTTCAGAGCAGTAGTCGATAAGGTGGTACGCGAGAAGAATGCGGCAGTAAAAATCATCTCCGAGGGAGGTGTGCCGGGTCCAGGAGGTATTGTGCGACAACTACGTGCTACAGAGCCCGAAGTCGAAGTGCCAATCCGGAAGTCACCTGAGAGCCGTCCAATTGTGGTGGTGAAGGGTCCTGCTCTAGCTCCGAACCTGCTTCCGCCCACTCCTGCAACAGCCTCGGCAAGCAGTAAGAAGAAGCCCCTTGAGGTTACTTCAGACACTGGACGCTAGAAACTCGCCATCATAGAGGGATCCGCATCTCTGCTGAAGCAATGGGACTTCAAAGAAGGATTACTCATCAAGATGAAGGATGAACTGAAGCTCGCTGAAATAGCGCTTGCAATGCGGGAATCTAGACAGGAGGAGGTGCAGCGGTTGGAGCAGACCAAGTGGGACGAGTTCGCTGGGACCAAGCAAGCAATGGCTTTGATGGATGACGCCGCTAAGAAGGTGATTGATGCGCGCCTGCGATCACTCATGGAGGATGCAGTTGCCGTGTCTACCAACCTGGCGACCCCAAACCCTGAGATTAAGCACTGGACCAAAGCTGCCGCCAACTTACGTTCTCAGCTGCTGCAACTGCATACATACACTTTTCGAAGACTAGCTGCAGATAGAAGTTCAATCTTCACTAGACCCTTCCGTTTCTTAGCACAACAGCATGTCACATGTTCATGTAATGTATTATCTTTTTTGCAATGGAAGCTGAAAATGCGCCCTCTTTTTCCAACAATTCTAAACTCTCTGAATTGCTAATATCTGTCCACTACGTAAGTATGAAGGGCTGAAATTCTATCCTTGATTTGTGGCCGTGGAGGTATACTCATGGTCGTCGGTGCTGGTGTGCGATGCATTGCTTAGCAACCATTAATTCTTCTTTGATGCTTCAGTGTAAATATCTATGCATATCGATAAGAATTTGAAGCACTCGGGCGTTGATTAAGTTTGACTCTACTCTTTGGAATACATCAGCATGTCCTTCTTCCTATCATATACAAACTGAAAGAGTTTTGTTATCAAGTGGTTGATCATTGGCTATAATTATGTATTACAATGAATGATGTGAATTGAGTAGTGGGCATGTAAGGGAATGCCTTTTGGTCATGTAAGGCAGTGCCTTGTTGTTTTGGTTCTAAAGCTCATTTGTACAGAGCTGATTACTTAATGTTGAAATTTCCAACAATTAGAGAACAATTTATGTGTTGATAGACTTTATGCAATTTAGAAAACAATTTATGTGTTGATAGACTTTATGCAATTTAGAAAACAATTTATGTGTTGATAGACTTCAATGTTTATGTGATGATAAACAATTTATGAGTAGATGGACTTCGATTTTTACAGACTTACATATGTATATGTGATCCACAATTTGACTTGTTTCAGTTGCTTATGCTTGGTGTCCACTTTGTTGAAGCTTCAACACTGCTTTGCGTGTATTTGTTAATTGCTTGCTTTGCTCAAATTTGCGTCCATTCCTTTTCTTTAGAATGGAGTACCATTTGCAATTCCAGATTTGGATTAGTGAAAAGCTTGTTAGTTATGCAAACACAAGATTATTAAGCATAAAATTTGATTTGCAAGGACTCTAATTTGCTGACTTTGCTTAATTTGGTGTCCACATTTTAACTAAGAATGGAGTCAATTATGCACTGCCAGATTCAAAATATTGAAATGCTAATAAGTTATGTAAATGAGATTATGTGAATGGTATAAATGTCAATGTGAATGGTATAAAAGTGAGGAACAAGGGAACTAGACAGTACAAGGTAAGGCATGTCGCTACGGATATAGTTGCTCCTGCTGAAGCACTCTCCAACGGTGATAAGCCGTTAACAGCGGTCGTGGGACATAGTGCAGCGGTCATGGGCTCCACGATACGGTATGGTCAAGCGTTCAAACTCGACGGTCACAGGCTCCAAGCCACGGTGGCGGATACCCAAGCATGTTAATTTGTGTGCTAAATTTTGGACACCTTTGTTCACTATTTCACTCAAAACTAAACAAATGTGTGACTAATAAATTGAAAAAAAAAAGAACCCCAAATAGTATGCATCTCGAACTAAACCCACTACATAAACGAATAAACAAAAAAGATTGCAGCAAGGGAAGATGAAAAAAAATATCCATAATCAACGAAATTTTAAGAAACGTCAACATGTTCCTATTCTTTTAAGGATGGATGATAAATGGATGTTCAAAAAATCAAGTTTCAGGTTCTCATAAAGGTGAACTAATCTTGCTCTGGTTACTACTGATTTGGGTACTTCGTTTCCACACAATCAAAGTCTTCTCGAGTTGCTTAGGTGGGCATTCCGCTACACATAAAAAGCGGATTTGAAACATGACAGCCGAATACATACATCCACTTCCACAAAGTGACAAAGATATGGGACTTCACAAAATTTTACCTCCACGGATAGACTAAAAAGAAAATATTTTGTGTAAAACTTCTCATATCGAATGGCTTAGCAGTTTCTAACATCAAAGTTCTCAGTAAAATCAAGTGATATCAGTCACATCTTCTACACTAGTCTGGGATTCACTAACACCCACTTCTATGCCCCTACTTGTCTCTTCGAAATCTGCTGCCTCAGAAGACACATATCTACTGCCCTGGCAAGTGCGACTCTCACGCCGGGCCTCACGATAACACTCGTCCTAGCTACTGTCCCACCATGCTGTCTATGGTATTGGCTAGATGCTTTAGCAGCATGGTGCGATTTCTCCATTCCTTGGCAGTTCCATACAGTCAAACTCCCATACTGTTCAATAAACCACGGTCTGTGCTTCACCAACACGTGCTGCCAACAAAAGATCAGGGTCAATTCAAAACTTGTAAACATAGTATAAAAAGCAAACATGGTTGTTGAAGCATCAATTACATGGGGGCCATAGCAACCCTAAACCACGAACAAGCTAAAACGCTCACAACACAAGCCAGTTAACACTTTGAAATACTCACGATATAGTGCGTCACATGACCCTCCCCATGTGCCGCAACAAATGCTCTCCCGAAATTCTCAATGACAGATTTACAGTTCTTCCTCTGATCGTCTATTAGAACCAAGCCAGTGAAGTATGGCTGCAATGCCTCGAGAGTCTCCCACACTCGCCTGCGCTTCTCCCTTCCTTGCCCACTTACCAAGTTATTTGATTCTGAAGCGAGTACGTCCTTCGAAACCCGGTCATTTCCGGACCACGAACTTATTCCAAACAGTTTGCTTGCACACACTCCGCCAAGGCTCGGCTTGTGAACAACATTCTCCGTTTTCCCAGAGAGTTGCGGGTCTTGCTTTAGCATACAGTTCGGCCCTTGTACACCAATAGCAGACATGGTTTTCTCCATAGCGTCAATTGCAGGGGATTTCTTCTCCCCCTCTTGCATGTTCCAGATGAACATGAAGTGCACATGTAACAGTTTCTCAACATTCAAACCAGTGCATGCAAAGTGCATATGTGTGTCCTGCTCAAAGGAATTGGCAGAATAGGTTTCCATCTCGGATGTGTGTCGATGTCGCATGGTGCACCTTGAATCCTTGTAGCAAACAAACCTCCCTGCCAGGTTCCTTTTCCACGTGCTGAAGCAGTCTGCTCTGCTTCAGCACTTGTGCACGTCCTCAAACGTCCGTGCTTCTGCTCACAATATATGCAATTCATCTTGCATGCCGGCCCATGCTGTAACCCATACATACACTTGATGGTCTTCATATCAGCACTTAAATGCGACTCAACTGGATAACTCCGTAGCCTGCTACATCAAGTTGTTCCCCGCTTGACTGCGCTTCAATGATATCCGGAAAGCTTGTTTCTTCAAATACCCATTGCAAGATATCATGTGATTCTTTCTCCACCTGAAAGCAGCCTATTGGCCAAATCTCTTGCTCAGACTGGACAGAGAAATATTTATCACTGTTTCTCTGTATCTCTGGATCTAGGGCTCGATTCATCACTCGCTCAAACTTCTTCCCGTGCAGCACTTCCGCCTCATCAAGCTTCAGCATGAATATCAGTGGCCCGCCCCTCAACTCTGATTTAAACAAAGGTAATAATCAGCACTTAGCATCGAATACATTAACAAGAGCCCGCTACCTTTAAATAAATGACAAAACAGAGATTCCAATTTTGGGACTCACCTTCAACCGTGATGTCATAGAACAACACCATTGATTTTTGAACTACTCTAATGTCTGCAAAGAGGTTGTTTTTTTCATTTAGAATAACCTCCCTCGACTGTCTCACCACATTCTTATTGACCCTTGCCTCTGAAATTACTCTGCGCCCGTTTATGTGACGATACTCTCCAATGAATTGTGGCAGCTTGCTATTCATGCTCCTTCGCAACTCCGCCACCTTATTACTAGACGGCAAGAGACCTTGCTTCAGCTCAGGAGCTACAGACATCACTCGGTGCTTGATGACCTTGCAGAGTGCATGGTATCCTCTATGTGTTACGTTGTTACCATCGCACACTCCCAGCATGACTTCTTAACTCAACTCCTCTTGAATCTTTTTGAATACATTCTTGGTTGCGGCCGCATTAGCTTGGCTCATCTTGGGCTGCTCTCTTAACCTCAAAGCCTCACCTGCAAAAAAAACGCTTGCAATAGCGCGTGATGTAGCAGTTTGTGAATCTCTTGCCCCGTTCAGCCTTTTCCTCTCCTCCCGTGCCTTGTTTGATCGCTGCAGTTGACTGACCAGTCAAGGTTGAATCTGAGCCCGCAATATAGTACTTCAACACTTAGCATTCCCTGAACCTGCCATGCATCCATGTGGTATCAATGACCTTACACCCTGTTTAAATAAACTCCTTCAAAGAAGATATTAAATACTTACTCCACCACTTAGTTAATGTCCTCCACATTGACTTCCTGCAATGCAGCAAGCAAATTGCTTTGCTTGTTTAGAGCAAAATAAGAAAACCATGAATTCGCAACAGCCTGCTTCCATATTCCACTCACAGATAAGTAAATAGCCGCAACAGCACTATAAAACGTAACTGCCGACGCATTTCAGAAACGTCTAAGAACCAGGAGCGAGCTCGTCTACATTCTTCATGCTTGACGTGTGTACGCGCTTGCGGAGACCCCTCGGGGTCTCAACCATGTATTTCATTTTTGCTTGTAGATCTTCACGCGCTGTTTTTGATTTCGATAGCTCTGCCTGCAATGAAACCACCATTGCTCTAAATCCCTCCGCTGCAGCAAGAAGTGACGTCCTCAACTCTGTACTGTACATGTGGCTTCTGAATTGACCAGTTCGCTTACTAATCTTTAACGCTCTTTTCCAAGCAACGACACGGTGCTCTTCAAATTGTCAATATGGCATCTACATTCTTCATGTTGCTGACAAAGACAATGTATGTCAAATTCATAACCACGGACCGTCAATTGCAAGCTCGTGACTAAACTGCCCAAACATTTTGTGTATCCCAGCATACCTCCTTCGCCGTGGCATAGGAATTCCAAGTACTCTTTCAACGTGCTAAAGCATGGATGCAAACTTGTTGCAGGATCGACTGGATATAAGCTCCCGTCCACCCACAGGTCAATGTTCTTCTCCCCATTAGCCCTCCTTGTAGCAAATCCTGCACGTGAACTGCTTCGTCTAACAAATGACCTCGCTTAAGCACTGGAGCGTAGATCGATGCCAAACGCACAGAAGGCACGTACGTGTTGGTCACATCTCGAAGCGCCATCTTCTAATCCGACAAAAAAAGCAACAACACATATAGTTGAATCTCACAACACCTTACGAATGTGAACAACGATAATATTAATAGCACTTTCCATTCCTAAATTGGGCAGATACGACACACACACTGCATGAATAGAACTGACAGCATACTTCAAGTAGAATGCTGTAGCAAATTTTCATAACTGTAGACAACTCTCGATTTGGCGCGCCACTGCCACGGGACATGCCATGCTTCCACCTCCCGCCTTTTAGTGGAGGTTATTTCTCGCCCCCAGTTTGCCCATGGGGCTTATTTAATTCCCATCAAATATATCAAATAGAGGATGTTCGAATATTATAACCCAAGATTGCACTGTTCCAGGGGTACATTGAGTTGACTTTGCAAAATGCCAATAGCTATTTTATCCAGGTTTTAACGATTGTTGGTTGGTACTGGTCACTATTCTACTTTGTTTTATTGGAGTGCTATGGAGTGTTCCTAGGATATAATGATCACTTCGACCCTGCCCAAGCACTGTTGGCCGGTTGCCCCCAACAAAAAAAGGACTACCTTTCAACTGCCCGGGACTCCCTTAGAGGGCCCCTTGGAGACTCGAAAACTTTTCTAATGTCTCGATACCTTGCTAGTACATCCTACAATAATGTACTATTCTAGACCAATGTCGTACTATTATGCCACCTAAGTACTAGTACAACTGAACAAGTACTAGAAAGTACGCTTTGTATTACAGATAAATTATCACTCATACAAAGAGTACTACGCTGAACTAATCTAGAATTTGAAAATGAATACATCATATACAACATATACAACTAGTGCGTCAACATTTTAATTTTCCAAAAATATTCGATGTCCACAAACTTTGTAAAATAAGCAACATGTACATGAAAGTAGCAAAAGAATACAATAAGTAAAAAAAACAACAAAACAAAAAACGACTCTAGGTACAAAAAGTATAAACTCTAGAGGGGAATGTAATCTTCCTTGAGCCTCTGCAAGACAAGTAATTGTGATTAGTGACTCTACGTTGTAACGGAAAACAAAAAAATGCTACAGAGTACATCTTTAGTATTATCCCTAATAGTAAAAGGAAGAAAAGTACTATAAAACACCGGTTCTATTAAAAGTGGACATAACCATGTGCGTTTTTTTTAAGGGATTATTTTTTAATATTAAATTATTAAGTTTATAGTAGATTTAGTTTTTTTTCCATCTAAATATGATTTGATAAAAAGATAAAAAAGATGAAAAGAAGAGTGAGGCATATGCCACACCCTTTACTCAACTCTAAATAAATAAAACCGAGAGGGGGGGTAGGGCATATGCCACACCCTCTATTCAAATTTTAGATAAAAGAATAGTAGGGTATGGCATATGCCACACCTTCTTTTGAATTATAATAAAGAAGAAAGGAGAATTAATTAAGTATTACCTTTAAATAATTAAAAAAATATTGCAAGTGAAACATATGTCTTATCTTTTTACAACCACAATATTCATAATTTCACATAATTTTATTCATATTTTGGGATGCCCTAAAATTCTAATAAGTCCACTTTTATGAAGGCACATACATTTTTAACGGAACCAGTGTTATAAGCTCTACGTCTCGTAGAAACTCAAAACCTTTTGACAGTATCCCAAAACAACAAGGGATGATGGCATTTGAGATAAAGATCACCGTGAGTACTGACATGTGTTTGGACATCGTAGCCGTGCTCGTTCAGCTCGTTTAGCAAGCAACCACGCCACCTCCTCGTCACACAAGGTTATCTATGCAGCAACATCTTTAATGACAAGAGTACCTAGACCTCCTCACCCAAAACTACGGTGCCAATGTGGGTCTACCAGTTTATCACTACAATTAGCTGCAGCGCACTTGTATCCACTCTTGTAGGTCACCTTTGCACAGAAAGGGTGATACATGTGCTTATAGCTCGCTATTACTTTATCACTCTTCAGGAAGTTGAAATTGCAAAGGGCATACTTGGTGATTTTCAAGAACTTGCGCTTAAGAGACTTGTCTTCGCCAAACGCAAAATTAGGGTACACAAGTGGCATAGGGTTGAGGCTCGCAGATTGCCTTCCATACTTGATGCAATTGATCTCAACCTTCACCCCTTCATACATCCGCGACTTTTGCTCCCGCAACCTTTGACACTTTGCTGTGGTTAAATCCCTCTGTAGCGCCTCCGCCTCCTTCCTTGCTAGGACTTGCTTCTGTTCCTCCAATAGCTCGGCTAATAAATAGTTAGATTGGCAAATAGATAGTTAGAAACAATGCTTTTAGAATATGTGTTGCATCCAGACATAAACAGAAACCAAAGAAATTAACAATAATCACAACAGACGTATATTACAATGCAATTCATTTCAATTGAACGAGCTAATGCAATGGGAAGTATTGACCTACTCAGAATACTATAACACTGACCAATTAAATCCAATGTTCTCTGTTCAGTATCTTAGAAAACTAGAAATTGAAATCAATCCATTATCATTGCAGTGTCTTCTATAACATAAACTGATATCATACACCCTAAGCAAATTGCAGAAAATAAACAACAACATACATAATAGGAAAAACATGATACAATTTAGTGTACATACCTTTGTGGGCGTTGCAGCCTCCATTCCAATGTTCGGCTCCAACTTTACCGCAACATCAACCTTGAGACTCCTCCAAGTCCGCTTCGTCATCTTTGCTCCCGTATCGATGGCGAATTGGAGCTTTAAGAGATCCTGCTCGTACTTCTTCCGCTGGCTTTTATTGGTCTCTTGACCATACAACGCCCAGTTGACCAAATTCTTCTGTTACTCCAAGACCACGCCAACAGCAAATTACTACGTCACACATCTTGGTATCTCTTTAGATCCGTGTTGATACACGATTGGATGCATATACTTGATGCGGTTTACTATCTCTCGCACCTTGCAATCTGACCACGAGTATCCACCATGCCCCTTAACCCCCTCCGGCCTCAAACCCAACTCTAGCATTGTCTTGTCGCTAATATCCTTATCCTTCTGACAACGATGGGGGTTGATGGAGTTTGGGCCGCACTCCAAATTGTACCTGGCGCGAAATTCCTCCCAAGTTAACACATCTGAAGGAGATTTCAAGCCATCTATTAACTCCTGCAAGTCGTCAATGTTGAGCAAGCGCTACTCCTCCTTCACGGACATCCCTAGTACTTCACTGTCCCCCGACTTAGTCTTACCGACCTTCACTCCCATCCCAGATCCTGCACTCTCTATTGACCTAATCTTTCCATCCCTCGAAGTCGATATCACTCCTTCTAAACCCTCGGACTTGGACTTCCTCGACATCGCTAAACACCCGCGACAACAAGATCTGTGCCCTAAATCTACGTGAAGCAAAAACGATAAACAAATATTCCAACTCTTACCCTAGACGAGCAGCTAAACCTTATCGTAAAAACTGAAAGGAAAATCAACCATAACTGCAACAAAAGAATCTAACTCTAAATCCTCAAACTCTGATTACCCATCTCATGTATTGCACCCAATAACAAAACACCTCTCAAACAAATAGAGACCCTAAACAATGACACACAAACAACTGAAATCCCACCCTAAACCAAACCCTCAGCACAACAAACGCATCTCACAAAATTGTAACTCTCAATCCCTCTGTCCTCAGAGAAACCTCAAACCCTCAAACCCTCTAACCCTCGATCCCTCTATCCCTCACAAAACCCCCTAACCCTCCATCTGAACTAACAATACAACAAATAACATCTAAACAAAAGACCCTCCTCTTCAAAACTCCCAACTTTTAAGCAAATTGCAAAACCACAAAACACAACCGAGACTAGACCAACACCACCAACATCAACAAGACTAGAGAAACATGGAGGTGCGAGACGATGACTACCGGCTACAACAAGTGAGACCCAAATCAGTTACCTATCACCACCGGTCAAGTCCACTGTTATTGGTCAATCTGAGCATGGGCGCAGGTGGATCGCGGTGGTGATATCGACGGCTAGGATTATCTAGGAGAAGTACTACACTTACTTACTAGCATAAATGTACTATAAAAGTACTTCTAAAATCTGCCCAAAGTGTACTCGGTGTAGTGTACTCACACCCTTGAGTTTGGAAATTTAGAATTACCATGATAGCTCCTTGCTGTAGATTGAATGCTTCGGAACATAGTCGTGAATGTGGTCCAAGCTTGCATTGCTTAGACGCTTAAGCCCAAGGGACATGCACCAAATTCTTTCAGCTCCTCCTTGCGATTCGACACTCTACTCTTGTTGTGCTCAAATAGTTCAAAGTATGGTGTACAAAAACCTAGGCTCTCATCTATCATGTACATTGTTGCCATGCTAGCCTTGCGTTTAGACTTGTCTCTCACGTATTTTGTTTGGACACCAAGATATCTTTTGATTGAATAGTACCATTGTGCATGAACAAGGCCACAAATCTCTACCGCATCTACGGGAGGTACAATAAGATGTGTCATGATGTCAAAGAAACCGGGGGGAAACTTATTCTCCAAAAGAAAGAGTACTTCTATTGTACATGTACGCAAAGACTCAATTTCAGATTTGCAAATTACCGTTGCGCATATGCGTTAGAACGAGTTTCCAAGCCTAATGAGTGTCATGTACACCGCGTGAGAAATTGTGCCAAATGGTGGTTGGAAGGATCTATTGCAGCAACACATGATGACACTACAAGAACTTTTGTGACCAAATTGACGAAGATATGACAAAATTTTGTTAGCTGCTCTGTCAATTAGGAGACCCTAATTCGGTCACCCTGTTGATAAAATTTTGTCAATTTCTCTGTCAATTAGGACATAGTTACATGTCTGCATCACATGTCGTTGAACCCCATTGCCACGCTGGATTTGTGAATCCATGTCAGCTAGAAGGTAAAATCAATTTACGTTCACATTTAACTATGTTGGAATTTCGTGGAATTTGCAAGCTTTGATTTTCTCAAGTACAAGTGGTCCTATTAAGAGTGACCATCTGATTATTGTGCTTTTGTGTAGATGGAAATCATCCAATACACGTCATATTTCCATATCTAGAAGATTTATGCATAAAATTACTATATTTGACGTAAATATTCAATTTTCATAACACATGCATGCGCATTAGATGAAAGGATTTCAATTTATACAAAAATTCTAATGCATGATATGAGGAATGATGTTCTGTCATGGTCTTCCATATGAAGCCTATTGCGATTTGAAAATGAAAAAGCAAATATTGTACATTATATCATTGACCCTAAAATGTTTCAAGTCTAAGTCCAAAATACAACTCGTCCATGTAGCAGTTGGGAAGTGCCGCTCAATTCCTTCAACAAACATAAAATCTTCTCAACCCTTCACCTAAAGAGCTCCAACAACATTTGTGGCACCCTTTACCTAAAGAGCTCCAACAACATTTGTGGCAGGTGCACTGCGCTGCAGTTTACCAGATATATTCTCGGGGTGTAACTGCCCTCTCTCTTCTTTGTCAATCACAATGCCCATTGCAATAATAGCAGCATCAAGAAAAACATGAGGTGACCTAAGAAATACTTAAAAAACACTCTACAAGTTCGGTTGCATGAGTGCATCGCACCCTTTTGACTAATCGCAAAGCTGCTGTCCAAAGACCCAGAAACAAATCCACCTAGTTCGCAGAATGTACAGATTGCATAGCCTTCATCACGTCTGCAATCAGGCTCCACCAATTATGCCAAGATCATAATTAAAACATCACAACCCACACACCACCCCCCCCCCCCCCCCCAATAGATTGTAACTACTCTTCTAATCTCATCCCTAATCTGCACTTAAATGTATACATTACAACTCCGAATCTAATGTAGTTCCACGGAATATACAAAACTGATAATGAAATCACAACATGGGACACACACGTTACCGTAATTGACGTTAGAATTGACGGAACAGAGCTTCTCCACCACACGCAGCACTATTTCCAGAAACAAGATAGATCCTATATATCCTGCTTCCAAAAACAAGATGGATCCGAATTGAAACAAAACAAAGAGTGCATTCAAATACACTTAAAAAACAGGAGAATTACTTTTATCAGGTTAATAAAATGGCAACCATGAGAAAACCAATAAAATGTGCCCATGAGAAAACCAAGAGTTACTCTGACAACTAGAATTTGCAGATTGTCGAATATGAAACAACCTAATTACAAGATTCAGAGCTCAAATACATAAAATTCCTACCTCTAGCTTCTGCTTCACAGAGTCAAGTGTCTTGCACAATAGTGCCAAAGAGATGGTCAAGATGAGAAAGAAGAGATCTTCATGACATGATTCTTCTCAAGAGACTCGAAGGGCGAAATCCTCTAAGGAGATAAGCGGAGCTCGTATTGGGCTTATGTGTACAATGTGGGATTGGATGCTAAGCACTCGCCCAGCCAAAGGCAAACCAACATCGGTCACCATCGGAGGCGCAATACAGCTCCTAATTTGTGCCTTCGCAAACCCCTTGCATTGGAACTCCCTTCCAACACCCCATGCTCCCACTACCTGGCTAACCCTGCACACCGAAAACCACAACATCGCTTCCAATTCCACCCAATTCACATCACCCAACCCATCACCTCAATACAGAACTAGAAAGAGAAATCCCACACCAAAAGATGGCCAAAACTCGGTGGCTGTCTCATGTGCTACCTTGTTGTCTAAGATCAGGAGCTTAACTCTCGTTAGAACTAACCAATGTACTGAAATTCCAACCAAAAAGCAAACCTAATGATTCTGGGTCCGCTATCCGAGCTGACGAGACTGATCACGCACATGATGCAGCAAAGCCAGAAAGCAATCAATGCATTCTCGCCACCCATTTCTGTTTTCGGCATAGGTTTTCCTTCATGCTCCAAAAGAGAGATTACAACTTGAAGATGAAAAGAAGAAGCACCAATTGAAGGCCCAACAATTGCATTAAATACACACTATCTCACATCTCCATCAAAACCAGCATACCGTACAGGGGACAACTAGCAAGAACATCTACGCCCCAAAGTTGCTAAACAAAGTACCCTAACATTAGGAGAAAAATCAGGTCACAAAAAGGCCGTGTAAGCGGCACGTGAGAGAAAAAAACGGGCGCTGCCCACGTACTTTTTGACATGGCACTGGCTGTGCCACCGTGCTGCCAGCAACCGCCATGGGGGCTCGAACCAATGACCTCCGAGCGAGGCGTGTGGAGGGCACATCTACAGTGTCGGGCTGACACAACCTGCCCACTTGGGACCAAAGCCCGAGCCGAGGCATTCATGTCTCACCTAATATTCCGAGGACCTTTGTTGTGAGTGCGCCACGCAGTTCTGTGCGGGCAGCAACTCTGGCATCCGCTGCCAGCGGCAGAGGTGCCCAAAGTAGGGAGTTCACCTAGAAAGGGCAGGCTTACACGGCCTTATTTTGAGCTCATTTTTCTCCTAATGACTTGTTGAACAAGTGCCCTAAAACAAGTCGCACAGAACAGCCTCACATCTTGATGAAGATGCACACATGATGCAGAAAGGACAAAGAGCTTTTACAGATGAGATACGAAAACATTTCAAAGGTGGAGAAAGCCAAAACAAAACCTGCAAAGTCCAGATGCCTTAGGGACCCCAAAAGTCGGGATGCCGCAGGAGGTAGAAATGCCGGCTCCATTGAACATCACCAAATGTCGGCTCTGCGCATTACAAACTCATTTAGAGATGTCGCACCAGTGTCGAGAAGAAAATGACAACACTGTCCTGATACCTTGAGCTCCTATTAGCCGCGGCACTCGCAATCTCAACCCAACAACCCCATCACCACAAACTCAGTCCAAAACTCCTTCACAACACTCTGCACAATACCTCCCTACAAAGGGTTACACCATTTTAGGGTTTTTCACCCCTCCTATCTTCCACCTTAGATTGCCAGCTCGGCATTTTCTCCTTGCACTGACAGCTCGTTCTTTGGGAGAATATTTGGGACTAAAAAGTTGACAAAGAGTCATACGGGGGTTAAAAAATATGACCAAATTGACAAGAATACAAAGAACAATGTTGAGGTTATCATATTGGAAATTTCGCTGTCAAAGTTGTGTCAATTCGACATAGTTCTTCTTCTAGTGCGATTGTGGCTCTTAAGCCCCTATAACCTTTTCTCACCAATATGTTCGATTGATCTACTGCTGATTGCACGCCTACAATCTCAACAACAAAGGACAGTAGGGACCAAAGGATCAGCAATGAAGACTAGGAGTTAACTCATAGTTGTAGGAGCCAGACAATATGTAGGAAGTAGGCAGTAGCAAAGACTCTCTCTCTCATTAGGGGAAGTTTAGAGTCTCCAAAAGGCCTTTGGTCGGAATCCGTGCCTGAAAATTAGGCACTGCCCGTGTACTTTACCTGCTGGCACCAATGGTGACAGCAGATCGCCAAAAGGTGGCCAAATCGCGAATCAGGGGGTCTAGCCAATAGTCGCGCACGAAGGCTTCTCTCTCCCCGCGCGTGTAGTCCCGCAGGTCGAGAACGGAGCCTCTTCGCGCACGGAATCCGAGCATTTTATAAGGGTGTCAGCAGTGGTCGGCTTTATAAATTCCTACAAGACTGAGTGAGTTTGGCCACCTATCGAAGTCGAGTTGCCGCTCCCCCTTTGAGATGCAACGTGCACAAGGTGTTGATGTCGAAATGCTGCCAACGGTCATTCCGAACCTCATGCGTTCCCGTGAGAGAGTTGTCGCGGTTGCGTTATCAACCAGGATAGAGCGGTAGAGGCCTCCAAAGGCTTCATCAAGTTTTTTGATTTGGGTTGTGGATGGTCACACATTGTGCAATAGAGATTTAGGGTTTAGCTGTAGTGGTCTCCCAAACGCTGCTAGCGGTCTTGCATCCACATAGGTTGGAGAGAGTACCTGAGTTGGGAACTGGGGTCTCGGGATGAGGTTTAGGGTAGGTCGTACCTTGCTTGCGACGCGAGGGACGTTAGTATTCGCCGGTCATGATGGAGGAAGGTGTGTTGACAGCATGTAGTTCTCGCGGTTGATGACAGCGACGACAACATTTGAAAGTATGTGAGTTCACAGTCAAAAATTTCATGCATTCTAGTGGTATGGCTAGACAGCCAAACTCCCTCGTACAGAGTGTCATCCTGCATAGCACTCAAGACTTGGAGGGCAACTGGATCCCCATGAGGGTGGATTGTGATTCATGGGTTATGCTGCAAGCAGCGTCGGATGGGCCTTGGGGTAGAGAGGCAAGGCGGCATGGTGGAGAAAATTATTGGGGGGCCTTCAAAGCGCAAATCAGAGATTTCTCATGGATCTCCACGGAGCATGGAGCATGCCACCTCAATAAGGTGCTTGTGCACCATGCATATCAACCAAGGCATCTGCGCTTGGATCCTGCGGAGGCAGCAACCAATTCGGGAATAGCAAACTACCTGTACGCGTCGCTTTCGAAGGATTGGGTACATCCCGCATCTATCCTTGGTCCCATTCTTGTGCTCCATGTTGAGATTGGAGAGGGAACACGGAATCGACACAGCCACAGGGAGTTGCTGGACATAGGTACATTCTTCCTTGGTGGTCTGTATTTGCCTCCAACAGGTGACACGCTGTACGGGAAGGTTGAAGCACTCCCGCTTCCAGCGTTCAACGATGTGGAGTGGCCTTTGCCAGACATGCACACATCTTAGGCGTTTAGAACAAAGCTCACTCTCGATTTTGCAAATGCTATGAAAGCAACAACTGGTAGCAGCTTCGTCCACCACTAATGGTTTATGCCAATCCATGTTATGGTTGATTTGTTTGCGGTAGCTGCTGACAGCATTAGGCGGACACCTACACTGTTTGTTTTGAGTAGTCCATCCGAGGCTTTGCTGAGCAGTCTGATGAACCTAGGGTGGAACGAGAAGTTCCACATTGGCCAAGATGTCATCAAGTGCGTTGCTAATAGGACCAGCATTGTTTTCCGCTATCATGTGGAAGACAAACATTCTACAGCAGGTTCATGTATACAAGGTATAGGGGGGCTGCCAACAGTCAGTGGGAAGCGATGGATCATCTACCAGAGGAGGTGATGGTGGAAGTGTCTTGTATGTTTAGGGCGAACCTGCTGCCAACATTCGAAGTTGGCAAGGGTTGGCCAGTATTCCACCTGCAGCACGAAATTGCAATGGCACTTGGAGATGACGTACCTGGGCAGTACAACCTGGTTGTGATAGAGGCCAACGGTGTTCGTGAGAAAAAGGTACGAGTCTAGGCGAATTCATCGTGTCGTTTAGATGAATTGGGAATTGGCTGTTCAGAGGTCCTTGCTCCCAGCAAACGAAAATGACAGAATTTGTTGGGACAAGATCAACTTGCGCTATGAGAGACACTTCACAGCTACAGATGTGACGGTTCCCAAAAGGATGAAGATTGTGGAGCTGTAGGATAAGTGATTTCGGGATGAGTAGTTACAGTATGAGGGATGTCATTAGGTTCTTCGCCAAGTCGTTAGTGAGTTCAAGTAGTGGTTTTGCTTTCCATTCAGGACTTTCTCTGGATTTTCCTCTGCTAACGTGTTATATACGGCAAATTTGAAGGACCCTTGATCTACGTGCAGCCAGCGGAAATGAAAAACAAAGACAGTTGCAATTAAGAAACATATCTTAGAGTGCAAATGAAAAATAAAATAAATTACAAGAAGTCTAAAGAATGGCCGCGGTTTCAAAGAGCCCGGGTGTGAAGAGGAAAATTGCTTAGAACTTGCGGTGGCGCCATTGATGGTGGAGCCTGCTGCCAGTGCAAAATAAGAAATAAAAACAATCGCAAACAAGAGACCAAATCAGTTGCAAACACAAAATGGAGTTTGGCACTTGAAAAATATAAAGTAATTAAGAAGGAATTTAAAGTTTGCCATTTCTTTTGTAGACGTTGGCTGCTTTGTGAACTTGGTGCTTTGAACTGGTAGTGGCGGGTACAATGCAGCCCTCGCTGCCAACGCAAATAAAAAAAAAGGAAAGAGAGCTTGCAAAGAGGAAAAGAGGAAGGTTGCAAATAAAAAAAGAACCACTGTTGATTCTAATAGAACAAGATAAAAAAAAAAAAAAAACATGTGAACATAAGAAATGAAGTAGGTCGCATATGGAAAATAATAACAATTGCAAATATAAAATAAAGCATGGTTGCATATAATGAAATAAAAAAGAAAAAAGAAAAAGAGAGCTTGCAAATAAAAAATGCACCCTGGTTGCATATAAGAAGGGAAATAAAAAGGCAAGAACCTTGAAGATGGCCATGTCGCTCAACTAGCGCAGGTAGTGGCGGCTAAAATGCAGCCCTTGTTGTCAATAGTTCACAATAAAGAAGAAATATAATTGCAAATAAAAAAGAAGGGTTACAAGAATATCATTTCTTTCAAAGAGACATGGCACTCCAGAGGCAAATTGCTTTCAACTTCGGAAAAGTTTGAAAAAGGTGGCCCATAAAAGTCCGGACCTACAGTCGCTGCCAGCAAACCCCTAACCTGGCCTAGAAAACGGCCTAAGGTGGGAATCTACTCCACGGTTGCATTAGTGGCAATTGCCTCAACAAGGCTCGACAGTCCCTCCATGTTGGTGTCGTCCTCGTTCTTCTCACCTTCACTTGGTCCTTGCGTGGTGGCGGAGGAGTCACGGTTCCCATCTTTGGATAGGGCTGCCTGGGTCTCACAATGAGAGACGTGCGAGGGATCGAACGCTAGGGAGTCTGAATTGGGGAGAGCATCCTCTGCAGTTGCTGCCAACAAACAAGAATTAGAAAAGAAGTTACATTTGGATGTAACAACGGGGCAAGCAAGAAGCAATGGGTAGCTAGGTTAAGGGGCAACAAACCTTGGTTGCCCTTGGCACGAGCAGGGCGTTTGTTGAGATCTTTCGATAGAGCAACAGTGTCTCCAGTGACATGCTTGGCCTTATTCCACGGAAGCGCGGCCATAGAGGCGGAAGCGGGGCGCTTGCTGCTAGCACGTGGTGAAGCAGGCTCGGCCAAAAGGATCTCCTCCGTGAGACGTAACTCCACCGCGGCCTTGGAGTCAAGCTCGAAGCCCCACTGCCCAAGCCACCCTCTAGTCATCCCCCGCTCGTATCGACGGCATCGGGCGTCTTGAGAGAAGACTGCCTCAAACATACAATGAGGATGTGCCAAGCAGCCGCAGAACAAAGGCACGCAGCAGGTGTCAACGAAGTAACGCTCGCAGAAGGGGCATGGGTCGTTGAGGGCTATTGGCAACACCTGGAACTCCCGGGAGTAACGAGCCAACACCTTCTTCGGCCGCAAGAAAGCTGATGCCAACTCCAAGGCCGAGATCTCCGCTGTCAGCGCGAAGACCTCAGCATGCCGTCTCAGCTCATCGGCTTCCATCTCCTCCAACTTCTTGTAGACCCTATCAATGCGGGCCTGGGCCTCAAGGAATGCCTTGCTTGCAAGCCCCCAGCTTGTCTCTGCCTAAGCGGGCCGCCTGATCAAATCGCCTCTTCTCTTTATCGTTGCCATCAGCCGCGGCCTTCTTGGCGGTCTCGCGAGCGGAGAAGATGTCGTCATAGAGCTTGGACTCCTCGGCCTCCTTGGCCTTGATGTAGTCCCGCAGGGTTTCAAGGTCGACCTTCACGCGGTCCTGGCTGGCCTCCACCTTCACAAGTGCCGCCTCCAAGGACTTCTTCTTGAGGCGCTGCTGCTCCAAGACCTGCTTCGGAGCCGTTGCCACCAAGGGCTGTACCTTGATGGCAACGGCACCAAAGGTCTTCACCGCCTTCTTCTCAGCCACGGCTTTGGCAGGAGCGAGCACGGATCTAGGACCCCTGGCCTTCTTCGCCTCCGCGGCCGTGAAGGCCTTGGAGGTGGCTTCAACTGCCTTGGCTCTTCCGCTCGCCTCCGCCCCTCCGCCCTTGCCCTTGCTGCCAGCACCAGGAATGTGGCCAACGAGGAAGTCGATGATGGCCTCAATCTGCTCCCTTAAGGCTAGGGGTGTCAACTTCTGCGGATTACGCCCTGGCAGCTTCTCACGCCCCTTCACAATTGCCTCAGCCTTCTGGGCGAAGTTGACATCTACGCACTCTTCAAAGTAGAGGTGGCAAGCCCGAAGGAAGGAGCTCCCGAATGCCCAATTGTTGGGGTCACCTCCATAGGTCCACCGGTATTGCTCCAAGTTATTCCTCTGGGCCTATTGATCCTCACAGTCAGCAACATAGTGCCGCCGAGAAGAACGCTTCGGCCATCTGTCGATGAAGTCGGCCTTCTTGCAATGCTTGTTGCTGCTGAGGTCACTGAACTTGAACCCCACATTGGAGAGCCCCAAGGTGGGGTGGAAGAAGTCCTCATTGTAATCCGCAGCCTGCCTACCCAGCAGAAATGGGGCGAGGTGGTGGAGGTGTCGATGAAGTGCAGGGGGTAAGGCCTCCAAATCAAACGCATCATCCCTTGGCGTTTCAACTCCTTCCTCCTCCTTGCTGTCAGCAACTTCCACGACCTCCTTCTTCACCACGACCTCCTTCTTCTCAGTGCGATCCTCCTCCCGAGAAGCCGCGGCCTTTTCCTTCCTACGGCTCGACATCCCTGGCGCTGGTAGTGCAAAAACAACACGTTTTACGATAGGGGGATTGCATATGCTAGCTGAAAGGAGAGAAATGGACAAGGTATTATTCTTGCAGATTAGAGATTTAAGCTACACATCTCTAAACCATTACCCCCCGCGACCCTGGCAGCCTTTGTTGAGCAACTCTATTCTCTTCACCATGGTCGATACGCTCGAACAGGGCCAACCGCAACATAAGGAGAAGCAAGGTTGCAAAAAAATAGACACGATCAGATCACTAACCTCGCAATGCTTCACTGTCAGCGGTGGAAGACGGTGCAGCTTGAAGCCCCTCTCGCCGCGCGGGACAATGCGCCTCTAGATTGTGCAGCCCAGAATCCTCCACCTCACCCCACGCTCCCAACCCTACTGCTCCACCCTCGCTCCTTAGTGCTGTAGCTCACCCCCCACTCCAAGCTCCTACTGCTCCACCCCGCTTCTTCTGCTATAGCTCACCCTCCCCTCCCTCCGGCTGGCCTCGGTTCTTCTCCACTCTGCTCCTCACGCTGCAGCTCCACGCCCGCTCCTCACTTCGCCAATGAGCTCCACGCCTGCTCCTCACTATTCGAGAGCTCCACCCCGCTCCTTGTGCTTTCCCCCCCTCCCCTTGGGCTCCCGACCATGCTGCTCCTCCCCACACCTTGCGCTCTAGCTCCCAACCGCAAGAACTCGCCTTCAGCTCCACGGTCGCTCCTCACGTGATCCTCAACGCGAGCTCCGTGTAATGCAGCTCCGCCCCGCTCCCGAACTTCTGTGGCCCACCACAGTTCTTGCGCTTCTGTATCTTCTTGCCAACGACGTTGCTGCTCTTCCTTAGTCGTCCTTGCTGTACCTCCCCGCAGCTCTCGACCCTGCTGTTGCTCCTTGCTCCCAACCTTGCTGCTCCAAAACCGCTCACGACCCTGCTGCTCCACCCGCTGTTGACTCTCCACAGCACTACCCGACGGCCCGCTTCTCACGTTGTAGCTGCTTCGTTCAGTCGACCCCAACGGCCCCTTCCTTCAAAGTCGTTGCTGGCGCTACTCTTTGACTCCTCACGCAATCCTCCACGACCCAAAGGGGGTGCGTGACTGTACCGCCCTCTGAACATCCAACTTCCCCACGGCGCCCACAAAACTGCCAAGGTAATTGCAATCGCGAGGGCGCTTGCTAATAGCAAGAGGTCAGCTGAAGAAGACATAGGAGCTGAAGAGGAGTTGGAGTCAACGGAGGGTGTCATATGGGAACAAGGCAGGAAAAGAGAGAGGCCTTCGTGCCCGAGTCAACCACATGTGCGTCCTTGGAAACTAGGCCAGGTTTACTTCAAGAGGATATTGGAATGCTTTTAGGGGGGGTTTGGCTAGCTTAGAGGGAGTTCAGAGTCTCAAACAGAGTTTAATGAAGGGAAGTTGAGGAGTTGGTGCAAAGCTCTCATTTCTCCGTTAATTGCCACTCTATGCAAATGATTGCCATGGCCCTAAACCACACATCCCCATTTGATGTGGGTACTTAGAAAATCGTCTTAGAAATTAAAATCTTAATTTGAGCGTGACCGGTATATATGATTACTAAGACCATTATTTATGAAGATTAATAATTGCATGGACTAGGCACTTTAGTGAGTTATCCACAAAACAAGTTTAGGGGAGAAACATGGTCTAACTCATTCAAAAAAAACATTGTTGCCAGCCACATTCTACATAGCTATAACATAATTACCAAGCCACATTGCGGTCAAGTCACACACAGCCTTGCTCGCGTCGTCACTGTCCTCATTGCTGCCAGCGACCTCACTGTCAGTGGAGTTACTGACTTCTCCATGGGTGCCTCTTTAATAATTATCGAGATTAACATAGCAATGGATAAGCCATTTTGGAGAATTGCTGGAAAAGAACCCCATTTTTTGAGAAATCTATCCGTAAATGGCTATTCTAGAATGAAACCAAAAAACATGTTCAAAAAAGAACCACTGTCTACTCCGATTAAAAAAATAAAAATTAAAAAAAAATCTTGCCACATTATAGATGTCCATCCAATGAGTTTAGAACGCATTGTACTCAATTCATACAGGGTCGTTGCTAGCGTCATTGCTGTCCACATTGTTGCCAGCGTTGTCACCGTCAATGGAATTGCGACCTTCCTCACGATCCACATTGTTGCCATCCTCCCCGGGGTCATCTTCGTTGGCAGAACCACTTGCTTCAGCATTGTTGGCTCCACCACCTCCAACGGTGTTATCACACACCCAAGCTCTGCCAACACGCCGTCGCCTTGACCACCAATTCTCCAAAGCCTTGGCAGCATTTGATCGATGCCACTGTTCTCGCCTTCTACGTGTAGCCTCCATGCGGGCCTCATCATCCGGGGTATTGAGACCCTTGGTGCACTCTAATTTCTTCTTATATCGATGCTGTATATTTCGGTAGTAATGCTGGAATTGTTGCAAAATAACACTGATGCGCCTTTTGCCACCACCATGAGCTGTATGCGCTTGATTCGGTGCCTTCGCTTGATGATGGGATTTCTCCATACCCTAGCAACTCCATACTATCGTATTCCTCCACAAACCAACCGCCATGCCTGACAAGTACGTGCTGTCAACAGCCACTCCATGGTTAGTCTTGGATTGAGAATTGAAGAAAGTAAGGTCAGCCATCAACCCCTAATTCATCTCAAACATCGTGGATATAACTCACCATGTAGTGCGACACATGCTCCTCTCCAAAGGCCTCTAAAAATGTTCTCCCCCACGTTTCTATCTTCCCTTTGAACTGGAGTCGTTGTTCTGCTGTCAGCACCAAGCCGCTGAAATATGGTAGAACCTCTTCAAAGGCTTGCCACATAGCAGCCCTCGCAAATCATTTACTTCTTGTGGCTAAATGAAGCTCCTGAGGGTGAATTATAGTAATGCAATAATTTAGCATCAGTGAATACATAATACAAAATGCATCTGGTGCCATGGTTCTGTTGTCTTGTACCCTCTAGATTGTCTTCGTTTTTTTTTACAATTATATTCTTACAAATTTTTATAAAGAATAGTAATTATATTTTGTAATAACAAATTTAGAGGATAATGTAGGAGCAACTTGAAAAATAAAAATCCTTGCACCTCTTGCATTTCCCATTTGATGTTTGTTGTTCTTTTAAAAGGAAGATTTTTGAGTCAAAGTAATGATTGAAGTCTACCAATGCCCTTAAGAGCTTAATAAGACAATTTATATTTTGATGCAAGTGGAGATTCAAACAAGTATAGCTGTACAGACAAAGATTCAACAACTCTACGAGAAATATCACGTCTATCTTGCACCTACTTTAGCCTCAACATTGCCTGTAACACAATGGATAAATTCTTTAATTGGTTTATGGCAGAGTAACCATTAGAATGAGGAAAACAAACATGCCCCTATCTTTTTTTTAATCAAATTAAAGAATGTTGGACCAGCCTCTTTTGTGGTCATAAAGGCTATGGAAAATGAGAGTTGCGCTTTACTATAGAAATTCATCAATGTTGATCTCATGATCATTTTGTCTGTTGATCTCGTGTTAGCATGTCTATCTAAAACGCATCTTGTAAGGTTAAAAAAAGAGGGAGATATCCAACCGTATGCAAAGGTAAGAGTAGAGTGTACCTGATAGAAAGGTGTTTTTGCTTCAAGAGTACAAAGGAGAATTTTGAAATTTAACGACATTATATGTGTCATTCTTGTTATAGCTACATAACTTTAATTAAGCCCGTGTAAAGAAGAATCATTTACATCCTTTACTATAAATTATAGAAAAGATTAATCACTACTTATCGGCTACAAAATTTCCATGGTCATACATCCAATCTTCCAACAGTTATACATCCAAAATTTCCACGGCCATAGACCTAACTCTCTAGTGTAGTACTTCCAAGTTTTCTACGGCCTTAGAATCTAATTCTCGACGAATAACCACACAAATTGTCTACGGTCATAGGTCCCAATTTCAACTGTATTTAGAGAAGTAATTTATCAAAATTATTGTTATTTTAAAAATAACCCTAAACTTACTATTCGGAATCAAATCTTTATAAAAATAATCCAGAACTTACCGCTCACTGCTCTCCGCTCGCAAAATACCCACGTAACTTCAGAAATCTTACATGTTTTGCGCAACATTACACAAGAACAAATTGAACCTGTGTATATATTCTAGAACTGGTTCAAAGAGCTGGCAGACAAGCTCAATCAGCGTAAAGAAGACTACCTCACCAAATAGTTCAAAAAGGGACTCTTATCATGGATACAACTAGGCATAGTCATCCGTGGGGTTAAAACCTTAAATGATATACTCACTGTAGCTAATAATATCAGCAAAGAGCTCAATGCTTTGAATAAAATGCAGGTACCATCGTTACTGTTGCCCAGATTCCGCCCTGACAATAGGCCAGCACCTACATTGTGTAGAACCCGTGGCAAAACTCACAGCGGCCGTTGCTGCTTTGCTCCTGGTAGTAATCGCTCCGAGGAAACTTGAAGAACAAGGCCAACCACAGCAAGAAGTCAATTTGGATGTTTTCCAACCTAGCCAAAGCGATGCATACTAGGAGTGTAGGTCCCCTAACCACCAACGCGGCCAGTGCCCAATTTTGAGGCAGCGATGGATATAAACGCGATCATAATCCTCGACTTTGCCCATGGATGGCCCGAGAACCACGACAGCTCCACAGGGAGGACAGTCATGCTCACCGATGTCCCCGCTATTGAGACCAACATCTCTACCATCAAGGCGATTGTAGTCAACACATGATTTAAGGCTACTACGGGCAACCATGTAATAGAAACAAAGAAGCCCTTTCTAGAACAACATTCTGAACGATTTCATAACATAAAGAAGGATCTACAAAAGGGAGTAGAAGCCCCCTTGGCGAATCCATGCATGCAACAAATTCAAAAATGACACCAATGTTACCATCACCATGTCCAAAGTTACAGCAACTTAGTCATGAGCTATAGCACTATCTATAATAGGCTGCGTTCTCTTAAACCAAAAATGACCCGAGTGCTATTAGAGTCAATGCGAGTACAATTGATCCAAACGCCGCGGTGATTCACTTGCAAATGGAGACAGATGAACACACTAATGTCCTAGTAGATGAAGGATCCGAGGTCAACGTCATGAGTAACCACTTAAGAAAATATTTGGAAATGCCACCTTCCAAGATAGCCCAATTCATACTATGTCTGGCTAATGATGCCCCTATAACTTCCTTGAGAATCTTGTCAACCATGGCTATCACAACACATGGGGTGTCAACACCTGCCACCTTTGTCATAATTGATATGCCGGATAGTAGTAATTTCCTTGTCATACTAGGACGTCCCTAGCTGTGAGATATGAACACCATCCACGACTAGTCTGGAAATCAAATCCGAATACACCGCCAAGGAAAAAAAATCCTGATTTCTGTAGACAACTGCATCACCAAAGCAAAAGCCAATCAAATACAACATAAGGCACGAACTAATTGGGTGGAGGGATTTTCTCGGGAGCAAGAAGCTTTGGTATTTCAAGCGAACACCGATGTGATTCCAGTGCTGAAATTGACTTGGCTAACTTAGTATCTGATCAAGAAAAATTGGACATCCCCGGCCACCCAAACACTCCACCAATAAGTGGTCACATAATGGATCCATGGCGTTCAAGAAAAGGTTGAATTACTGAACTTGAGAACCACGGAAAAACCAAAATTCCTGAAGATCAATGTTGATGCCCCTTATATGATCAAACAAGCACTTATTTCCCTATTCTGTGAATACCATGACATTTTCACATGGGGTCACAAAGATCTAAAGGAGATCCTAAGCTCATTCGCAGAACATACAATCAATCTCATGGCCAATGCCACTACAATTCAACAACGACGTTACAAGATGAATCATAATTATGCGACCAATGTCAAGGCAGAATTGGACAAAACTCCTCGAAGCTAAGTTTATATAGACTCGGCTCCATGGATGACCCCAATAGTTATTATCCCCAAGAAAAATGGCACATTACGAATTTGTGTAGACTTCAAAAAAAAAAACGCGGCTACTAGAAAGAATATCACCCTTAGCCATACATAGTAGAAATCACTGATGAAGTGGCCGGCCATGAAATGTATTCCTTCCTAGATTGCTCCTTAGGATATTACCAAGTAGCCATGGCAAACCAGGACAAGAACAAGACCGCATTTGCTACTGAATGTGAGCCCTATCAGTTCGAGCGCATGGCATTTGGAGCTAAAAACGCCCCCATGACAATTCAGCGAGTTATGGAGTTAATATTCCGTTCCTACCTCAAACATTTTTTTAGAATATACCTCGATGATGGCACAGTTTATGGACCATGAAGTATCACATTACACACTTACGTTAGATTTTCTATATCTGCCGAGCCAATGGGGTTAGCGTAAACACTAATAAGACTATGTTTTTAATTTTTACTGAGGTCATCATTGGATACATTGTTTGCAAACATGGCAGACACCCAAACCTTAAGGAAATCAAGGACATTATAAACATGACCCCGCGCTCAAATCAAAAAGGGGGTACAACGTCTCCTAGGACTGTCCCATTTCAACCGCATACACATAGAGAAGCTTGCACATATCACTAACCCAATCACATCACTCAACCATGCCAAATATACATCTCATCAAGACTAAACCCTTGAAGCCTAAGCTACCTTGGAGAAGATCAAACTAGCCTACTCTAATGCTCCAATTCATATTGCCTTAGATTGATCCAAGCCATTCCATGTTTGCACAAATGCGTCAAATATGGCTCTGAGCGTTCTGCTAGCCCAAAACCTAAACAAAAAATATGATCAACATCCAGCCTATGCAAGTCGTCTCCTCAACAAAGCAGAACAAAATTACTCCACAACCAAACAGGAAGTCCTTGCCATGATCTATGATGTCAAGAAATTTTGTTATTATTTGCTAGGCAACAAATTCCGTTTCATGGTCGATCATCATAGCTTATCTTCTTTAGTCAATCAATCGTCAGTTGCTGGCCGAGTTGCTAGTTGGACTTGGAGTATGAGTTTGAAGTCGTGTAAGTACCACGGAAACGACACATAATAGCAGACTACCTATCCAGAGACTCAAATGCTACCGAAGAAGGCATTGATGATTCATTCAATGAACTATACATACAGTCAGCCAACATAGAAGTCCACGAAACTAAGGATTGGAGACATGACCTCATTACCTATCTAACTACATGTTGAACCCCTTGATCACCTCACATGTGTGAGGAAAACAAGCTTCATATGCACCCCATTGCAATACGTGGTCGTCTAAGGCCAGCCCATCATCATGGCTCTGATTTAGAGACTCACCTCTCTGTCCTAGCTAGCCAACAACAAGAGATCCTATCCCACCTCTATGATGGCCCCGCAAGTGGACATCAAAGTTCAGATACTACAATCAAGAAAATACTCTCTGGTAAATACTTGTGGCCAACGCTCTACAAAGATGTCTATACCTACGTAAAAAATTGCCATGAATGCCAAGTATCCACGACCAATTTCCAATACCACGGTAGAGTGACACTCAAATCCATTCCTCTACTAGGCCTTTTTTGGCGTTGGGGAGTAGACTTCGTAGGGTCAATCCGTCGTGTGACAAAAAAATGATATAAATATATCATGGTGGCCACGGATTATACCACGAAGTAGGTGGAGGCTAGACCCCTCCAGACTAATACTGCAGCCGTTACAGCAATTTTTCTTCATGAAAACATCATAACACATTTTGGTTTTCCCTTGGAAATTGTGTCCGACCAAGACACATACTTTGTCAATTCCGTGATAGAAGATTTTATAGAAAACCATATCATCAAACACAAAACAAGTACTATATACTATCCACAACAAAACGGCCAGACTGAATGTACCAATAAGACAATCATAAATATGTTACAACGTTTTGTCCAAGATAACCAGGTAGACTGGGATGAATGTTTATCAGCATCATTATGGGCCTAACGAGTTGCAACAAAGACCTCCGCCCAAATTAGTCCATTTGAAATGGTATATGGCACTCAACCTTTGCTCCCAAGTGAATATTTTGCCCCTACCTTTCAATCCCTGCGTCCTCGACACTATACCCCTCACCAGGTTCTGGATGCCTGCTTGGAAGACATTCATCACTTTGAAGAAATTTGGGCCTTGGCCATCAAAATATCCACAACAAACAGAAACTCAGCGCCAAATATTTCCAAGCTACCAAGCCACCCTGGACATTTCAAAAGGGCGATCAAGTGTTTTGGTATCCTAAAGATCCTAAAATATGCAAAAGCAACTTGGAGTCCATCTGGCATGGGCCTCACCGAGTTGAGCTCATTCTCCCAAACAACAATGTGCTCTTGGTCACCAATGACAAATTTGATGCCTAGGAACTCCACTAAACTTAAGCATTATTGCATAAGCTCCTTGCACATCAATCCCAAACATAGTCTGAGTGAGATCTACACTATCTTGGCAGCGGAGGCAGAGCAAGCTGCTTATACCATGGAAACCACTGATTCCTACAACCTTGGAGAGGACAGCAACGCCGTCTTGAACGTCTATGTCAATCTCATTCAAGCTATCCATATTTTCAGAGGCAACTTGACATCCCAGGGCCGTCATGAGGATGAGTCCATCAAAAATTCCGCATCACTAGGCCTTAGCCGCCACAATCTCCGCAAGCCTCTCTTGAGCCCCTAGACCCCTACACTACCCCCTTCCTTCTCTCAACTATCACGTCCTAAGCACCATGTCAAATCCACGCCAAGAATATTGCATCATCTTCCTCCATGTTTTCCTCTCCTCAATGGTTCCTTAGCTACCGACCTTGCATTTCCCCTTCCTCCTCCGCCCTCACCTCCTCAGCTTTCTCTTCCATTGTCTTCTCTCCATTGCTCCATCTTCTTTGTCCTTGTCTCCCTCTCCTTCACACTCCTCATACACAAGTTAGCAGCGAAGACATCATAGACACCAAGTGACCCTTACCACTTTTTTACATTCCATGGATGAAATTGATGTAGAAACACTGCCCGGATCTCATTTGGACAACTCAAACATGTCTGTCCAAGTACTGGACACTCCTTGAAGTCAAGGTGGACATTGCGCGTTGCAAGGCGTTTGTCAAGTCGATGCAGGAGAAGAGCAAGGCGGAACCCTATCCCTCGAGCGTTGTGGAGGGAAAACCTTGATCCAGTACTCTAGTCAATACCTCCACAAATTCTTTGGTTGAGACGGCATGGGAGTCACGGAATGGAGCACACTGTGTACCTATCCTTGGCCCGGCATCGCAGCCCGCAGCAACAATCTCAAACCCAAGGCTGATAGAAGATACGATGTTTATGGCCTTGGAAAAGTGTTTTCAAAGCCTTGGTTCTTACGGATGTGGGTAGTATTTAGCCAAGTCTACTTTAAGAACGACTGCAATGGGATAACATCCGAGCAGCTCAGCGTTCTTCTTATGGCAGACCAAGGGGAGCAAATTAACTGGGGGCTCTCGCTAGAGGAGAATTTCCGGGTGTAATTACAAGGACATCCTTGGAGGCCAAATTACCAAAGCCCGATTGGACCCTTTCTCATAGTCTATATTGCGCATTTCCTTGCTTTCCACAAGCGCTACAACAGGCCGCCACTGATGGGCACCTTCTTGGACGTCCAAAGGGAGATCGCCAATGCCGTTGCACAAGACGCAACCCTTCCCGAGCCCAGCAAATGCTTGAGGCTCGAAGAGACCTCAGGCATGGAGTATACAATGATGGCTATCACCAATAGACCCAACATTGGGTCACCAGGAGAGCACCACCTAGGCCACTTGCATCGGCACCATGCTCTAGTGGATCCACACCAACAATCAAGAACACAAGACAATGCGGGTTGGCAACAAGGACTTGGAATACCGCATCAAATGTAAGGCAGCCTTAGCAGTATAGAGATTACAAGACCAGGCAAGAAGACAGTGGAAGACACACGTACCGAATTCTGCCATCAGCTCAACGAGGCACACCAGACCTTGTTCAATCTCCGCAATAGGGTTACCAATTTGAACCTTAAGTTGACAACCACCTAGGCTGATAACGAGAAATTTCCTTATCCCTCCTTTCATTTCCATCCAATCTCCTTTCAATTTCATCCTTGCAGCATCCCGACTATCATCCAGTCTACACGGATGAATTTTGTTGCGCCGACTTGAATGACCTCTGTCGAGCCGACTGGATAAATTCTAACCTAACCGACTCGATGATTTCTGCCAATTTTCAAGAGGTTTAAGAGGCAGGTTTAGGATTTTGTGTAATCATTCTAAACAAGAGCACGTAGAGTCAAAGAGGTCTCGAAGCTATTAGGAGCTACTATACCATGTTTTGAGGTTGTTTTGACCCATTTTATGCAGTTTTGACCTCTTTTCCACTTGTATTTGTGTGTTTTCAGCATTGTATGAGGGTTTTGAGTACTTAGTTTAGTTGGGTTTTGTTGGGTTTTGATGGGTTTGTGAAGGCTAGAGTTTAAAGGTTAAATCCTCCCTTTATCATAAGCGCATGTAGACGTCCTCACAAACTAAAAGGCATGCGAATTGGAACAAACGTAGAAATTGGAACAATACATCGAGGATTTTCTAGACATGTGCAAGGCCTTACCAGTACAACATACTGACATAAGCTATAAGCTCACACACGAGTTGTTAACACAAGGTGTGGGCTTATACATGACGACATCAGGGACAGCCAAGGAAATTGTACGTCTCCAGCAAGAGCAAATTGCAATAGAGTAAGCCAAGAAAAACATTGAAACCAATAAGGTAGGCTCGGTACACACCGCGGCTAAGACCAATGTTGTTTATGCTTACCAGCTTCTGTTGGCCAATCCTCTCCTTTTAGCTAATCCGCCTCATGAATTTGTAGATAGTTGTATCGTCAACGCGTTGGCAGCATTAGAGCTAGATCACTCTGATCACGAATGGGAGAATCTGGATATAGACGCCATGTCCTTTTTGCCCCAAGACGACATCTCCCTCAAAGAGCTCCTACCTGCCACGGACAACCTAGTAGTGCAGCATCACAACGTCCTTGCGACATCCAATCCTGCCATCAAGGAGGAAAGAAGCCATGTTGATCACGTCAAATACCCGGATCACCTTACGGACGGCAAGGACACACCTCCAGCATCACCACGCCAACCTTCGCCTACCTGCAAAGCTCCAAGTCTCCCTCCAACCCTTGTATAGTCCCGCAATAAACTCTTTGATCATCATAAGGACTCACTAAAAAGAATTGAAGAGTTGACTTTAGAGGTCCAGCCTAGCGATAATAGTGAGCTCGAGGATGAGCTCGTGACAGCTATGATCATAGACAATAAACACTTTGCTGCTAACCCTGACCTTACTGCCCTCTATGATATCTCCAAGGCTGACCACGTCCAGTGCCCCGCGTGCAATAAAGTACTAGAAAAAACCAAGTATGATGTCTACCAACATTCGGTTACATCCCGATCCAAGCACAATCTGGAGCCATAGCAGCTTTCTACGATGGCCACGCTCCTCTCCGACGCCAAGCACACATTCCACGCAAGAAGACACACCCTGATCATCGATCTGCCAACCGCCGCATCCATGGCTAGAAGCCAATTTGAGGACAAATTGCACTCTACAACGGAGGACAAAATGTTGGTCGGCTAGAAGCTTGGCAACCAAGTTCAGCAGGGACCAAGGGATCAGCGGTGAAGACTAGGAGTTATCTCATAGTTGTAGGAGCCAGACAATATGTAGGAAGTAGGCAGTAGCAAAGACTCTCTCTCTTGTTTTTTGCTAGTCGAGGCACAGCCCTAGGACTAAACAATGTACTCCATCCGAGCCTTTGTGCCGCACTCTTTTCTTTAGACCTAACTTGGAATCCATGGCTCTTCTTGGTAATACCGTCTATCTCCCTTACTTGTCAAGTGCCCTTCCTCTCGTCCCCTCTCTACTTGGTAATCTTATCTTGTCCTCACCCTAATTCTCTTGAGTCCCGTGCCTTCTTGGTCACCCAGGTCACTGGGAAGCCAAGGACGGCCACGACCCCAAGGACTTGGTCTTACCAGTCCCTTACAGTAGTTGCTCAGTCCTTCCTTCATTGTTTGTCCCTCTTCCTCTCTTTGGGTTTACAAATAGAAACTCACCCACTCTTACTAACCTCTTTTTCCTTGCAATAACCACGCCCTACCTCCCCTAATCTCTCTCTCTAGGTCTTCAAGTCTCGAGCAACCCCATACCCTTTAACGCAGACTAATTGTTGTATCCACTAGGCACCTTTGTCGACAACACTAAGGATAAGATTTGAGCCTTCTCATAGTCCGTGAGCACATATGGAGCCTTTGGTTTTAGATAATTTCCAAGGTGCCTTCGCCCCATATGAAGTTGAGGCATTTTCCTAGCTTGCTCCATGTTACGCCTTGTAGCCGAGGTACCTTTATCGTCAAAGATATGCTTCATTGAAATATTAGACACGCTACGTTCGATGTGCATGACATTTAATGTGTTGCAAATAGGGAGAACCTGGAAACAACAGAGCAATGGAAGGTTAAAACCACAATGAATGAAGACGTTCGTGAAAATCATAAATCAAGACTTCGGCTATATGCATTACAATTATTTATTCACTACATCTTCTAAAATTATAATCTGCTCCTCGATTCTCTAGTAATGCGGGACATGTTGGTTCACATCGCTCGAGTTGCACAAAATCACAAAAATTACAAAAGCGAACGTGGACGGGTCACACCTATTGCAACAATAACATGATCAGCATCATGCCATATAGAATATTAGTCCAATGTAGAAGTCAAGATCGAGGTTTGACAATGCAACATCCCTCTCCAGGATTAATAACAAAAGGTATCATGTCTATCACATATGATCTATGCATTGGTATTGCGAATGTCCTACTTATCGGTCAGCATACATATTTCGATTTCGAAATAGTTTCAAATGGTCTACTTAAATATGTGACTTCAACGGACATAAACAAGCACCTCATAAATGAATGTAATGGCTGGAAAATACAAATGGAGAATGTAGCAATTATTTGCTGACTGATAATGACGAGTGGGACGTAGTCTACATCAAAAAGAATTTCCAAGGTAATATTACCTACACCTACTCGATGTAGTTTGATCTACAGCCACATTTGTTACGTATCGAATATTAATTTGGAACCTTATCAAAAAGAGACTAAAACAAATTACTTCAATGTACCATTATCATGTATAAACTTTGACAAAGTTCCCTCGGACTGACCAAGACATTTGAAATGTCAAGTACCACAAGCTCAATAACAAGTGTAGTGATGTATTCATCACATCACAAGCTCAATAATGAGTGTAGTGAGTGAAGCACCTGATGTACTGAAGACACTTCTCACATCACATCTTATTAACCCCCAATTGTCTCTGCACGTCATGGTGGCTAAAAGCCGCCTTCTGTACATATGGCCGTGAAAATTTAATTGAGGTTCTTTGAATGAGCAGATTGATGTAGTTTAGGGATCTAAATTGTGGAGGGTGTTGAGAAAGCACCAGTGCATATCTCTAGAATGATTGAAGGTGCAAAAAAATCCGCAATAGTGCAAAACTAAGATTGAATGCTCAAATGAAGAGTTGACCAAAGCTGGGAAGCTAGAGAAAATCTAATCTATAGACTTCAGATTCATGTACACAGTAGGTTTGGAGGATATAACCCTCCCCCTCTCAAACCCCTCGAATCTGCTCACAGCCCCCTTCCTCACTGCACTCTCTTCACGGTACAGTCCCCTCACTTTTTAACACTCACTGCATCCTCCCCTCACTGCACTCTCCCTCACGGCACTCAACACTCACTACTTGATCATCTGACAGTCCTCTTCCTCGGCTTCGCTCACTGGTTTCAACCCCTTGTCTCCAAAACCAGCACTACCGCTCTAATTTTAGCGCCCAGATCTCCTTCAGTGAAATTTGGAACTGTGATTTGAGAAGTAGTTGTTGTAGCAAGTTTGTCCCCTATCTCCTTTGTAATTGCAGTGATGGCGCTCCTTCATTGCGATCTTTGAATTTGAGAATGGAATGTTCACTTTGTCTTGCATTTCTTGCTTTGTTTACATCCTTGTACTAATGTTGACATTTTTTGGAAGTGCTGGCCACCTTCAGTAATGTGGCATTTGTAATTCTCAGGTTGTAATGACTTCTTTGAAACCTAGCTTTGCCAAGGTTGATTGTAAACCAATCTTGGAGGCTACAAGGATCTCCACCTCTTGCCCCTTTATTGTATTCTCTCATTGGATTCCACAATTCTTTGAATGTACTTGTAGAATTACCCCCTTCTTAGCCATAGTCAAGTCTCTTGTTTTGAAAAAATTTAGTCTGAATGTGGTTGTGCCATGTGGGAATGTGTTTTGGAGGGACTTCTCCCCTTCCTCCACCGTGGCTGCCCACATGGATTCACTTTTTCTGCCCCCATCATTCGCCCCCAAAACTACAAGCTGCCCCCATCCGAATGCACCACTTCTCGGGCACACTCTAAAAATTTCTTCAAACACTGTTTTTTCACTCCCCCATGTTCACCTTCTCGTTTAAACTTAGAAAAATTTTAGTGCTCGGTATTGATCTTTTGCACTTTGTAGAGCCACCAAAATTCACCATTAGATAATTTTTACAAAGATAAAACAAAATTGATAATTTACATCATCTTAAAGTGAAGAAAAATTACATGGATAAAAAACAGTGTACTGGATGATGGCAGCGATCCGTCAAAGAATGAAATCGACCAGTTTTTGGTCGTTTAGGCGTTTATGGGTTAAAGACTACAATAGTATTATGCATAGAAGAATTAATTCAATGTGACCATAAAGATTAAAACATTATAGTTTGAAGTAATATCCTTGTTTTTTTCTATCTCATCCAAATAGAATCATCAGACTCACTTGACTTGGTGTAAAAATTCTACACTACACAGGATTCAACTCTTATATTAGCATGGCGAACATGATGTTACATTCATATACATCGATTTTGAAAGATTGCAATCAAATGAGCCATCATGAAGAAAATTGTAAAAAATACAAGGATTTTTAATACAAACATAATTTTAACAATTGTCAAAAGGACATGGCTTGATAATATTCGTATATATGTATTTATAAAAAGCTCATATAATTCCAAAAAATTTCAAAAAAAAATATTAAACACACGTGCAAGATTGACTTTATAGAGAATTAAATGAAATTTTATAAAATCTTTGGAGATTAACCTATAAATGCTCAAGGTTAAATTTCCAAGTATAACAATGATTGTTGCTAGTCATACCATCAATTTCATCTATTCCATCTTGTATATGGTTCTTGATGCTATTTAGCTATCTTTTCAAAGTTAATTTGAGTCATTAACAAATTTTAGTATATTTGGAACTTTTTCAACTCCTCAAAAAAAATATAAAGTCAATGACCATATATTTTAGAATTTTTGGTGTACATCATTTTTTGCTCATTAAAATGGGTTTTATTACTTTGAAGCTTAATTGATAAAACAAAGCTCATAGTCTCCAGTTTTCAGTGGAATTCTACCTAACAAAAAGATCTCAAAATAGGATATATTCTTATAATTATAATCAAATGTCTACAATAATGGAATATAGATATTATTCTTGATATTAGGTACATACATGATTTCATCCACTATAAAATTAAGATACCTAAAACAATGGAATATTTTTAAAATCAAATTAAAATTCATGAAAAAATTTGTTATATTATTGGCACATATATCCATCCATCAATGAAAAAATTAAAAATTAAAAATTAAAAAACTAAAAAATAAATAATTAGTTAGTAGGTGATATTAAATGAATGTGAATATAAAGTCTGCATCTTTGATTGTAGGTTTGGTATATTTGGATGAACTGGCTTGAATTCATAATAGTTTTCTTCCTATGCTACTCAATCTAAGTACAAAAGAATATTGTACACAGTCTTCATATTGTAATAGACAAAATAAAAATCCAAATAATTCGTGTAGAGAAGTCTATAATTTTTTAAAATTTCTTCATATTCAACTATGCCAAATAAAATAAAGACACCAATAATCCACTGTAAAACCCTAAATGGTCTCAACATCATACTAAGAAAAGCATCCTTTCAACAATTCTTTGTAAAGCACGCTAATTTGCTTTTTGTCATAACATTCTTTAGCAAATCCAATGGTAGGGTTTTGCTTCCAACTTCTTCAAACATTACTTCACAAAATTTTAAAGTGAGATACAAAATCAATACAAAATCATTATATTTCAACTTCAAAAACAAGTTTTGATCAATCCTTCAAAAAGCTTAATTATTAGAGATGACGTTCGAGTCATCTTGAGTTTTGAAAGGATACCATGAATTTTAATTTATTGTATTATTTTTTACTTCAAATAGTTGGGAGGCATGGAAGAACTTCATGGTTTCACTATGTTTGACGTATAAGAGCTTGGTGGTCTCCAAATTCAAGGAAAAGTAATTTTCAAGGATGAAATAACACCAAAATATTTTTTCTTAAGTTTAGAGACCACCAAACTCCTACTCACCATATGTAGTGCAACGAACAAGTTTTTCCATGCCTTCCAACTATTTGAAGTAAAAAGGAAAAAAATACACAATAAAGCAGAATTCATGGTATCTACGTCAAATACCAGATGCCTTAACAAATTACTCAAATATCTTAATTATATTTTCAAAAAATATACTTATATTTTCAAATGCCCTTATTGAGTATGTTATACAAAAGTCATGAACAATTCATGAGTTTTACTTACCATTTCTTGGAATTTTGTAAGACAAAGCTTTGCATGCCCAAAATAACCTAAATAATTTAATAAAAAATTCTCAAAAATTATAATTGGTTTTGACATCGTAAGACCCTGCCCGAAATTGGCGGCGACCACATTTTGGCCAAAAGGGCATTTAGGGGTTAAGAAACAGCTCAAAATCCCTGTGCAACAAAAGAATTACAATGTCATTAAGAGTCTATCCTTCCTGTATTCAGTTGTGAATATGAGTTCTCTGTGAAGCGGCAACAGATATTCAGACATTGGGAAACGTTCTCAATAAAAAGCTGCACAAGAGGTAACTCATCAATATAAGATACCAAAAATACCTCGAACTTAAGTTACACAGCACTGAGAACATGTCAAAATGCATCTCATAACAAGCTTACGTTACATAGAACTGAAAGCGATGAACATGTCCATAAACAAATACCTGAAGCTTAGATAGAAGACTGCGCCATACGTCCAAGTTTGGTAGTGCCTGCAGAGGAGGTCAATGTGCATCAACTTCAATTGAAGACATGCTTTCAACGTGCATCAGCTTCAATTAAACGACATCTGAATCAAGAGGTAAGTTGCAGGTCAACGTGCATCGAAAGTCGCAGAAATATACCTCAAGGCCACTCACACCAAGGATGGTCACACGGTAAGCGATGCCCACTGTCATGTAGACGACAAAAGCAAGCACCAACCTACAAATGCACCCTTTCTGAGGTTAATTTCTCTTGCTAGAATTCAAAATTCGGGAAATGAGAACAGTATCCACTATACAAAATAATCAGTAAACAGTGACCAGGTATCAGTTTTTAACTAATTACATGAATAATAGGGAACCAAACCAGCCCCATCCCCCTTCACTCGTAACTGTCACGACTGGGCACCCAGCTGGATGTCTTAAGGTGGTTTCCTGTTCATGACGTTGATTACCCACTTGTTAGCCTTGCAACTAATCGGTAACCGAACTTTGTGAATCTTAAGGTTGGCAAAAGTCAGAACTCAACAATGCATAAAGAATCTGTTTCAAGAGATTATATTCCTTGAAGTTCTTTGGAGATAAATGTTTGGATTAGATATGTTTTACTTACATAGTCGCAACTGCCAACCGTTTTGTTCGTTACTGCAATCGGTACCTAAACAAAAAGCAGCACTTAAGAGAAATACCAAATGCATCATTGGGTTCTACAGATCTCCGGTTCGAACATTGACTTGTACATAGATATGTTTAGATGACAAACAAAGAGTAACTTTGTCAAGAACAAGTCTCGAATTGTCTACAGCCACTTAATTTGTCAACCCACACATGAAAAGTTCACAAACACTTCACAACTAGATATTCCAATGTTACCAATATAACATACGATGAAGAGAGCACTTCTTTTGTGGTGATGGTCATCAAGCCAGTTCCAGTTGAGATAGCCAATTAAAAGGAAACTATCTCATACGAGTTGAACAGCGCACCTCAACACCAGTATGACTACAGTACACCAGAACTGAGAATGAGCAATTCGGCTCTCGCGTTTTGTTGCATAACGCTAAGTTGACTCGGACACCTTGTTCTGGCTTATTCTGATCTGAGGAGCAACAGAACAAGCGTGCGAATAAGACAGTCTTATCTAATCAAAATCAGGAGAGTAGACAGCATTTCAACCGAATTGCATGTTCAATTGTAGCTTTTCTAATATATTAAATAAACCATATGTCACTACGAAGAGAAGATGTTTAATCTTGACACTTAAATATCACGCATGTCTCCTACATCGAACAACTGGGATTCAGAGGAACGAAAATCGACTGTGTTACATACTTATGAAAGAGTATTGACTGCTCCCGGGGTACCCAAGAGTGTTACATATGGAATAACCTGTAAATATAATCACATGTTGCAGGTCAGTCATTGTGCTCAGGTAAAAAAGGGATAGGGAGGCCCGATTAAATTAAGAAGTAACAGTAGTACCTTCAGGATAATGAGATTCAGACACAGAATAAAATTGACACCTCAAACTTCTAAGAATAACGGAGAAAGACTAAAGATATTAGCAATAGGTGGGGGTCAACCTGATTTGCCAAATGCAGTTAACAGAGCACTACTCATGAACCTCTCAATAATTGAGGATTAAATGTGGCTACCCAAACTAGGTACTGAAATATACTAGGCATGTGAAACGCAATCCAATCAGAAATATCATCACAAACCTGGATAAGAAGAGGACATGAGCGCACTGCACGTTTCACCACAGTGCTCTGAACCACCGCAAGCCTAACCAAGACATTCAACATCAAAGTGCCTTAGTCTCCATGCAATATAACAGCCACTCCGAATAAATCGCCGCTTATGATGCCACTGGAGCGTTGAACAGGCAATAAATGCTTTATATGAGCCAGTTCACACTACAATTTGATGTTCAAGCTCACTACTTCAAGTTTTCTTTACATATCAGAAAACGGAAAAAAAGCTAAGGACGGATCAGTATCCTGAATCTTATGCACAAATTAAGATTGACACCTCACAGTTTTCGCAACGAGGCCGATTGAAGTTGAACTTCATGTGCTCACATAACTGAATTCACAAGAAAAGAGGACATCTCAGTTTAATAACCTCCCTAAAGACAAAAAACCACACTAGAACCCTAAAAAGAGACGATTGGTAAAACTTGCTCATAGAAATTTCAAAAGTGATGCATGACATGCATACGCACTTGGAACCAGTAGTGCGTCCGTCCCTCATTCGTTGAGATTTTGTAATACCTTGAGAACAATCAATACAGCATATAAGAAAAACAAATAGAACCACTATGCAGAATCTAGCATTTCTGATCGCCGTCACTAAAATTTTCTGTACAAAGGACTGAAATAGGCTTATAACTCGTTGCAAGGCTTCAAAAATAAAAACTATGAATCATTGCGTGCCAGGTTGTGAATGGGTCAAAGTAAGCAGTACCCATCTTCGCTCAAAATCCCATGAGGATAAGCTTTGATCGAAGTGGCAAGATTGAAGCTAAATTTCTTCCCATTTCTTACTGCTGACCATTCACAAGAATCCGAATTCACAAACGCTGCACACATCTGTGCAGTCCCGAACCCTACAACAGCCTGAAGCGCAACGAAAAATGCCACCAGCCACCCCATGTCCGGAATCCGAAAACAAACAATTGTAACTTGACACTTGATCGATAAGCACCAGCGTAACAATCAAGGGCACCTTACATAGACCGAAAACCTAAGGACCTGGCGGAGCTCCACTTCCACAACCCATAATCCTCAGAAGCAAAAACCTCGACCCAGTTCCTCAGGACAGAGCCACCAAATCACGACAGATTTAAATCCGGTACTGTAGTCCCCCACTCACTCCCGAGGTTACCTCCCCTTTCTAACTTCGGAGTCAAAATATCTTGATCTACTGCTCTCATTCCTTGAGAGCTCCGAGAGAGGTGGAGAGGCCTCACAAGGATAAGGTAAGGTGGAGGCACCCATAGCCGACTAGGTACCCTAATAGACTTCTCCATTTCCGACCTCCATTTCCAACCACTTACTCTTCACAATCTTGGGAGATCTAGAAGAAAGTATCAAGCATGATTGGTAAAAAGGGAATCAAAGGAAATCATACGGGAATATTTTGGTAGTAGCACATTGATCAAGTTTTGGTGTCATGGTGGTCGGTTTTAGGTGGGCTTACATATCGGTTATATGTATTTCAAAAAAAATGTCTTTCAAAATTCAAAGTAAATTAAATATAGAAGTAAACATGACATTTAAAGTTGCATTCTTCCTTAAACATATTTCCCCTTCAAGGGAAAATCTCCCTCAACTTATACACCTCCAATCTTAGTCGCAAATCTCTTAACTGGTCGGTTATAGGTGCCTCCACCTTAGGAGCACCCAAAACCAATCGCACCCCCATTATCAACCTGTAGATGTCCCAGAACCGCATTTTGGCTAACCACCTGGTTGACTAGCATTGTCAGACCACTGACCAATCAAAAAGCTCAAAAACACTCAAAAAGCTGGTGGTTTTGGGTACACTCATGAGTGGAAATTAGTACCAACTAAGTGTGACAACGGAAAAAATCTACATATCAGTTTTGGGTCACGAAGTACTTTTGTGTTTAAAAATTTGTATCTATTTCAATATTGGGAAGAAAATTTTGAAAAAATTTGCATTCTATAAGAAACCTATTTTTCTATACGTGAAAATTACACCCCAAAAATAACCCCAAAAAAAAAGGCTCAAAATCCTTAAGTTGTTGATTTTAGGTGCTTCTACCTTAGTGTTCCAAATGGTAAGAGTCAATTGCCGCCTTATGTATCTGTACACCCAGTTTAAGCATAACATTTAGCTGTAGTAAAAGACATTCATTCACTTGTGTCAAACAACAATAGTAGAACCGTGAAGCTCTGTCATTGGTAATGACATTTTATTGAAGTATATACTAGTATTTAATACAATTCTTGATTATAAATAAATTATTAATAAATTTATTGAAATGACAACAAAGTTATTTTAATTAAAGACTATCAATTTTTTCAAAAGTATACATAATTTTCTATAGAAGGTCTTGATACATAGACTATGGTTGATATAAAGTAAGAAAAATAAATCTTTATACCTTTTGTATTAAAAGATATTACAATCAAGAGAGCATTTCTATTTTGTGATAAAAAATATTTTACTAAAAATAATAATTTAATATTCTTCTTTCACTTGAAATGTAATTAATTCAATCTTTGGTAAATGCAATAGACAATGATTTAGTTAAAAACCGTGATGAAAAATCTAGAAACAAACCACAATCCGTAAATAAACAAGAAAGGACAAAAATTATTCCAAATTATTGTTGAAAACATATTGAATTCTTATATTCATGGTCTTGTAAAATTTTACTTCCATATTGTTTTGGATATCTTGAGGTACCTTACACCAAGATATGTTCATTCATCAAATTTTTTTTTTGAAAATTACTTTATTTTCAGAAGGGTCTATGGGCAATAAAATAACCACATTTTAATATTAAAACATATCATTTTTATGGTCAATCCTTGAAATCAATATAGACAAGGAACTCAGAAAGAGTTTTATCTTGGAAATATATGAAGAAAAATCATCATTGTAGTAGTAGTGACCGTCGTCTTCATGTCCTTTGGTATTATTGGTCCTATATCGACGTGAAAAGAAAAATGAGATTGAAGTTGGAGTTGGAAACTTGAAAAGTTGTTTGAAAAATTATATAAATAATATAGATGGTTATTCAAAAATTTATTAGAAAATTTATTTCAAAAAAAATTTAAAAATCAATTGGCATATTTTAAAAACAAAAGCAAATCTCAACTTCATCCATCTTTTGTATAAATTCTATTTTATTCAATTTTTATATGCTATTCAAAAATTTTATGCAAAATTTATTTCAAACAATATTTAAAAAACAATTGACATATTTTGGAAACAAAAGCAAAGCTCGACTTCATTCATTTTTGTGTATATATATTTTTTATTTTTTATTTTTTGATTTTTTATACAGGAATAAATTTCATTTCATATTTGTTAATTTTATTTCTTTTTGAATTTTTTCTCACAAAGTGGTCTCCAAGTAATTCTCAAATTTACACACTACATACCATCATTCAAAAAATGAGTTAATTTTTTTAATTATACTTTAATTTGATCAGTGAGGTACTCAGAGAGGGTTTTTACTCAAAAAAATTACAAAAGGAATTGGAAAGCATAGGCGTTGATGTGGTCATAATCGTGAGCGTTGTCAACCTTGCAACTTCTTAAATATACATTTATTTATTTATTTCCTAAATGTGAGACTTTGCACTTCTCTGGCAAGTGTCGCAATAGGCACTTTTTATAAAATATTCAAATTTATATTCAAATTAAAAAAGATGTGAAGTTTGTACCAAAGGTCATGATAAATTATAATTTTTGTCGACGGTTGTGCGTAGCATTGCGTAGCCCTAGTATCTTTTTTTCATTTTTTCAATATTTTTTGATGACAATAGTGTATACGATTATTTTAATTCAACTTTATTTAGAATTTTTTGCAAAAGTATTATTTAATTAAATTACATATATACTATTAGAACTTAAATAAAAAAACCTCTTAATTTGATTTAATTAGAAGTATTGATTTTTTATAGCATTGTTTTATAAGATATTCAATTTTTTTGCAAAAGCACTTACACAATAAATGTATAGTTGTATGCATGATATTTTCGCAATTTTTTAATTAAATTTTTTACTAAAACTATGTGAACAAATTTATTTAAACCAAGCCATTAGAGTCACAAGATTAAGACAAATTCAATTAACCAAAAGTTTTTAGACAAAATCATATAATCAAGGGCGTTTTAGCAAAATTATTTAATTAAATTTGTTTAAGCAAGAGCGTTTAAGCAAGAACGTTTTAGCAAGAGCGTTTAAGCAAGAGCGTTTAAGCAAAAATGTTTAACAAAAAGAGTTTAAGCAAAATTATTTAAACATAACTATTTAAGCAAGATTATCTAAGCAAGAGTGTTTAATTAAGACTGCCGTAAGAAGACTATAGATGAAAAAAATAAAATCAAAATTAGCTCAACAAAAATAATAACAAATAATTTCAACTTTGCTACACACTCACCTTCTTTGGTCCTTAGAAATTCAACTTCACCTTTACATCCAAGCGTTGAAGCTAAAATTGCACAAAACTTCGTAACTCACTCCCTTGTTTAATTCACTAGTAGAATTCAGTCCAAAGAGGCGCCATAGTAAATGACACCATGTCTGTTTTCTGTCATTTATGAGTGAAACAGTGACTTCATTAGTTCTGTGTCATTTATTCTCATCACTGTAGTGTGTTGACGCTTGATCCGTAACTTTTAGTTGGTCAAGGTTAATTTTCTGGTGCTCAGGAAGTCTTGGCGTATTTTACTGGGAACTGTGTATGAACATCATGCGTAGATAACATACACAATGTACGCATGTGGCATTGCATAGGTTCATTTGCACATTGTTGCAAATGAGACATTCCAGAATCGATCCCACGACGTGCAGTTTAACGGCTGCTTTTGAAGATTCTAATAATCTTATCGCATTTCTTCATTTCCTGCAATCTTTAATCAATCAACAACGTTTTCACATGTCAAATTCTACTGAATTTTGCTTCGAAGCTACAATCTACATTATGTACTGAGCTCAGTCTACTTCGCAATCATCGATACAATCCTTTTGTACACAATCATATTTCTTTTTTATTATTTTCTGCAACAACAGTGTACATGTCAACTTTCCTCTCGTGTACTACACAGAAATATCCTGGATCTAATCTATCAATGCAGACAGAGAAGGAGAGCTATCAATGTGTACAGACAAGGGGCGGTAAAAAGCACATCTGAATACAGTCTAAACTTGGAGAAAGTGGATAAGGGTATTTGATGAAAATGAATTCAGTAATACTCAAGAGAGAGGGCCTCGGAAGCTCCCATCTTATTCACTAATAATTGAGTTGATTATCACTTATCCAATACTGACATCTGGCCAAAATTTCTGCAATGGTTAAAGAAACTAACGTAATTTCAACTGGATCTAATTCCAGTTAGATTGACGTAGCTTCTATATCTTGATTTGAAATCCAATGCTACAAAAGCACTCACATATGAAAACAATCCACATACCAGGAAGGATGAACACGTGAAGTGGACGACAGGACTATACGCAATTCACAAACATTACCAACAAAACAAAAGACCTATGATCAAGCTGCATTCTCTGTGCAAGAGAACATCTCCAACATGACTTACCAGAACTTAATCACAATCACAGACAAACAGTGGGTATAAGCGTACAACTTTGGAGATTCCAGTACAACCTCTAGTTAAGAACTCGTACAACCTCTGGTTAAGAGATTCGTAGTCTGGGCTAAGAACTCCTGAAATGTCAATTGCAAGTATGATAAGTTCCATGGATTGGAATCTATAAATTCCAAATGCTCCTGATAATCTGCCCTCTTCATTTCTAGATCGGAGAATCTTCTCTTTAACAAATTGCCTTCTTCTGGTACCTTGTCAACTCTAGCACTCTTCTCTTCTGCAGTTTGGGATTTGTCTTCACCCAGACTACGGAAGTTTCTCTTTAGCAACGTCTTCTGTGTAGAGTTCTCACCATTGGTACGTTATAGGTCACCGCTTCTGTTTCCACCCTCTTTATCATTGAGCACCGTCGATGATGATCCCCCCGTGATGGATGGATCATGCAACGGAGGAGAAGACTCCTTGAGAGAGACCTTGTTCTCCAAAGTAGAAACAGTTCCTTCATCGGGTTCATTGTTCACTTCTTGCCCTTGAATTCCCGTGAAGCCTTTGTCTTCACCATGCCCTCGTTTGCTAAAACTATCAGCTTCTTTCATGGTACCTGCCTGAGTCACACCGAAGTACTAATTTTAGCTGAGCCCAGAAGAAGATTCCGTAATGTTGGCTCTACCTAATGCGAAACATTCAATGAACTTGTAAATCTCCCCTAACAAATGAAGTACAATGACATTTATGCAGAAAGAACATTGCAAAATGGCCTCCATTTGGACTAGTAACAATCATGCATTACAAGTACTCAAAAAGTGACACCAATTGGCTTTATTGGACTCCTATCACATGTGAACAGCTTTTTTCACATGTGCTCAGTTCAATAAATCTCTCATGTCTCCTAGAAAGATCCATCAACTTCCCTCTATCATTGAATGATCGCTAATTAACACATGTTCCTACATGCTTTAAAACCAAACATAATGTCCCTTAACCACAATCTTTTGCTGTTATCAACACCAGAATCTGCCTTTAAAGAGGACATTATCATCGAGTTAGAGAAAAGAATTACATGACGTGTAAAAACAATTCAAAATGTGTTAGATTACCTAAGTTTTGAGCCGAGATCTTCTACTGTTCAAATCATCTCTTCATCTTCACATGTTGAATGTCCAAAGCCCACACAATGTTAACTCTATGTCACACTCGGCATACCAAAATTCACAACAATGTCATTCATGTAATATCTCTTTAGTGGTATAATAAAATGAAGTCAATGTCATCATCAGAACCATACATCGTATCAACAATTACAAGAAGACAATGAATTTATACAAGACTTATTTTATGTATGAATGGGATCTTCACAAACTGGTCTAGTGGGTTCACTTCATCCCTTCCATTTCAAATAATATCCCTAAGAGTCTTAACGAGATTTCCTCGAAACGGAATACGACACAACGAGTACCTTAATGTCGTTGAGTTCTGAACATGAAACTACGTACGCATTTAGTCCCTACAGTCTTTCCCATTATGCCCATTTGACACATCCACATTCCCCGGAATAGCAATAGGTGGCACCTTCGGAAGTAGAAGATTTGAATGATAGGAACTCGCCCCATCTCTAGGCGTGTTTGCTATAGAGGGAGGTGTAATGGTTGGAATGGGAGACATAGACTTAGGTTTGTCATGCATGACCATGTCATCTCCTTCGTCATCGCTAAGGATAACGATGGCATTGTTATCGCTGAAGATAACGATGGCGTTGTCCACTACATTGCTGATGCCTTCCATGTCTGATTTCTCCTCGTGCGCCAGCCGATGAAAAAGACCGCAGTTGCATTCTTCAAAGCCAACGGTATCTTCCCCATCAGATAGCTCGTTAGTCCCTAGAAATGTAAAGACAGCCGCAAGAGTTGTTTCGTTGTCCAACTCCGTCCCCTCAAAGTTGTATTTCACTTCAGATTTTGCCCCATTTACCATGTCCTCTTGTACCTCTGAATAGGAGTGACGGGCGTCGTTTCATTTGTTACCGACCGGAGTTGTAATGTTTCCTCCATTACAGACTGAAGTATCATCCTCACAAGAATCTTCCGCATTACCATCTCCTTCGGGAACATTATCCTCTGTCATGTTTCTCATAGTTAAAGGCAAGTTGCGTCGCAGTAGTCGGACAGTTGACAACATGTTGTCTACGTCACGGAGATGAGGGTCCTCATCAACAACACAAACCCGAACTCCAACAATCCGAGTGATTTCTTCCAATTGTTGTTGATCCCTTAGACTCTCTGTTAAAACCACAAGGCAAGTAGAATTGTTCATTTCCAGAGTATGGACTCCATAGATGACATTGTTCATTAACCAAATCAACTATATAATAAAACGCAACTGTACATGGACTGAATGAAAATATTCACACAGGTCATATTGTATGACTTCAATGTTTAACTACAAGCAATGTCGCGCAGCTGACGTAGCACTATCTCATTCGTGTTTTACAAACGTCACTCGCTAGCCACGTCACAATCGAGAATGGCATCGCCAATCATTTAGAACCACCAATTTCCAACTTTCCAAGACAAACATTAAAGTATACTATCAACCAAATCAAATCATTAGGGGAAATATGGGGTCTGCAATGGGCCTTGTAATACACCGCAAAGGTAGGTGAACTGCTGCCCACGCATGCTTCTCTGAGAAATCTCATTGGTCGATATCCTGCCCGCTAACAACAAAATTCGCCCCGCTGACAACAGAATCCGCTACTGTCCAATGGGGTGACAACAGTGGGCACACGCCTTTGCTGCAAGCGATTGGCTGGACCCCCCAAATGCCGATTTGGCGACCTGCTGGCACCATTGGTGCCAGAAGGGAAAGTGCACGAGCATCGCCAAATTTTGAGGCACGACTATCAAGCAAAGGCCCATTGCAGACCCCATATTTCCCCTAATGATATGATGAAGCCACTGGAGCATTACCTCTTTTAGCTGGCGGCATCTCCTCAGTGGACAAAGATGACAACGATATTCCCAGTCAAACCATCTCTAGCGTCCGAACTCAAAATACAGAGGCTGGTTTTGCTCAAAAATTTGCATCGCACCTACGTTGCGTCAAGAGCGACAATTTCCTAAACAAATTTACTAAAACATCATGTATCAATAGTTGAAAGTGTGAAAGCCCTTCACAGTTCCCGGGTTTCAAAATTGAAGATCATAACATTGGCGTGTACAATTCAGCAAAACATCCACACAATACAACATATTATTAACACGCACGCAAGTCACAGAAATTTGGAAATGGGAGACAAATGCATCAAGCTACAACAGGTACAAGGACAACGTAAGTGCGATACAAATACGCAGCATAGATATTAGTCTATGTTTGATATAACGAGACCGCACCTGAGAAATAAAACAAACAATAAAAACAGGGAATGACACCTCGAAAATGCAATAGGCATATGAAACGTACTCAATTACCTAGAAGAAGAACACAAGCAGGTTACACTTCACCTGCGACGCCTTTGGAGTACCTCAAAAAAACGAGAAAGTCATTAGAACCAGTTTCGGGTCTTGGGAGGGCCCTTTGAATTTGATCTACTGTGGAAGCAAGGACATTGCCCGGGTCAAATTGGAGTACAGTGGGAGGTGGCACTAATGGTGCCAAGATGGACTGCTACATCAGAAATATGGGGCTGCGGCCAATCACCAAGTCCGCTGTGCAGTATACGTGGAAGTGAGCTGAGATGCTCGGTACATTGTGTACCGGCTTGGGAAGTCTAAAGAATCCTATTTAGAAGAGTGGTGGGAGTATAGAAATGTTTTTGAGTGTCCCTGGTTATGTCACGGCACTTGGTACCTAGTACCAACATTCCATTTGTTTAATCAGAGACTAGAATTCTAAATGTTGTTCAACCTGGCCACGGCAGATGACATGTTATTGCAAGGTATATAAAACCTTCAAAAATTTGGCCACGGTGGATGGGGCGCGGGGACGAGGGCGACACCGCAGCATAATAAACGGCGGGAAGGTTGACTTCGTGGCATCGTAGAACAAAGTGACGTTGGGGGGCGGTTACAATTGGGGAGTTGTGGATGCGGCAGCATGGACGTTATGTGCAAGTAAGCAGGTGTTGGTTCACTGCTTTTTCGGGGGTGAGTTTTTGAGAAGCAACCTGATTCCGCGTTTAGAGTGAATGATATCCAGTGTTGTGACACATCATTGATAGAACAGTTAGTAAGATGTTGCGCCAACGTAAGCCAAGGCCCGAAGTTATTGCAGTGGTCGTTTACAATGACCAGGATGTTGAGGGGAGGTGGATACCTATGCGGCTGGAGATGGATTCGTGGGTGACTCTTCGAGCCGCAACCAGAGGCCATTGGGGAAGGGATGCTCGGGCACATGGCGAGGACTCTGCCGCGGGTGCGTGGAAGGCACAGATTAAACAGTTTCGTTGGAGCACTCAGAATGCTAGCAGTACCAGCACACCTAAGCTGGAAGCAGTCTTAGTTAGGCATGCTTACCTTCGTCGGCAAATCCACTTAGATCCTGAGGTTGCACACAATGAGCCGCGTTGTGCTAACTATTTGTATGCATCGTTTTAGGAAGACTGGGTACATCCCTCTTCGATACTAGACATTATTCTAGTGGTGCATCACGAAGTAGGGGAGGCTACTAGAAACCACTGGGCACATCGGGATTTGATGGAGAATGGCACCTTTTATTTGAGAGCAGTATACGTGCCACCAGCAGGAATTGAACTCTATGGACATCTGGAGCCAATCCCGTTGCCAACCTTCGATGACCCTGCTTGGCCAGTACCCGACATGCTAACCTCGGAGGCATTCCGTTCTAGACTGACCAATGATTTTGCTGCCGCAATGAAACCCACCACTGGAAGCAAGGCGGCTCATATCCTGTGGTTCTTGCCCATGCATGTTATGGTCGACCTCTTTGCAACAGCAGGAGAGAATGTGCGGCGGACAACAACCATGTACGTGTTTAAGGATCCCAGCCAAACACTGTTAAGCGATCTCATGAACCGTGGTTGGGACGAGAAGGTTGTGATTGGCCAGGACATTACAAAGTGCGTGGTCAATCGAGAATCCATTGTGTTCAGGTATCACGTTGGTAGACAGGTTCTGTACGCCAATTTCCAGTACACAAGGTTCAGGTCTGGTCCAAGTCAGAGATGGATTGCCATAGATCAAGCGGAGGTCCCAGATATGATCAACATGACGGTCAAATTCGGTGATATGGAGTTGCCGTCGTTCGAGGTTGGGAAGTCGTGGCAAGTGAGTCACATTCGATACGAAATTGCAATTGTATTGGACAGAGATCGATTTCCAGATGAGTACGATCTCTTTGTTGAGCGACCAGGTATTCCAAGTGTCAAGGTAATGACTCCGTAGAACTCTAGCACCCTGATGGCAATCGAGTTTAGCGAATATTGTCTTTGAAGTGGCGATGGGTGTACACTGACATCGATGAACCTACTTGTGTTTCTTTCAAATTAATGCTAGGAGCGAGCGAATTATGGAAATACAGCAAGTGCTACCGGCAGATGGGATTATGAGAATGATTTCGGCATAATACAAGTAGTTTTGTGACATATGAGAAGGTTTAGTTGTACCTCATATGTCGAACCATGTTTTGGAAATATTAGTCGGCTGTAGCCCCATACAGAGTGCAGATGTAGCAATGTTGAATCAGTCCAGCAAGTTTTGTGCAGGATGGTGTCAACAAACAATGTGAGCATGATTTGTAACTAAAAAAAATGTTTTTTCCTAATTATATGTTTTGCTGAATCAGTAGCAGCATTTGAACGCTCTAACGTCTGCACCTTCAAAAAGGTCCATGTCAGCAGATTCTTTTCTCATTTGACAAACATCGACCAAGCTGGCAATCTTCTGAAGACTCATGCAATTTCAGCTCCGAAGCTTAATGCACGTGAAGAATAAGCACTTGGTTCAAAATTAGCTAGTTCTAGTTGCAGGGATGTAGCGATATGGATAAGGATGAATTTATCACTTACCATCGAGAGTTATCATTTGTGTTTATGGCTTCATTGGTTGGTTAAAGTATTCACTAGTTTTGCAGAAGCAAGAGAAATTATGAAAATATATAAAATTAAGAAGCAAATAAGAGTGTGGCAGAATACCAATTTAGGGAAAGGGAAATCGAAAAAGGGTTTAGTCAAGGGTGGAAAAACACAAAATCCTCAAAATTTAACTTGAACGAGCTTGAGAGTTGACTAATCCTTTCTTCTAAAGATTGCAGAGAAATTAGGGTAGAACCCAAAGCATAATGATACGGTTAATTGTGATTCGCTCCTCTGCTTCAGTAGGGAGAGGGATCACGTAAACGAGTTATGCATATATGGGTTTTGTCAGGAGTCTGAAATCACCACTTAAGCTGTCTGGGATAAAAAAATATTAAATATTGGATTTCACGATTTCATTCGAAAATTAAAAAAAGAGGAGTTTAAATTAGAGAAGACCGTCAAGTAGATAATTAAAACAAAAAGTGGAAAGAAAGGAATTGGGTTTAGAATTAAAACAGAATCCATGGAATATAAAATTAAAACATAACCGAGAAGTGGACTATTCCTTCCGTAGAGAGTGTACACAAAACTCAGGAAATAATACTTCTTCCATGAATTTGATCATGGATTGAAATAAATAATGCATAATGCCACTGAAAATTACAAAAGCAAAGTTCTGGGAGGAAGGAGCTACTCAGTTGACAGTGCTTGAGATCTTGAGCCAGCAGCCTGATCGTGTATTGAAAAAATTGACGATATATAAGACATATTAAGAGGAGAGGTAGTGGTAAAAAACCGAGAAACAAAGAAGAAAGGAAAAATAAAAAGGATTCAACTAAGGGTAGATTCAATCAAGATCCGAAGAATAAATCTTGAAGATATCAGAAAGTAAACTAATCCATTCTTCAAAAGTGAGCACAGAACTTCCCTAAGAACTTCAAAACATAGTGTTATCTCGTCTGAACGGATGGAGTTGCTAGAAGTGCGGTTAGAACCAAGGAGACCGTGAACTCCTATAACCAGGGTACACGGTCACAGGGTCTTAGGAGGAACCGTACGGTCATGGGAACAAAGGGGGGTCCCGGAGCCAGGACTAGAACCTTTGGAGGTTCGTCAAGGCAGACCTGGGATCCAAGGCGAATGAGATCCAGCGAAGGTTGCCAGGTACCCGAGTGATGAAGAACGGAACAGTTCCTAGTCTCAAGAAGGAGAACCGACTGGGTGGTAGGACGAGGCAAAAGGTAGAGAGAGATAACATGCCCAAACAAGGTCAGACTAGGGTTAAGCAAGCAGCACAGAGAGCAAGAGACAGAACAGAGCAAGTGCAAGCAAAGCGAGAGAGGGTCTATTATCCGAGACACCCATGGGCATCGTGGAGCAACAGAGCCCCAGCTTACAAGGAAAAACAAGCGTACTAAGAGTCCTGACTCAACATCGTCACAAAACTGAAGAGTGTAAGCTTTCCACTAGCTACTCTGTTTATACTAAGTTCTGTCCTATCTTTCTGCTACAACTACGACTTCTCTGCTTTGCCTGCTCCTTCCTTTAACTGCTAGTCTTCACCGCCCCTGGTTACCTTGATTGCCGTGGCTGTTGTAGGTAACATTCAGCCCTCCCTCCGAGAGCACAATCCGTCCTGGATAGGAGGTTCAGCCACGCGTGCGTCGATGGGCGGGTCGTCGATCGGGCTGAGTTTCTTCTCTGGGCAACTGTGCGAGACGGCGGGGTGGAGCTTGATCGCCATGTATTGCGGCTATGGCTGCACCGACACCCCGATGGATTAGGTTGTGTCTGGTCCTAGAAGTCATGGCATGCTGATAAATGTCGTACACTGTTTTTCCAAGTATTTTATTGCAGGCGGGGCATTGCACATGAGTAGCCTCGGTGTCGCTGTACAAAGCAACGAGGTCAGGGTTAGCTTCAAAATAACGCTTGACCTCTGTAATTGCAGTCGCTAACTCTTCCTTGGCTTCTTCTTCATCGCTGTTCTCTTCCTCGAGATCATAGTCTTCCTCTATTTTTCTCAAGGCATCCTTATGATGTTTAATAGACTTGGAACGCATGGGTACCGTGGGATTCACCTGTGGTTGTGGAGGTTGCAGCTGTGGTTGCAGGTTTGGTGACGGCTGGGGGGTGTCCTCGGGGTCGGTGAATTGGTCGGGGATGTCTACACGTTCTGCTCGGTCATGGACATCAGGGATGATGAGGTTTGAAGGCCGCGCTTCCTCCTGTGGTGTTTGTAGGGGGCTGGTTGGTACTGTCCCCATGGCCGCCGAGGAAGGTAATGACAAGGCTTCCATGTCCAAAGACTTGAGATCCATGGGATCCAGCTCCATGTTCTCCCAGTCATTTTCTGACTGTTCCATCTCTAAAGTAGCCAGTGTAGTGTCAATGCAATGGTCGAGGAGTTCTTGGGGAGGTTCGGCTGTCGTAGCAGGGTGTTCGCGAAGCCATGTGTAGGCGTTGTTGGCAATCAACTTGGCAGCCGTGTGGATCCATCCCAGCTTGTTAGCCTCGAACTCCTGGAGAGCTTGTTCGGCCGTGGTCCTCTGGTCTTGAAGGTCTGTGGTCTCCTCTGGTTTCTGCCCCAGCCTCAAGGTCTCGTTATGCGCTGTGAGGGTCTTGCATCGTGCTAAATACTCCTGCCCTTGCTGCTCCAGGTGTTGGATGCATTCCCCTGCACTAGCTTTTTCCTCGGAGAGTGCGTCTACGTGGTCTTGTGTGGCACGGAGCTCCAGTTCCAAATTAGCAACTTGGTGGCGCAAATTGGACAGGGTCTGGTCCTTCTCTTCTATCTGTTGGCGGTACTCGCTATGAGTGTTGTCGAGGACTCGTTGGGCCTGGTCTCGGGCTCCCTGGACAGCCGTGGTCACCTTGCGTTTGTAACGCTCCTCCATATTGCTCTGCTCCTGCTTCTCCAGCTCGGCCTTGCGGATCCATTCCAACATCTCCCCCACGCATTCGTAAAATGGCGGTACTCTTGGTGTGAAATCGTGTTGCCCATGGTCCCCATGCTGTTGCTGTTGTTGGTGCTGATGTTGCCCCTGGTGTCTTGGCAGGCTCCTCGCTTCGTGGGCGTTTGCTCGGACCTGGGAGACTGGGGTCTCGTGCTGCAACTGTAGCGAGCTCCCGCTGGATGTCGAAAAAGGTCCCCATGAGCGGCCCCTTACCATGTCGTCTATGAAAAGCCAAGTAATTCTGGATATACGCTGTGAGAAACGGCCCGATGGGGCTGTGGTAGTCGAGATCCTTCCGATGTCCCAACAGCTGGATGCGGAAGTTCTCCTCTACCAGCATGCCCCAATTGATCTTCTCGCCTTGGTCGGCCATGAGAAGCAGAGACAACTGTTCTGGCTTAATGCCATTACAGTTGTTCTGAAAATAAACCTGGCTAAGCACTCCACGCATCCGCGAAAACCAAGGATCTTGCATATGGTCACCCAAGGCGAAAACATCGTACCTTTTGTCATCTTTGAGTTGTAGGTTGCCGATGCGGGCTGCAACGTCGGGCTAAGGATATCGGTAGTTGCTGCTCCAGGTGGTGGCGCCCAATCCGTCCCATCCGAAGAACTTATGTAGGTAGCGCGCGGAAAACTGCACCAGCACGCCCTCCACCATCCCGGACGGGTAAAGCTCTGTTTCGTCCCTGGTCCGCATGGATGTCACGAAGTCATTACAATGTTTGATGTTCACCTTTCCCTCAAGCAATGTCAAATACTTGCCTAACCCGACCTCAGTATGCCAAATGAGGTCCGGTTTGCGTTTCCACTCTAGAATCATCCTTGGGACATAGAACGGAGGGTATGGTTTCTTGTTTTTCGCCATGACTAACACTGGGCGTACAATGGGGAAGGTCCAGGGAAGAAGGAGAGGATGAGGAAGCTGTGGAGAAACGAAATGCCGAAGGTCGCTATGGAGGGTGACCACAAAGGAGCCAGTGCGCATGGAAACCCACGGAGGAAGAAGACAAGGGCATGGTGAGAGAGGAACAGAGAATTGAAGCGACCCTTGGTGAGCTGATGATAGTCCCTGGATCCTTGGCGGCCTCGACTGGACTGATGGGGAGGGGCAGGGGCTTGCATAGTGTAGGCTGTCTAGTCCACAGGGTGGCGATGATAGTGGCGGCGGGGGCCTAATGATGCGGGGACTAGGGGAACTTGATTGTGTCCCATTGTCATGACATCCAAGGTGTCCCTGGCCAACTGGGAGGCAGACCCGGATGTGACTAACATGAATTTCCACGTTGGCAGTGGATTCCCTGGGTTCAGGATCTAAATTATCCGCGTCCTCCAAATTAGCGTGGGCTTCAGTGGCGAATTTTTTGTAAATGTCTCCAAGGCTAAGCGTGGGCGTTGTGGTTGGTTGTGCCGTATGGTAGTGTTTTAATTTAGTGGAATTGACGATGGTTGCATGGTGATCAAAATTCTCACAATTAACAAGCAACACGGTGTTATTAGGGAGTGCTAACTGTACCCTGTCCGGCCCATGCCAAATGGATTCGAATTTTGTTTTTCGTAACTTGGGGTCCCTGGGGCACCATAACACTTGGTCACCTTTCTGAAAAACCCTGACTGGCTTGGTGGACTGGAAGTGTTTTGCTGTTAGTTCCTGCCTGTTTTGGATGTTTTTAATTGCTAGAGCTCTGATTTCTTCCAAATGATGGATGTCCTGGAGACGAGCAGCTAAAACTCTATGAGGTGCGAAATCCTTTGTTTGTAAGGATTGGAAAGTAGAAGCTATGTATTCCGTGGGTAATAAGGGCTGGGTTCCATAGACCATTTCGAACGGGCTAACCTGAGTCGCGGTTTTCGTGGCTACACGATAAGCCCATAGGGCAGCTGGTAAGCAATCATCCCAATCACTCTGGTTAGCATGGATGAACCTTCTTAGCATGTTGATCAAGGTTTTGTTAGTAAATTCGGCCTGGCCGTTCCCTTGGGGGTAGTAGACAGTGCTGGTCCGGTGCTTGATGATGTGGTTATCTAACAAGTCCTCAATAACCGCATTAACAAAGTGACTACCTTGGTCCGATACAATCTCCAAGGGGCAGCCAAAACGTATAATAATATTGTCATATATGAAAGATGCGGTAACCACGGCAGTATTGGTTCTCAAGGGCTTGGCCTCAACCCATTTTGTGGTATAATCCGTGGCTACCAGGATGTATTTATAGCCCTGCTTTGTTGCAGGACGAATGGGACCAACGAAATCCAGCCCCCAGCGTTGGAATGGTCCTAACGGTGGGATTGATTTTAAGGGAACTCGGCCCTGATGTTGAAAATTTGTTGTAGAAATCTGACATGCATGACAATTTTTAACATGGGCGTGGACATCCTTGTGCAGTGTTGGCCACCAGTAGCGGGCCCCCAAAATCTTTTTAATCGTGGTTTCTGGGCCTTGATGGCCCCCGGCTGGGCCGTCATGGAGAATAGCTATAATGTTTTGTTCTTCTTCTGTCGGTACACAGAGTCGTGTTTCATTATCGGGGCCGCGTCTGTAAAGTTGCCCTTGGACGACTGTGTATGGCAGGGTTGATCGGACAAAGCTAACCCGTCTAGTACCAGAAAGTCCAGGGGGTGTAGTGCCTTGAGTGAGATATCTCAATATGTCTCCCCGCCAATCACCAAGGATATCGACTTCCAAACTCGCAGTCTGAATGTAAGATTCGTTGAACGAATCATCAATTCCCTCCTCGGTAGCCTTGGAGTCCCTGGATAGATAGTCAGCTACTATGTGACGTTTATCGGGGACATAAACTACCTCAAAATCATACTCCAGGAGGATCATTATCCAGCGAGCAACGCGGCCTGTCACCAAGGGCTGATTTACCAAGTAGGACAAGCTGTGATGGTCTACCATGAAGCGGAACTTGTTTCCAAGTAAATGGTCTCGAAATTTTTTAACAGCATAAATCATGGCCAAGGCTTCTCGTTCAGTTGTAGAATAATTCTTTTTTGCTTGGTTTAATAGGCGACTGGCGTAAGCCACTGGTTGGTCATATTTCCCATTTAAATTTTGGGCTAACATGACTCCCACGGCAATATTGGATGCGTCTGTATGAACATGGAATGGTTTGGACCAGTCTGGCGCAATGAGAATGGGAGCACGGGAATAAGCTAGCTTAATTTTTTCAAGGGCGGCCTGGGCTTCTTGGGTCCAGTCTTGGGGATACTTGTATTTGGCATGATTTAAAGCCGTGATTGGAGCGGTTATATGTGCTAACTTTTCTATGTATATTCGATTGAATTGTGAGAGTCCTAACAGGCGTTGAATGCCCTTTTGATCCTTGGGTGGGGTGATTTCCAAGATGTCCTTGATTTTTTCGGGATCAGGGAGTTTTCCGTACTTACAAACAATGTACCCCAGGATTACTCCAGCAAAGAAAAGGAACATGCATTTCTCAGCATTGAGACTTACTCCATTGGCACGGCAAGCTTCAAATATTTGCCGGAGTTGAGAAATGTGATCTTTAATGTGGCCATAAACCGTTCCATCGTCTAAGTAAATCCGAAAAAATCTTTTCAAGTATGGCCGGAATATTAATTCCAAGACACGTTGGAATGTCATAGGGGCAATTTTGGCTCCAAAAGGCATTCTTTCAAACTGATACGGCCCCCATTCAGTAGAAAATGCCGTTTTATTTTTATCCTGCTCAGCCATGGCAACTTGGTAATATCCTGAAAAACAGTCTAAAAATGAATACATTTCATGGCCTGCCACTTCATCTATAATTTCTTCCATGTAAGGCAAGGGGTAATGGTCCTTTTTGTGGCTGCATTTAATTTGCGAAAATCTACGCAAATTCTTAATGTCTCATTTTTCTTGGGAATAATAACCATGGGAGACAGCCAGGGAGCGGAGTCCACTGGCGAAATAAACTTGGCCTTCAAGAGTTTGTCTAACTCGGCCTTGACTCTTTCCGCATAATTGGGGTTCATTCTGTATCTTTGTTGCTGTACCGGGGTTGCATTTGGTACCAAATCTATGGTATGATCTGCCAAGGTTGCAGGTATTCCCTTGAGATCTTCATGGCCCCAAGCGAAAATATCCTGATATTCATGGAACAGGGCAATCGCGGCTTGTTTGATGGATTTGGGAGCGTCAGCGTTGACCTTGATGTATTTTGGTTTTTCGTCTGTTCCCAGGTTTACTAACTCGACCTTGTCCTTGGCTCCATGGGACCATCCTGTAATTATTTTGTTCTGCAAGGTTTGGTTGGCAGGGACGGCGTTAACTGTAATGTTTTTCTTGAAGTTCCTGGGAAAAATGAGGTGGTATATCCATTTGGTCTTGTTCAGCCACCATGCTGGCCAAATGTATTTCCGCTACTGGGATTAAATCAGGGTTGGCCTGAAACACCATGGCTTCTTGTTTGGATGATAGTCCACCGGCCCAGTTAGTTCCCGCATTGTGTCGAATCTGGTTGGCTCGAGCCTTGGTGATGCAGCTATCTACGGGAATTACGACTGTTTTCCCCTGGCATTGTATCAGTATCTGATTTCTAGACCAGTCGTGGATGGCATTCATGTCTCTAAACCAAGGCCGTTCCAAGATTACTGGAAAATTACTACTATCTGGCATTTCAATGATGACAAAAGTGGCTGGTGTCGACACACCATGTGTGGTAATGGCTACCGTGGACAAGATACCCAATGGTGTTACTGGGGCATCATTCGCCATTCGTAGGATGAACTGGGCCAACCGTGGTGAGGGTAGTCCCAATTGTTTTCTCAGATGATTTCTCATGACGTTCACTCCAGAGCCTCCATCTACCAATACATTGGCTACTTCATGAGTCCCTAGTTGTAAATGGATTACCGCGGCATCTGGGTCCAGAGTAGTAGCATTAACTTCAATGACTTCTGGGTCGGTTGTTCCTTCAGGTATGGCTGTCTGTTGTAGGTATTTTTGGAGTTCAGGGCTTAACTTGATCAACTTGGATAATGTGATAGTAACATTAGTATCGTCTAAGATCTGCTGCAAAGGTGAAGATGTATGTGAATTTTCTAGTCCTTCTTGTAAGTCCTGTCGTATCCTATGGAGTCTTTCCCAGTGATTTTCTGAAAAAGGTTTGCGGTGTTCCACCACGTGATTTTCCGTGGGAGCCTTGGATCGGGTCGTTACTACTGCAGTACTAATAGTCGACACACTGGTTTCCACTCCGTGTACTTCAGTTAGTGTGACTCCGCCCCTTCTAGGAGTTCCAAGTCCCTTTGGATTTTCCATGGTTCCTTGCTGGCCGGGGTTGAAACGATACTGAGCCCATCGCTGGTGTAACTGAGGGCACTGGCCTCGTTTATGATTTAACGAACCACATTCCCAGCACGCATCCCCTCGGCTAGGTTGAAATGGATCTACGTTTATTTCTTCAGGGTATATGGTTGCCGCGGTAGGCCGAGGGCGTCGGGTATCCTCAGGTCGTGGTGAGGTGTTAGCGTACCAGCAGCGTCCTCCATGTATTTTCCACAGCTGGAACAAGGAGCCAAGGGGGGCCTAGTTTCTCGTCGTAGGTTGGGTAAAGGTAACAGGGGTGCCTGTACTCGGTTTAAGGCTCCTAGCTCTCTGCTAATATCATTTGCTGCAGTCAGGATGTCCTCCAAAGTTTTAACGCCGCGGATCACAATGCCCTGTTGTATCCATGGCAACAGACCCTTCTTGAACCACTCACAGAGGTAATCTTCTTCAGGGCGCTGACTTAATTTGTCGGCAAGCTGTTTAAATCTGTCGTAGAATTTATCTACTGGTTCGTTTTTATCCTGGGTAATGCTGCCTAAAGCGCGGAGGACTTCTGAACTAGTTTTCAATTTTCTGAATTTATGCAGAAAACTCCGTTCCATGTCATCCCAGGTAGCGTGTGAGTGTTCCGTCTCAAAATCAATATACCAATTGATGTGGTTACCCTGAAGCGTGGTTCCAAAAATATTCTGGAGGTCTTCATTATTGGTGACTCCATTAGTTCTAGCTATAACCTTAAATCTCCGGACGTGCCAATCAGGGTCTCCTGATTCGTCGAACACGGGGTAAGAGATCTTGGGGTACTTAACAGTTTTACTTGTATCACCTTGGCTAGGAAGAGTAGCCGCTGTGTGGTTATCCCTTGGAATCGTGGGAGATCTTAGTGCTTCAAAGAGAGCTTCTGAGGCCTGGGGCGTAGCATTAATGGCCTCGTGTGTTCTACTCTCTGGGAGGGTGTGATACTGTGCGCTAAGTAATTCCAACTTAGCATTAGTGGCCTCATTTTTGGCTACCAACTCGGTCATTTGTTGTTTCATCCATACAAGGAAATCTTTCGTAGATTCAGGGTCATCTTGTTGAGCAGCGTCCTGTGCTTCGTTGATCCGATCTAGGGGGAGTTTTCTGGGAGGCATGGTAAGCGGTTTTTAAATTTTCAAGAACAACTTGGAATACCTCAGCAATCCATCCCCAACATGGTCACCAAAATGTTATCTGGGCTGAACGGATGGAGTTGCTAGAGGTGCGGTTAGAACCAAGGAGACCGTGAACTCCTATAACCAGGGTACACGGTCACAGGGTCTTAGGAGGAACCGTACGGTCATGGGAACAAAGGGGGGTCCCGGAGCCAGGACTAGAACCTTTGGAGGTTCGTCAAGGCAGACCTGGGATCCAAGGCGAATGAGATCCAGCGAAGGTTGCCAGGTACCCGAGTGATGAAGAACGGAACAGTTCCTAGTCTCAAGAAGGAGAACCGACTGGGTGGTAGGACGAGGCAAAAGGTAGAGAGAGATAACATGCCCAAACAAGGTCAGACTAGGGTTAAGCAAGCAGCACAGAGAGCAAGAGACAGAACAGAGCAAGTGCAAGCAAAGCGAGAGAGGGTCTATTATCCGAGACACCCATGGGCATCGTGGAGCAACAGAGCCCCAGCTTACAAGGAAAAACAAGCGTACTAAGAGTCCTGACTCAACATCGTCACAAAACTGAAGAGTGTAAGCTTTCCACTAGCTACTCTGTTTATACTAAGTTCTGTCCTATCTTTCTGCTACAACTACGACTTCTCTGCTTTGCCTGCTCCTTCCTTTAACTGCTAGTCTTCACCGCCCCTGGTTACCTTGATTGCCGTGGCTGTTGTAGGTAACACATAGCTATGTATTAATGTAGCTTCTTTTCCTTGCTTCAGCAAGTAATAAATAAAGAAAAAGAGTCATGCATATACGAGTTATGTTAAAAGACACAAACCACCAAAGCAGCGGTTTGAGATATATAAAATATATTAAGAATGCTCGCAGTAGTGAAAATTGAAAAACTAAGAAGAAAGGGAAAATAAAAAGAATTCAATTGAGGGTGGATTCAAGCGAAATCCACTGAATAAAAATTGAAGACACTAGAACAGAGTAAGCTAATCCTTTCTTCAAGAGGTTGCATAGAACTTCCCCAGGAACTTGAAAACAGAACCTTGGGTTCATGTAGCGTGTCTTGCTTGCTTGAGCAAGTAATAATTAAAAGAGAACGATTGATGCATATGTGTGTTTAAAACAGGAGTCCAAAATCACGAAAGCAGCGGCCTAGTACACTATGCTAGAGATGCGTCAAAGATAATGCCGTTTAACGCGGTTTTTAACGCGGTTTAACGTGGATTTTTTGACTAGTCCAAAGTGACGCGCCCTGTCACATAGGTCTTTTGATTATGACGCGGCGCGTCATGGCACGTTAAAACGTTTTAACGTGCGCACCTCATCTCTGTTAAACCACGTTACTCGGAATAGCCAGAAGTTACTTGGGGTCAGTAAATCGAGGAAGTTACTTTTTGCCACGTGAGCATTTCCCGCTGTTTTTCATTCCACGTTGGAGTTTACGTGGATATTTCCCTCCATTGTCCATTCCACGTCAGATATTGCGTGGCAGTTGATGTGGCACTTGATTTCAATGGTTGAGATGGTGACACGTGTCATGATCACGGATCGGAGAATATTTGCGGATGCGTTTATAGTGTCGGGTCTTGTATGTTTACGAAAACAGTTTATGTTCACGGTTTTTGTGTGTTTACGTAAACGTAGTGTGACGTGTTTTGTATGTTTACGTAAACGTAGTGTGGACGTTCATTATAACGTGTTTGGACGCTGATGAACGCATGTGCCACTTATTTGAAATTTGAATGCGTTTTGAAAAACGCATTTAGACGGAAGTTGACGTTTGCAGAGTCAACTCTTTGTAACATTAAAGTGGATTTTGGGTGTTCACTAAAACGCAATTTAATGTTTATCCGAACGCATAGCTCATGATTATTATGACACATACAAACACTATTGAACGTAAGCAATAACGTTCTGTAACACAAGAGAACGTCATTCAAAACACAAATGAAGCGTCAATTAAAACACAATTAAACACGATGTAACTTTTTTGATACAATGTTCTGTCATTCAAATACAAAATACAGAAAGTCTACCTCTACATTGCGATAGCATACAGCTTTCTACCAAAATGAGCTTGTCCACTTCTTGGAGGTGCGATTGGCCTGTAGAGGACGCAAACGGTGCGTACATCCCAAGAGGCTCACGCTAGATTCTTCTTAATCTACACAGCCTACGTGATTAATCCAACGGTGAGGTCACAACAACAAATCAGCCAAACAATCCCATCTGAAGGTTTAGTATCAAGAAGTTCTTACCTGTTTAAAGGTTTTCATCGGCACTGTTGCATTCTGTCCTAGCAATTTCTCCAAACCCCCAACTTCTTCCTGTATACACAATTGCGTCATCATTAGGATAGAGGAAAGTAATGGCTTCGTGAAAGTAAAATTCAACTTCTACACTTTCACACACACACACACATTCCTAGCTCCACACTCACACACACACACACACACATACACACACTCCTAGATCCACACTCACACACACTCCTTGCTCCATACTCATACACACACACACACACACACTCCTAGCTCCACACTCACACACACTCCTTGCTCCATACTCACACACACACACACTCCTAGCTCCATCTGAAACACCCAGATAGAGAGAAAAAGAGTCAATCTTCACTCCAAAACCTCCTCAAAAACCTAGCCGCCAAACCCTAGCCGTTAATCCCTAGCCGCCAAACCCTAGCCGCCAACCCTAGCTACCTTCATTTTTTGTAATACATTTGAACGCACTTTATGTTACAAGTAACGCACTTCCCGTTACAAGAAACGCACTTTCTGACCCAAGAAACGCGTGCGTCACTATTGACAGCCTCCTAGACTCCCAAATAAAATATTGCAGGTCAAATCTTACATTCCACGTCACCAAATTCCTCCACGCACACGTTCCACGTCTGTGCACGCATTCCACGTCAGATATGTTCATACGTTTTCTGTAACACATCTTAACGCACTCTCTGTCACAAGAAACGCGCGCATCAATGTTGACAGCCCCCTCAGAGCTCTCAAACATTGCTTGACTGGTCAAACCTTAAACCTTCCACGTCAGCCTATCACTCTACAACGCATTCCACGTCAGCGCACTCATTCCACGTCAGACTTCTCAGTACGTTTTTTTTAACACACTTGAACGTGGCACATGTTATCTGTAACGCCTCAATGTTATAAGAAACGCGCTGCTCTGGATACTACTATTGTCAACCATAGTCAAAACTACCTTCCCCGTCAGCCATTGACTCTTCAAGCATTCCACGTCAGCGCACTCATTCCACGTCAGTCAATGTGTTACGTTTTTTTTAACACATTTTAACGTAGCACCTGTTAAGATAAACGTCCTCCCTGTTATAAGAAACGTGCTGACGTGGAGACTTACTATATTTAGTCTTATCTAAAGTTCCTTGAAGTAAAAAAGTAGGTGAAAAAATTACTGTCCAACAGGAACGTGCCTGTTTAATTTAACGTGATGTCGTTATTTTGAACGTATAAATTCTATTCGCGTTTCACCCATATCCTCTTTGACGCAGTGACGTTATTGGTGACTTTTTCACGTTAAAACCCTTGAAGCGCGCCACGTTTAATTGGATATTTTTTCCACACTAATTCAGGATAGTGTGGATTTACGTCAATTTTGACGCATCTCTGGCATAGTGGTACCATGGATTGATTATTGTACTATTAGATTTCAATAAATCAAGTAATTGTTCTGACCCACTCCGACCTCATTTTTTATTCTGTCTTATATCATCTCCCTTTCCCTTGATGACATGGAATTAGCAACATATTGAAAAATAAAATATCACATAATTGTCATGCATTGTCAATACTGCAAATTCCTAATGTGAGAGTTCTTCAGTGACTGAACCCCTTGCATCCAACCATTTTTCATCCATCTAATTTTCATCCATTCATACATTTTTTATCCATCCATTTTTCATCGAAGAAATTAAAATTGTACCCCAAAAAAAACCTGTAGACAACAATTAACCCTCTAGAAAATTCCTAACCATCAACAGACAAGAACCCAGAGACCACGGCAAATATAAACAAGATTTGCCAATTTAATGAATACAGTGTGGAAGTGGGGGCCCCCAGCTGCATTAGTTGGAGGTCCTAACTGCATTAGTTGGAGGTCCCAACTGCATTAGTTGGAGGTCCCAACTGCATTAGTTGGGGGCCAGCTGTAATAGTTGAGAGCCCAAGCTGTAATAGTTGGGGCCCCCAACTGCATTAGTTGGGGCACCATCTACAGTTTTAGAACATAAAGTTTTCACCTTGTTTTAATACATAATTCTCACTAAAAGATCATGGTTTGGAAATAATAGCAGATTTAAGGACAATTCTGAATTTAGAAACAAGTTGGACAAATTTAGAAATAAGTGATAACAAATTTAGAAATAGGCTGCCAATTTAGAAATAAGTTGGCCAAATTTAAAAACCTTTTTTTTTTTTGAGACATATTATTTTATCAAACCGTGCTCTTTTAGTGAGACGGAGGGAGTACATACTTTTACATTTTTGGAATATTATATGCATTTTTATACTTTTAAATTTAATGCATGTTTTTATATTTTTTGAATTTACTACATACTTAATACTTTTGAAATTACTTTTATTTTGAAAGGTAAAGCAAAAGCTAGTTCAAGTAATGGTATTATTATTTTTATTCATTACAATGTATATATAAATATCTATTGCCTTACACTCTATTGCTTTATACCTCAGTTGTCTATAGTCATTTATTTTATAGCAAGATGGCTGAGCTTGTAATTCATGAAGCCAAAAAGCGTAGAATTGCATAAGTCACCGCTCTTAACTTCATAGAACCTCAATATATTTTAGAGTTAATTTATGATTCTAAAACCAGAGGTTGTAAAACTCCACAACACACTCAAAAAATATAAAAACAAAAAAAAAGGAAAAAACAAAAAGAATTTAATTAAGGGAGGATTCAAGCAACATCCACAAAATAAAACTTGAAGGTACCAGAAAGTAAGCTAATCCTTCCTTCAAAAGTGTGCATAGAACTTCTCCAATAACTTGAAAACAGAACTTTGGGTTAATGTAGTTTCTCTTGCTTGCTTCAGCAAGCAATAAAGAGAGAAAACGATTAATGCATATGTGTCTTTAAAACAGGAATCAGAAGTCACGAAAGCAGCGGCCTATTACCATGGATTGATTATTGTACCATTAATACCATCGACTTCTAGATAAACAGCATTCACTAAGTTTTGGAATGTTGTGAAAAAAGCAGCGTTTCAAGTTCCATTGAAGTGGAGCGGATAGATACTTATCACACGGTGGTGTTATAAAAAGCCACCGACTCTGGTGTTTTTTCATCTTCTAGCTGCACCAAACCCCCTAGGTTTGTTAAGACTACCCCTCTACGTTGTACTAAACTACGCTCACTCTTATGATCATGATGGTGTAGTTGGAATTGCTTCTGCTGCCGCCTCACTTGCGATGTTGAGAATATCCCCATACTCTGTACGAGTTGTTTCACCTACAGTTCCGTCCCGCGAGTTTTCCTGTGCATCCGTGGGTTCAGTGGGGCCAGATGATACAGCGTATTGGCTTGCGTGCATGACAGTGTCACTTTCTACTCCCTTTGCTGTATTTCGCACTGTGCATGGTGCGGGCTGGCACTTGCTACTTCCTCTCCCACTTCAACCTGTGACTTGCTGTGAAGGGTAAGAGCGCATGTCAAAGCATCAGCGTCGACACCTCCTACGGCAGCACGTGGAGGGATATCAGGTGTCAAAGGGATGTGCGCGTTGTCTTCAACGTCGGGCTGCTTTGTGAACATGCTTGCATGGCAGAGTCGTTTGGGGGAGGAAAGTTTGCTGGGCGATGCGTCAACGATCTTGCGCTTAGTACTGATAGCCATGGCCTCGATGCGAGTCAAAGGAGGCGCCCAGCCTGATCTGTTAACGGCCAATGATGCTGCCTCAGCTGTAGCAAAGTTTGATTTAAAGCCCCATTGGCCCATCCAGCCTACAGAAGGCTTAGTGTTGCATCCAAGACAATAAGGTTTGGAGGATAAAGCAACTTGGAACAGGCAGCTCGGGTGAAAAAGGCATCCGCAAGGTAGGTTCACTAGAGCCATATCCGCCCAATAACGACTGCATTCTGCACATGGGAGGTCCATCTTCAGCGGGACCATTTCATCAAGTTTTACTGGGAATGTCGAATAGAATTGTCGTGGGCGTATGCAGCTCTTTGCCACCACGAGGACGTCAATTCTGGCGCTGAATTGTTAATAGACTCCTGAAGCGGGGTCAACTGCAATCGCAAATTTGCAGCTTCCAAAGTCCAGTGCGATATCTCGGGGACCAAGGCCGCGAGCTTTGTGGAGATGGCAACCGCATCCTCCATGAGAGATCGCTGGCGTGTATCAACCACCTTCTTCGAGGCGTCGTCCAGTACCATGCCTTGCTTGGATTGCTGGATCCCGGCGAATTCCTCCCATTTTGATTGCTCCAAGCGCAACAGCTCCTGGCGATTGGTCTCCCGCATAGCGAGCGCGATTTCAGCACGCTCTAGCTCGTCTTTCACCTTGACTAATGCGGCCTCCTTTATGAAACGTTGCTTACGCAGTTGTTCAGAACCTTGGGCTGAAGGCTTGATCTCCAGCGAAGCACCTACACTCCTCTCCGTGAGCTTCCTCTCACGTGGCTGCGTTGGTGAGGTTGGGGGAGTCTGAGGCACTGCTTCGGTGGGACCCTTCACCACCACATTTAGCTTGCCAAGCGGGGACTTGCGACGTGCTTCCTCCGACGTCACTGCACTACGTGGCTGTCGATGTATGCCCACTGGTCGCGACACAGCTCCCTCGGCTTGCAAGGGCTTCGCTGCCGCATTCTTCTCGCGGACCATTTTGTCGACTACTGCCCTGAACAACTTCAACATGGCTTGGATCTGCTCGCGCAAGCACGGTGGGGTGAGCTTCCCTGGATTCAGGACAGGGGTCTTGAGGCGGCTCTGCTTCATCCAAACTCGCAGTTAGTAATGAACAAGACAAAAATCGTGGGAATGCATCGACAGTTGAGGAACAAGACGAAAATCATGAACGTGCATCGACAGTAGAATGGGGTAGGAAACTGTATGCAAGAAACATACCTTTGCAATCTCTGCCGCACCTTCGGCCCAGTTGATCTTCCACCGTTTTGTGTCAAGCATCAAGCCCCTGACAAAGGCAATCCCGAATTCTCCGTTGTCTGGAGCAGTCCTGCCATAGACACGCTGGTACATCCGAAGAGCTCTTGCGGCTACATCATCAGTCATGTGGCGGAGAGGGTGCCGATTTTCATTCTTGTTGAGCGGATAGGTGCCCACAATGGCTTCCAAAGGGAGCTTGTGCTCATCTCTCAACTTCTTGAATGGGACGCCGTTGCTACACAACCCTCCCACGTCAGCGAAAAACTCAGAACTATAGACTGCGGCATCTCCTAGTAGAAACGGAGCCACGGTTGTGAGGTGCTTTCTCATATTCTCACCTACTCCGCTCAAGTCGAATGCCTCAGCCCAAATCGATGGATTGATGAAATCAGAACTAAGAGGTGTTTCGAAGGAGCTAGTCTCACTAGAACTCGCCTGAACTTCTGGCACAAGCACTCGCTGTGGCTTCTTGCTTTTCCTCATCGAGCTAGATTGCTACAGCAGAATTAAGGAGGAGTTTGGGAGAGAAGATGCGGGGTTGAATGAGAAAGTTGGTTGCAGGGCGTAGAGAATGAGAGAACATCTTCCTGGAGGTGTGAGTCTAATATCCTGAAGTCCTTGTCCTTCTTAGTCAGATGTATTATCATTGTATGAACATTGGAATAAGTCAACTTACGTACTCGTGATGTGGTCTGTTTGATCAATGAAGTGGGGTGGATTAATCGAGTGGCTCTAATGGGGTGAGGATCGATGAAGGAGGGTCCTGGACTGTACCCTTGATGTTGTAAGTTCAAACGATGAATTAGAGTGGTGAATTTCATAAATTCTCCCGCCCAGTCACTGTTTTCGGTACACATCCTTCAACCATCATGATGGAGTGTGTCAACGCTGCCTAGCCCATGCAACATGTACAAGTTGATTGAGAAGGTCCTAGTCAGTGGAGCCTAGAAAATGCGATCAAAAAATGTGAATTCTGCCCTTGGTAGTTGGGCTCCAGCATTATTAAACCGTTTAATTTTTTTGGACTGATTTGCAAAACCGGTTTCAAAAGTCGGCTCTCACCTTGGAAAGGACATGGAGTATTGCTGCTTGATGGGAACGCCTCGATCAATCGATCTCATGTGTCCCTGAACCTGATCTCCTACCCAAATTCTCCAGTTCATGCTTATCACAGTAGTCAACCCTTGTACTACGTGATTGAAGGAATCTGACTCAAAGAAGCATAGTGGATAATTTGCAACCATGATCACCTCAATCTTAAAGCCGCCTTTATGATGCTGACACTAGAAAGCGCTAACGTTTAGTAAAATTTGACAACGTCCTTTGAGGTTGTATTTTATAATTCTCTGGTAGTAGCAGATTATGTATTAGAGAAGTTGTTGTACACAATGGTAATTTTTAGGGTAATTAGCATCGTTTTGAGCTTGGAATGTCGGAGGTTTACGGTTTAAAAGTGACATTGCCATTGATGTACAGATGAGATGCATCCAAAGTTCAAATACTCACTCCTTGCAGAATTGGTATTCTCAATTGTCATGCACTGTCGATGCTGCAAATTCCTATGTCAAAGTTCTTCATTTGCTTGACAAACTTCCATCCATCCATTTTTCATCCATCTATTGTATGAATTAAGAAAAATCGATGTTTCATTTAAATTTCAGCAAATATGGATTCTTTTTCTCAGCTTGCCTACCTTCAATCCTTTTTTTCCATTTGATTTTTATTGGATTTATTTCTGTGCACAGTACTGCACAGAAAGATTAGTTCACTTTGATATTTCATTGAAACTTTATTTTTCATCCATGTTTCACTTAAACAATCCACCGTAGGATGAGTACACAATTAAAATTCTTTTCAATTTGAATAAATCAAGTAATTGTTCTGACCCACTTCAATCTCATTTTCTTATTCTGTCTTATATCATGTCCCTTTCCTTTGATGACATTGAATTAGCAACATATTGATCCATAATTCATAATTGATCCATCCATTTCTCCTCCATTCATTTTCTATCCATCCATTTTTCATCCAAAAATTTAAGTTTCTATCCAAGAAAAACCTGCAGACAACGATCAACCGTCTTGAAAATTCCCAACCGTCAACACACAAGAACCCAAAATCTATGATTACTTCATGTTCACCCTAGTGCCGTTATTCTAGCTAATCCCAAATCTGGATTTTGATTTCCTGCCCCCATTGCCCCAAGAACTAACCCATGAGCAAACTGGCGAAAGAATGACCACCCTAGCCGGGAACTTGGATTCTTTGGAACTTTGTGCAAATGAAGAGAATATCTTTTAAAGGTACCATGCATATGGATATTGAAAACCAACCTATAGGATATGTGGCTCAAAACCCACGCGAGGGCCTCAAATCGTAGGGTAGACCTCTCCAAGCAGAAGGTACATTATAGCTTGCAATTTCAAATTTCTATGTACTTATGGTGTACATTTTAGGCCGAGCAGTTCTTGAGCCACCTACAAGTTCCCCTTCCAAAATTCATAACTAATTCAGTATTAATCCAAAATTAATTATGCCAATTGGTCCACTTCTCTGTACACTTTATCCATCTTCCAAAATTGAATTCTTTTTATAGATCCCCACCGAGCCTACCAATCCAAAATTGGTACGGTTTCCGAGCCACCCACTATAAGTGCCGGATTGAATAAAGTGGGATTGTTTACTATGGTGATTTTCATTTCTTAGGTTCATAAACATTCATTCTTCCTTGCAAGTTTCCATCCATTTTGGTAATTTTCATCCCTTTCCATTCGTTTCACCTACAAAAAATCATATAAATACATTAGTCCAAACCACATTATCTTGTGACTTTATAGTCCATTATTATAATAGGGTAGTAGGTTTATTTACAAATAAATCTAAGAATAAAAATAAAAATAAAATTCTATCCATAAAAAATGGAAACATGAAAAGGTTTTTTAATTAATATTTATCAAGCTTAAATCAAGCCATGCAAGGTTATTTAGGAGAGAATTTTTTTAAATACTCAAATACCAAAAACTTTTTTTTGCAAAGACAAATCTTATTTTTTCAGAAAATATAAACAAGTATTTGTTCACACGTGGACAAACCTGCAAATTTTCATATGGTGATAGTAATATTTTCATATCCAGTAAAAGAACACCTCAGTGAAAATAATTTATTAAAAAAAAAAATTAAAAAAAAAAGCATTTTGCACCGTCAACTGGGCATCCGAAAGCGTGGTGGGGTGGGTGTCGGAGGGTGGATTTGAACCCGGCACCAGCACCCTGGGGCTGCCACGTCAGTTCGGATCCGAAGCCTCAGAACACCAAGCCACCAAGGCTTTGACGAAATGGTGAATGTTCCGAGCATACTTATATTGAATCTGAGATGCTAAAAATTTAAAAAAATAAAAAAATGAAAAATTCCTAATGGCTTTAAGTGGACGCCAAATTAGGCAAGGGTGTTAAATCATTGCCCAAGAAAATCAGGCTTCAAGGCTTATCTTACGTCTGCATAACTAATAAGCATCTCCATATTCCAAACCCGGGATTGCATAAGAACTGAAATTCTAAATTAAGTAGTAGCCTACACCATATTGAACAATCTAGACAGCAAGCTTGAGCAAATCAAATCAAATCAAATTGGAACAAAGTGGATAGCAAGCTTATGCAAATCAAACAAATCAAACTGAAATTACACATGCAATTTTAATATTTAGAACCATATAAGTTTTTAAACACATCATACTCTTTGAAGTCCCGAAAGAGATAAGCTCCACCGACTCAATGGGATTACCGCATCACTTGTCACCAATTTCCACAGAAAAATTAGCAACAACCAATTAAGACTCAAAATGTGCATGTTCAATGTTTGAGAAGCTTCATTCTACGTACAGACAGTAGGAGATAGAAAGTAAGTTCCGGGATAAACGGGCTCTAGAAGTAACTTAGAGTTCTAATCTAGGCTTCAGCATATAAAGTGAACCACAACTTTCATCTAGTTCCTTGCAACTGGGGGGTACGGTTCTCCAACACGCTTGACAAGGTCCACTGTTTGCTCCATCCAACGATCCTGCTCAGGAGTCAACTGCCCGCCCCATTGTGCAACCCACGATGCGTCAAGATCTGTGTCGCAAAAGAGGCAACGGTGACACTTGGATTCAATCATCTCTGCAACACAAGTGTTATGGAAAAGGCAACCACATGATCCGAGCACAGCAGCCCCAGCCACGAATCCCTTTGAGCACATTGAGCACCAATCCTTCAAACTTGCAACTCCAACCGGTGGTACCGACTGTCGATGCAGGTACTGGAACAAAGACTTGGGACGCAACACCAAATTATCCATCCGTGCCTTCTTGAATGCCGCATTAGCTACAGCACGTGCCACCTGACATTGCTTGAAAACCGCGGCAACCATGGAGAGTGGCCCATTCTCCTGAGCAAGACGGTTGATGGTAAATCGAGCGGTCATCACGGCCTCCTGCAAATCAGCGAATTTTTCGGCGGTGGACCGAACCACTTCCATCTGGGCCTTGTAATCCGCTGGAGTCCCCGATTGGAAGAGCCTTTTCTGCTCCAACACGGCTGCGGCACTCGCTGCTTCGGCATCTCCTACATCCTTGGTGGAGTATCTTCTCAGAACTGCCTCAGCGTCATCCTTCTCCTTCTGAAGTGCACGAAGCCCCTCCGCTGCGGATATCTCATCTGCTGCCGCAAGTTGCGCCGCCTTTTCCTCTGCATCGACCAAGGTTTCCAGTGTCGGTGGAGATGGAGATGCTGTGGATATGCTTCGGATGATGCCGCATAGGCCCTCAACTTGGCAGCGGAGTGTGATGGGGCCAAGCTTGCGGGGATTCTTCAATGCCGTGGCAATGCGTCTGCTCCGACAATGCAGTGCTTCAGCCATCCAGCTGACCTCCAATCCGAGCACGAATGTTGCAAAGGCACCCTTCAAAAACCGCATGGAGTAGTACTTGTTGTCGGGGCTGTGTCCATAGACTTTGTAGCAGTGTTTGTTGAATAATCGAGCCTGCTCCTTGTCGGTGCAGTTGATAATCTCAAAACGGTTTTCTTGATTTCCAACCCTCCAGATCTTGGTGATGTCACTGTCCGAAATGTGCGGGTAAACAATTCCAACGTCGTCGACCATGGCACCTTTGTTGCACAAGCCAACCTGAAAAATAAAGAAGTCTTATTGAAACAAGCTGGACCGCAAGATTCCGCAATTTAGAGTAAAATCAAATTCAAAAAAAAATGGAGAGTAAGCTGAAAGAAACTAGAAACAGTATGGGCGGCAAGCTTTAGAAAAGCAAGAAAAATCAAATACAAACAAAACGGCTCGAGCAAGCTGAAAGAGTCTTGACAGAAACTGGACCGCAAGCATGAACTTCCAATTGTCCAATTCAAACTAAAACAAACTTATGCAGCAAGCTGAGAAACAGTATGGGCCGCAAGCTTTAGAAAAGCAAGAAAAATCAAATACAAACAAAACGGCTCGAGCAAGCTGAAAGAGTCTTGACAGAAACTGGACCGCAAGCATGAACTTCCAATTGTCCAATTCAAACTAAAACAAACTTATGCAGCAAGCTGAGAAACAGTATGGGCCACAAGCTTTAGGAAACGAAGAAGAATTAAATTGAAACCTAGTAGGGAGGAAGCAAGCTTATGCGAATCAAAGAAAGTGATTACCAACCTGCTCACTGAAGAACGCCGCATCGTACTCGGCTTCGCGGCCAACGATTGCTGGAGCAACCTTAATCATGGAAGCTTGCAATGGTCCCGGGATTCCCGTGAGATCCAGTGGGACATCCCACTCATAGTTTCCCACGTCAAACGCTTGGGCAATGCTTTCCAAATCTGCTTCGGCATGTGAGATTAGTGTCCCGGATCCTTCGCCTTCGTCACTGTAGTCGGAGTCGATCACCACATTGCGGCTCAATCTCCTGGTTGGTGTATGAGGAACCCTGGATTTCCGCTTCTTCTCTTGCACCATGGCGACACAATCAATCTGAGAGGCAAACAACCGCAACATGTTAGGCACACTGATTTCAAGTGAAGAAGGTTAATAAAAAATCAAGAGCTTCTACAGCAAATTGCAAATGGGATCAGAGTCAACCTTTGCAGTGGGCGGGAGCGAGGTGCGTGCTGTAGCATATCCACAGTTCTGAGTGGCGGAGGTGACGATTCTCGGGCGCATGGGAAAATTCTGCCCCTGCATTGGCTTCTCTTCTTCAAATATCCAGCGTCATTTGTCTCCCATCATTGTGCAAAATTTAATGAGAAAGGGACTCCTTAGAGAAGCAGCCGGAATAAAATTGATTGATGGGGAGTACAAGCAATTGCTGAAGCAACCCGTTAAATACTACGATGGGAGACTCTTGGGTCAGCTCCATCAAGATGCTTGTTCCAGGTTGTCTAATCCGAGTACATGGATGATGGAACCCATAACTAAAAAAAAGGCTGCTGACCACGATGACCACTGATTTTCATCCACCTTCAGTCGATGATTGTTTGGACATACGAAGAGGATAACCAGCGCTGGATGAAAAGGGGATGGGCAGTGTATCATCCTTGCAAATCTGTTGTAACCATTTGTAACCGAAAATCAAACCATGTTTTCTTGGCGGAGTTTCCGAATTGAAATTATCTGTTATTGGTAAGAACTACATCTTCCCCTTTGCTTTAGCAAACGTTTTCTCTGTTTTAATTTTCACAAGTTCTGTGCACACTCATGAAGGAAGATTGGTTCCCTTCGATATTTCTTTTCAATTTTCAGCTTATAGGTATACTTTTTGACCCACCGTTGCTTCAATTTAATTTTTAATTTTTTAATTTTGGAATGCTATCTGCTTCACACTATTCTCTATTTCAGTTTGATCTTTTTCCCAGTTATTACTCATACATTTGTTTATTACTCATACATTTGATTCAATTTCATGTTTCTTTCAAGTTTGAATAATTATTAATTTCAGTTCTTATGCAATCCCGGGTTTGGAATATGGAGATGCTTATTAGTTATGCAGACGTAAGATAAGCCTTGAAGTCTGATTTTCTTGGGCAATGATTTAACGCCCTTGCCTAATTTGGCGTCCACTTAAAGCCATTAGGAATTTTTCATTTTTTTATTTTTTTAAATTTTTAGCATCTCAGATTCAATATAAGTATGCTCGGAACATTCACCATCTTGTCAAAGCCTTAATGGCTTGGTGCTCCGAGGCTTCGGATCCGAACTGACGTGGCAGCCCCAGGGTGCTGGTGCCGGGTTCGAATCCACCCTCCGACACCCACCCCACCACGCTTTCGGATGCCCAGTTGACGGTGCAAAATGCTTTTTTTTTTAATTTTTTTTTTTAATAAATTATTTTCACTGAGGTGTTCTTTTACTGGATATGAAAATATTACTATCACCATATGAAAATTTGCAGGTTTGTCCACGTGTGAACAAATACTTGTTTATATTTTCTGAAAAAATAAGATTTGTCTTTGCAAAAAAAAGTTTTTGGTATTTGAGTATTTAAAAAAATTCTCTCCTAAATAACCTTGCATGGCTTGATTTAAGCTTGATAAATATTAATTAAAAAACCTTTTCATGTTTCCATTTTTTATGGATAGAATTTTATTTTTATTTTTATTCTTAGATTTATTTGTAAATAAACCTACTACCCTATTATAATAATGGACTATAAAGTCACAAGATAATGTGGTTTGGACTAATGTATTTATATGATTTTTTGTAGGTGAAACGAATGGAAAGGGATGAAAATTACCAAAATGGATGGAAACTTGCAAGGAAGAATGAATGTTTATGAACCTAAGAAATGAAAATCACCATAGTAAACAATCCCACTTTATTCAATCCGGCACTTATAGTGGGTGGCTCGGAAACCGTACCAATTTTGGATTGGTAGGCTCGGTGGGGATCTATAAAAAGAATTCAATTTTGGAAGATGGATAAAGTGTACAGAGAAGTGGACCAATTGGCATAATTAATTTTGGATTAATACTGAATTAGTTATGAATTTTGGAAGGGGAACTTGTAGGTGGCTCAAGAACTGCTCGGCCTAAAATGTACACCATAAGTACATAGAAATTTGAAATTGCAAGCTATAATGTACCTTCTGCTTGGAGAGGTCTACCCTACGATTTGAGGCCCTCGCGTGGGTTTTGAGCCACATATCCTATAGGTTGGTTTTCAATATCCATATGCATGGTACCTTTAAAAGATATTCTCTTCATTTGCACAAAGTTCCAAAGAATCCAAGTTCCCGGCTAGGGTGGTCATTCTTTCGCCAGATTTCTCATACATGGGCCCCCTCGGTCTTGCAGCGGCGCCATTTTGTTCTTACTTCGCAGTGGAATAAGATTGCTACATTTGTTTAAAAAATGAAAAATAAAAAATCTGAGTTTCTATTATTCATTCCAATGTAATATTGGTATAATGTTGGAAGAAGTAATACATCCATGAGTCAGACTATGACTATTTAATAATATTGTGAGCTGACTTTTTTTGAGAAAAGTTCCTTTTCAGAAACACAGTGTAAATAGTACTGAGTTACCAAGTCTATTTTGAATTCCATCATAGTTGGTGCCTGTAGAAATCTGATTGAGAGTCAAATGGACGTATTGTAGAATTCAGGAGACACGACTTGTCAAAATGACTCTACCTACAGGGACACCTTTTGGGAATTAAGGCATAACTAGGAAACAAGGAAGAAGAAGGAATTACTTCACCACACCACACAACACAGTGTGAGTGATAGTCACATTATGTAAAAAATATAAATATAGAATTCCATTGTCTGATTGATTGGCAACTTGACTATGAGTAGCTTACTGTTTAACTGATTTGCAATGCTCTTTGTCAAATTGAAATTGTCAATTTGCTGCACAGTGAATTCATCTGAACAAGTGTAGAAACCAGAAGGGAGGATTTGATTAAACTGGCTACTGTCTAATTGACAATTGAATTCGATTACCTGCTTCATTATGTCTAGTTGATACTGGTCAAATGGACAGGATGGTGGTCCAGCATGCGTCCATGTGCATACATACATTGTCAACTTGACTCGCATGGATCATGTCTAATTGACACAGTGGAGAGTGGGTGAGAGTTACACAGTGAATGTGGTGACTCACACTGGATACTGTCTATTTGAAAATTGAAGACAATGGAGCAAATTGCACGGTGGGAGAATTTGTCTAATTGAACTCAGGGTGAATGGAGATTTACTAAGTGTATTGGAAAATAGAAATTCCAGATAATACTAATACAGCAGTTTGTCCAATTGACATTGCATTGTTGTGAATGAGAATTATGGAAGAGTAAGAATTCCATGTGAGTACTGGAACAATGAATTGAGTATTACTTGATAGTCTTTTAAATTAGATTGGCCATCTGAAATGGAAGACTGAGAATGACTTGAAGCATGATAGATACATTGAGTACATTGATGGACAAAAGTGGAATTAATTATTAAGGAGTGATCAATCTTGGTGATTATTAGTTTTCATTATAATAAAACTTAAAAGTATTCAATTGGGGAAATAGTACAGTCATTGTAATGAAATTGAGTAATGCAATTGAGGAGTATAATTGAAATGAATGGTAGACTTGGAATAAAATTGAATGTGAATGAGTAATTACATGTCTAATTGAAATGTGATGGATGGAAGGAAAAAGATGAAGACAAGGAAGGAGTTGCTTGAGATAAGTTAATCTATCATAACATATCCCAAAGCATCATTCATAGGCATAAATAGGTAGAACACTAGATTCTAACCTAGTAATGAATGAACTTGCATATGTATAATAAATGCATTGTCTAATTGAACTTGGAAGGGAGTGATGGCAATAAACCTCGAGATGGTACGGGTCAAATTAAACTCTCATGACCTTTAAACCAATTGAGAGTATGGATTACTTGGGTAATGTGATACTTAGGGTAATTAAGACATTAGAGTTATAAAGAGGTACTTTTAAGGGTTTAGGGTGCATTCTATAATTCTTTACTTACTACTGTGACCTTTAGTTACGTTAAAAGCTAAACAACAAGACCTATTCCCAGGAATGCTATCTTGTGAGCGGTGAGCGGTGAGCACTAAATTTTCAATTTTTGGACTATTTATTTGATATTTTGAAATGATTTTGCAGGACATGGCATATATGGGACCTATGACCGTGGAAGGTGTTTTACGGTATATTCCAAAAATAATGGCTTCTAAATTGATAAATGTAGAAATTTACACCTATTCATATCCGAATAAATTGTGATTATTTTTTCATATATCCTATCAATTCCACGCCATGAAGACCAAGAGGAAAAAAAAAAAAAAAAAAAAAAAAAAAAAAAAATGAAAGAAAGAAAAAAGATTAAAAATAAGTAATGAAAAGGAATATAGGGAAAACAAATTGAAAAATTAAGGAAAATTAAGAAGAAAAAAAAGAAAAAAAAGAAAACAACAAAAGATGAAAACAAACAAAAAAATGTAATAGAGATAAAAAAAATAAAAGATAAAACATAAAAAGGAATTAACAAAACAAGATAAACAAAAAAAATTGAATGAATACATATAGGAAAGGAAGAAGAAAGATAAAAAAAAAGTAAAACAAAATTAGGTGAAGACATAACAAAATTAGGTGAAGACAGATATACACAACGGCTATTGCAGATGAATGTGGCTTCTAGTTTATTGGGATGATTGTTTTTTCATCCAAGTGGTGGATGACTGATTTTAAGGTGCAGAATTAAGTAACTGAGAGTTAATTACTCCTAAAACCGACTTCGGATTTGTATTCGTAGGGGACCTCTGGTTCTTCTTGTTGGTTCGGTGCTTTGTAAGTGAAGGCTTGCAGTCGGAGGAGGGGTGCCGAAGTACCCCAAGTAATTACTAGGGGTGCCGAAGTACCCCAAGTAATTACTTGGGGTGCCCAAGTACCCCAAGTAATTACTAAGGGTATTTGCATAATAGGGAAGGGAAAAATACATGAGAAAGGTTTTACGAAAACCACATTTTTCCATGACTTGCCACTATTTGTAAATTTTACCAATAACATTTTGGAAGAGATGCCGGGGAATAGGTTCCAGTTAAGGGGTAGCTAAAAGTGTAGTTGAAGTAAAGAATAGAGGAACTTTGTGCTTTAAGCTAGAAGATACCTTGTGTTTTTATTAGAATTGAAAATTACAACTTTTTCTTAAGAAAAACTTCCTAAGCAAGTGGTTGTACATTCCTTGAAGGTGTCACTCACGACACAAAAAATATGTTGAGATTAAATAAACAAAAACAAGTTCACAAGCCATGAAAGGGCCTTACAGGGCTGCATAGCTTAGAAGGTAAATACAAAAAGTCCCCAAAAATTCTCTACAGATTCTTTTCAAACCTAGATCATGATCACAAATCGTACAGGTTCAGATTCAACCTCTACACCAATGGACGTGTGGAGAGTGGGGAAGCCTGCGCCAAGTACCTGCTCTCATCACTTGTTATGTTGCAAAGCAAACTGTCTACATCATCTAATATCCAAACAGTGATGCACAAGTGTGGATAGGCATGTCATTGTTCTGTTACCTGATGCAGGTTGAAGGCTGTAGGGTTTGGGTAATCGAATGAGGGTTATAGAATACAAATTATAGTCTTTGAATATGAGATTCTACCAAAATGGTTGGATTTAGAAATGATCAATAAATAATGTATGTTTTAGAAGCTGAACTCTTCAATGCTACTAGATTATGGTCAAAATTTGAATATTTTGTTATCAAAATTTATTGAAGTGGAAACAAAGACGAAGATAATTTTAAGGTGGTCATTTTATTTTATTTTTATTCTTTTTCTCATTATTCAATTATCTTATCCATTTTTGCGAGATCAACTATGAACTACAGTCAATGCAAGTTTTGCTTGGGTAGAATTTTACATACTCTATTTATACTAATCTTAGTATATTATCCACTTTTCACACCAAATTTAGGCATTGGATAAGATAATTTACTATGCAGTTCTTTATATTTAAACAACATTTTTAAATTGAGGCGGTTTTTAATATTAGGGAATTTTTACAGGTTTCTATACATCCAGTATGGATCTTTGATCACGTCTTATTCATGTAATCTATAATCATTCTTCAAACATTTTAGCACCTCTGCAAAAGCAATCCGTCGATTGTTGGATTCTTGAGAAGAATTATTTTCAAATGAGTTTCAAACTAACTTCTTTAACGAAATTGGAATCATTTTGTCAATGTGCTGTAAACCCAACCCAAAGAGAACTTGCAACTCATATATGCTAACAATTAAATGGTCATGTCTCCTTAAAAAAACGAATAAATTATTAATGAATACCAACAACCAATGATTTGGGAAAGGATGAAGAATGACCTTACTTTGTAAAACATTGAAACGTCTGAACTAATATCTTCAACTATTACAAACTATTAGAAGCTTTAACTTGACTTTTGTTTAAAGGAATGATTAGTTCACTCTAAAGTTTCTTCGGTTATTTCTTATATACACCATCCATCCATTCAGTCCTTTCTGTTAATTGGATTTATTTTCTCTGCTTCACTTTTCTCTCCAATCTTACTTTTCCGATTTCTTTTTTTTGAGTCTCTTTTAAGGGGAAAGTAGTTCAATTTTTGGCTTCCTTTAAGCTTTTGTTTTCCGGTTTTTTAATACTATCTCTTCTCTTAATATATTTTATATATATCTTCAATTTTTTCCCTTCTTTTTATGTTTTTCTCTTACGCCCTCTTAGGGTTCTCTAATTTTATATGTTTTCAATTCTTGAAGTAAGGGATCAGGCTGGTGGGCACAGATTTAGAGCATTAGATCCTCAATAGCTACTCCTCATAGAAGTCTACTGTCCCTGTGTCCAACTCATGTACCCCACAACATCAACATCTCGGATACAAACCACCCAAACTAATTAATGAAATGTGACATGCTTCTGTTTTGTTTAACCACTTAATGGCTCCATCGGATTTTACGACTAAAGCATCTCACGCCTGAAATATCGATTCAGGCCAAGCTATCGTATCAATTTGCGAGGATGAATCAAACCTTTGCAACTTAGAGAACCACTTTCAAACCTCTGAAACTTGGCAGACGATGTTGCGTGCACCTCTTTTTTGCTCTCGCGATTGTTGCAGCTTGTTGGAGCTTCAAGTTTGCGTTGTGCTCATTCTTCCTGCCGTCGACGTTTGTGCTGCCACAAAGTGTTGCTACTGCGTGTCGAGGTTCGATTTCCTTAGTTGCTTTTAACACTCTGCGTGGACTTTGTTCAAGAAAGGTAAGAGGAAACCTCAAGCAACATGGTGAGTCAGAAGCGCCGCAAGTCCGAGCCCGGCAGCCCGTCCACGCCGAAACCCTGAAGCACGCCCACGCCCGAAGACGACGGAGATGTCAGCTGCGGCGACGATGACGTGACCCAACTTGCTGCTGCGTATGCTTGGGCCAGCTCCGAGTTCGATTCTCCATTCGACCTCGCGGGAATCCCGGATGCGTTGCAGGATAGGTTGGTTGCAGCGGCGCCTGTGCTACGCGGCCGCTTTGCAGAGTACGACCATGTCTTCTTCCGCGACGTTGTGGGCCTCTGCAACCAGAATCCAATGGTGGACGATGTCTGCAAAGCCTACCCGCAGATCACGAAGGCAGCAGTCAAGCAAGTGTGGAGAGTCGGTGCGCAGCCAGATAGATTCGAGGTGGCAAACTGCACCGACAAGGAGCAAGCATAGAAGTTTCTACAGTTTAACTACAAGGTTTACGGAAATCGTCCCGACAACTTCTATTTTGCTATGCGGTTTTTGAAAGCAGCTTTCGCGACCTTTGTCCACGGGTTCCAAGTGAACTGGGTTGCTGAAGCCTCATGTCGCCGATCGAAGCGCCTCGTCATGGCTCCCAAGAACCCCTTGAAGCTCGGACCCGTTGCTTTGCGTCGACAGATCGAAGGCCTGTGCTTGATCATCAAAGAGTTGACATACGATGCTCCAGCACACCAAAGTATGCCTGCTTCTGTCCGTGCAGCGCAGCAGTTGGTTGACGACGCCGTGGAATCTAAGGCAAAAGTATCAGCCGCACTTCAGACAATCAAACGCCGACATGCTGAGGCAGATAGGAGCTTGATGAAGACCACTGTCCACGACATCGGAAGAGTTGAAGCAGAGCACGGAGACGCGATCAGGGAGCTTCAGCGTGTCTTCCGTAGTGGGACGCCAAACAAATACAAGGAACAGGCTGAAGCTGCAAGAGTCCTGTCGCTGAAGCTGACACAGATGCATGAGGAGCACATGCTTGGACGCGACACTCTTAACTCACTCACGCAAGCAAATGGACCCCTGGACCATGCGAAAGAAGCTCACGGCAAGGCCCAAGATGTGCTCGGGGAAGCAGTGATGGAGTTGTGGAATGCACAGCGCCAGAACCTGATTCTGCGTCCGCGACCGGTGTTCAAGTATCCTTCCGACCAATCTGTTCCCGACATCGAAGTGCCACCCCTCCCGGAAACGTGCCCCCTTTGCAGCAAAGGATTCGTTGCCAAAGCAGCCATCCTCGGAGCTTGCAATTGCCTCTTCCATCATGTCTGCGTTGCGGAGATGATCGACGCTGCTCCCGCATATGTCTGCCCTTCCTGTAACCTGACCATGGATCCAGCGTGGGTTGCACAATTTAACGGCAAAGTCCATGTATTTCAAGATCCTGAGATCGAAGTCACTCACCAGAAGCTGAAGGACATTGCGGTCTTGTGTAGCCAGTACATGCAGATATAGTGTGACTGTCGATGTGCACTTGCTTGGGGTGTAGGTAGCACATTCTGTTGATACTGTCTTTTGCCTTATAATCAAGCTAGACCGCTAGTTTCCGTCCTTTGAACTTCTTGAAGCTCCATTTTGAACCCCACGGTTATTACACTCGGAACTTTCAAACCGAACTTCCTATGTTTAAAACAAGGCTTTTAAGTTTGCACTCGTTTAAATGGCAAGTTATGTATGTGTTGGAAAACTTCTTCTTCTACGTACTCCCAATTGCATGAGTAATTTCAATTTGATCCTCGTTCAGTTGCTTAAGATTTTTGTCCTCGTTTTAGCTTGAAGCCATATCCACTTATGCTAATTAGTTATGCAAAGCTGTCGATGCAAACCAGTCATGCAACGAATTAGTTATGTTGCACGTGCATTTAGACCCTAAACCTGCAGGCTCAATTGCTTAAGCCCAGTGTCCACTCTGTATTAGCTGCAAGCTTGATCAGATATGCTAATTAGTTACGCAACTGTTAACTAGTTGTGTAAAAGTTATGCAATTAATTGATTATGTCCATAAACTTCTATGTTTCCAGACCTTGAATTGCATGTGTAATTTGAAATGGATGCAGGCTCAGTTGCTTAAGCCTAGAGTCCACTTTGTTATGATTAATGAAGCCTGATTCGCCTGGAACTTGACTAAACCACCTTCCTCAATTTGGTGCCCGACATAGTTCTTTCAAATTTGAGGCTTGGAATCTTGAAACATTGAAGTGAACTTATCTTTTATGGGTGGGTGAAAAATAGATGAATGAAAAAAGCCTGTTTAAGTGAAACATGAATAAGATCTAATTCAACCTTAATCAGTTTAACACAGAACTAACCCCAATTAGAACCATATTAAAGATTAGAGCAGTGCAGCACGGCAAGAATCCAAAACAATATTCATAATGACTGAAAATCGAAGGAAACATTGAAGTGGACTTATCTTTTATGAGTGGGTGTAAAATAGATGAATGAAAAATGAAGTTTCAGTGAAACATGAATATGAACTAATTCATCCTTAATCAATGCACACTAAAGCATGGCAAGGGTGAAAACAATAGCCATAATCATTGAAATTTGAAAGAAACATAAAACTTTAAAAGTCACCTTATCTTTTATGGGTGAATGATAATAGGATTAATGAAAAAATCCAGTTTCAATGAAACATGAATAAGAACTAATTCATCCTTAATTAGTGTGAACAGAAGTAAACCCAATCAGAACCAAATAAAAAAAAGAAAAACAATGAAGCATGGCAATGGTCAGAACAATATTTATTATTAGTGAAAATTGAAGGAAACGTTGAAGTGAACTTATCTTTTATGAGTGGGTGAAATGAGAAATGAAGTTTCAGTGAAACATGGATAAGAACTAATTCATCCTTAATTAGACTGCACATAATTGAACCCAGTTACTTCACAGTTAAAAAAAAAGGCAGTGAAGCATGGCCAGGGTGAAAACAATTTTCTTCTTAATTGAAATTTGAAAGAAACATTGGAGTGAACTTATCCTTTATGGGTGGGTGAAAAATAGATGAATGAAAAAAACCAGTTTAAGTGAAACATGAATAAGATCTAATACAACCTCAATCATTGTACACAGAACTAACCTGGGTGGGTCAAAAAGTATACCTAACCACCCTTCAGATTTTTCTAAAACAAAAATATACGTGACGTCATGCATGTTTTACTTTATCAACGTTTTCACCGCTACTTCTAGAAACCAATTTTTGCAAGAGCCAAAAAAAGGAATGAGTCTCCCAAATTTTCCATGCAGGTACTCCACTCCATACGACTTTGGAATATAAAGATACTTCTGGAAAGAACCTTGGATACTCAGTTGCTTAATTTGGTTTTAGAATTATACAAGACTATGCTAATGGTTGAACATAATTCTAAATATTGAAAAAATGGTGATAGTAATATATTCATATCCAGTAAAAGAACTCTTGAGTGAAAATAATTTATAAAAGAAAAAATTAAAAAAAAAGAATTTTTGCACCGTCAACTAGGCATCCGAAAGCGTGGTGGGGTGGGTGTCGGAGGGTGGATTCGAACCTGGCACTAGCACCCTGGAGCTGCCACGGCAGTTCGGATCCGAAGCCTCAGAACACCAAGCCACCAAGGCTTTGACGAAATGGTGAATGTTCCGAGCATACTTATATCGAATCCTCCATTCTGGAAAATTAAAAATTAAAAAAAAAGAATAATTTTTGCACCGTCAACTGGGCATAAGAAAGCGTGGTGGGGTGGGTGTCGGAGGGTGGATTCGAACCCGGCACCAGCACCCTGGGGCTGCCACCTCAGTTCGGATCCGAAGCCTCGGAACACCATGCCACCAAGGCTTTCATGAGATGGTGAATGTTCTGAGCGTACTTATATCAAATCCTCCATTCTGGAAATTAAAACCGCAACATAAAAAAGAATAATTTTTGCACCGTCAACTGGGCATCCGAAAGCGTGGTGGGGTGGGTGTCGTAGGGTGGGTTCGAACCCGGCACTAGCACCCTGGGGCTGCCACGGCAGTTCAAATCCCGAAGCCTCGGAACACCATGCCACCAAGGCTTTCATGAGATGGTGAATGTTCTGAGCATACTTATATCAAATCCTCCATTCTGGAAAGTTAAAAATTAAAAAAAAAAGAATAATTTTTGCACCGTCAACTGGGCATCCGAAAGCGTGGTGGGGTGGGTGTCGGAGGGTGGATTCGAACCCGGCACCAGCACCCTGGGGCTGCCACGTCAGTTCGGATCCGAAGCCTCGGAGCACCAAGCCATTAAGGCTTTGACGAGATGGTGAATGTTCCGAGCATACTTATATTGAATCTGAGATGCTAAAAATTTAAAAAAATAAAAAAATGAAAAATTCCTAATGGCTTTAAGTGGACGCCAAATTAGGCAAGGGCGTTAAATCATTGCCCAAGCAAATCAGGCTTCAAGGTTAATCTTACGTCTGCATAACTAATAAGCATCTCCATATTCCAAACCCGGGATTGCATAAGAACTGAAATTAATAATTATTCAAACTTGAAAGAAACATGAAATTGAATCAAATGTATGAGTAATAAACAAATGTATGAGTAATAACTGGGAAAAAGATCAAACTGAAATAGAGAACAGTGTGAAGCAGAGAGCATTCCCAAATTAAAAAATTAAAAATTAAACTGAAGCAACGGTGGGTCAAAAAGTATACCAGTTTTTTTGATATAATCCATATTTGATATGGATTTTCTTTGTTTGTTTTGATTTGAAAATTTATGATATTACATAATAAAACCATTAATTTAGAAAAAATTATTGCTTTTAGATTACATGTGTATCTATCTAAGAAAAATTAAAAATTCGTCTTTTACATTATTTATAGTGGAAAAACAGAGCATCCAAAGTCAATGTCTATTTCCGTGGTCATAGGCTCAGGCATTTGGGGGTTAAAAAGTAGAAGAGTGCAGCACGGCAAGAATCGAAAGCAATATTCATAATGATCGAAAATCAAAGGAAACATTGAAGTGGACTTATCTTTTATGAGTGGGTGTAAAATAGATGAATGGCAAATGAAGTTTCATTAAAACATGAATAAGAACTAATTCTTCCTTCATGATCTCTTCAAAGTTTTGTTGTGGGATTATGTTTTTACCCTTTTTGGGCTTCAGGTTTTGTTCTTTCATTTATCATATACTTTTATGCCTTTCGTTTTAAATTTTATGGCTACTTTCCGTTGTTTTCATATTTTGTTATTTATCACCAATTGACTTATATAAAAGCTCCAACGTGGCAATAGGCGTCCACCCCCATCCTTTTTCCCATCTACAGAGCCTACCCATTTCCCTCCTGCTATCCACCTATCCATCCAGCTCTACCTTCAGTGCTTCAGTCCCGTATCCGTTATCACCTGTCACCTAGGACCGTTAAACCTTTCAATTCAGACTTCCCACGATTACCGTAATTTCAAAGCCCATCGACCACATCTTTGTTGAAGCACCCTCATCCTACGGTGGTCACTAACTTCACTTCTCATGTAATGATACTACTCACTGTTTTCCTACAGTAGTGTGACTCACTGTAGACTCAAACCTCCCTTCCCCATGCAATGAACGCAATCCCTTGTGAGCCATGGGGATCATGTAAATATTTGCCATGACACCAAACCGTCAAGTCCCACTAACTTCACACTTGGTACTGGCAGTGCTGGAACATTGGTGGCCATGTCCGTCTCTCCACAACACCTTTATGCTAAATCGCCATGTCTGGGTTTTGCTTCAGCTTCACAGTCTACTCTGGTCCAGTTTGCATCCATGCTTTAGATCTTGCTTGATTGCTTGACATCCTCCTAGAATTTTCTGTTTATCTTGCCGCTTGTTGTTATTCACCTAAGCTCACAGAACTGGATCACTCTTACCTTGGTTTCTCCGTCTTCTTGCTCCCATGACGTTGCGTTCCAAGAAGATGGCGAAGCGCGCCAAGCGGAAGCCAAGCCGCAGCCCACCCCCGACTCCTCATGGTTCTCCATCGCAATATGCTTCCGATGGCTCCTCTTCAGACGGCAGTAACATCGAGCCAGCGAACGGGCGGGCAGTGACAATGGAGGAGTTTGATGAACCGTTTGATCTGTCTGGAATCCTCCCCGAACTTCGTCATCGCATGGTGGCTGCAGCACCAATGCTGCTTGGGCGTGAGGCGCGTTACGACCCTAAGTTCTTCATGTCTCAGGTGGGCCTCTGCTCCGAAGGTCTGTTGCTTACGCTTTTGCCGAAGGCCTATCCCTTCATCACCGAAGAGCAGATTGTAGCTGTGTGGAGGCCAGGTGGTCAACCAAACCGGTACGAGATCTCGAGGTGTACAAATCTTGTTGAGCGAAAGCAATTTGCGATCCAGTACTTCAAAGTCTACGGGAACAAGCCTGACAATTCGTACTATTCTCTCCGATTCTTGAGGGCGTGCTACGCTACTTTTGTCTATGGTTTACCTGTGAATTGGCTTGCGGAAGCAATGTCACGCATGGCGCTTCGACAGAAGAATCAGCGCCACAATCCCCTAAAGCTTGGGCCGGTGGCGACGCGCTGCCAAGTCAAAGGATTGTGCAAAATCATTGCACAATTGTCGTGCGGGAGCACAGTAGCGGTGAACCTCGACCTTGGGGCATCCACTTCCGGTTCTTCAGTTGCCTTTGCTTTATTCCACTTTGTAACATTCCACTTTCATCTATAATTTGGGAGGACCTGTTTTGAGTCTTTATGTTATATGCTTAAATGTTTCTCGTTTTCTGTCTTTCTTTTTCCACTCTGTATCGACGATGCTCTTTACTTCTAAGGTTTCGTGAAAGTTCTGTCAAATTGGTTTTTTTGGTTTCATCCTTTCACTGTCTCGTCCAGTCTGAACAGTGTTGGGAATGATTCCTACGTAATCAAGATAAATGTACAGGAACAACTTCTCAATCTATTATTTACAAGTCACGTGATTAAGGATAAGATCAGAATTAACAAATTCTATCCCAGACTTTGATTTATTTTAGAAGAGTTTGTAATATGAAGAATGTTAGAGTAGAGCAGAACGATCTTCTGGCCTCGGCTATTTCAATTTTTGGTATGTTCAAGTGGAGTGAGTCATAGGTCTAAATTGATCATCCTCAAAGTCACCGTCTGGTAACTGTTAGTAGTAATTTGCAATTCCTATGGAGTCTGTTCGATTCCTAACCACTATTATTTGCGGACTGTTTTGTTGATTCATACAAGGCGTGTCTTGTATGAATCGTGAGACCACTCTGATACCCGGAGTGGGATTTATTTTGAAATTTCTCAAAAGTAATACATAGCGTTGAGAAGTTCGTGTTGGCAGATTGGGAAGTAGTTATATTTTTTAGCACATTGGAAATGTCGGCAATTTGTGGAAAGAAGTAAAAAATGCAGAGTCCCTCAACTTCAGTCTTCAATGTTCTTCTATTGAATGATACTCGACCAACTTTGCAATGTTTTTAGTAAAAAAAAGAAAGATAGATGTCGGCGTTCGCTTAATCATTTCTGACTTGTGCCTTCATAATTACTTCAGAAGAGTGTTTCTTTGTTTTGATATTTAACGACTTTGCAGTTTGCTAAAAATGAGGGTGGAATATCACGAGCTCAAATCTAAAACACTGCCTCTAGTTTATGGGGCGTTTTCTTCTCTAGAGAATCTACGTACTCACCACGTACAATTAGTTCATCAAGACCTACTAACATCAATGTTTGCAAAACAGCAATTACCTGCAACAAATGGACGCAGACTCCAAACGCACTTGCTGACGCACATGAGGAGGAGTCAGCGGCGGCAAAGGAGGTCGCTAAGACAGAAGCGCCTTTGAAGGAGACACGGATAAGGCACCATGCTGCTTTGGAGAAATTGCGTGAGGAAGACGACGAGGCCTCAGTTGCGCTTCATGCAGCTTATCTTGCACCATCAAAGGAGGCAAAGCAACTCCTACGCAAGGGCGCTCCACTTGCCGACTACGCAAAGAAGGCTGCCGAGGTGAAGTCGTTGGCCACTGACCTTGATTTGTTGCGAGCAGCAGACGCCACTTTTCGGGAGGAGGTGCTGAAGCTCGAGTCCACCTGGGCAACACAGGGTGCAGCACACCACGCGGCGGTTGAAGCGTTGACTCATGCTCAAGCAAAGGTTGCACAAGCACGCCAGCAATCACTCAGACTTTCTACACCGAGCCCAGTTCAGAATGCTACAATGCTTGATGCAAAGACGCAGACTTGACCTATGTACATGTTATTGCAAAAACGAGAACAACGGCGACGCCCATGTAAACTTCCACGACGTCTTCTGTTACGGAAAGACAACGACAACGCCCATGCAAACTAATGTTTGTTCACAATTTGCAAAAAAAACTAATACGGTATATATGGGTTTTTTGGGAACGAACAACAACGGCTACAATGTGCTGCAAATTATAAGCTTGATTGGATGCTTAAATTGTCACATGTGACTTCTAGGATCTAGGAGGACGAGCAAAGTACACCTTGTTTTTATAATTCCCACCGTTTCTGAATTTCTATACCATGCACGTTAAAGTAAGGAAAAATTATGTGCGCATTGGAAATATAGACCAGCTAATTAATATTCGTAACATGGTCTTCACCGTACTCTGTTTCTTGACTCTCTTCTGTACTCCCCGCATACTCTACTGTCCTACTTGGACCATCTTCATCCTCCCATTGTGATGCAATATGATCTTCCGTCGAAGCCGCAGGTGTTGTATCAATAGTGTCACCTGTGTCTAGGCCGTCTTGACGGATATTTGTTTCGGCAATTGGCACCCACCTCCGTCCTTGCCGCACACGTCCTTCGCGCCACTCACTGAGCCTTGCTGCAGCTCCAGAACTGGTCCACGCCCTACGTCGACGTTGAGCCTCCTCCGCAACGTGGCTGGCTTCCGCAGCAGAACAGGCACTTGCCGTTGATTGCTGTGCCATCTTCCTAGCATATCTATGCTGAATATTCCTGTACCAATGTTGATATTGTTGCACTATGATACTTGTTCGATCCTTCGTACCTCCATGCTGCGTATGTGCTTGACTAGCCGCCTTTGCAGCATGATGCGACTTCTCCATCCCTTGGCAGCTCCAGACCGACAAGGATCCATATTTCTCCACAAACCATGCTCCATGCCACACAATTACGTGCTGCATAACCAATCAATATAGCAAGTAACGCCGTCAAATGTTTAACCATAGCCTTGCTTCAAGCAAAACTTGACTGGGACCCCTCGCTCCACATATCCATAGTAGAAAGAAATCACGACGTCCACATCAACCTCCAACTCACCATGTAGTGTGTAACATGGTTTTCTCCGAATGATTTTAAGAAAGCCTTTCCAAATTGATCGAGCTTCGCCTTCCAAGCTCCTCGTTGCTCCGCTGTTAGCACAAGCCCAGTGAGGTATGGTTGTAGTTCTTCCAAGGCTTCCCACACCTGAAAACGGTTCCTTCGTGCTTGACCATTCTCCAGGTGGTTATTCTTGGACATGACCACATCTTTCCATGCCCTATCCTGATTTGACCAAGAGCTAGGCTGGAAAAGCCTGCTTGCTACTACTCCGCTCAAGCTCGGCTTCATCACGACGTTACCTGCTTTACCAGACAGTTTTTTGTCCTACCTCAGTTGGCAATTCCCTCCCTCCACCCCAATAGCAGACAAAGACTTCTCCATAGACTCAATCGCCACGGCCCTCCTCTCTTCGTTTTGCATGTTCCATACAAAAATGAAATGGAGATGAAGCAATTTCTCTACCATGCGAACCTGTGCATGCATGGTACACATGTGTGTTCTTGATAGAGGAATTGGCAGCACCATTTTCCACCGAGGGTGAGTAGCGGCATCACATGGTTCTCCTTGGATTCCGCTTGCAAATAGTCCACCCTGCCACTTACCTTTCTCTCGACTTGCATGCTCACGATGTGCCGCTGAAGCATTGGCACACTTCTTCGGTTGCTCTCTAACCTGTTCACAATAAATGCAGTTCATTTTGCTGGAGGGGCCATGCTGAAGTCCGTGCATGCACTTGATAGTTTTCATGTCTGCACTCATGTGCCATTCCACGATGAAAAATCCAACACCATCCCCACACAACTCTTGACCATTGCTCTGTGCTTCTATTACCTCTGGGAACTTGGTTTTTTTAAAAACCCAGTCAAGCACATCAAATGACTCCTTAACGACTTGGAAGCATGCAATTGGCCATATCTCCTGCTCTGACTGCACTGAGAAATATCTGTCATCATTCTTCTGGATCGCTGGATCGAGTGCCCGGTTCATCAACGTTAAGCTGACACGCTCGTATTTCTTGCCCTGTTGAACTTCCGCTTCGTCCAGCTTCAGCACAAAGATAAGCGGTCCACCATTGCACTCTCCAACACTCTGAAGCACTGTCAGAAGTTTACATTAAAATTTTTTCATTTCACTTTTTCAATAGTAATGCAAAAGCATGACTACAAAGTAATTGAATAATCTGATATTTAAATTTTAAATGTTGCTTTATATCCCTTTACACACATTGACTCATGCATTTCATAATCACATACCTTATAAATCATAAAATTAGAACAACAAGACCCTCTCTACTGTTGGTAAGTCAACTTCTACTTATCTACAACTGGGCAGCACTGCAAATATGGAAATGGCAGAATCTATACGTTGAAATGAATGAACAGCTAAGTTGAGTTGACGCAGCAAAGTACCTTCAACAGTGATGTTGTAAAATAGAACCATAGATCGTTGAACAACTTTGAGGTCCACAAACAAATTATTCTTGCTATGAAGGATGACCTCCTTTGCTGGCGTTATCTCCTTCTTCCCTTGACGAACTGCTGGAATCACACGTCTACCCTCAATATTGTAGTACTCGCCGATGAATTGAGGCAACTTAGCATTCATATCTTGTCGCAAACTAGCTAGTCGATGTGGAGCAGGCAAAATGCTCGCGGTCATACCAGGACCAATCAACCCAATCCGGTTCTTCAGTGTTCGATAGATCGCCTTGTATCCTCGATGAGTCACCCCTGCTCCATCACATGCGTCCAGCATGGCATCAGGCCCCACACTGTCGCCAATCTTCTGGAGAACCTTCTTCGCTACACCGGCGCTTGCTTGGCTCATTCTGGGTTGGTCAATAAGCGCATTTGCTTCACCTTGAGATAGCATGCTGGCAACGGCTGCAGCAGTTACACCTTGAGCACATGAATCTCCCATCAGCCGTTTCCTGGACCCGCCAAGTCTATTACTCGTTTGCACGCTCTCAACGATAGATGGTTGTAATTGTGCTCTCACCATGGTCCTGCGACGCTTAGCATGTCCTGACCCACTCGCAAGCTCGTGTAGGCTCTTCATTCTCTTCCGGACCCGTTCCCAATAACCAAGAGGGGTCTTCACCATCGACCTACATTTTTTTCCGACCCTATCATAATCAGCTTGGCATTTTTTAAGTTTCTTTTGGAGCACCCGCACCTCCTCTTGGCATCGTAAGCCCTCTGCCCCCACAGTACTTTCCGATTGAGTTAGCAACACCTTCAACTCTAAGACTGCGGACTCCAGTGTTTTCACATTACTTTCTAGCTGCTGACGTTCCTCTATGTGACATGCTTCAGCAGTGGACATGGTCCTCATTTCTACGTGGAGTTGATTACATTGACTTCGCAGCTGCTGTATCTCATTCTCGTAGCCTCTCACTCTTTCTTCTAACAATGTGACGGTACTCTGCAATGATTCAGCCATTGGCCTCCACCGCGTGCTTCCATCACTGTTCAAACTAGCAATCTTTAGGCGCTTTGTATAACCCAACATTCCACTCTCACCATGGCACAGGAACTCTAAATATTGTTTGGTAGTCTTGAATTCCGGCGGAGAATTGGTCGCAGGATCTGGCGGGTACAAGCTCCCATCAACCCACAGATCAATATGTGTTTCGCCTGCTGCTCTCCGTGTAGGGAAACTAGAACGACTCACTTGCTCTTCAATTATCCTCCCCTTCCAAATGACCGGAGTATATTTCTTGTCCATCGAAATCTGCACTGCATGATTACCAGGCACTATATTCGTCACATCTCTCAAGGCCATCCTGCTAAATCAACTACTACTCACACTCAACCTCGCTTCACAATTCATGCAGCAAACTAGCGCCCCCTGCTGAATGACGTTCATAACGGTCTGAACTAGTCCACGCGAGCTACCCCCTCCACAAGCTCTCCCGCCCAAATCGGCACAGTTGGCTCATACACCTGGATTTGCCGCCAGTCTGTCCCTAAAGCTCCGCACACTATATTCTTTGTTTACACATTTCTTTATTTCCAACCCCATCATGACCATGACCCTATCTCCTCGCAGCATTGGCCACGGGTGACTCCATGTAAGCCCACGGCCCAGAACTAACCCATCCATCATTTGTTTCAGAGCATGCGGATGCTGACACATTGGGAGCTGCCCGTCCCTCAAAGCACACTGCCCGCCCTATAAGTCAACTAATATGTGCTGCCCGGACCCGCCTTATAGGGCCCTCCCATGAGCCGAAATTGTTTCTAATGCAACAAAACACTCGCAAAGAGATCCTTCGTGCGATCCTTTTATAGCAATGGTGATAGACTTGAAATGCACGACTCACGGAATTTAAGGTCTCGTATCTTGAACTTGTTTCACACTGTGAACTAGTGGACACGTATCGCGATTCAAGGTTCCCACTTGATTAAGACTACGGTGATTGACAACTTAGTGACCTAGAAGACATTTATAGGTGAGTAGTGGCTACGATTAAATGACTCTATGTAGGGTTGATGGTCTAGATGTACCTCCAGAGTGGACAAGGGACAATCTCTCCACTCCACTTTGGCATGATTGATTAGTGACAATTTGGTTTGCCTATAATTTGATTCCGATCTGGAGAAGATATCCCTCAACATCACAGGATACCAATGTAATGATGAATCGAACATGGTATACGCGGAGTAGATCCTAAATAAACGACAAAATGGATATGTTAGAAAGTATTTTGTTTTGCACCAGAACAATTACAACAAGTAGTAGTTGTGATTAAGAAGAGGTTATGAAATTCCTAATAAGCATATCCGGCTTCGACCTTTGGAAATGCTCTTATGTAAAAAAATTTAGAACATGGAACAGAGCTATGAAATGAAATGAAATCCGGGAATACTGAATCTCGTATTGTAATAAAAAGAGGATGTTACTTAAGACTATGATACTCATACGAATGTCTTATACCAATTAAGAAATAAAACACCTACTTATAATTCAAAATTTGTAAATACTGATTCTTTGTTGAACGCAGTTATTGAGAATATTTCTAGATGGCTTCAATAGATAACACTATGCTCACAAAAAAATGGGAGATAATGATAGACGTGAAAACAAATCCCGCTCAACGATTCGTCGTTTTCAATTATGTTCCAGAATTCACTTTCCAAACGCAAAACATCGGCTCTCACTCACTCTTAAGACTTCATACATTCTCTGCAAAAACAAAAGGACATTGGGAATCTGGTAGGTTAAATGAGAAATATAATATGATAAAAGTAGTATGTTATAGAAATTTATGTCTCCATGCTGCACTGCTTGAACTTGTAATTGCAACATATTGTCAGGAGGAAAAGTCTCCTTATTATAGAATTGTATATGAAATCTATTTGTTGTTGAAGTTTTGTCAAATAGTCATCTTGTTTCTACAACAATCTTATCTAGGTAACAGTTTTTATGATGCAGTAAACACTTCTCAAAGGATTACACATTACTACCTTATTTGTTAACTATGCAATATGTTTTTTTGTTTTTAAACATTTACACTGCAAAATGGAAAAAAAAAAACTAGGAAAAAAAACCATACAATTGAAAAAATAAAAAATAAAAAGTTGGGTACAATTAGTACACATGAGAAACATATGTGCTTCACAACTTCGAAGATGTTGTATGATAATTTCTCATAGTGTCTATTATCGATGTAAAAATAACAGATTAGCCCAGCATAAAGGCATTATAAGTCAGATAATAAGAATTTGCACTCACAATTTTTATGAGGTTTGAATTCGACGTCTTTTATGGCGACCATCAGGAGCTTCGCCCCAAACAGTGGATCTCTTTTCTTGTCGAGTTCTAGAGCCAAGAGTTTCAATGCTTTGTAATGCTGACGCATTCTCAAAATCATTTAACACACACTAGTAGAAAACTAGACTTAAAAGACGTAAGAAATGACTTGCTGAGGAGTCATTCAAGACCGGTAAGACACAAAAGTGACAGACCAGCATCCTATTACACCCGCCGAGTCATTCACAGATATCAGTCATTTGGGACCAGTGTCTTCATCCGGTAAACGCCACGTGTGCAGTCCTTCCACATGCACATCACTCCACCTTCATACATCAATTCCCCCATCCCATCTGAGGCCCTATTAACCACCCCTCATCCCCTTCTCAACCACCCATCCAAGCTCCTTAGTAAATTTTTTATTTCAACAATAAATTGTCTTTGTAATTTTACAAACTATATATAATGGATGATTGCATTATTTTACAATTGATTTATTACTAAATATTATTTCAAACAAATGAGTGTGTTCTTAAGATTCTTTTCATATGAAGAGTTGTGTAGTTTGAATATAACAAAATGTAATTAATCTTCATTTTTTGAATTTATGATCTTAATTTTTTAATTTTGGCAAAAAAATAATGTCAACCTTCAATATGTGATTTTTAATTTTTAGTTTAAGATTTTTAATCTTGAATCTATAATTTTTAATCTTGAACCTATGATTTTTAATCTTCATTTTTTATTTTTAATTTTTCATTTTCAATCTTCAATTTTTAATGGATACATTTTACAAGAAGCTCTAAACTTTATTCAAATCCATATGTGACTTATGCTAAGTACTTAATATTTACTTGTTCAAGAATTGAATTTAGATTTACTTGTTCAAGACTTGAATTTAGATTTACTTGTACCACAATTGAATTTAGATTCACTTGTTCAAGAATTGAAATTAAATTTGTTTGTTCAAAAATTGAATTTAAATTTACTTGTTCAAAATTTACATGCTTACTCATAAGGATTTCAAAATTATATACGTATTCAAAATCTCCGGTCCATGGCCAAATATCTAAAAAGAAGTCAACAATACATATGGTCTATTACTCGCGTAGTCATGAATTGACCACTTCTATATCTCCATATCTTTGAATTTCTAACTACTTTAACTTTTGTGCCGCCCTTAAGATGCCCTTGAAAAACGTGATGCCTCTTTTACTCTTGATACCGCACGCACTATTTTGCATAAACAAGCATACTTATAATTTTGGGATGGATTTCCTCAAGGGCTATTAGATGAACTCCTCAATTGCTCAAATTGGAGAACTGTGGAGCAAGTTAGAGGTGTTGGAGTGGCAATGTGAAGTCTTATTTGGCATTTAGAGGGCTGTACCTTTGAGTAGCCATAGCTGGGATATTTGAGGTCGGATTTGAGCGTGTGTAGACTTTGTAAGTTCTGAAAGTGACTGACTTAGTAAAGTAACCCACACCATTTGATAATTCTTTTTTGGTGTTACTTTTAAGCGTTTCCCTTTGCCTAAACCCGTACACATTTGAAAGGAGAGAACCTCTTATCCAGTGCTATGTAGTATAAACAGGGTAATTTGTTCACTAACTTTAGATGTGTTGTAATCAAAACTAAACAAGATGATCAACAATGTTTTATTTTTATTTTTTGATTTTTGATTTTTTTTTATTTTTTTGGATTTTGCAATATAATGAGCATTATATGTTAACAAGAACTGAGGACAAATGCCTAGATTTCAAGGATTACAGGTATTGTTTTTGCATTCTATACCATTTTGTAGATGTGTATATTACTCTCCACATGTATATTAATTCAGACAGTTAATGCAATATGAGGTTGAGTACATTAGACTAAGCTCTCCACGGTGCCATCTAGCCGACTAGGACCTTCTCTACCGTAGTCAGCGGCAAGCTGGCTAGAATTTATTTAACGGTAAGGCAAACAGTTACATAACGGTAAATAATCTACATTGTTTGCTTATCTTGTTCTAGTATAACTTTTAAGGTGACTGTTTTGCAAACCTCATACGCCTAGTGCATATGATGGACAACTTACCCAAATTTGTGTAGTGTCGAAGGAACAAGTTCTCCTTCAAACGCCGCTTAGGACAAACAATGAATGTAATACAGGATGGAAAATTTGTTTCTTATATCTATTTCTAATTCGACATTTTGTAACATTCTATCAATGTGAATAGTTTTTTCCACTTGTATAAAAATAGGGACATAAATGCAATATGTAGGTTAAGAACACTAGGCTAGGCTCTTCATGTGGGCGGCTAGCAGACTACGACCCACTCAGGACTTCATGACCGTGACTACTCTTGTGTTTGGAAGAAGGATTTGAGAGTTGTGCGGAGCCCTCAGAGAACTAGTCACAAATGAGACAAGTGCAACATTGCCATCTTCTTGGCGGCTCGCCAACTGCGGCTTTCTCTCAACTCCTTTGATTTCACAAATTGAATTGCGGAGGGTATCTTTATTTTTTCAAGAATCTGTAGGTTTTCAAGGTTAAGATATAGAATTTAGGATTTAAGGTTTTTGGTCTGCCATTCGCTGAGGGTATCAGCCGTGAAAGTGGTACGTGGATGTTCAAATTTTCATCTTTTTTATACAATTCACGCATAATATTTTATTTCCTTGTAAGCAGAATGCATTTTTCATTATATATTTTACTTTTTTTTCTGAAAAATTCAAATGAAAGACATCAAATGCACATTTATTGTTGATACAATGTTCTCCTAAGTTGTCTTGTATTAAGCGTTTTGTCCATAATTACTTAAATATTCTTTCATTTGAAAAAAATTAAATCAACAAAAGTCATAGAACCTGCCTTCTCTCCATGGTTGCTCTAGCCTCCAATTCTTCACACTCAAGTTCAGGGTGCTCCAACATGCTCCAACAAATTACCATCATTATTTTGCCAACATTTTAAAAGACTTATCTATTGCGGGGCGGATATGTTGATTTTAAAACTTGTTTTGGATAGGGTTAATTTTACCTTGACCTTTCTATGAACAAGTTGGTTTTGAGCTTACCAATTTTAGAGCAGGTTGCATTTTATTTTGCCTTTCAATTTTTTGGTTTTTGGACGTGGATGGACAAAACTTCATGAAAATCAACCCTCTCTATCATGACTATTATGATTACTTGTTCCTGGAGTTGCCCCAGTGTGCATGTAGTCGAGGCTCCACTCCGTATTCTGACATTGTACCTACACTAAGGTAGAGACACCCATTGTCGATCACTTAAGCGATTTTGCCTACATAATTTAGGTGTAATAGTGGGGTTGTTTTTCTTGCATAGAGAAATAAGGTCCTGAAGGTATGAAGATTTTTTTTAATTTTTTTGAGCAATATGGAAATTACCATGAATTTTAGAAGCAAAAAGAGGTCTAAAACCAGTACACAGTCAATAGACTCCCAAGAAGCTGGTAAAGGAAATACTGAAAACCAAAAATTAAAAATGGCACCAATCGTGCAGAGATGTCACAAGTGGCTGTAAGAAATCATACTCATGACTGTGCAGGGTGGTACTTAAAGTCGACCACCTGGTAAAGCAAAAGTGGGAACCGCTGGAGCTAGTCTCCTAGTGCATGGACCCTAAACCTGTGCGAGGGAAACCCTACGCTCAACAGAAGTGTGCTGGTACGATCAAATCTCCCGCTCAAACTTTCGCTCCCGCCCAAGCAACGGTCATCGCAAACGAATCTGCTCTGCTCCGTGTTCGCGGCTCGTCCCCTCTGCTCGCTTGCGCGGTCAATTTCTGGCACGTATTGTGAGTTCTATGGGATTCCTCTGCGGAATTCAAGCGGAGGGTGCTGCGATGCTTGAGGGATTGGTGAGGGCCAAACTGGGTGATTGACGAGTGGGAATTGCTGCGTACGCCACAAGAGTGGGTCCTGTGGTGGCGAGTGCAGCGTAGATGATACGCGAGTGACAAACCTCAAGATCGGCTGATGCGGTCTAGTAAGGTTTGGAGCGAGATTGCTGCTCCTCCCTTCGATGTAGGGCTCATCGGGAATTTGACGGAACTGCTGGCTTTGAGTTTGTTGCCCTTGTGCCGTCTCCGCCGCCCTCGTCGACTGGAATTGGGCCCTCTCTGTTGCGACGCTGAGCTCGATTGCCGCTGCATGGGCCCGCTCAGACTCCACGCGAGCCCGTGCCTGTGAAGCGGCTATAGCTAGCTCCGCCTTGAGCCTCTGCGCCTGCTCACTTTCCGCAGCCTTCGCGGCTCTGGCCGATGCAACCTCCACAGCGCAGGCAGCTTTGAGGGCACGAGCTTCCTCTCGTTCAGCAAACTTGTGGGCGCGGGCCTCGGCGACTTCAAGCGTCCGAGCTTCTTTCGCCACTCGAGCTTCCTCTCGTTCAGTTTCCTTCCGTTTCCGTCGCTCTTCTTTTTGAACGCGTCCTTCTTCTTTTTGTCTGGCAGCCTCTGCTTTCGTATCCTTTAATGCAGCTGCTGCTTGTATATACTGATCCGACGTCAACATTATGGACTTACTGAAGTCCTCAATCGGGTCTCTATTGCGTGCATTAACCCTGCATGCCACGGTTGGCAGTGTCAAAAATTGCGTGATGGAGCTTACTGTATCAGTAGTCGCCTCAAACCTGACGACCTCGTCTACAGCCGTGGGGTCGGTGGGATCAACATCGACGAAGAAGTGCACGCAGTCTGAATATGGGACTTCGGCAAATTCCGCCTCAATGTCAGCATGCTGCACAACGGGTACGTTATTATCATGATGCCCCTCGTCTTGACTTGCGGAGTCCATTTTGTTGCAGTAGCCGGTGTGTGCTGACCTGCTCCTGTCGGGCACTCAGCTTGTTGTGTGTCCAGTAAAGGGTCGCATGTGTCCATGCCAGGCTCGATGGGTCGATACGTTGCAGGGGGACCCATGTGCGCTTTCACTGCATTGGAATCCAGGGGCCAAATCCCAGTAGCGCTGAATCCCTTCCGGATGTTGATATGACTTAGAGCCCGCCTCAGCGCTAGTGAAACCCACTGCGCTAATGTATCCTTAGCAGCTGCTTCGTTTAGGTGTCTGATGCTCCAAAAGTTGCGGTACTCTCGAAAGTATTGCTTGAACGGTTTGAAAACTCCCACGTCTAATGGTTGAAGTGCATGTGAAGTGTGTGAAGGAAGCGTCAACAAATCGAGGCCTGCGGCACTTGCTTCTTTAATCGCATCAAACGTCAGATGACTGTTATGTCCATCTAGGATTAACAGGTGCCGATTATTGGAGGAGATGCCACAGTCCCTTCTCACACTTGCAATAAAGTGTGAAATCCAAGCTGAAAACAGGTAAGATGTCATCCAAGCTTTTTGTTGCATCGCCATAGTAGCTCCAGGCTCACATTTCTCTATGTAATTCTGTCTGAAACGCCTCCCACGGAAAATGTAGAATGTTGGGATAGAGGATCCCGATGCATTGATACAAACTAAAACAGATAACCACTCCCGCTGATTTGGCACAATGCTATGTACCCAACGTGCCCCTCTTTTAGCAATGACAACTGCGCCACCATTTCTCCCAGCTTGTGCCCCAGATTCATCCCAGTTCCATATCCTATCAGGTGCGTATTTGTGCAAATCATACAACTCCTGTAGATTTTCATAAAAACTGCTCACATTCTCCTCGCATACTCCTCTCGCACGTGCTGACTCAAGTGCTTGTGAAACGCGCAGGGTCAATTCAGGGTGCCTCTTCTTCCACTAGCGCATCCAGCCCTTTCCCGGGATGCCTTCCCGGAATGGTGTCCATCTCGACTGTGTAATTTCATACACCTTCATTCGAAGGGCCGTGGGCGATAAGCCAAATCCCGGATCACACATCTGCAACAAGTAGGCCACTAGATCTTCCTCCTCAGACGGACTCAATACGATAGGCGGTCCCCTCTTTCTACTTGTACGAATCCCATAACACCACTCTCGGAACGTAGAATAGTGTATGTTGTGCATAATTGCAGCCTTTCTCATACTATGTCCATCGTCATATGCAGCAACTACCCGCTGCAAGTCTTCATCAGTCCACTGGCATTGCCTACGACATGGTACAGTTGATGTCCACCTTGAGTCAGTGCGCAGGCAAGGGCGAGTTGCATTTGGGTCACCAGGCGCGTACGGCCCTCTCTGTTGCGAAAGCTGGCCCCTGCGCTGACGTCGACCCGGCCCTCGGCGTTCTCCAGTGGCTGGTGGCGGATTCGCGTGTAGGCGGACGCGGGGTGCTTGGAACGCCGACTGACTGCTTCGCCGGAGCCCTGCACGCGGCGTCGACTGCTGTGCGGAGTGATGGCCTGACCAAACGCGGCCTCGACCCTCGACAAGCGCTGCAGGCCTTCCCCCTTTAGCTCCGGAATCCTCTCCTAGAACCTGCCGACCCCCCCCTTCTCCCAATTTGCCGTTGCTCCTGTAACACTTGTAGGTCGCTGTAGTCCATGAGCTGCGTCCCGATAAGAACCTCGTCGTCTCCACTCCCGAAGTCGGATTCTGCGTCTGCATCAGAGTCACTGTACTCCAGTTCGGAAAAGCGACCTGCGTCAATGTCATGCAACGGGAATACATCGTCATCCACTCTATGGACTCAATCATGCTGTCTGCGACGGCTTACATCGCCACTGCACCCTTCCCCCATGACTTCTACCTGCAACTCGAAATGCTTCACAGAGTGTAAATCGAATGCTAGCTAAATAATTGGAAGCGAAACTGAATGGGAAATGTGCTTCGTAGCTTGAAGGCTGCCCCTGCTTTATAAGTGTGCTCTGATTGTCAAGAAGTGCTATCCTGCCCCATGATCTCGAAGGAACTAGAAACCGTTAATTCAAGACTCCAATTTTGTTCACCACCGTTTATAGAAGTCAAATCTGCAACCACCGATTCCTGTCTCACTAAACTTGGATTACCACTTGCATGCATATCCAATTTCAATCTAAAATCACACCATTCTATAAACTGCATGCCCCATTTCACAACCACGCCGCCATTTTAATGAGTTAGTCCACCATATGCCATGCTGTGAATCATGTGAATGCATTCCAAATCACCAAAAATTATCTGACGCCTACTATTCTGGAGACAGATCATGCATGTGACGGTTACCATGTAAATGTAGTTCACGGGTATGGGGACCCGGTCGACAATGGGTGTCTCTACCTTACTTCCACCTGGGCTCGGTTCAGGGAGGACCTTCTATTTGGAAGCTCACGGTAAAGGGGACACTGGCCCCTTCTTTTGCAGCTGTTCAGGCAGCTGAAGCCAAGTCCCCTCTGTTGCAAGGTGAGAACGTCGTGGCACTATGGGTCCATACTAAGGTTGCACTACCTAAAAGCGCCCCCTGACCCAAAAGCGCTCTGTCCGAATCTCTTGATTGTAAAAGGACAGATGTACCTCATTTGTAGAGTGCGCATTTGGATGAAATCTTACTTAGCAGTTTGGAATTTTGTATAAAATTCAGAAATGTGAATTACATGTTGCAAATTTTTTCAATCCTCGTGGAAACCTATTTTGAATGTGATCATATTTTTATTTCGAATTTACTACTGCTAAAAATAGGTCAGGTCGCTTAAGTTGGTGCTTTTAGGACACTCAACCTTAGTCATTACCAGGATATTTGAAAACTGTGCGATGTTGGAGGCACTTACATTCGACTCATCAATTGCCTTTCAAGTTACATGGATTGAAGTAAATACACCTGAAGTGTAAGCCCAGAATTGAAATGAATTCAATCTTAATGCACATATAACTTAATTCTACTCATTGCGATCTACTGTAACCTCATTTCCCGCACTGTAAAAATCATGAATATTCTTTGACACCCTCACTTCTGTACTGAACTATACAACAGAATTGAGCATCAATCTCGATTGGAAGAGACGGGTCACTGTAGTTTGATTTCCATATGCGCTGCAAGTATACTGCTCTAGGATGGTGCGAAGAATTGATTCGTTCGGGAGGGCCGTGAATTCAGACCACATTGGCTTTAGGTGGGTTCAATCTCAGCGCATTTATCATATTTGACGCCTTTCCTCTACATCGGTGTCTTCTGCACCAACCTCGGCCGTACTCTGTGAGCATTGTCTTGAGTGTGCAATGCGAGACCGAGTAGATGGAAGTCCCATGTACGATCACGAAGCGACAGGTGTGGGCCTTTTCCGAGTAAGTCTACGAAGCTATCAATGATGTTGCAATGTCGGCTCCAGCCGAGGAGGTTTTCCTCAATGTCTTGAGGAAGCCCAGATTTCTGTACGCCCTTGCAGCGGACGCTGTGTACCAGCAGAATTTTGGAGTATGGATTGGGCTGGAGAACGAAACCATCATTCAGAAAACAACCACATCTGTGAATCCTAAACTACAAGCTCACAGTCCCCCTCCTGCACACAAGGGCCGATGCTGGACGAAGGAGTAGTAGAGATAGTAACGAGTTTGCCTACTCCGATGGCGACGAAGAAGACTCGCTGGGGATACTCGCGTCAAGTGTGCCGGACAGAGGTCTAAATCATCACATAGAGGCAGACTTTTGAAAAGCTCGCATCGGCGCTTTCAAATCTTCTTTGGAGCAATGGTCATGATACTTTCGCGCAACTACTCCCCTCGCCCGCACAAACCCCCCCACCCCCCTTCCTTGTTCATTTTTGCTTATCTATGGTACACATTGTCCAACATATGCAAACGCCACACCTTCGTCCTGAATCCCCTGCACCCCCGTCGAATTGTGCCAACATCAGCTTCCTGCAACTTGTTTGATGACCATGCTGCACACGTCACAGGGTATGTACGGAGAAAAGCCCCACTCCAAATGCCCCTTACACGATAGCAGCTGCAAACATATGTCTCAGAATACACTCCAAACATACGTCCGGGAATACACGCTCATTGTCACAAGAACATGCAAAGGGACTGATTTACAATAAAATCTGAAATAAATTTTTCATAGCCCATCAACATATTACTCAATACAACAATGATGCATACAAATAGAATATCCAATCCAATTCCTAGTGACATCCATGCTCAACAAAAGGGAACTAGAAAACTATAAAACCACCGATATCCAACCGCTGAAGTAATTCCGGGAAAAACACCACATGACAAACTTTATAAGACCCACACTTGCTACTATTATAGCCCCATATATCCTACTCTCCCTCACAATCCATCTATCAACCCTCAAACTTGCCAACCATAAAACATCTTAACAACCGACCCTACTAAAATCATTTGAAAAGCACCCAAGAACTACTCCCTTACAAACCTCAGGCCACACAGACCTCAGTGCTCGAACAGCAATTGGTAAGGGCACCGGACAGCCACAGACAAGGGCAAGACCCGGTGCCGGGAGTAAGACAAGGCTTGGAACCAATGGGCTCCCATGGTTAAGACAAAGTCCCTTTTGTTTTTGACGTCGGGCTAATTCGAGTGATGATAAAAAGTCATACACACGAAATTCTCGAAGTAACTCGGGGTTATATATGAGTAGCATTTATTTTGTAAACTCTATCCAAAGAGTCGCATCGAACTGATCTTAAAAGAAAATCAACTTTTAATTTCTAAGTCCAATCTCATGACAACAGCACATTTGATTGCCTGGTGACCGCACAGTTGATCGCCGTCGGTAACTCAAACAAAAACAGCAGCTAACTTCAAAGCAACGCACCGTAATTATTCTGTCAACATTCCGATCATGCTCCAAAGCTTCTCAAGTTGTGAAAGATTCTCCACAGCCACACTGACCTTTGGAATTAGGATTAATGAAAACAAACTCAGACCTGTACAACAGAACAAGACATACTGATAAGCTACTGAAACATGATTATCAACAGACTTAAGTCTGTGAACTAAAAACCCAGTAATAAATCTCCAAGCGAGCAATGGATTGTGCGGTTATAGCCAGCGTCATAAATCATAATTCTTACTTCAATCGATCTTCGACATAATCCATTTTCGTGCCAACAACGTGCATCAGTGCTCGAGGGTCTATTAACACCTTCACGCCTTTATCTTCTATTATCTCATCGAACTTGCCCTTATCGTCTGCAAAGTGAAACAGGTAGATTTGTTTATCACTGAAGTATATTTGAGATCTCTTCAATAGTTAAAATACAAAAACCTTGAAAACTTACTCACGGAATTACTGCAACATGATCCTCCATACGATTCCACAAACAGTGATAAAACAAATGAGGGCAGAAATGACATTTCTCAAATGAAATAGTCAATCCCAATCAACGCAAACAGATTAAAGTTGAAACGCTAACAGACTAAACACGTTAATCAACAGAACGAATGATCCTCTTGTTAGATAATAGATTCATGAACTGCAGCCAATATCAGAAACTAAGGCCACTAATAAAGTTGATAAAAAAATAAAAGTGGCAACCGAACCCTTGTCCTTATAAAATCCAAGTTAGTACTCTGCATGACCACATCACTCTGACATTGTATGAAGAATTGACAATCTCGTTTCAACCTGAAACCTAAATTCTAGATTCCAAGTGCTCTCAGCTCTCATAGATAAAGCATAAGCGATAATTTGTTGGCAGACTTTACCTCAAATTGAAGAGGAGACTGCATGTGGAAGAAGAGAGGAGTAAACAGAAAACAAATAGAACTAAAAAGGTGGAACGGAGGTATGATACAGATCTTGCGGGACAGGAATTTCTGAGAGATAAAAGTCTTGAGACACAGATGGACGGAGAAATGTGTCTACCACACTCTAGATCAATTTGATCACCAGTTAAGTAATTGCGTCATTGGGCATTGCACCGTAGGATCCTCGATATCACCACAGACAAACAACAGACATTCAAAGGATATTATTTTTTCAATACCGGTAAGAGACTGTCGTGCCTCGCTCGCGGAATTCCTGGGCCAAGCTCGGGGACTTTTACCTCTGTCAAGTTGCCCTATTCATAATTTACATATTTACGTTTATTTTTATTTGTCCTTTTAAAAACTTCTACAAATTATAAATTTTTGTCAACAACATTCATCAGTTTCATGAAAACAAATGTTTCAAACGTATCTAATTTGGTACTTAATCACGAATACGAACTTTCTTCTATGCAAATTTAACAATCACATGCAACATTCAACAAAGTGGAAAAAGATGCAAGAAGGGCGGAGAGTGAAAACCACAAGAGCTCGAGGCATACATTGCTGTTGAATAGGGTCCAAACTAGGGCTGAATTAATCTATCAATCAAATTGCAGCTAGGGTTTCTTCGCGGCTAAATTACGCTTATGTGCCTCATACACGTCCTCAATCTAAAATCGACAATTGAGACGACATATCATCTCTAAAGGTTCAGCCACACCCTTCCCTGCAACCCAAATTAGCATAAAAGCAAACACGAGACGGACATATCTGTAAAAAGCTCTCACCTAAGAAATAGACGGCACCTCTCCATCCAAACCAAAGACAGAAAAGCAAACACGAGAGAAGAGAGGAAGAACCTCACCGGCGTAGTTAAGTGTGTACGAAAGGCCATTGCAACCGCGCACTTTGACGCCCAAACGCAAATACTCTTTCTGTCTGTGGTCCAACAGCTTCCGAATCTTGTTCGCCGCAGCCTCCGTAAGCGCGAGCGCCTGGCGCCGCGCCGATGAGGAGGAGGTGACGCCCGCCTTGGCAGCCGCCGCGTACATCGCTGCGCTTGCTCCCACTGATCCTTTTACCCTACGGTTTTGTCACCGAGTACTTCCGCAAATCGCCAACACCATCCTTCACGCAACACTTAGCAAGCAAGCAACAACAGTTGTGTCCGCTTAAATCAACGCTGTCACTTAGAGCATCCCCAGTGAGGCCTGAACCGTAAACCTGTAATCGGAAAGATGTAGAAAGACGTGAATTGCGGTTCAGGCCAAGTCTGTATTCGAGCTTGTAAGTCTGTAATTTACAGGTCGAAACCTCATTTTGGAAGGTTTTTTGGGGCAAACCTGTAAATTTGTAAACGGATTTGGAATGTTTTGCTTCGGAAAGGCACTCAGGTACTGGGAATGCTCTTACTCACTCACCCAGTGACTGGTATGAGCATCCCCAGTAGTCTTGTAAGAGCATCTCCAGTAAGCTGTAAACCTATAAGCCTGTAATTATGAGAACATCGTTCTCCCAAACCTGAGTGCCTTTCCAAAACAAAACATTCCAAATCCGTTTACAAATTTACAGGCGTTTCCCCTACTGGACTAAACCGCAATTCATGTCTTTCTACTTCTTTCCGCTTTCAGGTTTACAGTATAGGACTAGTGAAGATGCTCTAAGAGTTTAGCAACAACAACAAAAGTTCACTTAGAAGAGATGACGCTGCTCACAGTATACAGATGTTGCAAAAGAGAACTTGTAAGTACGTTGAATTAGAAAGAAGAATTTTGTAAAGAAAGGAAATGGTTTATTAATGCAATACTTCAACCGAGGGTTTTGCTGAAAAAGCTACTATAACACCATAGCAGGTTGGTTCTTGAATAATTTTAAGTATAAAAACGAACAATCTGAAAATTATCGATATAAAAGAACAAAAATAGAATAAATTAGTTTTAGCAATATTTTGTTAATTCTAAGCCCTTTAAGGTCATTTTTGCTGTTTTTTTGCAACCTTATTTTTTCAAAATTATTATTATTTGTTCCGCAATGAACAAACCTGCTATGGTGTTACGGTATCTAGGCATGTGGTTACCATCATGTTACCACCATTTTACTCCTTCTTTAGTGATGGTTCTATCACTACTAAAATTAAAAGAGTCATAAAGCAATTAGCATATATTCAAATCATACAAACAAGGTATTTGTCTTATAGCCCTAGTCACGTTGTTTCCAAAAAAGTAAAGAAAATCACTATGCAACAAACAATAAAGCAGATACAAGTGACTAAAGGTTAGAATTTCAATGTTTTATATTTCCTTCATAAAATATTTGAATATTTTAAGTGATGTATACATATTGTAACCCATTTTCAACTGTTTTCAAGAATCCTAGGACTTATACTTGTCTTATATTCCAAAACTTTAGGATAAAATTTACCTTATTAAGTTTTTAAAAGACACCATGAGTTATGCTTTCTTGTATTCCAAATAATTGAGAAGCATGGAATAATTACTAAAATTGTAAGAGTTAAGTGGTCTACAAATTTAATAGAAACTAATTTTGCTATCATTTCATTTTTAGTTACTTTTTTTCATTGAACTTAGAAACCATAAAGCTCTAATACGCCAACTATAAAGAAACCACCTAGTTCTTTCATGTCTATTAATTATTTCATGTCTTTAAATAAGATGTTTAATTGAAACTTATTGTATCTAAGTCAAATATTGGATGCCTTATGTTACACCCTCAGAGGACCTTGAAGCGACACTAGAGTCAAGGGATGGCAAAGAAGTAAACAGCAACAGCAACTAGGATTCCTAGGAGATTATTGAGGATAGAGCAGCGTATAAGGTCGGGGACAACCGAGGAGCAGTCAGTCGTTGTATTAGGTTGTAGTACTGTAGCTCGACTCTAGACACTATGATACTTGCTCCTTTTTTGTAATACAGCTTGGACTCTTGCAAAGAACTCCTATTTTCTACTTACACTTCCCTTCACTCTCGCTGATTGTCTAGTTGCATGCTTCAACTGTGCTTGCTTCCATCTTCCTCCTTGTCTCTCCTCCCAAAATGGGTAACACCTTTGACGTCTAAGCCAACCCTGTTCTTCCTTTGTAGCTACGGCTTATTCTCCCTTCTTGCCTCGGCCGTTGGCGTCTAGACCCTAGAACATCCCTGACACGATCGTAGCCCACGCCCGAGCTACTGTCCCTACTACCGTAGACTACCTCTGCCCCTCTCTTATTCCTTCCACGACTTGTTTGGTGTCTAAGTTTTGATTTTTCCTAGACCATGTCTTTCCCTCACCCCATCTTGAATTCTAGCTAACATTTTGGCGACCATGCTGGGGATGGGTTTGTGAAAAGAAACGTGCCTGGGAAAAGTAGCACTACGACACCATGCCACCAAGAAAAGTGGCTGCTGAAGCAGTCAGAAACAATGAAACTGAGGACGCCATAGTTGTCTAGGATGACCCCGATGCTACTAAAGAATTTTTGCCGTGGATGAAAGAACAGATGAGAGATCTCGCTGCTAGAACCGAAGCAACCACTGCTAAACTGGAGCTCCTCAGCGCACAATATCAAAACATACAAAGCAGTCGAAACCATGAGACTTTGGACGCTGCTCTACCAGATCACGCTGGCCAGGCTTCCCAGACACCAGCCAAAGCCCTTAGATCTGCCACGATTCCACAGGAAAACCCCACGGCTGCAACATCACACAGCACAGCCAGTCATGATAGCCATGCTAAGATGCCCAAGATACCATACCTCGTCTTTGACAACAAAGAGGACCCAGACTGTCACGTACGAAGGTTCAAAGTTATCGCTCGAACGAATGGTGTCCACAACCTTGCCGACTTACAAAATATTTTTGGCACCACACTGCAGGGCAATCACATAAATTGGTACATAGATTTCAAAACTGACTACCCCTTGGCAACCTGGGAGGCCATGGAAAGCAGTTTTCTGTACAAATTCAGGAAACTTAAAACTAGCTCTGAGATTTTACGAGCTTTGGGCAATATTGTCCAAGAAAAGGATGAACCCGTAGACAAGTTTTATGATCAATTTAGACAGCTAGCAAATAAATTGAACCAAAAACCCGAGGATTACCTTTGCGAGTGGTTAAAAAAGGGGTTACTCCCATGGATACAGCAAGGTATCGTTATTAGGGAGGTCAAAACTTTACAGGATATATTAGATGCTGCCAATGATATTAGCAGAGAGTTGGGAGCTCTTCAAAAAACACAGGTGCCCGTACTACCACTTCCCAATTACCAAGTAGACAACCGTCGGCCTCAAACACCATGCCTCAGTTGCGGGAAGCTTCATGGGGGGCATTGTTGGTTTGCTAATAATTCTATGCGCCCCGAAGATCAACGACCGCCTCGCTCAGCCACGGCCGCCATGCAAACCGAAGAGATTGGGGTCGATGCTTTTCAACCCAACCGAAACGATGCTTGTTGGGAGTGCGGATCTTTAAATCATCGACGAGGACAGTGCCCACTGCTGCGCCAGATGTGGGCAAATACCAACTCGGTACCTACGGCTTCTGAGCAACCAAGGACGTCCACGCTACCAAGAAGAGGAGGAGTAACCATCACTAAAGTCGAAGGAGCCGAAGCCAAATTAGCCACCATTTCAACGGCAGCTGTATCCACACGGTCCAAGGCCACGACACCTACTGAACTAGTCAAACACATTGTTGAGCATAGAAAATCGTTTCCACCTAATCATTGGGACAAACTGCACCAGATTCGTCAGAATTTACAAGAAGAACTGGAAACACCGCTAAAACTGCCAAAATTCCAAGACATCATGGCCAATATGAAGTTAACCATCACGTTATCCAAGCTGCTAGAACTTAGTCCAGAATTTCAGAAATATTTACAACAAGTAGCCTTGCCCAGTCTACAAGCAGACCCCACCACGATTGAAGTCAACGCTACCATATTAGACCCAGACGCCGCAGTAATTCACATGCAGCTGGGTCAGTTCGAACTCACTAACGTCTTGGTTGACAGTGGCTCTAGAATAAAGGTCATGAGTAATAAGCTACAAGAAACTCTGGGACTACTAAGACCCAAAGCCGCACAATTCATTATACGCATAGCCAATGACGCTCCAGTTACACCACTAGGAATACTCTCCTCTGTGGCTATTACAACCCATGGAGTCACCACTCCGGCAACTTTTGTCATCATTGACATGCCAAAACGCAGCAATTTTCCAGTGATTCTAGGCCGTCCATGGTTACGAGATATGCATGCCATTCATGATTGGTCACGCGACCAAATACGCATACATAGGCGAGGCCAAACCATGGTGATACTAGTGGACGGCTGTGTCACTCGCGCCAAGGCCAACCATATCAGGGACCACATTGGCACTAGTTGGTTCCAGGGGTTATCTCACGAACAAGAAGCCTTGGTATTCCAAGCTGGTCCTGACCTGGTACCTCTGGCGGAAATCCATGTGGCCAGCCTAGTCCCAGAGTCCAAAAAAATGGACATCCGCCACATTTCACAACAGAGATACAAAAGCCAGTACAGGTCCACGATGTCCCTACAAAAGAAGCTTTAAAAAACCAAACGTCAATGGTTGGTCTCATGGCGCCAAAGATAGAGTAGAGTTAGTGAATTTAGGATTGAACGTCCATCCAAAATTTGTCAAAATAAATGCGGAAGCACCTACAAAGATCAAAGAAGCTGCCATAGCTCTATTCCATGAATATCAAGATATATTTGCCTGGGACCATGAGGACCTCAAAGAAATTCCTAATACCTTGGCAGAACACACCATAGACTTGATTCCTGAGGCTCAGCCCGTATAGCAACGTCGATACCGAATGAACCCGAACTGTGCCACCAAGGTCAAATCAAAGTTAGACAAATTACTCCAAGCCAAATTTATATCTCCAATAGATTTGGCACCATGGTTATCTCCTATGGTTATCATTCCCAAAAAGAATGGCACCCTTTGTATATGTGTCGATTTCAGGAAGCTAAATGCAGCTACAAAAAAGGATCATTACCCGTTACCTTATATGGAAGAAATAATCGACGAGGTCGCCGGCCACGAGATGTACTAATTTATTGATTGCTTCTCTGGCTACTACCAAGTCGCCATGGCCGACCAAGACAAAAGTAAGACTGCGTTTTCCACAGAATGGGGCCCCTTTCAATTTGAGCGAATGCCATTTGGAGCAAAGAATGCACCCATGACCTTTCAACGAGTCATGGAAGTCATTTTTCGACCATATCTAAAACGTTTTTTTTGCATCTACCGCAACGATGGCACAGTGTATGGTTCCATGGTCGACCATGTCACCCATTTGAGGCATATCTTCGATGCCTGTCGAGCCAATGGCGTCAGTCTCAACGGCGACAAATGTATGTTCCTTTTTTTTGCAGGAATCATATTAGGGTACATTGTCTGCAGATATGGGAAGCTACCAGATCCTCAAAAAAAAAAAATGACATCCTTGACATGACACCGCCTACAGATCAGAAGGGTGTGCAACGCCTCCTAGGACTGGCCCAGTTCAACCGCATATACATAGAGAAGCTTGACCACATCACAGCTCCTATCACCGCCCTGAACCATGCAAATTACAAATATCCTCAGGATTGGACTCCGGCTGCACAAGACGCTTTAGAAAAGATCAAAATTGCATACTCTAACGCCCCCATCTTAATTGCACCAGACTGGTCTAAACCGTTTCATGTGCACACAGACGCGTCCAACTTAGCTGTGGGTGTCATGCTGGCCCAAAACATTATGGGAAAGCATGACCAACGAATCGCTTACGCCAGTCGTCTATTGAATCACGCTGAGAAAAATTATTCCACGGCAAAGCGTGAAGCTCTAGCCATAATCTACGCTGTTAAAAAATTCAGAGACTATCTTCTCAGGTTCATCGTTGACCACCATAGTCTGTCCTATTTAGTAAATTAGCCTTTAGTAAGTGGCAGAGTAGCCAGATGGATCATGATATTACTAGAGTACGACTTTGAAGTAGTATACGTACCAGGCAAACGCCACATCATCACCGACTACCCATCCCGTGATACCAATGCCACCTCTTATGGCGTCGATGATTCCTTCAATGACCCATACATCCAAACTGCTGCCATGGACGTCGAACCATCATCGATTGGAGGATGCCTTTTATACAGTACTTAACCTCGGGCACTAATCCTGACACGCTAACATGCACACGGCGCATCAGTTTCGTACGGAGCACTCTGCCTTACCTTGTCGTCTACGGCCAACTGTACGGACGGGGAATCAATGGAGAAACAAGAGTTTGTGTTCCTACACACCAACAGCAAGAGATTATTTCTCTTCTTCACGATGGCCTTGCATGGGGACACCAAGGCTCAGAAACAACTATTAAAAAAATACTCACCGCCAAATATTGGTGGCCCACGCTCCAACGCAACGTCCATGCTTACATCAAGCAGTGCCATGCCTGCCAAGTATCGACAACAAATTTCCAACATCAAGGACAAGTCCCACTGAAATCCATTCCACCTCTGGGGCCGTTTTTACGATGGGGCTTAGATTTTGTAGGCCCGATCAAACCAGCTACCAATCAAGGTTTCAAATATATACTAGTGGCCACTGATTACACAACCAAATGGGTTGAAGCTAAGCCATTAAGGACAAGCACAGCCTTGGTCACCGCGACATTCATCTACGAAAACATAATTACTCGTTTCGGATGTCCCTTCGAGATCATGTCGGACTAGGGTACCCATTTTGTCAATGCCGTCATAAAAGAACTCTTGGACAACCATGTCATCAAACACCGGACTAGCAGTGTCTAATATCCACAAGGAAAGGGTCAGGCCGAATCCACGAACAAAACACTCATTAATATGTTAAGACGATTTGTCCAAGCCAACAAAGTCGACTGGGACACTTGCCTTCCTGCAGCACTATGAGCTTATAGAGTAGCTACGAAAACAACTACCCAAGCTAGTCCTCTCGAGTTAGTTTATGGGACCCAGCCTATGCTCCCTACGGAACATATAGCATCCACGTTTCGGTTCTTCAAGCCTAGAGATTATACACCACACTGTGTGCTAGCTGCTAGAATTCATGACATTCACCGCCTCAAAGAACTCCAGGATCAAGCTGTACAGAATATATTGCACAAACAAAAATTAAGTGCGAAACATTTTCAGGCGTCCCAGCGCCCCCAAATTTTTCAAAAGGGTGATTTGGTCTTGTGGTGCCTTTGGGATCCTAAACTCCGCAAGTCTAAATTCGACTCCATTTGACATGGTCCATATAGATTACAGCCGATCCTTCCCAACAATACAGTGCTCCTAGTTAACATTCCTCAGTATGATAGTCATGCTACTATCGTCAACGCCACCAAATTAAAACAATATCATACCACTAATCCCAGCCTACCCCCTCCTATAAGCCTAGGTGACATCCATAAAACTTTGGCAGTAGAGGCAAATCAAGGACACGACTCAGACGTCTCAGATACTGATCATCATAACCATGATGACCAAACCCATATATCCCATCTCAGTTTGCCTAAACTCAGTGTTAATCTGCTCCAGGTCATCCCCATCCTTCATGAACACCATGGACATCAGGGCCAGCATAGGGACACGCCAACACCTATTATCCGCAAGGCTAGGATGTCATCGCCACCATCCTCGCTGCCATCCCATCTCTGTCGGCTTCCGCCGCCACCAACGTCCACAACCAGTCACTTCTCCCCTCCACTTTAGCCGCCACCTTCTTCTCCTTCCTCTGAGCCTTCTGTGGTGGCGTATCTCTCTCTCCTCTCCCACTCCCTGCTGCATTCTCCACATTGCCGCACCCACGCCCTGCCGCCTCTTTACATTACCCAGCCAGAGCTCTTCACCTGCTTGGGCGCCATGGCTGCTGCCACCACGAGGAAGAGGGAGCCACCTTTTTACGTTCTAAGCAAGATTCTGGAGTAGAAGCGCAAAGCCTACACCATCTGGACAACCAACACCGGCTTGGTCAAGTACAGGACGCATATGAAGGGAGAAATCAGCCTCAGCCACTGCCACCAATTTGTTAACAGCATGAGGACGCACAGCGCGGACGAACCTTACCCATCCGGATTTGTCAATGGCAATGGTGCAGTACTCATCCCGCTATCTCCACGCCTTCTTTGGCTGCGACGGCATAGGAGTTACAAAATGGAGCAGTGACTGCGTGTATCCCCAACCCGATGTACCGGCATTGGTCCACAACATACCAATTTTGGAGGACGGCCGCTACGACGTCTTCGCACTGGGCGCGGTCCTCGCCGAGCCATGGTTCTCCCGCATTCGAGGTATTCAGTCTTTTTTAAAAACTATTGCAACAGATTTAGTGTTGAGCAGCTTACCTTGATGTTCATGGCTGACAATGGCAAGAAGATCATTTGGAGTCTTCTGATAGACAAGAATTTCCGGGTGCAGCTTCGTGCTCGCCGTCGCAATCCGGAATACTCCAGCCCAATTAGTCCTTTTCTCTCTGCCTATATGAGCCATTACATCGCATATCACCAGCGCACTGGACGAGCCCCTGTCATAGGCACCTTCTTGGACCTGCAATGCAAATTGGCGCTCCTGGCAGACACTGCATCACCCGCCCCTAGAAGCAAGCGCCAACGATTGCTGGAGCTGGAAACCGGGGGAGAGATCGCCAAGGACCTCACATACGGGCCACACACGAGCCAACTCCACAGTTACGTGACAACGATCAAAACGAGCCTCGAATCATTGGTGGAATGGGCACACACAGCGGAAAAGGAGAAGGAAGGGCTGGCAATGACTCATCGGGAGATGGAAGAGCAAGCTCAGCGAAAAATTGCCCAAGTAGTTCAGGCAGCACAACAGGAGGCACAGAAATCAATCGCGGATGTCAAGGCAGACCTCCAGCAGCAGATCAATGAAGGACAGAGTACCTTACACAACCTGCGGCAATGATTGTCTCATCTGGAGTTAGAGCTCAGCAATAGTTAGGAGCAAGCAGACGTCCTCGCCAAGGAGAAGCAGTGGTTGGAGGTAAAGACAAGGACATTGGAATTACAGAATTCCAAATACTTGGCTAGGTGCAAAGCTATGGCAGAATCAGCCAAACCCCTGGGAGAAACCGCAACCATGGACATCAACAACATCCAGCAGGAGAAAGTAGCATTGGAACAAGCCCAGGCAAGTTTGAAGTCAACAAAAGCAGGTGGATTCAGAACGCGACCTATACCATCGCCACCATAGCTTACCGCATCTTGGGCTATTTGGATTAGACAACCGAGCCTCCACAAGAATTCCTGATCTGATGCATGGATGAGGCCATAGCAGCTTTGGACCTAGAGCAATTAGATCACGATTGGGAGGCCATGGACAACAAAATTACTTGGATTCCTAGAGCAGACGACGGGAGATGTGCAAGGAAAAGCAAAAGCGCCATACCAATCTCCTCCTCGATCAACTGAAGCCGTTCCTATGGCGGCCATGGCGTCCAGATCGTCTGAGCCAGATTCGCCATCTCTGTAGCATGTCGATCCCGCAGAACATGTGGATATACCCGATATCCACGTCTCAGATATCGACCATATGCCACCACAGTCGCCCCTACAGCCCACGCCCCGCTAGTCTACGGTAATCCTGAACACCCGACCATTGAAATTCCACAAAGATGCTTTGAAGAGGTTAGAGGAAGAGAACAACATGGAAGTGCAGGCCAGCGATGATAGCGATGCCGAAGAGGAGCTGGAGACGGCAATTAGCTTGGTTAAACAGTATTTCCTTAACAATCCAAACCTTGCTGCCCGATACACGGATCCGGAACCTGATCAAGTTTTTTGTCCTGCATGTAATAAGACCTTGGGTAAAACTGTGTATGATGTGTATGCTCATGCTACAACCTCTAGGTCTAACCACAATTTGATGCACCGAGGTATAGGTGCAGCCATAGCAACCCTCTATGGGGATCAGGCCCCGCCTTGACGTCGCGCACAGGTACCAAGAGAAGAAACTCGTCCAAATTGGAGGCATGCCCACCGACGCTCCAGAGCTTGAGGACCCAACAATCTGAGGATTGATTGCTTTCTTAGAAAGATGGCAAAATGGTACACCCTCAGAGGACCTTGAAGCGACACTAGAGTCAAGGGATGGCAAAGAAATAAACAGCAACAGCAACTAGGAGTCCTAGGAGATTATTCAGGATAGAGCAGCGTATAAGGTCGGGGACAGTCGAGGAGCAGTCAGTCGTTGTATTAGGTTGTAGTACTGTAGCTCGACTCTAGACACTATGATACTTGCTCCTTTTTTGTAATACAGCTTGGACTCTTGCAAAGAACTCCTATTTTCTACTTACACTTCCCTTCACTCTCGCTGATTGTCTAGTTGCATGCTTCAACTGTGCTTGCTTCCACCTTCCTCCTTGTCTCTCCTCCCAAAATGGGTAACACCTTTGACGTCTAAGCCAACCCTGTTCTTCCCTTGTAGCTACGGCTTATTCTCCCTTCTTGCCTCGGCCGTTGGCGTCTAGACCCTAGAACATCCCTGACACGATCGTAGCCCACGCCCGAGCTACTGTCCCTACTACCGTAGACTACCTCTGCCCCTCTCTTATTCCTTCCACGACTTGTTTGGTGTCTAAGTTTTGATTTTTCCTAGACCATGTCTTTCCCTCACTCCATCTAGAATTCTAGCTAACACCTTTATATTCACTATATTTGACCCTATCCTTATAAAGTGGGCAAATTACATAATTTGTTATTAACCTTGCGCTTTTCTTATTCATCTTTGTAAAATTGGGATTTCACCATTGTTCATGTAAGACAAGGCCTACACTCTAAGACCTGTATTTTCTAACCTTTTTCACTTTGATTCCTAAATTTTACCTCAACCTAGTCAAAGTTATCTTGCCACAATTGCTCTCCTTCTCGGCCCACTCCTTCCATGTTCACCAAGAAGATGGAGAATAATCTTGTATTAAAAACCTTGAGACGTCTCTCTTGCCAGAGCATAGCAGCATACCATGCCACATTACACCACAACATAGCACCATATCATGCCACATTACGCCATGGCATGTTACTGTCGTCCATCAAAGTTTAACAACAATCATCTTTTCACATTTTAAAAACCACCCATGTTCTATCGAGTGCCGTTTCATTTGACAAAGTACACTCAATATTCCTCATTTTTATTATCCAAGGCTATCTTATGAGCAGGGCAATTTATTGATTGACATCATCATTTTCTAATTTAAATTATTCTTTGTTGTCATTTACTCTTAAATTGAATTCAACAAATTTCAGGTTTAGGACCTAGATGTCCTCATAATCATGGTGTCTCCCTCCTCTTCCAAATTTCAATTTTTTTTCTCTCGGAACAGCTCAATTTGTTCGTGGAGATGATGTAAGAGAGCTCATGGGCTTCGCTCTTTCTTTCTTTAAGAGTGGAGCTCTTTTTATCTCAATTAAAGTTGTTAAGATTTTAAGGTGGACAGTGATTAGTTTGACTACAATTCTGTGAAGGTTTTTGGCACTGGTTGTGAAAAGCTAGGCAGTGGTAAACTTACAAGGTTATTATAGGCAAAAAATGGAGTCGATGGCTCATAGCCAGCCTTCAGACCCTGGACAATAAACCTCGCCCTTGTCTTTATTATAGGGTAGGCCCTCCCCCTCCTCTTCCTCCGTCCTCTTCCTCCGTCCTCTTCCTCCCTCCCCTCTTTCCTGAATCTATTTTTAGGGGCTTGCGGCTCTTTTTTAGTAAACTTTATATTTTTAATGGAATTATTTATTTGTAGGCAACTAATAACTTTCCTTTAGAATTTTTTTAAACTATGTGACCAACTTAAAATTCTTCAAAGAGGAAGGTTTACAGTGTAATCATATATGGAATAAAAGAATCGTGTACATACTATAGACTAAGGAAATTAATAGGTCCAGGGTTTGTGCTATGGGGGTGAAAAAAAAGGCACCACGGCCGTGGTGTAGTGGTATGAGTCATGGCACACTGGTGAGGTGGTTATGAGTTCGAATCCCAATGCCAACGTGGTGCCTACTACCATAGTCACCCAACTATGGTGGGGGGTTTAAGCCGTCGGTGTATGGATACCCAAGAAGACCTTGGGGGGATGACATGTTGGTTGTTTTCAAGGCATTTAATGTAAAGGCACTTAGTCTAAAAAAGTGTTTACGTTTGAAAAGGGGCAATAGCTCTAGATTCATTATTCTTTGTCCAATGGCCATCGGATTAGTGAATAGAATGAACAAACACATATCCATGTCGGGCCCTTCGGGGACGGAGTTCTTCTTCTTAAGGAAATAGATATTGCATATATATTAATATAGTAGAATGAACAAACACTATATCCACGTCGAGCCCTTTGGGGGTGGACTCCTTATTTTTAAGGAAATTGATATTGCACATGATTAAAATAAAGGATAAATTTGATTAGTTAAAGTCCTGGCTATTGGATGCTTTTGTAATGTAACTAGAAATGTTGAATGGATCAATGAAACTTCCAACGACATGTGGTCAGTCTATAATCAAAGAATGAGGGGAGCAATTCAGGAGAGAGAGAGAAATTTTGGTCTCCGAAGGAGACCGATGTGAATGAAGTGTATGTTTGATCTACCTCCAATCTATGGTCACATGATAAAGGTAGGGGAGTAAAGATCTACTCCCCCCTTGCGAGAGTAGACACTTTAGTCACCCGTAACCAGAAACGAAAAACAATAATGGACAGCTCTGTAAAGTTTTTGGAAGGTATAAGTGGGGTGCTTAGAAAGGGTAGCTTGAGGTTGTAAGGGGTTTAGTGTGTTTGTAATTTAGAATGTTGACTATGGAGGGTCAAAGAGTTCAGGTAAGGTTGGCGGTTTTCAATTCTTCATTTGTGGAGGAGGATGGACATGGCGTAGTGTGTGGCAATGGTATTGATACTTCTAAAGGTATTTCTGATGGTAGGCATGGGAATTCCAAAGTTGTCTACAAGTAGGTTCATTGAGGGGATGTGTGTAGTGGCTCCGGCGCCTGCGGTGATTACAAGAAGGGGGTCGACTTTCTAGCTGCTAGTGACAATACAAGTGATTAGAGGATTGTAAGTTGTGCATCTTTGCTTCAAGTGTTTCAGGGGAGAATCTATCGTTGCAGTAGGTGAATTCAATAAATTGGATGGTGAGGTTGGGGTCTACTTCCAAAGGGAGGTAACTTTGATATGGTAGGTCTTTGACGCAAAGAATGTCAGGTCAAAATCGCGAGTTACAATGGCATTGTTGTGTGCCACAGGTGCAAGGAAGTAGCCTAATAAGAACGGTGTTTTCGGGAGGTTGATAATTGAATGTGCTAGTATTCATGAGAATATAACTAGGAGATTTTTTGGACGAGACGAGGAGTTTTCTAATTGCCCAAACTGCTTTGTGGTGTCTTTTGACATGAAGTGAATGGAGGTGTTTTTGTTGGCATGTGAATAGGACATATAACCGTGTATCTCATTCAGGGGAGTTACAAATGGGGCAAGTGATAGATGGAAATTTGTCTCCATCGAAAAAGAGTTGTTTGCAGGGCTCGCTCATGTGGGTACCGGTGCAAAATTTGATGAGGCATGATTTCTATTTGTCCGTGATAGTTGGGTTATGCCAAAAGTCATTAGAAAGCTCATTATCTATATTTGCATTTCCTGTCCATTTGCAAATATTGGGGGTTTGTATGGCCATTATTTCTAAGTTGTTTTCTCTGTTATACTTTTTGAATCGTTTGTCTAGGATACGGACTGGGCCTTTGTCAAAGACGGATATCATGGATGGCCAATCGTCTTTTTGGAAGTACAAGGTGGCATGGGCGTGTTCGTATGCGTAATCAGCCTTCTATGAGCTTTAAGTGTTCCTAGTTTTGCTAACTTGTTTGCTTCTTTGTTGCCATCAATGTCTACATGTGCTCTGACTTTATAGAGTGTAATTGGTTGTGTTCGTTGTTGTAAGAGTTCAACCATGTAGGCGAGTGTGACTTGATCTGGGTGGCTATTTTGTAATGTGGGGTGTTTTATTTTTGTAATAAGTAAGTATAAGACATTGAGACAATCCGTAAATATATAAGCTGGTTTGTTAGGGGATTGTGTATTAATAATTCGCAATGTTTTGTGTATGGCCATCATTTTGGCGCGGAGTATATTTTGGTGTCTTTGTAGTCTTTTGGGGATATGAAGGCCTTTAGGACTGTAGATACCGTATCCAACGGATTCCTTAAGCCATTTGCTTGGGCCGATCCCTATTAGGGGTATAAAAGAGCCATCAATGTAGTAGCTAAATTGTGGGTGGAAGTTCAATGGTAACTTTGTTCGGCAGTTTGGAAGTGGTAGGATGGAGATATGATGATATGCGGGGGTGTTTGGATAATGTAGTTTAGACCATCTTTTGCAGGGGTTTGCAGGGGTATTAGGGTAGGAGGGGCAATTGTTGTATGGAGTTATGGAATTCTAGGTTTGTTTGCAATATGATTAAGTTGGTTCATTCGTTTGGCAGAGCCAATGTTGCTAAGTTGATGATGAACGCAAAGGATTTGGGCGGTAAAGAGTCCTTTTCTTTTGATATTGAGCTCTTGAGGGATGGTGGGTTCTTCGTAAGTAATAGTGTTGGCAGCAAAGTGAGCAACAATGTGTGGAAAGGGGTCAATGTATGGGTGGAAGATTTGGTACCAATTTGCATCGGGGATGTGATTATAGTCACTGTGTTGGAGTTGTGTTTGGCTGCAAGGCGGGCCTAATGGATGGTTTGTTGGAGGTCCGTAGCAGTATGGAGGTGGACATATCCAATTCCTGCCCATTTATGGTCAAATGCTAGCGCAAGGGATCCATAAACTTGATCTCGAGAAAATAGGGAGTGGAATTGAGTAAATTGTGTAGGGCAGGTAATTGGGATGAGAAGTATGATTTAGTGATGTTAAATGTTGCGATCAGAGAGTCTAGTATTGGAGGTGGTAACGTGTATTGGGCACCTTGTAGGGGGTCATTTTTGGACCAGACAAATGGTAGGGGTCATTTTTGTGTGGTGTAGGTATAGGTATGTCGGGTCTTTCCGTATAATTCCATTTGATCCAGTGTTTTGTCTATGTTTGTGAGCAAGGATTGTATAGACAAGGAATCGTCTAAGGTTTTGTAGTATGTTAGTAGGGGGGGGGGGGGGACTGGTGGAGGCGGATGGGTGGATATGGAGGGTGTACGAGGGGGACCGGGTTGGGGGGGGGCAATATGTCGTGGTTTAATAAGATATAAGCGTCTTTGAGGGTATTGGGGGGATGGTGATATGGGCATGGGAGAGGGCTTTTGGGTTGGCAAGGGGGATGATAAAATAATTGATTAGCAATGTTTAGAGTGCTGATGATGAGTTTAGAAGGAGTGAAATGGTATCTTTTAAAGTCAACTGTGGACAATAGGGTTGTGCCATTAGCTAAGGTGAGTTTGTCGAGAGTTATGATATTGTATGCGAGGAGTTTTTGTAGTAATTTGTGTGAGGTGTCAGAAAGAAGACGGTGTAGGTTTGGCGCTTCAGTCAACCATACTGTTAGTAGTGGAGATGTATGCAGTAGGAAGGTACGAAGTGTACTTTTGAGGTAAACTCCGGCGTGGTGTTCGAGTAAATATAGTGCCCTTGTGATTGGGCACCGTACACAGTGGTGGGTTTTAATATGTGGGATTTCTTTGGAACCACCAAATCTAGCAAGAATATGTTGTACTAGGCCGTAATAGATTTTGTCAAGTCTACCTTTGTGAGTAGGGGCGTATTGTAATTGTTTGCCAATGCATTTTAAGTAGGCATTTTGTAGGGAGAAGGCTTCAAGGCCAAAGAGGTCGTGAGGGAGTTGAATGGCGATGTTGGATGTGCTATTGTGTAGGCCACAGATTGTTTTATGTAGGGCAATGAGTTTCTTGTCAAGTTTTTTGATAGCCGGTATAGAGTATGGTACGGCATAGAAACTATAGGCAATGCCTCTCAGAAAACTTTATCTGACATATTGATTTTTTTGTTTCATAGGAGCGGGACATGCGAGAAATGCTTGGCATTGTTTGATGACTTTGGCAGTGGTAGTGTTAATTTGTGTTTTCCATTTTAGGGAGGGTGCGAGGTTGATCCAAGGTATGTATAGGGGTCATGTTGGTCTAGGACTAAAATGGGCTCATTGCGATAGTTTATATTGGTGGCTAGAAGTTGGGCTTTAAATGCCAAAAGGGTTCATTTTGGATTTGTTTGGAGAGCCGGTCACGGCACATTTGGGAATACCAAGGTCCATACCGGCCCATTCACAAAATTTGTCTAGTTTATATAGTTGTGTTTGTAGTTATGTTAGTTTATTGGCAATGGCGGCTAAGTTGTCGACGTAGGCTGCGAAGGATATAGTGACTTTGGAGGTTCGAGAGGTGTAATCATAGTCACCTTGTTGTAGCCATCGAAGGAGGGGTTGGACAAAGACAATAAATAAATAGAGGCTGAGAGTGTCGCTTTGGATTGTGCCTCTGAGGATTGGAATGGATTAAGTTCTGCCAAAGTGTTCTCCGGAGAATATGGTGGTAGATTGGAAGTAGATGTTGCCAATAAGATTGATGGCATCTGTGGGATATCCAAGATCTTTCATAATTGCTAAGAGCATGGCGTGGTCAATTGGAACGAAGGCATTTTTGAAGTCAATGTATAGGATGTAAATGTCTTGGTTGGTAGAGCGTGCATCTTCTAATGCCGCAATGAGAAGTCGGAGTTGTCTAGATGTGCCTCTTTCGGTTTGAAAGCCTTCTTGGCTATCGTGTAGGATTTGGTGTCTTTCGCCATAGGCCGAGAGGATGGAGGTGAGTGTACAAGTATAGAGTTTGTATGTGGTGTTCGCGAGCGCAATTGGACAATGGTTGGTTAGGTGGGAGGAGTTACCTTTTTTGTAGAGTAGTACCGTGAGGCTAGTTTTCCAAGAAGCTAGGTTTTTTTTTTGTTTGTAACAATGTTTAAAGAACAAAAAGAGGAGTTTGTGGAAGCGTATATTTCAGAATGGAATTGGAAATTCTGTTAGGGCCGAGGGTTTTTGTTGTTGCCGAGGTTTTTGAGGCAAAAATCATATGTTTCTTGGTCAAAGTAGGCATGGAGAAGGATGTAAGGATTGCCGTGTTTGTCAAGTGTAAAGCCGTCGAGGTCATGCCAGAAATATTGTCAAACGTAGCATGTACAATGGGGTGGGTGTTTGTAGGGATGGTGGCATGTAGGTATTGTCGGGCGGTTGCTGAGGGATCATTGAATGTGGATTTCATGGGAAATATTGTCTGGGCTAGTGAGGATATGATTATGTCGGTCAATGATGGAGTCTAGAGGTAAGGTGTCGGAGTGCTGGAATATTTTTTGGTAAATTTCTTGGAGATTTTATCACATAGTTATCAGTATTTGGAGGTTGCTTTAAGGATACAGGTTCTGGTGTATTGTGTGGTGTATTGCAAGCTTCGTCGTTGGCGGTTTTGCGATGGCAGCTATGACATCAATTCATTCGTTGGGAATTGTCGTAATGAGGGGGGGGGGGGGTGGAGGATTTGTACGTGACGATGGTTGCGGATTTCAAGTAGGATAAGGTGTGTGTGCTAGTGGGGGTTATTCTTTGCAAAGTATATGGTTTTTTGTATGAGGTGATAGGTGGCAAGGTGTTCCTTCCATTCAGTGGCTAGTTTTCTAGGGAGAATACCACCTTGTTGGGCTGTACTATTGGTGAGGGAAGGCAGCGGGGGTGCTTGACAGGTTTTCTCAATGGTTGTTCAGATGTTATCTACAAGGCTATCAAGGATTGCAAAAGCAAATTTCCACTGGTTAGGTGTAAGGTGGTCGTGGTCTTCAAGGAGTTGACTGAGTGCATTTATGCTTAAGGAGTTCTCTTCAAAAAATTTGATGTGGAGTTGTTCTAAGTTGGCTGGAGTGATGGGGTTTAAGATTCTGATTTGGAGAGTGGGGGTGGAAGGCGGGTTTTGTGCGAGTGAGGTATTGTGGGGGATGTGGAGGATGACTCAATAATGATTAGAGTTGCGATCCATGTGGAGATTTGTTGTGGAAGAGTACCGGTGATTGTTAGGAGAGTGGAGGTAGAAACCATCGATAAAGCTAGTAGAGGTATAATTGTAGCTGCCTTGTAGGGAGAAAGTGGTGTTGGTGGGAATGTATTTGAAATTGAGGAAGACGTTAAAGTCTTTCAAGAGGATGTCATCTACTTGTGGTGGGGTGTTTGTGTGGTTGTCTTGTCGACCGTGCAATGCTATGTCATGATGGAAGTCCCCACATAGAGTAGAAATGTGGTTTGGATGGGAGGTGATTTGGTCGGTGATGGCCGTTTTGATGTGGAGGATGAGGGGAATATCTTTGGCGTGAGTGGCCATATACATGTGTATAAGAAGCCAAGATTGTAGTGGTTGATTGTGTATGAGGATTATTTGGAGATATGGTGAGATGTTTGCGGGGGTGGGAATTTCGGTGATACTGCCCGGAAAGGCAAATTTGTTGTGTATTAAAGTGAGTAGGCCGCCTCTACTAGGTGTGTAGGGCATACGTTGTTGGATACATCTAGTAAAGGCATGGGTGTTATTAAAGATAAGTTTATAGTCGGAGAATAGGTTTTGTATGTATTTTGTGAATTTAGTCGTTGTAAGCTTAGTGTCTTGGATATAAATTATTGCGGTGGTTTGGAAGGAGTTTGAGATAAGGCTATGTAAGTTTGGTAAGGACTTATTTAGGGATGATGCATTCCATGTAATAATGTTCATTTTGTGGTAGATATTAGGATTTGGTCTAAGTGTAGGGGCAAGGATGTTGGGGGTGGTGGGGAGTGTGAGTATTTAGTTAGGCTTTCAAGGCATCGAAGGGATTTGGTAAGCAGTTTATGTGGAAGACATAGAAATTGTCTTTGGAGATCAAAGACAATTAAAGGCATGTCAAGGCTGTGGATGTATTTAAAGAATTTGTGATGGGTTGTATTTTGGGGGTGAATAATATCATGTTTGTTAGCGAGGAACTTGGTGTAAGGGTATGTGGTTAGAATGTGTCGTTTGGGGGGATTACAAATGTTGGCAAGTCTTATGAGTAGTGTGTTGGTCCATATGTCATTGAAGTGGTGAGTGTAGGGTTGAACTAATGTATTGTTGCAGACAGTTACTAAGGAGTTGATAGCAACAATTAAAGCATAAATTATGTGGGAGGATGGGGATTAATGGGGTGTTTGAATATAGTGGTGGAGATGTGGGTGCATAGTAATTGTGTGGAGGTGGAGTGGATGGTGTTCAAATATAGGGAAGAATGTACGGGCAAGGTGTTGGTATTGAGGTTAAAAATTTTATTGGAGTGGAGATGAAGTATGTTTTGGCTCGTTTCTTATAGGTTGGAGGGTGGATATATAAAATGTTAGGCATTGGTCCGGGATTAGTTCCGATGTCACCATTAAGGATAAGAAGTTGGAGATTTTGTGGGATATAATAGTGGAGTGTACGAGGTTTAGGGTGGCGTTGATGGGTGTGTGAATATGTGGAAAAAGTGATGTGGAAGGAGTAGAAGGGGGGGAACATGAGGTGGGGAGAGAAGGGAGGTGAGATAGTGAAGAAGGGAGGTGGAGGGTGGGGAGGGGGATGTGAGGGTTGGTACGAGAGGGGGGGTTGTTTGGGCCATGGTGCCAGTGCTAAGAAAGGGTGTGAGGAGAGGGAGGGGTAGTGTTTGCATGGACGAGGCCGGTAGGCTGGGTCCATGGAGGAGCAGTGTATGGTAGGAAGATGTAATGGAGTGTAGCCGAGGTGAGATGTAGAAAAAGCCTTTGGAGAGAGGGGTGGAGGGAGTGTGGTGTAGGTGAGGAGGAGGGAGGGGGATGTGAGGGAGAAATGGGATGTAGTAGCGAGGCCGGGAGGCCGAGGCCAATGTCTATGGGAGAGGTGGGGAGGGGTGGAGGCAACAAGGGGGGTGAAAGTCAGGAACAGAGGCAGAGGAAAGGAAAAAGAAGTAGAAGGTGTTGGTGTAGCCAAGTTTAGAGGGAAAAAAAGAGATCCGCAAGGGGGGGGGGGGGGAAAGAGGTGAAGAAAATGGAGAGAGTGAGTGGGGGGAGGGGAATATATAGTGGTGGGTTTGGAGGGGAGTAGACAAGGTGAGGGAGGGGTGAGGGGGATGGGGGAGAAGGAAGGAGTTTTGGAGTGGTGGAATGGGTGAAGAGGGTGGCTTTGAGCCAATTAGAAATAGTGCGGGGTGGGTATATGGGGGAGTGGGGCAAGTATATTGGAGGTAAGGGCGAATATACTGGGGAGTGGGGCGGGTATGCGGAGGTGCGGGGCGGGGGGGGGGGGGGGGGGGGGGGTATATGCCAGGGCCGTGGCAGGGTGTTGCGGAGCAGGCAGCGGGGAGTGGCAAAGTGACAGCGGGGTTCGTGGGGGGAGCGATTTGGGGCTGTGGAGGTTTGTTGGGAGAAGAGGGATTTGCAAGAGATGTTGGCGGTGAGAAGAATGGTGAAGGGATGCGGATTAGTGGAAGGGATCGGCAAAGGAAATTGTGTGGAGGGAGGGAGGCGGGGGCGGAGTGTGTGCGGTGGAGGAGAAAGTGGCATGGGCGAGGTGGGGGGGATCTGAGGTGATGTGAGTCAGAGCAGGATACGAGGGAGGAGAAGACGAGGGCTGGAGGGTGGCGGAACAAGCAGGTTCCAGGGCAGGGAGGTTGAGAGGGTGTGCTGCCATCAATCTGAGTCTGCATAGAGGATGTAAGCAAACAATTGGAAAGTGTTTCAAAAATTATGTGAATGATTGACAAGTATAAGTGGTCATTCTATGGGTGGAATTTCTTTTATGAAAATGATGTCTACTGAGACTCATTGTCTACATCCATTGTCTCATGAAATGTTATTTTGCTTTCCCTAGCTAGGTGCAACTTCCAAAAATTATTTGCCATCATCTCATGCTACGTAGCAGCCTATGATAACATCCTTTCAATAATCTCCTCTTTCTCCTTTTCAGATGTTGTTGATTTTTCTCCGACAGTGTCTACTAAAGTTTCAGGATCCTCCCCATTATATTGTAATAGTTCAGCTTAAGAGGCAACAATATTATGCGTAGTTGTTTTATAGAATCTTTAGCAAATATTTAGGTCTTCAAAGTCATGAGCAGCAGTTTCCAAGTCACCGAATTACTTGTCTGAATAATCTTGAATATCTCTTTTTGCTTCTCTTGTCCAACACATATTGAAGCCATGACCATGTATAATGCACAAATCATTCAAGCAAATGCAAGCTGTGACAATATCTGGTAAATTTTCTAAAGGCACATCAATTTGTTTTAGAAGAATCCTCCACCATCCTTATAAGCATCCAAAAGCTCTTTCCACTGCCATCCTCGTCCTTCATTGGATGTAATATCAATGAGCCTTCTCTTTTGATAATCCTTCCGTTTCTCCTTTGAATGGGCTATAAATATAGGATAAGCAGCATCCCCAATTAATTTGTAAGGTAAATAATTATCCTTCATAACATTTCGCCCAATAGTACTTCTTTGAAATACACACCAATCGTGACATCTTCCTGCCCATCCAAAATCAAAGTCCCAGAACTTACATTGTGCATCTACAACACCTCGTAAAAGTACCGAGTAATATCCTTTTCAACAATAATATTTTAGAGCTTCCTTACTTGGAGCCATAATTGGTATGTGAGAACCTTCAATAGCACCTATTATATAAAGTATACCTTTCAAAGATTCAAACTCATTAGATATTGTCATCTCTTTGCTTCGAGTCATTTTATCAATGACAATAGGTAACAAATGTTTTTTGATGGCTTTGCAACATTCTCGTACAATAACTGAGGTGGTGTTGGTTACTATACCGTACAAGTCTCCAATTATAGATAATGTATTACTAGTTGCAAGTCTAGCAAGAGGAACTGGACTCTAGTTTCAATGTTCTCACTAGATGTCATATGAGTATCAATTTTTTTATGCTTGGTGCCACAAGTTCACACAGAAAATAAAAAGTCCATTTATTGACCCTCATTTGGTCTCAAAACATTTTATGAGTGTAACTTCCAAACAGTTGATTGCATCAAAAATCTTGTTGTCTATATGCCACATTTAAGTAAATCCAGATCTCGAGTACACTTTTCACATGATTATAAGACCATGGGATCACACCATGATGTCGTGGGCAGTATCACAAAAATGCGCTAGATACTGGTTTTTAGGCGAAGTTCACACAATGTTGCAGAAATTGAGCTCAATATATATTTATTGAAGGATATGTTTGTTTACAGACGGTGCAGTGGGATCCTACACTCCAGCATCACTACGTAACACTCTTTCACTGTGCCACCTCTCAATCAGTCTACGCTTAAAATTTCCGTCCTTTAAATTTCTACGCAGGTACTCCTTTACCGAGACGGAATACTTTAGCGGAGAATGAACGGAAGCAACACTGTCAGGAATTACGTTTGCTGCGTTGGGTAACGTCATTTCACCACTCCACGAAGTTGGAAAGTAGCACGCCAGGTCTCCATTGAAAACATGCCTCATTGGCTAGTCATCAACCATCAGCATTTTGTCTACACGACAGAAGTGCTTTGTCTTCTCGTCTGTTACGAGCCTGGATAGCTCCTTGTCACAAAAATGATACAAATGCGGCTTGGAACACTTGTTTTGTCCATAACAGAAGAGCAACCTCAATCTGATCTCATAGGGTAGGAGATATCGAGTAACCTTACTTAGTCTTGCCGAGGCCATGGAGGACCATATTCCAACTTCGAAGTTGTTGAGAAGTATCCTGAAGAATTCCAGAAGACCGGGACGAGCCATAATGTTTCTCGGATTGAAGCGACGGAGGGTGCACTTGAAATATTGCTCAAAACAAAGCAATCTGTTAACAGATAGCACTATAACCTTCCTTGAAACGTCTCGTTGCTGTGGACATAAAGCACCGCTAAATATTATAACCAAAATAATGGATCGTAAGATCCTACGATCCCAAAATAAAAACAATGATTGCAAAAGCATGGAAACCAAAATCGGCGCCCTAATTTATCAATGGGCATCGTAGGATCCTACAATGTGGATAATTGGATTCATCATATCCGGAATGTCCCTAATTCACATCTAGACCATAGCTCCTATGCATCAGAACTACTGTAAAATTGGGGGTTATAACACATCCCCCCTCAATGTTTGTGGTCTGATCCTACAATCATATTACAATTTGCACTCTCCTCGTAGTGAACAAAATACTGTTCACACTAGCTGTGGATAGAATGTTGTTACACCTCGATTCGAAAAGTTGAGGTATATCCTATAAGTTTATGTAGATAAGAAATTTTACAAAGTGTGCAACTCAATAAAAATATTGAAGTAGCTAGTGAAACGCTCACAGTTCACTGCTTCAATAATTGAAGCCCACCTTGTTCACCGCTATTTACACCTTCACTACAAGAACTATATCCTCATTACTACGTGTGTCCTTGAAAGGAATGAAACAAAACTTTACAAAGTATACACGACGCCCTTAACACTAAATTTGTGGGGTGATTGTCCAAGATGATTACTGTCCTTTGGACATTCATCCCGAATCTCCTTAGCCATCTGAGAAGTGAAGTCCTTCCTATAGTCCTTGAATCCGGTCTTAGGGTAATTGTTACGGACATATGTCCAGACAGTCTGGCCATCATCGAACATAGATTCAAGCCAAGGAAGCAGAGTGGACATGAAGAACTGGTCCCCAGGCAACCCTGTCCATGTAATGGGATAGATTGCATCATGGTAATCGTTGAGAAGATTCTTGTACCATCTGTCGTCAATGAGCAATGTTTGGCTGAGGTCAACATTATTTTGGACCTTCTTAAGGTCTTTAAGCATGATTTTCTTGTCTGGCTTTTCCTCGTTTAGGTGACTGGACTTGGTAGCCTCGGTCTGCGTTAGCACCGTTAGGTGCCTAGGCTTAAGTTTTGACCCTTCTAAAACCTGCCGTAGAATCCTATCCACATTCTTTTTCATTGCACAACTCCATACCACGACGTTAGCCTTCTTTCCTGACAGCTCCAGGAACTTTTCTGCGTCAGGCCTAACTGTGGTTTCTTGACCCTTACTGCCACCTCGCACTCAAGGAAACCATTCAAGTCCACCACAATTGTGTACCAAGGTTGCTTTACCTTCTTGCCACTAGTCTCGTTTGACTTTGCGGGGGCAGTTTGTTTGCTTGCAAAAGAGAGCCAAATCGATAATAAGAATCTTCCTTGCAGAACACACGTCATGTAAAATCAAATAGTGTGGCGAGAATAACCTTCTCTAGACGAAGCAGATCCCTTTTTTGGAGGAACACTTGGTACATTCCTCTTGCTCTGCGTATACGTCGAAGACTTCATCCCTTAAGATCAAAATAAAACATTTCTGTTAGAACACTGAGACGAGCATATGGATTGTAGGATCCTACGATCCTTTTGAGAGATCGTAGGATCCTACGATATGCAACGGGATGAAATAAGGATCCTATTTTTCCTTGTGGACCGTAGGATCCTACAATCCTAGAGTCCATAGAAAATTTCTGAATAGGATTACTCTAAATCCGCTTAGAAAACTGATGGGAAATACCTTCTGTGGGAGTTTGCAGTTTTGCAGGCTGCACATTCCGGGAGCCAGTCTCCGACCAGACATCTTGGGAAAGTGCCAAGGTCTTCGTTCGAGGAGGGCCGAAAGGCCTCAACCCCGCTTCGTGGGCTTCTTCGAAGACACTAGCAATTACCTCTTTGTCTTTTGAGAAGTCGCTATGCAGAGAAGGAAGAGTGGATCCACAGTCCTGCATTCCGGCCAGCGAATCCGCGACACTTTGCTGCTGCAAATCACCTACGGACCCTTGGGCATGACTTGAGGACGTACATAAGTCCGTATCAATCTGCATTGGAGAAGGATCAGTCAATGGAAGATGAAGTGGCGAAGAAGATGTAATGCCGAAGGGAGATGTAGACATGACAGCCTCTACCGCTAACGGCATTTCAACATCTTGTCTAGGAGCGCCAAATTCGCCATGGAAACTTTTCTCTGCACTTGAACTAGTACCCTTCTGGTACTTCTCTTCAGCTGGTCTAGTGGAAGAGTAAATTCTGCGTTCATTTCGGAAATGTGCCTTCGGAGAGGAGGACTTTAGCGTGACAGCGGACTTCTGAAAGGATATACCAAAAGAGGACGCGTTGTTGGGGGAGTTAACCTACAAAAAGATCTGTAACGGAGATAAATACACGATATGTTGAACAATGACACATTCTATGGTTTGTTTAGCAACAGTGACATTGATATAGTTAGTTCTCTACCATCTGTCAAAGACCACATCCGATTACTATTACTGAAGTGGGGAACTGCATCATACGTCGATATCTTTATAAAGCTCTTCTTCGTCATCGACGTTCTGAAGTCCGCCGGGACTGTGGGAGCGTGGACGACTAGAAGATCCTTCTAGTACAAATTTCTTGCAAGCACGTCCTCCACGGAGTTGCTCACCCTCCTCCTCTTCCCGCCGTTCAACATGCTCATCCTCTACTTCCCGCCCACCATAATCTCCTTCCTCATCTACCCGCGCTTCATCATCCTCCTCCAAATCGTCATCCTGGACAACATCCTCCTCACTCAAAGAGCCCTCCTCATTGTCGGAAACGTCAATTACTAGTTTTTTCCCGGGGTTGGCACCCCTCTTTGATTTCTCCCTCCTTGTTAGAGCAGCCATTGCGGGTACAGTTATGGCGAGCGTTTTCGCACTTTCGAGAATATCACTCGCCGTTTTTGACGCTTTCTCCACTTCATTCTGGTTGAACACGATATCGAGGACTGGCTTACTTCTTGTGTGTAACAACAGAAAGTAAGGTAGAAGAGTGAATATAAGAAACCTGTAGGTGATAATATTACGACAATAAATGGAATAAAATAATGAAAGCAAAAAGGATTTAGGGAACGAGATCGTAGGATCCTACAATCCTCGTACTGCTCAATGTGAAACGCCATTGAACTTGGAGATCGTAGGATCCTTCGATCTCCCAATGCATGAAGGTTGAAGGGCGGAACTCACTTAGAGATCGTAGGGTCCTACAATAATTCAAACTCTAATTTTGAACTGTAATTTGCTTTAATCACAGAATGTAGTTATTGTCGTGGGATCCTACAATCCCAACTAGGTAGGTGATAATGTAACTATAATAAATAGAGGAAATAAGACAAGCAGAACAGGTGCTCCCAAGGTGCCAAGTATGTGTGTAACTGCGTCGATGTTGAAGTTAGCTTAACCATCTTGTGCCCATTGTGTCGGGGATTCTTGAAATCAGCTGCTGATACAACTTGGTAGAATGGCATATCTGTACCGTAAGCTGCTTGAAAGCATATAGAATCAGCCGTGCTCTGATTGAAGTCGTTTCCATACCCAAAATTAAATTACAAGGGCAGTGTAAGTTCAGGGGTCGTCGGAGTGACGAAGCCGTCCTTTCCCTGTGTAATATACAGAGTGGGGGTATGCAACCACGGCCAAACTTGTGCAACCCGGGAGCCTTTCTCCTCTACAACGTTGGCAACCTCAACCACTCCGACCCGATCTGTGATGAAGACCCCCAAATAAAGTGCCCTCCTCAACTGCGCATGATCGTGGAACTCCATCGCCCAAAGAGTACGCAACACCTGATCCATGTTTGAGAAGTCGGGCTTCCCTTTCTCTTGTCAAATCAAAAAGCAGAAGACTATGGTCACCCGTGCATCCACATTCATCCAGGAAACAATCTCCTCTTTACTTGGATCAAGAGCTGTAGCGAGATCCCTGTTTTTTCGGCTCATTGGGAGGCACTTGTACATCGATGTTAGGGACGGTCCTGACGTTGCTGACACGTCCTAAATCCAGTCGCCTTTGTCCTTTTTCTGGTGCTCAAATAACATCCCAAGAAGTGTCGGGAGATTTGATTCCTTGTTGGATGGATTCGATGCCGCAGACCACAGCCTAAAAAAACGCTCTCCATTAGGATCCTTACTTAGCCTCTCGTCCAAAGTGTCTATGGTGGCCTCGGTAACTCAGTACTTCCTTGCAGCCGTATCATACTCTACATCAGTGTACGAGTCTGCTCGCATTGTCTTACACCTTAGTTTCTTATTCTCGAAGTACTGCATGAACTTGAGACGTAGCTTGTACGTGAGCGGAGAGCGGTGAGTGGAGATTTGAAGAGCAGAGAGCCTAGAATGGGGGATAGAACCTAGATATAGCACTTTTTTTACTAAAAATAAAATATAAAATTAGAAGATTCGAATATTCTCTATATATTTATAGACAGTTACTAATTTTAGTAATTTAATTGACCCTATAACCGTGGACTAATTACAGTATTTTCATTGAATTTGTAGTTCGTTTTCTCTTTTCTTGGTGATTAATTTTTTGACGTGCACCAATGACTATGCTCGAGATCCTTCTAACTAGTTCAGGCATACATTAATTCCCCTTATCCCCTCACATTTATATGCAAATTACTACTTAAAATGTATTGGTATTGAAGCTCTTAAGAGGGATCAAGTAACATTTAATATCGTAACATTTTCTTAACATTGCTAGAAATCATCCGCCATGGTCTACATGCATTTCAACTTTTTTACTTCTTTTATTTTTTATAATTGTCTTCTATTTTTTATTAACTTCCCTTATTCTATCTATCTTGTTCAAGAAGTCAAAAGATTCCTTTTATTTAATTTTCTCTTTCATTTTATTTTCTCTTTCATATTCTTAATCTCTTTCATATTATTTTCAACCTTAATATTTATTTTCGCTTTTATTTACTTTTTTTTTTTTAATTTCATCTTTTATAAATGTTTTTTTTTTTTTTTTTTTTTTCTTTTATAATTTCATTATTTTTTTTATTCTTTTTGATAATTTTAAATGCTAAATGACTTCTCCTCAACCCTCATCCTTTTCTATTAAGTTTAGGAGGATGACAAATTTTAAATGAATGAAAAGCCAATTTTCAAGGGCGCCAAGCATCTTCTTCAGGGATATTTAAGATAAGATTATGGAATGTCTTTTCCTCTTCTGTGTTGGTGTTTTGTGAAGCTCTTTTCTATAGTGCGCGACAGCGGTTATGGAAGACGTCAGAGATATTGTTGTTTCACTTGCTGACGATGTTTGTCCATTTCAACCATATGTTGAGGTGGAGGACGAAGAAGAGGTGATGGCCAACAGCCAAGGGCGTCCTTTGACAACGGATGTTGACGTACAACCGGATGTAAGAGCTGACCCTCCACGTTCAGGAAATTCGGATGATATCATAGTGCTGGAGGAGGACGCAGATGTGCCTTTGCAACCACATGCATACTCGAAGGTAGGAAAGATCCCAAGGGGAACCTATTCCAGGGAATCAGTGAATCGGAGGCGGGGAGGTGGGCCATTGCTGAAACGTTCATACCAAGGACACTTGCCAAGTGTAGGAACGAAAGTGAACGTGAATGTAGTTTGTCTTGTAGTACAGTCTGAGGCTCGCAGTCTTGCTGATAGTGTAGTGGGCAACCCTAAACGTGTTAGGTTCGAAGATTAGGACATCTAATAACAAGTATATGTTTGCTGTAATAAATGGTACATGTCACGGGATACGAGGTATATAGTGCACTTGTTGAAGATAGAATGTTTTGAAATAGAATGCAATCAATGTGAACGACAAAGCCTTTATAATGAAAAAGTCAATGCAACTTCTGTATTGCTGACTTAGTACATAGGATATTACTAAAATTATTCACTACGTGATCAATGGCCATTGTTGAAATGGCAGTTCTAAAGAAGGAGTGCTATCTACTTCTTTGCCAAGGGGTGACGCAAGATTTGACTCTCTAGGAGTACCTTGACCTCCTTGAAGCTAAAGGTAGGCGCATGGATGAAAAACTCGGCTTCGGGATCACGGGTCCAGACCTTCAACAGTATGTAGTTCATGTGCTTACAGTACGTGAACTGAGTCCTGCCTCGGAACGTAGTCATCGTCTTCTTGAATGCTGGGCAAGTGCAACGAGGGTAAGAATTGATGGTAATCTGGTACTGTGTGATGTGTGGAGCGATGCTCGAATCCAGCCCAATGATGCAACCATGGCCCGGCTCAGGTATCATGGTGACGGAACGGAGGCGCGCTTTGAGAGACTCGGAAGAGTCCATGGACAGTCGCTGCGCCGGATTGGGACGAGTGGCAGTGCGCTTCACCATCTTGCCGTCTCTCTTGCGTGGGTAGCGATCAGCGTCTGCAGGGACTGGCACCGAGCTGAGATTTGCAGAGGGCGGGGTAGAGGAGAAGAGGCGTCTTTGGGAGACCGGCTTCTTTGGCGGAAGTTGAAAACGTGCTGCTTCGAGGGCCAGAATCTCAGTGAGTTTTAGGTTAGTACCTAGTTTCACTGGCGAGACCTCTGGAATGGAGGGGAATTCCTGGTCCTTTGAGTAGTGTGCTACCCACTTGCGCTTAGAGCCTTTCACTCAGCGCTCAATATCGTCGGAGCAAAAGAAGAACTCTGTCTTCTCAATTGTGTTCCTGTGATAGTTAGTCCAAAGCCCAGTGTAGGTCGGGGCAGCTGTGCAATGGGGCCCCCTGACAATTCTCTCAATGCACTTCTTTTTCGTTTCTACTCTTTGGGCCCAGCAGCACTTCGCAGAAAGTTTGTGAAGTCTCGAAAGTTTGTGAAAGGAGAATCAACTTCCTGGGCAGGAGATTGGGTACCTTCTACCTCAGTGTCGTGTTCGGAGTTCTCTTCCACAATGACGGGCATCTGCATAGGGCGAGCCGTGACGGCACGTCTTGGGCCTCTTGGGCGTGAGAAGTTTGTCTTGTCCGGGCGATGAGACTCCTCGTCAGCTCCGATGGGGACGTCGGCTTTTCGCTTCTGTGAACCGAAGACTTCCGCTCCAGGCATGATAGGCTGACGAGTGCAGAACTCATCCGCGCCTGGCATATCGAGCATGGGGTCTTCAAGCAGTGTAGGATTTCCCCATTTCTTCGCGTTGCGTTCAGCCATCCGGACCCAGAGTTCCTTCTTCGATGGTCCTGTTCCGCCGACGTCACCTTTGAGGAACTGGTAGTAGTTGACAACCTGTAGAAAAGCCCAAACGAAATCGTCCACGGTAGCAACGTACAGGTCGTTCCCGTTGTTTCCTGAAGCTTGGAGCCACTTGTTGTGAACTGTTTCGGCGAGGTTACAGGTCGGCATCTCTGTGAGTTCTTCTTCCGTGAATTTCGGCAATTTTGACAGTAGGTGCCGTTAGATTCACTGATTAGGGTTTTGTAGGTTAGGGCTAGGAAACCAGTATTAAACACATCAAAACAGAGTGCAGAGATCATACCTCGGTCATGAATCCCCCCCACTGGCGGAATGACAGCCACTGATCGAGTTTGATGAGCCCGCTCTCGCCAACGACCCCTGTGGATGCCCACCATGCTCGCAACGCGTGGTACAGAGTTTCCGCCTCGGCCATGTAAGTCGCATTCTTGTACTGAGTACACATCTTCTTGTGTTGTTCCCAGAGTTCTTTGGGGAAGTGCTTCTGCGTATATGCGACCATGTTCAGTGTCATGTGGAACAAGCACGACCTCTCCCGGTCCTCCATTGGGTCCTCTTTATTGCCATTGCCGTATAGGATTCGCACTGCATTCCAATTCGCCTGTGCGTTATCCGCCATGAACTCCTTGAAGTTCGGCGCTGCAACGCCATTGTTCTCCATGACCAGATTCAGATTTTTCTAAAAGACGAGCTGGGCCTCTGTGTCCTCGGACCGCATGTCGCAACTGGCGATTGTCATCACGCGGCAGTAGCTGGCGTCGTACACATGGCAGGCCATCGTCAACCAATCTTTGACGCGTTTTACATGGTCGAACATGATCCATGCGTTCTCCAAGTCGCCACCAGCTTGCATACAGCTGACCAAGTCGACACCACTTCCCGGCCCGACCTCCGACATCTTGAAGACGAAGACTTTGTCACGCATAGCTCCCTGACCAGGAAACCTATTCTCCTGGACATACGCCCAGAGACTGTTACCACGGAGCTTGGTGATACCGTCCATGATTCCGTACCTTTTGAATTTTTTGATGGTGGCGACTTTGTTGCGGATGTTTGGTGACGCCATATCTTTGCAACGATCCAGAACAGGAACCAGCTCCTCCATCGTCAGCTTCCTCGGTGGTGCATCCTCGGGCTGTAGAAGGTAGCTCCCGATAAGGAGTTTGCTCGCCTCCAGGACAACGGCGCTCTTTGTAGCTTTGTTGTTCATCTCTACCGGCTCTTCTATTAAGCTACTAATCTCTGCTTTAGAGTCTCTGTAGTCTCCTACTTTCACTGGATGATCATGTGTTCCTATGTGAATACAAGCTCTAGTCTGATTCAGTTTGCCCACAACGTAATAAATCTTAGCCTCGCATGTAGCTACACATGATGGAGGTTCTTTACATACCTTGCACACTAGCGTGGAGTCAGATGGAGGAGGCTGATCCAGAGGAGAAGCATGCAAGGTACAGCCTTCGAACTCAGTCTCGTTAACCTCGAAGATCTTGGGAACACGCTTGAGGAAGTCACACTCCTCGTTCCTGCAACGCAGCCCTCCGACGCAGGTGGAACTTCGAAAAGAGAGTCCGAAGTCGTTTTTGATGTTTGTTGTGATGGTCTTGGTCGACAAGTGTCCGTCGTATCGTTTGTCCATTCCGTGCATAGACTTGGCGGCCAGCTTAGAGGATCCTGCAGTAGCTGGGGGCAACTCAAAAAGAACCGGACCATCAAACTTCGCTGGCAAGTACTCTACTCTCTCGTGTCTAATAGTGGAATAGTCTATCTTCTTCAGAACGTTTTTTGACCCACGCGCCTTTGCAAGCTGTTGAAGGAGCGGAACAATGCTAATTGTGACCTGGGACAATGGAGGAGAGACATTGGAAGGAGGAGCATCAGCGTGGACCTTAGGCACCAACTTGACGGGACTGACTACGTCATCAGAAGTAAGAGATATGACAGACGGAGGAGGAGGTTTCTCTACGTCTGAAGTTTCAGTACCAGGCTCGACTTTGACATTGACATCACGAGGTAAGGGAGTCTGAATTGTGCAAGTAGAAGAGCGACGGGGGGTGAGGATCTCAGTAGATGCAGCCATCAGAGAATCAGTAAGACCATAGACTCTATAGGATCCAGGGAAAAGTCTTCACTGCAACATATTGTTCTCATCTCTCATGGAAAGTTGCCCGAGGGTGTGGGTAACCTCGACAGTAACGTCATCGAAGATCTCCTCCTCTGTACTGATGGTGTCCTCATGGAAATGGAATCTGAGACTCAGGCAAAGAGAGGACACCGTAGCTAGACCATCGTCATCTACTCGAAACCTAAGAGGGATACCCATGCCTTGGGCATACAGACAATCCATCCCCATGTTTGCAGGCAACACAGTAGTACTAGTGGAAGAAAGGAGAAGAGTGAGTGTACTAGCCAAGCGGTATCGCGAGAGCAAAGTGAGAGGAATGATTCATCGGTATTGATCTTTTTATTCAAGTTGGAATGTCGATGTGGACGAGGAGGTAAAGATTCATTCTATGATTAAAGAGAGACGGCGCTAACTAATTTGAATGTTAATTTTTGCAGGCCCAAGAATATTAGGTAGGAGTTTTTTAGAACTACGCATTTAATATTTGAATCGTGGAACTGATTCTATTCGATGTGAAGTTTGGTGAGATTAGAGTGAGCCGTCAGTTGCATCCATATTTAAAACAAGTATTCCAGTGCTTAATTCAAATCTTTTATTATTTTGTGGGTTTGGTTTAATTGTTCCAATATAGATTGATGTCAGCAGCTTTAATTCAAAATGCATTTATTTATAGTTTTTATTAATTTAAGTAGGTTAAGAATAAGGTAAGTATATAGGGCTTAGTCAAAGGGGTTGAAGGTTTGGGATATATAAGAAGAAGGGAAGTTAGAAGGAGAGCTATATTGTGAGGAGAGTTTTCTCGTTAGTTAGACACATGAAGGAGAGTGGAGGGTCAGCTCCCTCCACTTTTGTCACTCCTAAGCCTTGAAGAAAAGCATATAGTGCAGATTTTACAAATAGGAGAGCGAGGAAGAGGAGAGAATCATGTAGAAACGCCAAGCGGAAAGGCAACCTCTTGAGTGCACCTCTGAAGGTTCAAGGAGCTGGGCTGCCTTTGGCAATTAAATTTTGTAGCATTCGTAAACTTGTTCTAGAGTCTATAGTGGAAATTGAAGAGGAGGTTTTAGACGTCACAGATGCCGACAATGGTGTAGTAAATATGGACGAAATAGATAATGAGATGACAGAAGATTTAGGGATTAATGGTTTAGAAACACCATTGTCTCCGCAGCCTTCGTTTGGCTTATATGGGTCACTTCTAGAAGAGAGGGCTTTAGGATCCACGTAGGATCGTCTCTCTACTGAAGTAAGTTACTGACCTTAGTTGTATTTTTGAACGCGTCTTGTTCAATTTTAAAGGTGATTGCGTCGATTCTTTCGTTATTGTCTTATAATCGTAACCGATGACCTTTACAATGCTTTATGTCTTGCGAATTCTTAGACATATTTTAAACGTAGTTAAAACGCAGTGAAAATGTGAATTCTCATGCTTGATGTCTTGCGAATTCTTCGACATATTTTAAACCTAGTTTTCATACAGTAAAATTTTAAATTTTCCTCCTCAATGTTGTTAACTTTGTTCTTCTGAGGAAGTGGACTGAGGGAGGAGGTTCTAGGTTTGCTAAACAAAGTGGAGGACTGAGAGAAGAGGTGAGTGGAGAAGAAGCGAAAGAAGGTTCAAGTGAGTGGGGAGGAAGAGCTGCGAGAGCGAGGCGACCAATTATGGAAGAAGGAGAGGCGGTAGATAGAGCTCTTGCGGCCCGTGGAGGTCCTTTAAAAGGTGGGCAAAGAGGCGTGGGGCGTAGTAAGCGTGGTGTTGGGCACGAAGCAGGTCGGAAATCTAAGTTCCAGGGTTCGGGGAAGGAGGTTGGGAGGGGACAGCGAGGAGGTTGGGAGGGGACGGCGAGGAGGTGCGAGCCGCGGAGGGTGTGGACGTGGGAGGGAACCACGGGGTGGGAACTCTGCCGGGGAGATGGCCTTCCCTGCAGGGGAGATCGACGCTGGCGGGGTGCACTTCGAGGTGCCACGGGGGGAGGAGGACGACAAGCAGCAAGGGGAGCAGGAGGACGATGAGCAGGAAGGAGAGGAGGAGGAGGACGGGCAAGGTGAGGAGGAGGAGGAGGAGGACACCGCCATCGAGGTGAGTACTCCTGAACGGAAACAATTGTATGGGGGGGTTGGGGTTTAGGGTTTTGGATTTCGGGTGAGTTGATGGATTGTGTGGATGTTGGGTTTCCAATAAGGGTTCTTGAGTTCTTCTCTTTGGGATTTGTGGATGTGTCGTTGAGGGTTTGCGGAGGCTCGCCCTTCGGGGAGGGGCCGAGGATGCGCAGCATGATGTTTTTTTTTTTTAAACTTGTATTCAAATTCTGAAGCATTCGGCCCCGACAGTTGGTCGGGGCCATGGGCAATGCAAGCTTGCAGAGGCTCCCCCTTCGGAGAGGGGCCGAGGATGCACATCAGAAAGTTTTTTTTTTTTTTTAAATTTATGTTCATTTCTTGGTCGGGGCCATGGGCATTGCAAGTTTGGGATGTGGCTCTTTTACACTTGGTCATGGGCTAATCCGCATCTATTTGTTTATTATTTAGGAGTCCTCTTAGGATTATATAGGGAGCCAAGATCAAGTACCAACTCTTGCAGAGACAGAGGTACTCTATGTAAACACCCTTATGTTTTGCAATCTGTCCTTGACAAGGATGAAGTAAGTAGTTTCATAGTGGAAAATAACCCTTCTTTTTTCTATTGGTATATTCCGATGCTCCAGAGCTGTCTGTCAATCCCCCCATATCAGTTATCAATGTCTCAGACCTTTCATATTAATTTGATTAGCACTATTGTACTTGTCATGTAGCAGATTCTGTAGGTTTAGGTAGTGTACCTTTTAATGTTCATTCTCCACAGTACATGCCTACATCACCAGTTTACATGCCCACGTCTCCAGTCTATGAGCCTACTTCCCCTCGCTATATGCCCACCTCTCCTACGCAGGATTCACGTCCAATGTCTCCACCCTCTCCTTCATCGCCTAGTAGAGTGAGGCGGCCAGCCCATGTTGTGTTTGCCCTTCCGGCAATACTGCCATGCCCCGTCCAACAAACCAGGCGATTTTGGAGGAGGCGCCGTCATTGGAACTGTAGACAGTCTAAGGAGTATTATAGGCGTGCATCACGTAGATAGAGTCTTCACGCTTATATGAAATTGAACTTGTTGTATTGGATTTATCATTATGAAGTGATATTCTTATTCTCTATTTCATATTTCTCTATTTTGCAAGACTTTTTAAGTTGCGATTCCAACATTAATTTGCACACCATTTTGCAGGTTACTCAAACACAAGAAGGGTTGGTAAAACCATCTTGTCCAGTAGACTTGAAGACTGCTTTAGAAGGCAAATTGCAGCACCGCAAACAAAACAAGTTGGACTCCATAGGCGTCATCAACAAAACCCGGGATCAAACCAGAAAGGAAGTCCCGCTTGATGGTGTCCATGTGCAGGATGATCTCAATGGCCAAGGTTCGACCAGTGGGCGAAATGGGGGTACAGCACTTGGAGCGGGAGTTTGTAAAGGGGTATAGAGATGGGGACCGCGTCATGTACATTTCCATATACAACAATGAAGAGCAGACGAAGGATGTTATGGTGGAGATCATGGCTGGTTGGAGCCCTTTATGGAGGGCCGCGAGTGATCGTTTTGATGATGAGATCCGTGGAGACGAGGAGTGGATGCAATTCTCCAACAAGATGTTTTTTGTCTGGGAAGGTAACCACCGCCTTGCTGCATGGCTCCGACATATAAACAAGCACCATGCGGACGACCCAACATGGCACATCTCTGTGCATTGCATTGTACTAGACCCCCGCGGCCATGTGGGCAAGTTGCTTCACGCCATGCACGACATTAACTGGTAAGTATCTCCGTTCTTTTCCTTGTTTGTGCACACTCAAACTTTTGTGCTATTGCATTTTATTCCTCTAATATTCTACTTTGATATTTAGGTCGAATGAGAATGACCACGTCAAGAGTAATCTTTCAGTAAAGTTGTTTCGAATCCGCTCATTTGGGATGATGAAACTGGAGGATTTTAAAGACCTCCTTACCGATGAAGAATATGATGCATGTCTGAAACACAAGCCACCTAATCCGTCGTGGTTTCCCTTGACAACCAAAATTTTTAAAGCATTTCTATACCATGTAAGTTTTACCAACTTCCTGTCTTTGCTTCTGAAACTTGGTTAATTTTTCAATATTCTGATTAATAACTTTATTTCAACAGCGGGAAATCGCTGTGGCCTCGAATGAAGCAGCTAGGGCCTACCTTGACAAGACACCAGAGGAGGAACAAACTGCAAATGCAGTTTGGGATGTCATGATTGAGGCATCTGAAAGAATGGTCGAATCCATCAAGAAGACGGACTTTACTAAGTACTTGGCCATTGCAAATCCCAAGAATGGTGACGACTTCCTCAATGAGCTGACGCCCTCACTAATGCCATTTACAAAACTTTGTGTGTCAACGTCATTTCTTTATTTCTTAGTGTCTAAAATAACCACTCTTCATGCACATCAATCAACATTTCAGTGACTTCTCGAAACCGGAGATGACCCTTGAGAAGCTACAGAAAATTGTCCCAGCAGCAGTTGAGGCCAAGTACAAGGCTCGTTGGTGGAGGTGGTGGAACTCATCCCCAAATTCCAGACTATCTTATAGATTTGTTCCGCTCAAATTCAAGGAAACCGACCTTGACCCTTAGTTGAACAAGGCTTCATTCTGGGCTGGGGTATATTTTTGACATTTATTATTTAAATTACATGATGATTTTTATATTTTTTATAAATTCTACCTCGTCGTTAATATATTGTCTTCTTTATTATAGTTGGAAGAAGCTGTCATCAATGAAGTCGAGGACATATGCAAAGCGGAGAACCTCATCATCAATTGAAAGGATTTTCCTGATGTCCAGGAACCGGGGGCTTATGTTGAGAGTTCACGTATTCTTTTATGGAACAAGGCCTTCCCTACGTTCCATGGGAAGAAGGCAGAGAAGGTTTTTGACAAGAAGTCGAACTTTGCAAAATTTCCTAGAACTACAGAGGTTGTCAAGCGGATTACTTACCGGTATGTTATTTAACTTCATCTTAGTCATTTTCCATAATAACGGGCTCTTTATTATTCTCTGATACTAACCTTCTATAAAATGATTTTCTTAGGTAGTTCAAGAGAGAGCTCGTTCCAAAGGGCGCCAACACTGTCCAACAGCTTCCTAAGTACTTTTCTGCTTAAACTGAGAGAAGCTCGGATCAGTGTATTTATTCTCCCGAGAAGTTGAAAAGGTACAATGCTCCCCACTTGGAAGCTGGATGCTAGTATCTTGATTGTTTTTGCAATTTCACAATTGACTCGGAGGTGGACATCAAGACTTTACACGATGCCGGTGAGGTGGTTGGCCGAAGACACGGTGGATGGTACTGAAGATGACGAAGGCTTTCAAGACCAATCATCAGCTCTTGCACCCAAGAAAGGGCGACTGAAATCTTTGCATTCGCATTCACAGGCATCACAGCAAACCGGTGCGGCATTTTTCGCGCCAAAGCAGAAGGAACCAGAGCCCTCTCCAGGTAATGTCGTTACAAAGCCTTCTCCAACTTCATCCCCGGCTCCTTCCTTGATCAGTGCTTCGAAGATCACCAAAAGTCTCCTTGAGCAGAGGAAGGCCAAAAAATTTCCGCAAAGTACCTCATCAGCTGGAACTCCTCATTCCACACAGGTCTATGTCATCAACTCCTCCGTTGACTCAGTTTTGCTTCGACACAAGGAGCTCTCCGACAGAGGTGGCGATCACGAATGGAACAAGGCTCTAGACATCGTTAGAAAGGTATGATTTGTTTCTCAGTCCTTTCACTTCGATACGTACAATGCTGTAAATCTTATAGTGTCTAACTCTGTTTTCTTGTTTTCTCAAGTTTGGAGCAGGCCGCGAAAACCAAGTTTAGTCAAGATGCAAAGAGGAGAATCACTTGGGATTCGACTTGATCATACCCGACATTCCTGAGAACCTTCTCGTCCCTTCGGTGTCCGATCCCCCCTACGTCATTCCACCTTGGAACAAACGTCATAAGGAGTATTTGGAGGACCTCTTCGAATTTGCAAGACATTTCTTGGAGTATGATGGTGCTCTTTGCATAATCGACAACAACGACCAAGATTTGGGTTCAAAGATTTCTCAAGTGGCTACAGTTGATGGCTTCGTGCGGCACCGAGACTGGTGGGGCTTCAATGCACTAGGCTTGGCTCACCCTACGATCCCCGGCTCCTTGGTATGTACATCATAATCATTCCTTGTCTTTGCATTGTGCTAAACGTTCTTATTATTTACACTCACATATTCTGGTGTCTCGCAGTCTCTTTAATTCTGGGTGCGCGTCTTCATTCGTGGTGGTCATCCTCCATCCAAGTTCTCTTTTCAAACGAAGAAATCCGATGTCATATGCAACGACCTCCACATAACCAAGAGTGATGCCATTCTCAACTTCACGGACGTGGAATCGCAGCACATGAATGCGGAGGTGCCGTGGAGAGGGCCAAGGGAGAAAGCCCCTGAGATGATGCAGGGCATAATTGAGGAAATGTCCAAGCCCGGTGACATAGTCTTCGAGTGGATGGCAGGAACAGGTAATCCTTCAACAACATTTTGTGCATTTCCATCCCCTCTTTTTATCCACAGGTACGCACTTCTTTCTTGTGCTATGTGTTTCAAGTGCCTCCATCAAGGCTTGCCCGAGTATTGGTCGTCATATTATAGCTTGTGAGGAGGACGAAGGCATATTCAACGCCCTACTCAAACCGTATATGGCTACGTCATCCGCCATGGGCCTCCAAAACATCCTAGACCGGCAGCAGTTGAAGATGCACCTCCAAAAAGAGCAAGACGAGATAAGTACTGTAAGTTCTCTACATTTTCTTACTTCATGGCTAGTTCTCTTTGCTTCTTTACTGATTCCATCTTCACCCACTTATTCTTACCACTCTCGATTTTCTCTTGCACAGTAGTTGCGACAACACCGCCACGTCGGACAAAACCTGTGTCCATTCCATCGTGGCGTCTTCATTCCAGTCCGATTCAGCCTTATATACTTCCGAATTATGCAGAGGGCTTAGCACAAGGGCTCCAATCTGGAGCCATTACTTATGTTCCTAGTCGGCCAACTACTTTTGATCCCAGGGCCCTTATATTTGTCAATGCAAAGGCTGTAGAAGGAGATTCAGAGTCATCGGGTTCTGAGAGTGGAAGTAGCGATTGTAGCATGTTGTGAGTTTGAAGAAGGCTTCGGTCTATCATTGTTATCATTTGATTTGATTTGTAATAATTGGAGTTGATTGCATAATCCTTCGTCTACTCTATTGCAAACACCTTAAACTACTTATGATTCTCATTTCCAGTTCGTATCTGTGTATGTAAAGGATGAAATGTTACAACTGTAATGCTCAAAATATATATAATGCTATAATCACTTTTTTAATCATTCAAAATCTCACATTTCCATAGCCATGCTACCTATTCTTGGGAGAGATCCACATACCATCTCTCGGAGAAATTTTCTCTCCTTCTAGCACATCTAAGACCTGATTCCCATTGGCCTATAGCAATGACCTCAACTGATCTAACTCAACGCAACTAAGTTCTCCAAGGGACGCTCTCTCTAACCTCTCGTTGTAAATTGGATATGCAAGTTTTCAAGAACTCCTAAAAACACTCCAGTTGATGTTGAACCGATTAACTTCGTATTCGTCATTCGGACTCCAATGGCGACCCTCGTAGGAAAAGTAATCCCACCTCGCTAGCCGAAGGCATGCGTATTCAGGACTCTTGTCAATCTCACGCTTCCAACTCTACGACACAGCACGAGCGTTCTCGACGTCTTCAAACGTGATTACCGTCGGAGGAGTCCAACCTTGCGTTGCAGTACTATCTATAAGATCCCAGGGGTTAGGCCCATCTGCCATCCGCTTAAGCAAATCCTGTAAAACCGTTTCACAGGCAACGACCTCAAATGAATCAACATACCTTCAAACAACTCCCTAGCAAGTAGACGCTTAAGTTCTACATAAATCGTTGAACTAATACAACTTCAAGGACGTCTGCTAAGGTTTATATAGATTGTTGCTTGACACTTAAGCTAGGAATGGTCTTATCTAAAGACGGAGAATTCTTTGACCAAGACAAGCAGTCTGGCTTGGTATACATCTTGGTTTCAGCTACTCCATTATTGTACACGAACTCTGAAATATTCCACGAACTTTTAAGACCATTTCTTTTTGCTTGTTTCGAGTTTTCTTATTCCTAGAATTATCTATATTATCTAAAAACATCATGCTGGAATACTCGTATCTAGATCCAATAAGGGACCAAATCTAAAGGATTTTATGCATGAAGTCATCATGACATCAGCCCTAATTTGTACCTCAATAAACAAACGTAAGAAATTCTTACGAGCGATAACCCTGAATTCCACGGTAAAATACTCTTTTCCTAAAAAAAGTAACAAAATCATGCCTTATTTTAGTAATTTTCCACGGTTATAGGGTCTACTTTCCTTTTGAAAATTTGGCTAATTGTCATTTCTGTGCTCTCCATTCTATGCTCTCCGCTCTCCGCTCTACGCTCTCCGCTCACATACGAACTTTCCCCCATGAACTTGTCCTTGATGAGCTTGCGCTTCTTCTCCAAATGACACGCCTCATTGAGGCCCAGAAGAACGGGTTGTTTCTTGGTGGACTTCGTGGACTTCACGGACACCTTCTTTTGTAACACTAGCTCCGTAACCTTTAAGATGTCAACATCTTGCATGGAATTAAGCAGCATTAAGTCAGTCTGCTTCAGTGCTCGCACCTGATATCTCTTCTCCTTCATGCGCTCCTTCTTACTACTTCCTATCCCTCCGTCCCCGTCGATGTTATCGTCCTCATCCACACCTATGTCGAAGGTGGAAAATTGTCCAAACGCATCAGGAAGCAAACCATTTGTCTTGAATACCACACCACTTTCTATAAATATGCTCATCTACAAAGAGCAGAGGTTATTTGGGTATGCCAGTGTTGCCATCTTCAATAAGCTTGGAGTCGGAGTAGGAGAACAGAGCGGGCAGCTTATCGGACCAACTCTGCGTGCATTCAAATAATCATTCAGAACATCAAATGCACAGATTGATGAAAAATGTGTAGTTGGGATTGTAGGATCCTACGACATAAATAACATCCAGTGATTAAAGTAATTTACATATCAGAAGTAGAATTTGAATTGATGTAGGATCTTACGATCTCTAAATGAGCTCCGCTCTTCAATCTCTATGCATTGAGAGATTGTAGGATCCTACGATCTTTAAGTTCAATGGCGTTTCACGTTGAGCAGTTCGAGGATCGTAGGATCCTACGATCTCTAAAAGAGCTCTGAATCTAAGAGTGGAGCTCTTCACGAAATCAAAGGATCCTACGATCCTTGGAATGCTTGTTGGAAACAAACACTGCTCAACTCAGAGATCGTAGGATCCTCCGATTCGGAAGAACTTCAAAGATACATTTAACATCTTGGAATCATCAACAAAACTGTAATGCAATGTTGGCATACCTTGAATGCGTGTGAGTGCAAAAGACCCATTACTGATGGTGCTAGCAATCCAGCCTCTTTCTAACTTCTGCGAGCAATTCCCTGAAGAGTGAGGTAGTTCCCCTCTGATCGCACACAAGCAAGGTCTTGGTTCAGGACTCGGGAATAATAAATGAGTAGATTCCACTCCTCTCTTTTGGCCCATACGGCAGTGACGATAAAACTTCGTGCATCTCTCTTATCCTCCTCACTTAGACCACCGTCGACGATGAGGGCTCTATGTGCGGCAACATAGTGTTGCCCGCCAATAATGATGAAGTGCATTTTCTCGTTAATATCATTCTAGGTCGGTTTGCGATCAACATACTCATAAGACTCGGTAGGCACGAATTCGTAGTCCTCCATGCGAATTGGCGGTTCGCCCTACACTAGCATCCCGTAGAGGTGTTGGAATGACGGCTGAAACGGCATTGCCCGTTTCTAGTCCATTAGCTGATGCACTCGTTTTTGCTCCAAATTGAGGTACACAATACTACCTGCTGGAGCTCGGTGGAGTTTGTCAATGTCTACTAGCAAGTCCTCTTGACTTTGTTCAGCCTTTTTGATGGGCTGATTCCCAAATATGTGAAGTTTGGTGAACTCCTTCTCTTAAAGAGCCCACACTTACTGCACCTCCTTTGCTGATTTCACCGCCATTGTCTTGCTCGTCATGTTGACCACCTTTGCGAGGGTCATCTCATCTACCTTGGGGTCAGACTTCTTGCGCTGAGATGGTTTCTTCCCTGGAGGCTCATCTACTATTCTAAGAAAAGAATCCCTCTTCTTTTTCATAGGTGAGAGCGGAACTTTCTTCTTACGCTCCCTATTGTATTTACCATGATTTGCCTTCAGCTCTGTCCAGCATTGCAGAATCCTCTGAACCGGTAAATAAATCTTCGAGATCACAAAGCCATGGTCTATCACAGATTCATTAAGCTTTGGTATCAGAGCGTCCTTTGCAACAACCAGGGCGTATGTGCGACTAAGGTTTACACTCGCAACATACTCCGAAATTATTAATACAAAGCCATTGGTTGCCAGCTGGGGTTAACCATCTCAACTACTTGTAAGTTAGACTTGTCCAAACAAAACAAAATTATTAGATCTCGTTCCATCCTTATTTGAGATTGTAGGATCCTACGATCGCCATCCTCGTTTGAAATTACAACTCGTTTGTCTTTGATGGTAGGATCCTACGATCATTATAATGCGCAGCTCAAAAAACCACTTCCCTCGGAGATCGTAGAATTCTACAATCTTTTGATGAGCCACGGTCTTCTGTCCGTAATCGTTGAGAGATCGTAGGATCCTATGATCCTCAACTTTACTTGCATTTAACCTTACTCATTCCAAGGATCGTACGATCGTACAATCTCTCAAAGGGTTCCAAATTGAAGGGGGGGCAGGAGAAAGAGATCTTAGGATCCTACGATCCTCAGAATGCTCTCCGGATATAAACGATGATGAACTCGGAGATCGTAGGATCCTACAATCTCTCTCTCCTCAAGATACTTTTTGGGGCATCTAATAAGGATTGTTTTTCTCGGGATGATGTAATCACTACTGCCGTACATATAAGGAATTCCAAAATTGAGAGATTGTTGAAACATTTGACATCAACATAAAAAAAAATGTGTCCAATTCTGAATGAATCGTATCACTGGTTTATTGGATTCAAACAAAGATCACGAACCTTTAATGCATAGAGTTGGAAAATTCACGGAAGGCACTTACAATTGAAGAGCCTTATGTGTTGCTTTAACCGACAAAGACATACTGACGTTGCTCAATTTCCAATACCGTAAACATGAGAGTAGAAAGTAGGATCGTTAATCGATCCACTGTGATAACCCAAAGTCAATTTTACAATACTGCTTCACAAAAAAGATGTCAAGTTGATCCATTTGCTCGGCATTATCTACCATAAATAAACCTTCAGCAGACGCTAAGCTACGCAGAAAGGATGAAATTGAATGAAAGGGCAACTTTTGCGGGATAATTTCGTATCAAGTAGTTTACCAGAAATCAAAGCGTCGCACTCTTCTCAAAGGATGCAGCTGTGTACCGACGCAACACCATCCATCGACGTTAAACAACACCGGCCATATTCGCACCACAGCGGATTCGAACACCAAAAAACTTTGTTAAGGCAGGTTGGGGAAGCAAATGTAAGCTGGATGCAGGAATACATAAGGAAAGAAATTTAAGAAATTGGAGACTGAGACAATGATCGTAGGATTCGGAGATACAAAACACCGAGCGGATGGGGAACAAGTACATCTAAAGAGCATCGCTTACCTGCGCGCAAATGTAGAAATGGCAGAAATGGCAACAACAGAGGCGCAGGAGATGGCGAAAGCAAAGGTTTAAGAAGCGGAACACCAAAAGCGACAACGCACGGGACGATCGCAAAAATTCAGCAGCAAAACACAATAGGAAGATGGCGCTAGAGCTGAAACAGTGAATGCGTAGTAAATACAAATGAAACCTTCCCGCAAGTCTCCAAGGAATCGCCGGAAATCAAGAAACCGGATTTGGGAAGATGAACGGGTTTGAAATGTGACATGCTCTGAAGTAATTAGAATTCTTACTGAGGCGGCTATTTATTAAGAGCTGTCTAGAAGTTTGATGTAAATGATGGTTAACGCCATCATTAGAGCTATCCCTTCTTTCCCTATGAAATTTACAGAGTGGGGGTATGCACCTCGGTAGACTCTTAAAGGTATTAAAGGTTATAAAGGTTTAACAATTAAAGGTAATTGTTGAAGGGGTTCAAGTAAGAAAAGTGATGGAGAATAACCATTGGTGTATTCCTGTACGCAACCAACAAAATTTTGGGTAGGATTGTTGATGATAATATGTAATTAGACGGTTAGAGTTCTTCCTTAGTCCTGACTAATATTGTGGGCCTCCTTGATTATAACATTGCTAATGCTTATGAAGAGTACGCGTAGGATATAGTCCTGACTAGCATATTGTTCGGAATAATGTGCAGACCAACTTAGAATTTGGGTTACCAGCCGTGAGTCAATCAGCCATAAGTAGGATGAAGAAGCAGCACTTCAAGAAGGTCGCAATCAAACCCTTTGGGAGTTCCTTCGCAAAGTGCACAGAGTGCGACACTCTTCTCCAAGACATTATCCGATCAGTGAAGGGCTTGCCAATGTACCATCAGTTTGTGAAACAGAAACAAGACCATTGCAATCTTCAGTCGTCTTGTAGGCGTCTGTATTACACTTGGAGGGAGGAGTCAAAGAGGCAGAAGGACGAAATACTTTGTATTATCCACAACAAAATGGATACTGCAAAGACGGCTATTCCTCGAATGCGCGTTTCCACGAAACATACTCCACCGTTGGGACAGTTCCCTATGAATGTCACGGGCATGGTTACGCATGGGCACGGCAACGGTGCCTACGCTCACTACTCGACAGACTTGTGGCCAAGCAACTCTAACTACACTATCTCCTCGCTTGCGAGACTGCTTCGGTGTCTTGAGGAACCACCCATTTGTCAATCTCGCAAATTTTTCCCTCATCAGCCCGCTAACTCCTTCTTTCGAGCCATGCTCAAGAGAAAGTCCAAATGTTTTGACGTACTACCCCCGGCAACGAATAACTCCAGTGAACGCGTTCCGCTCCCAGTGAAACTTTATTTGCAGCTGAATAACTCCACAAAGGACAACAAGAATCAATTCCTGATGGGGTTCTTGTCGATGCTTACTTATCGGCGTGTATTCAATAAGGTCCAAGCTAGTTTCTTATTGGTGGGGCATACACACGAGGATATTGATGCCTACTTTAGCCATCTGTCTAAGACCTTGAAGAGTCAGAATACTTACATTGTTGCGAACTTGATGTTGGCTTTCAAGGAATCCCAAGAATTGAGTTTCATGCCCGAGTTTGTTCAGGAGGTTGTGGATTTCAAAACGTTCGTGGAATGCTATCTCATTGACAAAGCGGATGTTCTCGTGGGTTTGGGAAATATGCACCTCTTCAAATTCTATGTAGACAAAAGCGGATGGCCCGTCATGCGATTCAAGGAGTTTCGAGTTGATCAACACTGGCTACCTAGGGACAAGCCGGCTATCCATCTATTCAAGGCGGATGCTCATGGTAATCCAAAGATACCATCTGGCATCCCTAATCCAGTCCCTTTCAAGAATTTCTGGGGTGATGGAACTGTTGCATCCACCAGCAACCAAGACAGGGCAAGAGAATAGGTTTCCAAAAATCTCGTTAAGAAGTCATTCCTCAAGGGTGGAATTCAAGGTTACATCGAGTTTTGGGAGCGTGGGATGCTTGAATGTTCAAGATTTTGAATGGATTTTCCTCTGTATATTGATTACTAAAAGGGCATTCTTGCTGAATTGGAGAAACCTCTTCCTCCAACCCTGACGACCTTGGTAGAGGGTTTCTGGCCTAATCATGACTGGTCAGGTATGGAGAGTGCGCCTTTATGCCTCCTCCCCGAGGCGGATGTCACACCTGAGGATGAAGAACCCGAGCCCTATTGTGGCCCCATGTCCGGTCAACTGAATCCCGCCTTGAACCCATGGCGAGATGTCCTACCTGGGGCTTGGATCCTACTTCGTCCCTCCAACCCAGATATTTATCCCGTCTGGTTAGGGAGAGCATGTTCAGTAGTCAATCGTGAAGAATGAAATGCGGACTATGGGCAGTTCACTATCGAATTTTGGGAGCCTAGAAATCGCCACACCGACCTGAAGACGAAGTACAAGAATTGTTGGGACGCTACTTGGGTACAAGAAGATCGAGGACTAGAACAAGTTCATGTTACTTCAGTGTTTTTTGCAAAGTCCACAACAAAAGAAAACCCCAAGACACAGAAGATCCCAAAGCAAGATCGAGTAAAAGCATTGGCTAACCTTGATGCTGCAAACCTTATGGATCCTTAGCCGTTGCATAATTTATCTTCCATATTTATCGAGAGCTTAGTCGCTAGATCGTGGGATCCTATGATCTCCTCTACTTGGTTGCTTGGAGATTATTCAATTTTAGAAGTGCTTCGTTTTGCCCAGTAGTACCCGTAAATTGATCGTAGGATCCTACGATCCTATTGTACATTCGCTACTTGTGTTCAGATTTTACTTATTTTATTCATATTGCACTCGTTTTTGCGTGATCTCCTCTGCTTGGTTGCTTTGAGATTATTCAGTTTTAGATGGGCTTCTTTCCTTCAGCTGTCAACTAGTTAAGCTAGTCCTAGTCCTAATAATGTTTTTTATAGCCGAGTAGGAGAGTAGGCGCTACTAGGCTAGGTGAACGTTGGCTAGTCGTCGTCCAGAAACCCTAGAGAAGTGGATTACTAGAAATTTTACCAGTTTAGTGGACGAACTCCAGCCGCCGCTTCCAGTAATTGGTACTAAACTCCCTTCGCCATAGCAGCTGAGCGCCACAAGTTTTGTCAACCAGTCGCATACTGTAGAAGAACGTCGCATACTGCAGAAGTTAGTCGCATATTGTCAAATATTTTGTCGTTATGGGGAGGCGGGTAGCAATGTGTGGTATCCGCATTATCAGGAGACACCGGCTGACGTCGAGGAGCTCCGGCCATGGTTTAGGGCGGTGGTCGCTCGTTCTCGCAACACAGCCATTCCTGCTTTCAAATATATCACATGCCTTCTGTTGCCAATTGCAGAGTGGTATTGGAGTATTGCTCACACCATAGAGTTGCTCGAGATCTCTGACGCTTCCTGCATTGCCTTTCCCTTGACGTCCAGAGAGTCGGAGAGTGTTGGCAGCGTTCACTTCAGCCACATAGGGGAAGTGTCAACGCACACCATGTCAATTGTAGGGTGGCTCCGCATCATTGACGAAGCATACGACATCTCGGAGGGTGCTGGAAGTTGGTGCTCATGCCAAGAGCAGTGGTGCAGAGGAAACGCGAGCGCGCAGTCGTCGTATTCGTCGTTTGGATTTGTGCATCCATCCGTCGATACTGGGTGTAGTGCTGTCCGAGCCAAGTCCAGTGCGAAAATCCGCACGGTGTATGGCCGTTAGCGACCATATGAGGCTTTTCTCCATGTGCAATGTCTACGGAGTAATTAGTGTGTTGACATTATCGAGCTCGTTTTCGATAGAGCTGCTTCTCACAATCAGGTAGTTTTAGAAATCATGGTTAGTAGTTGTTATTGAGGCTTTAGAAGTAGTGGCATCTCTGATGTGTACACAATACAAAGTAACATGTAAAGGGCGGAACACTACCGTTGTACTCCGATGAGGATTTTTCTTTACAGTTCACAGAATCCAAATAATGTGATGTGTTTTTACATTTATGGTTGCCAAACATCATAGGATCTTACGGTCCTGCTTACTACTTGCCAATATTACAATACCCACATGTTTGACAACTTTCACACATAAACTTGTAGAAACATTGTAGGATCCGACAATCTTGTTGTAGTTATACGGCAATATTTTGATGTTCTTGACAATTGTCGACGACGTATCAGTACTCTTGGAATCCTCTTTACTGTTTATATAATGTTATAACGTGATATGTTTATATATACCTATTGTCTCTCTCAATTTCATAAAACCGTTAGGCCTTTGCTAGATCATAGGATCCTACGATTCACCCTACCCATCAAATTTCAATTGGACTTTGACCAATCTGGACTTTTGAAAGTCCGGATTTACTTAAATGTGGCATCAATTATGTCTCCATATAGTCCTTGTTCGTGGCCTCAACTTACCTTCCAACAATAAAAAGACCATCATAAGGATTGACAAGTCACTGGAATGCATGGCTCACTGCATACAAGTCAATACACAATTCAAAATGCACTTGTATGCGAGAAGCAACACAAAGGACACCAGCACTTTTTGTATGCGTGGTCTCGCCATGATTTATAGGTTGAACAACAAGTAAATAGTTATGATGTTTATAGTAAAAATAATGATCATAACACAAAATAACATGAAAATAAGATTTGAAAATTCCAAAAGTATATATGTACATGGAATTTTCTTTTTTTTTGGAAAATTATAAAAATAGAGAGCTAAAAATAAAAATAAAAAATACCATCATAAGTGATTTGACTATTTTTAAATTTGATAACTTGAGAAATATATTTTTTTCACAACATTATTCAATTTTATACGTATATGAATTTAATATGTGAAAGTGTTTTTCAGTAAATAAACTTATAAGGAATTCTATGATGTAATGTTATGTTATGTATAGGTCTATGTTATATATTTAGACTATTAGATATAAAAAATTCAAAATAAAGGCTTATCATAAAAAAAAAAAAATTAAGTTCTAAAAACATTAAGCACAATTTGTTTCATAATTTAATGCAAGACTATAATTACAATTCAAAGTTAAATATAACTTCTATTTTCAAGTGTTATGTACAAAGATATTCATTGTCGTCCTAAGAAAAGATTTCAAATTTCTACTTCACATTGATCACTTCAACATGAAACCAAACACTAACAATTCAATATAGAAGTACAAAGTTTGTTTAGAATTATTTTCACATCATACATTTACAAAACCTAGCAAGAAAAACAACGTAATTCACAATTTTAAACCAGTAGAAATCATAAATCATTAAAAAAACTGGGCCCAAGTAATGGGCCTAAGAAATAGGCCTAAGAAATAGGCCTAAGGAGTTTACATGCCCCTTGGGCTGGATCCCAAAGGTGAGGCCTGATTGCGGGCTGGAAGGTCCCCAAATCGGGACCGCCTTCAGGCCGGCCCCTATTCGTATATGACTTGCCCTGAATCTGGCACACAACCCTGTCTATCATGGTAGGACCAAACATGCTTAGGCGAGACACCATTTTATTTGCAAAAAATTAGCATCTGGTGAAATTAGCTTGAAGTATGTTCCAACGTGAGAGCAAATAGCTGATATTTTCACCAAAGCATTAGGGCGAGTAGCTTTTGAAAGAAACAGGAGCAGATTAGGATTGATTAGAATCACTGAAGAAGGTCTTGTAGCATCCAGTGAAAACAAAGTCCAGAATTTTGATTGATAGATTTGATTACATGTCATAGTGATCCTCTTCAATTATATCACAGGAGGGAGTAGCATTATAATTGACATCAAGGAAAATCTACCAGCAATCTATCTCTAACCCTAATTCACGAGCCAGTAGCAAGTCACCAAATGCTGAAGCTCCCAACTTGGGAGAATCAAGGCTAAGAACATACTTCACCAATTTCCATTTGATTGACGTGTCGACAAAGCTCCTCCATCGCTTACTCACTCCGCGAAGCTAGAAGATAGTCGCATGTGTCCTTTAAAACAGAGGCCACAGCTCATCCTCGACAAGTCTATCGGGAAGAGCTGGTATGAGATAACTAATCATTCCTTCCTGATTTGTCTTGGAATTTTGCTCATCTGGAGGAATACCGAAGAACCCAAAACACCAGTTCCATCAAAAATGTATTTGCTCCTATATAAGTGCACTTACAAGAATTTTGAGTCTTTCATTTTTAATTGGTAAATTCTAATCAACATTGTACATGTTTTGATTGATTAATTTTGTTGATAATAAGTAGCAATGCTTTACTTGATATTCCTCCATTAACATTCCTATAATTTGAGAATTTTATTTTTTACAATGAAAGAATTATAAGAACAATACATCATATCATTTTATTATAGTAAAAATCATTTAGATTTACTACTAACATAAAGATGCAAATCTTGGATTTGAAAAATGAACTGGGAAAGAAATTAAAGTCTTGAAGTATAAACATGATTGTAGTAGTATTGTCTGGGAATACAAAGATTTAACATTAATACGAATACGAAACAGATGATATCATCCATGAACTCTTTTTAACTCTATGATCATCATCACTTCTATTACAAAGTTGAAGATTAAGGATGTGCCTTAATCTATTAAGTAGATATAAAATCACATGATATTAATGTCCTAGTTTTCTATAGAAGTCAAATGAAATTGGAAATGAAACATTTCTTTGTTGGAAATATTCAATTTTTTCTCAGTTCTTATACCACGTACAGTAGTTAAAGTACGTGTTCTAATTATTTTATACCATCTAGTAAATATTGAGTCAATAGGAATTCAAGTATTCTCCTCTTGGGAAAGTTCCCATCCTCGATATATATGATTTCTACAATGATTGTGGAAATATCCTTCTTTATCATGTAGTCCAATAGGCATTTTGGGCTGATACCATAGAACCTCAGCAGTTCCATCTTCAGAAGCTTGTTGGTTTAATGATACTACTTTTGCAACAAAAAAAGAAATGCCTTTCTCTTGATCGTCGATCTCAGTCTCCAACCCAACAATCATCCCTATTTTCACATCTTGGTGTGGATCAAATGACGGAAATTGATCAACAACAATAGCATTGGGAATTGCTGTATTTCCTTGAGTAGGTGGCCGTCATCCACGTCCTTGCTCGCGCCCTCGTCCTCGTCCATGCCTTGTCTTCGCCCTTGATCTAGCCCAGGCCCTTGCCGCCTTCTTCCTTGTCCACTTATTTCTTGTCCTCCATCTCCAAGTTGACCACTTTCTAGTTCTTCTATTCCAAATTCATCCCTTTCTTGACATCCTCTTCCTCAACCTCGTATATTAGATCTATTACCATGTATACGATGTCCTCTTGGCATTTCGGATCGTGGTCCAAAAAAAGATATTACCCTCACTAGGGGAAGTGATTGAAGAACATCGTCAATCGCAATACTAGACAATGTTGACCTTTCAGGCAAAGGAGCATTTGCGGGCTCCAAATTGTTTATTATCGGTCAAAATGGTGCACATGCTACTTTAGAGTGATTGCTTCTTGGAAAATCTTTCAAGTATGAAATGAGCCAAGTACCTTTTTCAATAGCTTGAAGATTCTTTTCCACAATTATGTGTCTTGCAATATACCCCTCGTTTAAGGAAATGAACTCATCAAGAGTCTTAACTTCCCTTTCATCATGATTGAAAATAAGTGCCAACATTGGTTTCAGTCGGACATCAGGTATTGCTTGAAGACAAATGTGTCCATTTTCAGGTTCCCAGGATGGGACCTTGCATAATACTTTTTTTGAACATGCCGTTTGTTATTTGCATGTAAAACCTGAAATAATGAAGTTGGCTAATACCAACAAATGGATCTTCAGGCAAATACAGTGTAATAAATTTCTTCTAGTCTTGAGTATATTCAAGATGTACGGCAAAAATAAATGGTTTTGTAAAAGTAGGGCGGGTTCAAACGATTTCTAACAATTCTTTCAAGGGGTCAATATCTTGTTGCTTCAAGGTTGAAGATATACAACTAAAGCGTTGATCATTGTCTTCATGAGTATGGCCAAATTTCAAAAAAGACAATTGGATTTCCTTAAAAATTCAAGGGCTAGTAATGTAGCACAGAGGCCAAGAATGTATTCATTCTTGTTTTCTCTTCCACAATTGTCTGCTTGAATGCGTAAAATAGGAGGATATCGTCCACGTTGTTGTTTTAAATATTGTACAACTTTCATGATGGATGTAAGTACTTGGTTGATGTCATATTTGTGATGAGAATCCACCCATTCATGGATAGGCAAATCACTCCAACTTTCAAACCATCAAACTTTCAGATTGTTTATCTGATGTCCTGTGCATTCTGTGGCGCTCGTGCGGAAATAGTGTAGTGATGTGGCACCATTCAATGTATTCCTTGCATATTGAATATTTCCATGGCTCTCGCTTGTCCTTTCAACCTCTCAACGTCAACTTCAAAGGATTGTTCAAAACGTGCAGCAACTTCTTCATATTCTTCCCACCCCACTTCCGAGTTGCATCCTTGATTGGCTTCCGTTCCGCCTTGGTGAGTGGCAATGCTAGAAGTGGATTTCCCTCCATTGTGGCGTGCTGGAAAAATTAATTGTGTTAAAAAACACGCCAAATAGTCCAATAATCACCAAAGAGGTTGTACACTACTTCTATGGGGTTGATTACAGTATTGTAACGATACTTTGTAGCCCACCCAAGTACTCAGCAATAAGCCACCGTAAGGTAGTTAAAGGCCTGAATTCCAAGGGGAGGATAAAAAAAGTGAGGGGAGGATGACACCCACTTCACTTATGTAGTCGCACGGGGGGGGGGGGGGGGGGGGGGCGGGGGGGCGCAAGCGGGACTAGAAAGGGCGCAAGCAGGTTCAGGGGGGAGGCGAGAGCGGGTTCAAAGGGGGGCGCTAGCGGGATCAAGGAGGTGCGCAAGCGGGTCCCAGGGGTGGAGGGGGGGAGGGCGCGAGCAGGTCGCAGGCTCTTCGGGCTGCAGCTCTTGCCTATGTGTTTTTTGAAATTTAGAAAGCATGACCTTCTTCGAATTTTATTATCAACATAAATATCTTTATACATTTAATGTAAGGGGGGGAAAACATCATATTCTATCCATAAAATATAGAGAGCTTTAACAAAGACTCATTGAATAAAGTCTAATTGACCAATCCAATTATCATTTCAATATTTGGGTGAGGAATGCCCAAACCTCTTCAAGGATACAATGTGTGCTATTGCATTCTCAACGAAGTTGGATGCCTTGCTTCACAAAGACCCCACGAGGAGGCTATCACTTGCAAGAGTTATGGAGGATTTGATGGGTCCCCCTTTGCTTCCTTCGACAACTATGATACCATAAATGTTTTGAAGAATGACCCCATTAGCAGTGGTAGTTTGTTCTTGGTGGATCCATTGATTAATGTGCTCATATTGACCATCCGTACCGCTTGTAAATCTTTCAGATGAAGGAAAGCCAACATCAACATCATCCCATTCCCATCCGGTATCTACTTCCATAGATTAGTGTGAATCCTTACAAGAGACTCCGGCACATATGAAAAAGAAGCAGCCACTGAATGTGAGATTTGAATGAAATATCTAATAAAAATTTATTTTAATTCAACATAATAACAATTCATCACAAATTTCATTTTTATTCATTTTTGATAAATGAGTGTAAGATACATGCTTTCCTTAGACAGACCCCTACGCTTATCCAATTCTTCAATAGAGGCTTAAAGATGAGACATGTGTCTCCCGCATCATCTGGAAATTCTTTATTCTTTTGTTAAAAAAAGGCCATGGGTGTGATATATGCCTCCCCCCCCCCCCCTTACGGCCTTGCCCCAATTAATTCATTAGAGTTAAGGGGCGGGGAGGGAGGGGGGGAGTGTTAACCTGGGTCATAACATGGAGCTGCCTGAGGTGAGAGTTAGAGGGGGCTAAGGGTAGAAGTTTGAGAGTAGCTACATAGGCAGACTGAAGACTGACCGTGGGTGTTAGGCTCGGGACACGGTCATAGGGCCAGCAGGGTGTCCCTTTGAGTACCGGTCCTGAGACCGTTGGGTCTTCTACGGGCACGCGGTTCAACTCCAAGACAGACGGGGAAGACAGACAGGTGAAGTCACAACCAAGACCCTGTGAACACCAAGAGAGGGAGAGAAGCAAAGGGAGTCCGAGAAGGGTTTGGTAGCGGGGACAGTGCAAGGTAAGGATCAAAGACTCGTGAGCTTAGACATGTAATGACAATCGGCAAGCAGGATGCATACAAGTGAGATAGGGGAGGGCAGAGAGTAGAGAAGGCATAGTGTAGTATTAGCGGAGTAACCCAGGACTGTCCATGAACACCAAGGTTCAGGCGCTTACATGAAGGGGCAAGCTGTCCTAGGAAAAACCAGCTGCTCTGAGACCGGACTCGACTCTAACCACAAAACTGAGGAGTGAGTTCTCTACCCTGGATACCTTGTTTATACTAATCTAACTAGACTTCTCCTTGTAACTCCTTGTTGCACTATCAGTTCCACCGTCCTAGGCTATCCTCGCTGGTCTTGCTGGGGCAGTAACATTTTGCCCTCCCTCGGAGAGTGCAATTCGTCCCGAATTGTTGGTCTTCAGCCACGCGTTCGTCGATGAGCAGGTCTCCGATCCGGCCTGGTCTCCTCCCGTGGTACCTGTGCCTGTCGACGAGGAGGTGCTTGGTCTCCGTATATGGCTGCTATGGCTGCACCCACCCCCTTATGGATTAGGTTATGTTTAGACCGGGAAGTAATGGAATGCTGATATACGTCATAAACGGTTTTTCCTAGGATTTTGTTGCAAGCAGGGCATTGCACATGGTCAGCTTCAGGATCTCTGTAGAGGTTGATCAAATCCAGATTTGCAGAAAAATAACGTTTAACTTCTTCAACAGCAATTTCTAACTCGTCCCTGGCTTCATCCTCATCACTGGCCTGATCTTCAAGACCGAACTCTTCTTCTAGCTTTTTTAATGCTTCTTTATGTTTCTTAAAGGATTTGGGTCGTGTAGTAACCTGGTTTGGTGATGCGTGGGTTGCAGGGGGCAGACTTGGCGAAGCTTGGGTTGCAGAAGGCAGACGAGGTGACGGCTGTGGAGTATCCTCGGGATCCGTGAAATGCTCAGGGATATGGACTCGGTCATCTTGGGTTTCGATGTCGGAGATGGCTGCCAACTGATGGTCTTCCTGTGGATGTGTGGCAGGGCTGCAGGGTGCAAGCTCCATGTGCGGTAGTGGAGACATGGCCTCGAGCTCCATGTTGTCCCAATCGTTTTCTGACTGCTCTAACTCCAAGGCTATGAGTGCTTCATTGATGCACTGGTTCAAGAAGTCTTGCGGGGGATCCATGGCTGTTTGGAGGTGGGTGCGCAGCCACTGATATGCATTGGATGCAATCAATTTGGCTGCATTGTGCACCCACCCGACCTTGTTGGCCTCGAATGTCTGCATTGCGAGTTCTGCAGCGATTTTCTGCTCTTGGATCTGCGCCACCTCCTCGTTGCTATGTGAACTCATCCCCTGTGATGCCAAGGTCTTGCACCTGGCCAAGTACTCTTGGTTCTGCTGCTCCAACTGCTTGGTGTGCTCCAACGCGGTCGCCTTCTCCCTGGTAAGCATTTCCACGCTTGCATGGGTGGCGGCTAACTCTAGTTCCAAATTAGCAACCTGGTCTCGGAAATTAGATAGTGTCTGCATTGTTTCCTCTTGTTGTTTGCGATGCTCTGTACGGGCCTGCTCCAGCAGGCGTTGTGCTTGCTCCTTGGCTCCTTAGATTGCAGCAGTCAGTTGACGCTTGTACCGTTCTTCCAGGCCCTGATGTTCTTCCTTTTCCTTCTCTGGAGTGCGGATCCACTCCAACATCTCTGTCATGCAGCCCGTGAGCGCGGTGGTTTTGGTGTGGAATTTGGTGGCCATGGGTCCCCAGGCTGTTGCTGCTACTGCTGCTGCTGTGATCGGCTCCTCGCTCCTGGGGCGCTTGCTGGGACCTGGGAGAGCGGGGTCTCGAGCCGTGGCCGTGGCGATCTCCCTCTGGATGTCAAAGAAGGTTCCCATGAGTGGCGGTCTGTTGTATCTCTTGTGGAAGGCGAAGAAATGGGCAATGTAGGCTGTTAAAAACGGACCCACGGGGCTGCTGTAATCGAGGCGCTGCCGGTACCCACGCATCTGGATGAGAAAATTCTCTTCCACCATGAGGCCCCAGTTAATCTTCTCTCCGAGGTCAGCCAATAGCAGTAGGGACAACTGCGATGGCAGGATGCCATTGCAATTGTTCTGGAAGTATACCTGGGAGAGAACACCACGCATTCTGGAAAACCATGGATCCTTCATGTGATTGCCTAATGCGAAGACATCATACCTTGTATCCTTCCGGGGCTCCAAGCTGCCTACGCGAGCCAAGACGTCCGGTTGGGGGTAGCGCGAGCCTTTGTTCCACGCGGTGGCGCCTAGTCTGTCCTAGCCGAAGAACTTGTGGAGATACCTGCTGGTATACTCCACAAGCACGCCCTCCACGACACCAGCCGGGTGAGTTGCTGACTCACTCTGAGTGCGCATAGAGTTCACGAATTTGGTGCAATGCTTGATGTTAACCTTCCCATTGGGCGAGGTCCAGTAACGTGCTAACCCTGTCACTGTGAGCCAGATGAGGTCCGGCTGCCTCTTCCATTCCATGGTCATGCGTGGGACATGGAATGGCGGTTGGACCTTGCGGCTCTCCATGTATGCTAATTCGGTGCAGTGGCTCGCAGGTACGTAGCAGTGGCAGTGAGAGCGCAATGCAGGGAGCTGAAGAGATGAGGAAGAAGACAATGAGCAGTCAAGGCCTTGGGATGCACTCAGCGCGTATTCAGGGAAATGCGTGGAGAATGGTGCACCGAGACACCATGAAGACAGAGAGGTGGACAGACGCAAAGGGAAATGAGAGCTGAGGGAGGGAATTGGATGGTGAGCTGAGGCAGCTCCATGGGACCTTGGTGGCCGTGACGGGATAGATGGGAGCTGGAGGAGACAGTCTGGCTGGACTCTACCTAGCTGATTGCCCCGCGATGATTGTGGCGGCTGAGGCCTATGAGTGCGGGGGCTAAGGGGAACTTGAAGTGTCCCCTCGATGTGACTATCCATGGAGTCTTGGCTACCATGTAGGCATACCTGAACTAGGCTAATGTGGATTTCCATGGGATCCATGGGTTCCTTGGGCTGAGTTGTTTCCTTGGGCTGAGTTGTTTCCTCGGGTTCCTCATCATTTTGTGCCTCAGTGGCCATGGTTTTATAAATCTCCCCAAGGCTAAGCGTGGGGGCGGTTTCCGTGGTGACCGAATGATAATGCTTAAGTTTGGTGGAATTAACAATGGTAGCATGTTTGTCAAAGTAATCGTTATTTACCAATAGGACAGTATTATTTGGAAGCACCAGCTGAACCCGGTACGGCCCATGCCATATTGATTCAAATTTAGTCTTCCTAATTTTTGGGTCTCGGGGGCACCATAAAACTTGGTCGCCTTTTTCAAAAGCCCGGATTGGTTTGGAAGCTTGGAAATATCTTGCAGTTTTTTCCTGTTTGTTTTGGATGTTTTTAAGTGCAAAGGCTCGAACTTCCTCTAGATGGTGGATGTCCCTCAGACGAGCAGCCAGGACTCAATGGGGCGTGTAGTCTTTGGGATCCAGGGATTGGAACGTGGGGGCTATGTATTCGGTAGGTAATAGAGGTTGTGTACCATATACCATTTCGAAGGGGCTTACCTGGGTAGCTGTTTTTGTGGCAACACGGTATGCCCACAGGGCTGCAGGCAGACAATCATCCCAATCACTCTGATTTGCATGTATGAACCTGCGTAACATGTTGATCAAGGTTTTATTGGTAGACTCTGCTTGTCCATTTCCTTGGGGGTAGTAGACTGTGCTAGTTCTGTGTTTGATGATGTGATTATCTAAGAGGTCTTCTATCACTGCGTTTACAAAATGGCTTCCTTGATCGGACATTATCTCCATGGGGCAGCCAAAACGGGTAATAATATTTTCATATATGAAAGTTGCTGTGACCATGGCCGTGTTCGTTCTGAGAGGTTTTGCCTCAACCCACTTGGTGGTATAATCCGTGGCTACCAAGATGTACTTGTACCCCTGTTTGGTTGCGGGTCTAATGGGGCCAACAAAATCTAGTCCCCAACACTGGAATGGTCCCAACGGTGGGATGGATTTTAATGGTACACGGCCTTGATATTGAAAATTCGTGGTAGAAATTTGGCATGCATGGCAGTGCTTAACGTACTCGTGGACATCCTTGTGTAAGGTTGGCCACCAATAGCGGGCAGTCAAAATTTTTTTGATCGTGGTGTCAGGGCCTTAATGACCACCTGCAGGTCCGTCATGGAGAATGGCGATTATGTTTTGTTCCTCTCCTGTGGGCACGCAGAGGCGGGTTTCCTGGTCTGGCCCGAGGCGGTAGAGTTGTCCCTTAACCACGGTATATGGCAAGGTTGTGCGTACGAAACTGACTTCCCTGAGAGGCTTTCTCGGGTTACGCCTTGAGTTAGATAGCGTATGATGTCTCCACGCCAGTCCGTGGGAATACTAATTTCAAGGCTAGCAGTCTGGATATACGGCTCATTAAATGAATCATCAATGCCTTCCTCGGTTGCCTTGGAATCCCTGGATAGGAAATCAGCTTCTATGTGCCGTTTGCCTGGTACATAAACTACTTCAAAATCATATTCCAGGAGAATCATGGTCCAGCGGGCTACTCGCCCTGTGACCAAGGGTTGATTTACCAGGTAAGATAAACTGTGATGATCAACCATAAAACGGAACTTGTTGCCTAGTAGATAATGGCGGAATTTCTTGACAGCATAAATCATGGCCAAAGCTTCTCTTTTGGTGGTAGAATAATTCTTTTCTGCTTGATTCAACAGGCGACTAGCGTATGCTACTGGTTGGTCATATTTTCCATTCAAGTTTTCAGCAAGCATGACGCCCACAGCGATATTGGAGGCGTCTGTATGAACATGGAATGGTTTGGACCAATTTGGGGCTATGAGAATAGGGGCCCGAGAATAAGCTATCTTGATTTTTTCCAAGGCGGCCTGGGCTGCCGGGGTCCAGTCCTGAGGGTACTTGTAATTTGCGTGGTTCAATGCTGTGATAGGGGTAGTGATATGGGCTAACTTCTCTATGTATATTCTGTTAAACTGAGATAAGCCCAATAATCGTTGTATCCCCTTCTGATCTGTGGGAGGGGTGATGGCTAGGATATCCTTGATTTTCTCGGGATCCGGGATTTTTCCGTATTTGCATACAATGTAGCCAAGGATCACACCCGCAAAGAAGAGAAACATACATTTCTCTGCATTCAAGCTAACCCCGTTGACTCGGCAAGCTTCGAATATTTGCCTGAGTTGTGACACATGATCTTTAATCTGTCCATAAACCGTTCCATCATCGAGATATATTCTAAAGAATCTTTTCAAATAGGGTCTTAAAATTAATTCCATGACACGTTGGAAAGTCATGGGTGCATTTTTAGCTCCGAAAGGCATTCTTTCAAACTGATAAGGTCCCCACTCGGTAGAGAAAGCCGTTTTATTTTTATCATGCTCAGCCATGGCTACTTGGTAATATCCTGAAAAACAATCTAAGAAAGAGTACATCTCATGACCAGCTACTTCATCAATAATTTCTTCCATGTAAGGCAGGGGGTAATGATCTTTCTTGGTAGCCGCATTTAATTTACGAAAATCTACGCATATTCTCAAGGTTCCATTTTTCTTGGGAATAATCACCATGGGAGATAACCAGGGTGCAGAGTCTACTGGTGAAATGAACTTGGCTTTCAAGAGTTTGTCCAGTTCAGCCTTGACTCGTACTGCGTAATTCGGGTTCATTCTGTATCTTCGTAGTTGGACTGGTGTTGCATTTGGGATTAGGTCTATAGTGTGTTCTGCTAGCGTTGGAAGTATCCCTTTTAGATCTTCGTGGCCCCATGCAAAAATGTCCTGGTATTCATGGAACAGGGCTATCGCGGCCTGTTTGATTTGCTCAGGGGCATCAGCGTTGATTTTGATATACTTGGGGTTTTCTATGGTTCCCAAGTTTACTAACTCTACTTTGTCTTTAGCACCATGAGACCAACCAGTAAGCACTTCCTTTTGCAGAGCTTGGTCTGCAGGAATAGCATTTACGGTTACTGCTTCTTGAGTTTCCTGGGAAAAATGTGGAGGTATGTCCATTTTGTCTTGCTCAGCTACCATGCTGGCCAAGTGAATTTCTGCTACTGGAATCAAGTCAGGATTGGCTTGGAAAACCAAGGCTTCTTGGGATGGGGAAAGACCATCTTCCCAGCTTGTTCCTGCCTTGTGTCGAATCTGGTTTGCTTTTGCCCTGGTGATGCAGCTATCCACTGGGATGACCACGGTTTTTCCTTGTTGCTGAATTCGGATCTGATTCCTGGACCAATCGTGTACAGCATTTATATCTCTCAGCCATGGTCTTCCCAGGATGACAGGGAAGTTATTGCTATCAGGCATATCAATTACTACGAAGGTAGCTGGGGTAGATACTCCATGTGTAGTAATGGCTACGGTTGATATTATGCCCAAGGGTGTTACTGGAGCATCATTTGCCATGCGCAGGATAAACCGGGCTAACTTGGGAGATGGTAATCCCAATTGTTTTCTTAAATAATTGCTCATAACATTAACCTCTGATCCTCCATCTACTGATACATTGGTTAATTCATGGTTTCCAAGTTGTAAATGTATCACTGCAGCATCCGGATCCAAGGTAGTAGCATTAACTTCAACAACCTCTGGATTGGATGGTTCATCCGGTGAGGCTGTTTGTTGTAAGTATTTTTGAAGTTCTGGGCTTAATTTGATTAACTTGGACAATGTGATGGTGACATTGGTGTCATTTAAAATCTGCTGTAATGACGAGGTGTCGTGGGAACCTTCTAGGCCCTCTTGTAGGTCTTGCCTGATTCTATGCAGCCTTTCCCAATGATTTTCCGAAAATGGTTTTCTGTGTTCAACCACATGGTCGTCTGGAGTAGCTTTGGATCTAGTGGTTACCAGGGCCGTGCTCATTGTGGATACATTAGTTTCGACTCCATGGACCTCAGTAAGTGTGACTCCTCCTCGTCAAGGGGTTCCAGGAACTTTCTGATGTTCTCCGGTGCCATGATTCCTTGGGTTAGTACGGTACTGGGCCCATCTCTGGTGTAGCTGTGGACACTCTCTTCGTCGATGGGTTACCGATCCACATTCCCAGCAGGCATCGCTTCGGCAGGGCTGGAAGGCATCAACATTGATTTCCTCTGGATACACGGCTGCCGTGGTAGGACGGGGACGGCGGTTCTCTTCAGTTCTAGAAGGGGTATTAGCATACCAGCAACGTCCTCCATGGATTTTTCCACAGCTGGAGCAGGGAGTTACTGGTGATCTATTTTCTGGTCGTAAATTTGGCAAAGGTAGCAAGGGTGTTTGGGTTTTGTTCAAGGCCCCTAACTCTCGGCTAATGTCATTTGCCGCACTCAGAATATCTTGTAAAGTCTTAACCCCACGGATTACAATGCCTTGTTGAATCCATGGTAACAGTCCCTTTTTAAACCATTCGCAAAGATAATCTTCCTCAGGTCTCTGACTTACTTTGTCAGCCAGTTGTTTGAATCTATCGTAGAACTTGTCAAGGGGTCATTTCTGTCCTGAGTAATGCTACCCAAAGCTCTTAGGACCTAAGAACTGGTTTTAAGTTTTCTAAATTTATGTAGAAAACTCCGTTCCATGTCTTCCCAGGTTGCGTGGGAGTGTTCAGTTTCAAAATCAATGTACCAATTAATGTGGTTTCCTTGGAGTGTGGTGCCGAAAATGTTTTGGAGATCTTCGGTGCTGGTGACCCCATTTGTACGGGCAATAACTTTGAAACGTCTGATGTGCCAATCTGGATCTCTTGATTCATCAAACACAGGGTATGAGATTTTGGGATACTTGGTATGTTTACCTAGGTCCCCTTGGCTAGGTCCTGTGGCAGCAGTATGATTTTCTCGGGGTAACGTTGTGGACCTTATAGTTTCAGGGAGGGACTCTGAAACCTGAGCCATGGGGTGGAGAGCCTCCTGTGTCCTGCTTTCTTGTAGTGTGTGATATTGTGCACTGAGTAGCTCTAACTTGGCGTTAGTAGCCTCGTTTTTGGCTACCAGATCAGTCATTTGTTGCCTCATCCATACTAGGAATTCTTTCGTGGATTCGGCGTCCTCTTGTTGAGCAGCGTCTTCTGCTTCATTAATTCGCTCCAAAGGGAGTTTCCTTCGAGGCATGGTGAGAGTTTAGTTTTCAAGGAGTATTTGGAATAACCTCAGCAGACCATTCCCAGCATGGTCGCCAAAATGTTAACCTGGGTCATAACATGGAGCTGCCTGAGGTGAGAGTTAGAGGGGGCTAAGGGTAGAAGTTTGAGAGTAGCTACACAGGCAGACTGAAGATTGACCGTGGGTGTTAGTCTCGGGACACGGTCATAGGGCTAGCAGGGTGTCCCTTTGAGTACCGGTCCTGAGACCGTTGGGTCTTCCACGGGCACGCGGTTCAACTCCAAGACAGACGGGGAAGACAGACAGGTGAAGTCACAACCAAGACCCCGTGAACACCAAGAGAGGGAGAGAAGCAAAGGGAGTTCGAGAAGGGTTCGGTAGCGGGGACAGTGCAAGGTAAGGATCAAAGACTCGTGAGCTTAGACATGTAATGACAATCGGCAAGCAGGATGCATACAAGTGAGATAGGGGAGGGCAGAGAGTAGAGAAGGCATAGTGTAGTATTAGCGGAGTAACCCAGGACTGTCCATGAACACCAAGGTTCAGGCGCTTACATGAAGGGGCAAGCTGTCCTAGGAAAAACCAGCTGCTCTGAGACCGGACTCGACTCTCACCACAAAACTGAGGAGTGAGTTCTCTACCCTGGATACCTTGTTTATACTAATCTAACTAGACTTCTCCTTGTAACTCCTTGTTGCACTATCAGTTCCACCATCCTAGGCTATCCTCGCTGGTCTTGCTGGGGCAGTAACAGGGAGGCATATGTCACACCCACGGTCTTGCCCTGAAATAATCATAAGAGTGAAGAGGGAGGGAGGCATAGGGTGTGACATATGCCTTTCTCACTGTACCTTTTATTCAAATCGTTAAATTAAGGCTCAAATGTGATATATATATATATATATATATATATATATATATATATATATATATATATATATATATATATTTGTGATAAACTTCAATAATAGAAGTATAAATTTCCAAACTGGTAACGGTGAGACATATGACTTTTTCTATCCACTTAATGAATTTAATTAATGCAACGGTGATGAATGGGATTGGTTTTGTAATTTCTGTTCTTTGTAAGTTATTATACTTACTAAAAAGAGAGGAGGTGCGACATATGTTTAACTTTATTGATGAAGCACTTATTTATAGAGAGAGAAATATTAAATAAGACCTTTTTCAATTGCATGTCCTCTTTTGTCATATTTCATAAAATAAAATAAATTATGCTTAAAATAAGAATTTAAGTGCACATGGAACAAATGACATATTCTAATACTTTTGTGCCTTAAGAGAAGAAAAAAATTTATGCTAACATAAGTAAAAAAAAATCCCGAAATCTTTGAAATTGCGGAATAGCAACAAAATCAATGACATCATGGTTTTTTAATCAAACTATGATGAGTAACTCCTAAATAGTATGAGTTATGGACTTTTGGTATACACATGCAATATAGCCATTGATATGCTTAAAATATACATATTTAAAAAAATAAAAATATAGCCTATTTGCAATAGTTTTAGATTTTTATAGTTTTCCTAAAATCTATCAAATCCAGACTTATATTACTTCTAAGAAACTGAAATTGAACATATGTTTTTGTACCTCAAATCTAGACATGTAAGTGAATGCAATACAAACGTGCACTTCAAACCTAGACACGTACATCAACTTCCATATCGCAGCTCGACTTCGACTCCACAGCCGCAAACTTCGATACCGGAGATCCACTTTGACAACTCAGCTCCACTTCAACACTCCCGAAGCGGGAAAGTCTAGGGCAAGTTTCCACACCGCCAGCGCTCAGATTTGTCTCCGCAGCCTTTGTCATTGTCCGCGCAACCGATAGTAAACAAAGGTGGTGCGGCGAAGGGCGCCCCTGCCACCCTCGTCTCCGGAGCTTTTCTCAAGAGCACCACCTTCTCCACTTCGACATCGCTAGCGCTAAGATTCGTGAGCATCCTTCATTGTTGTCTCCGCAATTGACAGTGAACAAAGGTGGTGCTGCAAGGGTCGCCCCTGTCGCCCCCTCTCCGCAGCACTCCGCTGAGAGCTACCTTCTCCATTGCGACTATGCCAGCGATGAGATTCGGGGCTCGGACGTGTGGAGCTCACTGAAGAAGGCTTGAAGAGGTCCCTTTCCGCATAGGAATCACCTCCAAGGTACTAGCATGTTGAACATTTGTCAGGAGTACATCTGAATTCACCTATGGATTATGGGATGCTTCAAAAATTACTAGAGACTTCTGAAGTTCTTTCTTGCAATGGGATATAATCCTTTGTGCCGCGCAATACTTTGTTTCAGTTTTGTAATGGCCTAAATATATTTGTTCACTACGTTTACCAAACCTAAGTTGAGTTTTGCAAGACTCGCCATCTGTCTTAGTCTCCAAGAGCATTCTAGGCTGAAGTAAAAGTGGAATCCCTTGGAACAAGTCCTGGTGAATGGGGTGAGGTTTGGCTAATTACGTTGCTAATTTTTGTGTCGGTTTCTATGCTTCTTCCGCAGCGTGCAGCCGCAAGTACTGCTCGTTTTCAGGTAATCATTTCAGAGGGGCATGCTTTGGGGTTTCTTTAATGTTTTGGGGTTTCTTTTTGGTTTAAGTCAAAAATTTGGAAGGTTTCACCGAGATGGTATGAATTGACATGGTGTAGCAACGTTTAATTACATCCATTATTTTTCTTTACAAACATCATCGCAATAATTATGTCCTCTCTATTCTATTTCTTTCCAATCGTCATAATTTTTTTTAATATATAATATGCTTGACATAGGCACATGTTCCACAATGATAGATTTTACACTTTATTCTGTATGAAGAGGGAGGCGGTGAGGCATATGCCACAATTCTTTTAGCACTATTTCAGTTTTTAGCACAAAGTCAATGTAAAAAAATATGGAAGGGGGAGGGGGTTGGCATATGCCACACCTCTTTACCTATTTAGTTTGTATAATATAGTTCATTGAAGGGAAAGGGGGTGTGGCATATATCACACCCCTTTACCTTTTCAATTTGTACAATATGGTTTAATGGAAAGAAAAAGGTGTCGCATGTGCCACGCCCCTTTACTTTTTAGTTTTTCAATACACTATTATTGGAAGGGAAGGGAAGAAGAGGGGGGGGGGGGGGGGGGGGGGAGAGGAGTGAGACATATGCCAAAATTCTTTACTTATAAAATTCTAGCGCTAAGTCTTTGAAATAGGAGGGGAGGTGAGGCATATGCCACATCCCTTTCTTTTTCTAAATTCTACCCACAAAGTCTTTGAATAAAAGGAGGGGGTGAGCCATGTGCCACACCTTTGTTGTTTAAGAATTTCATGTGGCATGTGAGACACCAACATTGCTTTCAAGTTTCAATTATATAGTTTATTGTAGAAGTGAGGCATGTGCTACTATCCTTTTGCGTTTAAAATACAATTTTTTAATTTTTTTTAATTTTTTACTATTTTGTAGGATTTATGAGGCAAATTTGCAATGCCACCGCCATGAAAGAAAGAATTTGCAAAAATGTCAAAGACTTCGAAGCCTTTGGATGCTTTTAAAGATTATGGATGGTATCTTACACGAGATGACAAACACATTATTTTGAAAATCACTCATTATTCTTGGGAAGAAGGAAAGGTTTTATATTTGAAGATATGGAAAAGAGGAGCTTCTAATCAAAAAATTGTGGTTCTAGCTTTTACAGGGGAAGAAGGTTCATGCAAGATTTCTGTTATACCAAATGCAAGAACTGGTGTTACTTCTATTGTTCTGAAAACTTCCAATATTATTGGAAGTTTAGATGATTTGGTTGGCATGAAAATTAGAGTTTTATTGAAAGCACGGAAATGGTGGATAGAGTTGAAGGAGACAAGGCAAAATCTTTGTACTTCTATGTTGAATGTATTCATGAATTTGACTGAATCAGAGGAGATGGAGTTGACTGAGTTCGTGGATGCTCATGAGCATTTTGCCTCAGTTGGAGATAATTTGAATATTCTAGGTTTGGAGAAGCCAAACCGTCCAACATCAGACAAAAAATGTTATGGAGCATTCTCATTTCAGATGACGATTCTCAAAATCAGGATTCACGCGTTCAAAATCAATCACACCGTGAAGTTCCTACTCCATTTGAATTTGGAGAGCTTTGTGGAGGAAATTCACGTTTTGAACTAACAGCTGATGATCTTGTTTCATCTACTCAAGAACCCTCTTGAGCTATTTCTAAAAGAAAAAGAAAAAAACTTGTCAGCTCTAAGAAGAGTAATGAAAAATCTATGGGGAAGAAATTATTAAATCCTCCATCTCAAGATGAAATTGACAAAGGATATATCTTCAAAAGAGATTTTTCTTTTATGATTCATATTCATCATGTGAGAGCTCCAACAAATAGATTCAGTAATCAACGCATCCTCAATGTGAAGAATGCGGAAAAAACTATAAAAGTATATTATCAAGACGGCCTCCAACGCTTGTTTTTTATGATGATGATATTACGTATTTATATTTATCAACAAGATTGAATGACATTACAAAAAAAAAAAGTACCACAGTACTATTGGTGAAATGTTGGAGAAAGCAAGATTATTGTGGGATACTTTTGGTCGTCGGAATGCAGATGATGACAAAAGAAAAGATTTTTTGCGTTGTTTGCCAGGAATTACAAGCCAACGGTTGGTTGTAGGTGAGACCTCTCACAAAGATATGAGAATCAAGTTTTGTAATTATGTTTCTATGATCACACTACCAGATACTTGTTGGGAAGCATTGAAGGTCATGTGTGATGCCTATGATAATGGACTTACTTTCAAGTCAAAGAAGCAATGAATTACAAAGCTTGCTGTTCCAACAATGTACAGTGGGAAAAAGCCAAAACCTCCAGTGGAGACCGTCCAAGTATGTCTATTGGTTGGCACCGGCCTCGTCAAGGTTTAACTGCAAATGAACACATCATGCTTTGTAAATTGGCAACGGTGGATTCTCTGGATACAAAGCAAGAAATTTATTTTGCTGGCGGAGATGATGGAAAATAATTACAACATTGGTGTGAAGTAGCAAAACTTCGAGCTGGAATTCAAAATGCCTTCAAATGGTTGGAAGTTGGTCACAAAAATCTACTTGGTGAGAACAAGAATTGGCTAGAAGTAGATGTGGAGAAGTTTGGAGGCAAGGATGCAATAGATTATTTTGCAAAGAATATTCCAAAAGGTCCTGATTTTCAGAAGCACAGGAGCCATATCAATCCTCAAACACCCTATGGTAAACAACGCACACATGTAGATTTGATTCCTTGTAATGTGATTCACCATCATATCCTAGTTTCACGCGATGGTTTGGGGTTTTATTTCAATGAAAAGCCATTCCACAGGAAGAAGATGGTGCTTGGAAATTGAGTTATTAAGGAGCAAGTGGATTTGGATTTAATACTGATGTGAAGATTGGTGATTTCATTTTTAAAATCAATGAAGGTTCATTGGGAAGAAGAGCATTGTGGGTGTTTGATTGTTGATATAGACCTGAAGGTGGTTATTGGTTGAAGGCAGAGTACTCATTGGTACTTGATAAGATCAAGTTATGGATGGGAGAAGTCTAGAGATAGAATGTGCTTTTTTATGCTACCCGGTGTAGAGAATGTAGATTTCATCAAGAATTTGATGTGTTTGGATAATATTGCGGAATATTATGTTGAGGTTGGAACATATATCTTTGGTTCTTAATCAAAGAATACTAGTTTGGTTGTCAAAGATGGACCAAAAGCTGTTGGCAAATTCTCTCCACTTGGACAATATATTATTGTTTTACGCCATCCTCCTAAATCATTTTTAGAGGATAAATTTGCTAAAGACAAGCAAAATATCGCTTCTTATTATATTGAGCCAGTACATGGATGGAATATGTGTTCCAAATTTTGGTGGGCTCGTTGTCTAGCCGTTATTGAAGCTTTGATTAGTCACTTTTATCAAATAGATTGGATGATAATCACGGAGGGATTCTCTCACCTAATAGAAAACGTCAGTGGAAGAGTTGAACAACTCATTCTTATGGAAGGAAATGTAGAAATGCATCTATGGCTCGAGACGTGGAAAGAAGTTTATGTTGATAAGGTTTGAGGGCCGTGTCCAATCAAATATCCTCTTTGGTTGGAAAGAGGAAGTGAATCATTTGATAAGACAGTCTTTCTGATTCTGAAGAGAGTGATGAAGAAAGTTCATCACCAACAAATAAACGCAAAAGAAGTATTAATGAGGGAGTTCATCATTAAGTGAGGAAAAACAAATCGTTGAAGCTATTGGTGAGGAAGACTCCACCATTTTATGTACCCCTAAACCTCAGTTACCATCTGTTGAAGTCCGCACTGAAGGAGAAAATTCAGAAGATGGCAGATATAAGGTTGTTGGTCTCAATGAGGACGAATTAACTGAGGTTAAAATTCTGTAGCTAAAGCAACCCCTTTTGGAGAGAATGCTTTGATAGCTGAAAAGGATATTTATTTCTTGGGACCATGTTTTACAGAGTCTTTACAGCATTAGATTTATGGATGTGTAATACATTGGAGGCAGTATTTGTTATAACTATAGGTTGGTTTTGTTTTGAAATGTGACACTTTTTATCATCTATAAATTATACATGCAGTAACGCTATCTTGTGAGCGGTGAGTGTTGAGCAGTGAGCAGTGAGCCCAAAAAAATTCATTTTCTGTGTAAAAATTTGAATTTTTAGTTTATTTTTTGAATTTTTTTGAGAGCAATCACACAATGATGAGCAATTTGGGACATATTTGTTGGAATATATGAATGCAAAAAAAGTAGACCCTATAACCGTGGAATGAATGAAATGTGCATGGTTTGAGGTACTATCTAGCTGTTTAAGTCACATAGAGAATGGAAATCCAATTTTATTTTTTTTAAAAATTTATCTCAATTTTGTGGTCTTGGATCCAAGAAAAGAACATTTCCAAGGTTTGAGGAAATATTCTCTCCTCAGATCGGAGGGAAGAATATTCCAAAAGTATAGAAGGATATTTGCTTCCTTCTTAATTTTACCACAAACACATTTGAGGGGTGAACAATAAATAAACAAAACAATGACCTTTATTTATGTTCTGCGGATTCCAAATTCAATACAAAGCCAAAACAAATCAATTCCGCTATTCATATAATGTATTCTTGAATTGTATTGGTCACTCAATATCACACTCCAACCATAAGAAACTACTCAAGCGGTTCAGTAAGTTTGGCTAGCTCCAGTACCCACATAACTTCGTTGAAGCTGAAGCTAGGGGCATGCATAAAAGTATGAACCTTGTTATCCATCTCACATAGATAGCGGAAGATATAATAAACATGCTTGCAATACTTCCACTGGCCTCTTTTTCCAAGGGTTTCCGAAGTCATTTTCATGAAGTCGGGGCAAGTACATCGAGGGAAGTCCGTGATGGTGATACAGTATATCGTTTCATTTGGACTCTTTAAGGAGATGTCCTGGATATGGGATCAATGTGACACTTGTCACCCAATAGTTGTTTATAAGACCCGCGCTGCTCTACTTGTTGCGGTGGTCGGAGGTAGGAGCTTTAGAACTTCTCCTAATGGCATATCCGTTTCGAGTCGTCGGGTGTGTATCCGGATTGAAAGGAACCGGGAAATGACTCCTTGGAAGTGGCATATTAGCAGCAACTTGGAACTGACGACGAGGTGATAGTGCTCCACATTGTTGGAGTTGGAAGCTGGCCTCTTCAAGAGCCAAAATCTCTTTGATGGTTAGGTTTGTGCCCCTTTTGACAGGCCAAGTCTGCGGGATAGATGGAAAATCAATCACAAATGACTTCTTTGTGCCCTTCACATATCTATCAATGTCATCGGCGCAAAACCAGAAGTCTGTAGAAATATGGCGATCGGTTCTAAACTCCTTCTTCAGCCCTACATAGGTAGGAGTAAGCGTACTATGTGTACCTCGGTGCACTTGGGTATCGCACTTCTCATTTGTATGAGCTTGCATTGCTTGGCATTTTCGGTTAGACTTGCCGGATAGTCTGGCAATGTGCCACTTAGACGGGTCGCAATCTGTCTCTTGAACTAAAGTAGAGTGTTTAATACCCGAGTGAGGCTGAAAAAGGGCCTCCTCAATGCATGCTCTTGTGGACCTCTTACCACCACGAGGAATGGAATAATTCAGTGCATCATAGTGATGAGAGACATGATTGGAATTGGGCGGCAAATCTAACTTTTCTTTCGTAGATCCATAAATCTCAGCACCTTTCAAGCCTCCTTTCTTCATCAATATATCCTCGGCTCCCGGGTAGGAGTTCACTGCCTCAGCAATCAACTTGGGATCACCAGAGCGTTGAGCGTGGCGTAAACAAAGTTCTGCTCTATCCGGACCTTTACCGCCCTTTCCTCCTTTCAGCCAAGAGCGGTAACTTGTGATCTGCATGAATGCTCGGATCATATCATCGACTATTGCCTCGTACAAACACGTCATTGTATTTCCTAATTGTTGAAGCTATCTATTGTGGACGGTTTCCGCAAGGTTGCTGGAAGGTATGTCGGCTCTCTCCTCAAGTGTAAGATCCAAGAAAAAAAAAATAAAAAAAAAATTATGTGATTTCCAAGATTATAAATGAAATTCAAGGTATACTAACAGTTGATGGAAGGTTGGAAGACAATTGAACTTACAAACCGCATCAAGCCTCCCTATTGTCTGTATCGCAAGTGCCAAAAAGCCATCCAATCATTTAGGTGACGCCTTCCTTCTTCAATCGTAGCGCGTGACGAAAGCCACCACCCGCGGATGACATTATACTATGCTTCTGCTTCCACTTGGGTCTTTGCATCCTTCCATACTTTGCATAAAGCTTTGCGTTGGTCTTGATAGCTTGGCAAGATATTGCGGGACATTGCCCTCTGAAGGCACTTTGTCCAGTGGAAAAGACACGTGCGAGCCCGGTCTTCCATAGGATCATTGGGATCTCCGTTCCCATATACCTTACAAAGAGCGTGCTAGTTGGCTCTAGCATTGTCAGCCATGAATCCTTTGAAATTTGTATTTTCAAGGTCGTTCTTCCGCACAACTTCATTCAGCTGGAGCCAAAATAACTCCTGAGCAGCAGCATATTGAGATTGCATGTTACAAAGGGCAATTTTCATAACTTTACAGTACGTACTGTCATAAACGTGGCATGCCATGGTGGTCCAATCAGCAACACGCCTAACATGGTCGAACACAATCCAGCAGTCTTGAAGATCACCTTTAGGCTGCATGCGCTTCACCAAATCCACCTCGCTTCCTGGACGATTAGTTGACATTTTGAACCGAAATACCTTGCCTTCATTCTGTCCAGGGAATTGATTTCGATGGATGGATTCAAAGTTGGAGTAGTCCTTCAGCTCCAGGATGCTATCTGTAACTCCCCTTCCTTGATGGAAAAATCTCTTCGATCCAGAAACAAAATTCCGTATATATGGTGAAGTAAGAGTCTCAAATTTGTCCATTACAGCATCCATAGATGCTCCCCGAAGATGACTGCCTCCTGCAGTAGGACGGATTAAAGCATCGGTAAGGCACTGCTTGCTGGCCGCTAAAACAATAGCAGAGTTCTTGGAGTTAAGTGTCTTCTGAACTTCCTTAGCAATGCAATCAAACATTATGTACATAGAATCTTGACATCTACCTTGAGATACAAGATGTCTATGACGTCCTAAATGAATGGCCGCACGAGTAACATCATTATCCGAAGACGATACGTGATAGATCCTAGCATCGCACAATGCGAGACAAACAGGAGGTGCCTGGGATACTTTGCATGTTAAAGTGGATTTTTCCGAGGAAGATTCTCCCACAGAAAATGGTACTAAAGCTACACTTGACCATTCGGTGCTCTTTACCTCCCCATTATTCCTGCAAATGTAATCGCAACTCACATTTGGACATCATAAGTGTCCAGTACAGGAGGACTTACGGTATGTGAGGCCATACTCTTTCTTGATGTTTGTGATTATCGTCTTGCACCAGGTGTGGCCATCATACTGCTTGCTCATCCCGCCCATGCCACCTCCAAATGGAGTTCGAACTCCTTTGGGTAGAGGTGGCAGCTCAAAAATCTTGTCCCCGTCGTAAAGTGGCGGTAAATACTTCACTTGTTCATGGTTGATGGTGTCAGAATCAATCTACGACAGTTTTGAGCGGGAGCCTCTTCTTGACGCCGCCATCCTAATGGCAAACAGGATACTTCTATTTTTTTTTTTAAAGGAGGGTGAATAGGAGGACGGCCTATAGACAATGAAAGAGACATACGAGAACGACTACTCTGTTGAGATGGACAACTTGACTCTTGAGACTTAGGAGTCCGAAAGTTGACGTGGAAGGAGGGGGGGTCAAGAGTATTGTCGACCCAGACATCTGTGCATCTGATATCCCGTAAACCTTGAAAGTTCCACTCGCAAGAGTCCGGAAGTAACCATCGGCAGTACTATCCTTCACTTGAAAAATACACTCACGAATCTCTCCATTATCATCAAAGATCTCTTCTTCTACATAAATGGTACCTGCTCTAAATTCAAATCTCAGACTCAGAAGCTGCTCTTAGACAACTACCCTGTTGTCTAGACCTACAACATTACAAATGGAACACCTCCGTCATGAGAGCGAGGAGAGGCCATTCTAAGCGTACTATAGAAGATGGAAGAAGTACAATCATGCATTGTAGTAGAGGTGGAGTCGGAAGACTAGAAGAAGATGAGTTGTGTCTCCATAACATTGTAGAGATTATATAGTTCTGAGTGGACTGAATAGAACGCCAACTAATATTTTCTTAAAATAAATATAGTGTACTTGTGGAAATCATATGACCTGTACAATACAAATTTAAGTTAGAATATATCTGACATGCTAAAGTGATTAGGCGGCAGAGACTGCCAACCATGTCATGTGGGGCTAATACAATGATAACAACTAGCCGTCAATATAATCCTCAAGGAATGACCTTTAATTTAAATAGGGATTTGGATTTTGGTCAGTTTTTAAATTTTGACAATTTAACACACGTACAGGTCATGCAAAGCCAATCTCAAGGGATTTACGATTTAAATATCAAACATCTCATATTCTTTACAAATGGATCTTTTTGCTAATAAAAATATTTATCCTAATTAATCCAGATGTATGCTAATACTATAATTAAATTATATCCTGACAAAAGCAAAAACACATAGCACTGACGATGCCAGTATTAGTAAGAGGAAAATTGAACATACACAAAGGCTGCTAAATGACGCTAGACTAAACATTTCTTGCTTTCATGATTATCTTCCTTGTTAGTTGTATGTATACGGGATCGTGCTAGTGAGACACATGAGGGACGGGGAAGAAACGAGTCCAAGAGTGCCTAGGGCTCCTAGATCATGTTCGACTAGAGGTAGAGGGAGGAGATGAAGTAGTCATTCCAGTAATCCGAAGCAGGTGAAAGCTCAGGAGAGAAGAAAAGAAAAGGAGGCTATTAGTAGTATTGCAGAAGTGGATTTCTCATCAAACAAAATTGACAATCTCAAGATCAAAGCATTTGGAGCCATATGTGAGGTATGTCTTATTTGGTGCCTACTTACTAATGGTCGTATATATTTTTTGTACGCATATTTGTTTTTCATTTTGCTTATACCTGAGCAATATGTACTGCGATGTCTCTGAACACTGGTATAGGGCGTCTCAAATCTAAGGGTATTGTATATGAAATAGGCATACTGTGAAGGTTACATTAAATATGCGAACTCATTGAGGGATGACAAAGTAAGAATGAAGAGTAAGTCATTCAGGTTACCCCGTTGACTCTCACGACATGTGTACGGGCCTCTTGCAGGTCAGCTCACTAGGCAACACTAGAAGCAACCTTCATTGCGAGGGAGTTGAACCAGCACCAAGGGCATGCTTCTCCGATTCACTTGCTGCCGTCAACAATCCATCGCAGGTAGAGTTTTGTGACAGAAACCCATCGCAAGTTCTCGGCTCAATTAAAGAAATCAACATGTTTTTATTCAAACATTTCAGTCTGTTTGGTGTTCATCTTACCAGGTAGAAACCCTAGGATAGCACTCTCAATGGCTCAAGATCTTGGGTTCTTTTGCAGGTGATTCCATGCGGTGGAATTGAGTGCGAGGGTCGTCGGGATTTTTCCGAGGAAAGAGAAGTTAGCTTTATACTGCCGGTTGGATGCTCATTGGAGTATGAGAAGGTCCACGGAATCACACTGGTAAGTGCGATTTTCTTGTCAAATTGTTCAGCTATGTCATTTGATAGATTTTAAATCTTGCAAATTGAGATTCATGCAAAACTGCACTAGGATACTTTGATCATTCGATTTCAATTCAAATTAAGTTCTTGTTTGGGTACTTATAGTGGTTGCTCGCATGTGACTGAACTCCCTGATACTTCAAGGTAGAGAATCAAAGAGATCGGGAACGTCGAGGAAGACCACTCCAGTCAGCTCCCGGATTTTCCATCAGCAGCTCGGTAGTCTGTAGAATTCAACAAGGTAAGTTAAAATCTTTGTTTGACATTCTCTTAGTTCTTTACACTCGAGGATATTGACTCATATCAGATTGCTGCGTAGTCAATTCGGTGATATTATTTGAGGGTGCATCATACTCTCCAATAGTTCAATACATTCAGCTGAATGCATCTTTGACCACAAAATGAAATGCTTAGGATGTCAACTATATATTCGTGGCTGCAACCTGCAGTATCGCAATTGTTGGGGACTAATTCTGATGCCACTAATGCTGCTTTGTAAACTTCTCACTGATTATTTGGATGGCTTGCAGATGAGCACCGAGCATGGGATGGGAGAGGTACCTTGCACATCTGCTGACATGGACAATAGCTTAGGAGGCATGGCAGCAATGGAAAATATGCTACGCAAGGAAGTCATGGGTACCTCACACCTTGCACTTTAGAATGTGGTAGACTTGCCACGTATGGAGATTGACGTGCCACTCTGCAGAATGATTTCGAGGAAGGATGTGAGGGAGCCATTGAATAACAACATTCAAATACTCAAGGCCAAATTCACGCGTGGATACAGGCGGGCTTCGGTATGCTTCTATCTTTCGTTAAAGAGTTTTAGGATGGAGGAATCATTTGTCACAGAGACGGACAGGGCATCGTGGTGAGAGTTATGGCGCAAGGAGGATTGTGAGTTTGAGGAGCGCTTGCTTTCTACTCCCGGGTTGGAGAAATTCTCTAACCGATTTTTCTATGTTTGGGACGGGAATCATCGACACATTGCATGGTCAGAAAGCATCAACACACTTCATCAACATGATGCAAAATTCCATATTTTTGTTTGCTCAGTTATAATCAACGTCACACGCGAGAATTGCAATATGTTGTTGCACGCCATGACTGATTGGAACAAGTAAGTACTCCAAACATTTCTGAATATTCAATAATGGTTTTGTAGAGTCTCCTTTAACTAATCCATTTGATTTCATTGCCAATGTCAAATTTTTTTATGTTAAATATCTATGAATCTCTCTGTAATGTGTTCTAAGAAGAATCAGGTAGACCACGTTGCACAGCACTGGACCCATGAGGTGAAGCGTGTCCAACAACTGGGTTTGTTGGACTTTGACCAACTGAAAGGTGTTGTGAAGGACAAGGACTTGGAGGCAAGCATTCTTGAGTGGACACGCACTAAAAACAAGAAATGGTATCATCTTACACATCATACATTCATCAACTTCTTATACAAGGTAAGCAAGTTTATTTAATTATCCTTGCCTTGTTCTCTAATATTGTAATTACTCTACAACTAACTATATGATATTGTGCATCTAGAGGGAGATTTTAGCCGCTCAGGAAAAGGCAATTCGAGCATACAAAGACTCCCTGATAATTGGATTGGGAGAAGATAGGGATGGAAGTCCCTCTGAGCTCCTTACTGCTAGTAAAAAGGCTGTTGAAGTGAGGAAAACATCGCTATCCACACAATTGGATCGTTTCGTTGCGATCGCTAATCCAGCTAACGGTGATGGATTTATCAAAGAGGTATGTCACTATTTACAAGGAGCCCAATGCTGGAGACTATTTATTTTTGGTATTTACTTTGAGATTAAACGGTCCATCTCTGCTTGTGACTCACGGTGTAAATTGCCTGCATCAAGTAGTCAAGGACTTGCGATTTTTGTTTTTTTGAAGCAAGCCTCACTTGAAGTCTTGCGGTTTGCTTGCCATGTTTGGTTGGAAGTGAGTTCAGGTGGCACCCTCGATCCATCCCTTGGATCCAAGGGGTGCCCCTTTGCTCGATTGTGCATTCACTTATTGTGTCCCATGAGCTCTAACCCAGTGCTGGAGACTCTTCGTTTCTTGTATTTTCTAACTGCTTTAAATGATCAATGTGCTTTGCCATTGACTCGTGCTGGAAACTGCCTGCATCCACTAGGTAGTGACTTCCTGTTTGTTTTTTATTTTGACGCAAGCCTCACTTGGAGGCTTGCGGTTTGCTTGCCCTGTTTGATTAAAACTAAGTTGAAGTGGCACCCCGATCCATCCCTCGGATTCGAGGGGTGCCCCTTTGCTCGCTTCCTGTTTCACTTTTTCTGTTGCATGAGCTCCAGCCCAGTGCTGGAGGCTCAATGTTTTTTGCATTTTGTTTGGGATTATCATATTCGTGTTCATTGCTTGTGAGTGTTTGCGTGGATATTGCTTGCCTTGAGTTGACAAGGACTTCCTTTTAATTTTTTAATTTCGTGGCAAGCCTCACTTGGAGGCTTGCGATCTGCATGAAATGCTAGACAATCGTTAAAGAGCTTTATTCGTTTTCGAGTAAATTGTATGCTGCCTCAATACATCTTCCATTTAAAGTATGTTGTTTTCTAGTCTCCCTTATATTCGTAATGCATAGTTGTGCTTAATTGTTCTTTAATTTCAATTAGATTATATGAAATGATATGAACTTATTTTGAGATGATGCTTGACTTGTTTGCAGATCATCTAGCACTTTGACATTTACAACGCAAAGCCTGAGATGACGCCTATGAAGTTGCAACTTATTGCAAGTGCTAAGGTTTTTGCCAAGTACAAAGAGAGGTAGTTGAAGTGGTGGAACATGAGCAAGGAGAGTCGGCAGGAGTACAATTTTCCTCCACAACCAGCTTCTGATTTAGTTCTCTGGCTTTAGGTTGATCAGGCTGCCTTCTGGGCTGGGGTAAGTTTCTAATTCTTAAGCTTTAGCACTTCTCTTCACGGTTGTTGCTTATTGCAGTTTTACATAACTCTTTATCATAAGAATCGTCATGTATTCTTATGTGTTTTGTAATTGATTTTTTTTGCAGTTAGAGGAGGAGGCAGTCATTCGTTATGCCAAGATTGTAGAGCCTGAGGACATCATAATTTTGAGGACAGAGGATTTACCCAATTCTGTAGAAGATATTGGCTCATGGATTGAGGCTCATTCCATCACTTTGTGGGGGAAAGCCTTAAAGACTTTTTTTCCTAAGGCTGAAACTTTTACCAAGAAAGAGCCAATTCTCCACCAAGCTGGTGCTGAGAATGCTATGAAGCGGGCTATCTTGAGGTATTTTTGGAGGGAGTTGGTTGTTAAGGGTGCCATTGACAAGAAGGATATTCCTCAGCATTTTAAGAAGTGGGCGGATGTCTCTAGCAGTGAATGCATTTTACAGATTATAAGAGGAGGCATTTTGGAGCTCCTCATCTCCTTCAGTGTCCTTGGTACCTTGAGTTCAAGAAGAATGATATTTGTCCCAGGGAGGAAAGAGGACTTAAAGCAAGTTATGAGAATTTGATGAAGCAGCTTGTGGATGAAAGCATGGTAGATATGGAGGAGGATACCTCCCAGGTTGGTGATGATGTAGCCCTTTCTGAGTGACAGAAGAAGAAGGTGGCTGAGAGGAAGGCTAAGGCTGAGGCGAGGATGAAGGAGAAGGAGGACAAGAAGAAGGAGAAGGAGCAATAAGTCAAGCTCAAGAAGGAAGTGGCAGCAAGGAACAAGGATTTGGCAAAACTTGTTCTAAAGGAAGGGCCAAAGAAGTTGATGTCTCATGTTGGCATTTCTCCTTCAAGGAGGAGCATGCCTGCTGCCATACTTTCTCTAGTTCCTCAGGTGCCTCATTTTTCTACCCCCATGCTTTCTCAGACTGTCTACAAGATTCCATGCTCACAGTTGGATGAGGTAGACACTAGTGTTGAGATCATCAATAATTGCCCTATGGGCATTTTGGAGTTGTTTACTGATCAATCGGAGGGAAATGAACCTAAGGTTTGGAGCAAGATCAAGGATTGGATCAAGGAGAATCACGATAGCAAGGCTAGGAATTTGAGAGGTGAAGAGGCCGAGGCTGCTGTGGACCTCATCATTTTTGATGTTCCAGAGGATTTACCTGTTCCATATTTAGGCCGGGATGGTGAGATTCCCTCTTGGAACAGGCACCCCAAGATTTTAGCAGGAAAGAAAATCAAGTCTAGTTGGATTAAGGCCCATTTTGAGTTTGCTATGCAGTTTCTGCAGGATGATGGAGCCTTGATTGTTTTTTACCCTGACTCGAAGTTCATTTTGAATGAGCTTGTTTCCTGGGTAGAGTAGGCTAACTTTTAGGAGGAGGCAAAATGGTTTGCAAGCAATGGTCTGCCATTGACTCAACTAGATCGTTATCCACGCGAGCACAAGACCTTTATCAAGTAAAGTGCTTCATCAAGATGGAGAATGTGGAGGAGGATGTTCCAGTGTCTAAGTTTCAGTTTCATGGTAGGGCTAAGCTTGGTGCCGAAGGCATCAAGCTCTCCTCTAATGGACATTGCACTAATTGGATGCTGTTGATTCTCTAACAGTTAATTCAGAGAATGGTAAGCCATTCAGAGGCGCTAGGGAGAAGACTTCTAACCTTTTGTAGGCTCAAATTGATCTATGCACGGTTGAGAATGACATTGTCATGGATCTCACAGCTTCTATAGGTATTTTTAGTTTTTTTTTTTTTTTTTGTATATTGAATTTTGTATTTTAATTTATAATTTTTACTTATGCCTTGGAGCTTTAATTTATGTGTAGGTACTTCCTTTCAAGCATCCTAGAGTCTCCAGCGTCATGTCATAGGCTTTGAGTATGACACCACTTTGTACAAGCAGGTGTTGTTGCCTCTTCTTCTAAGCACGGAGGAGGTTGAGTCTACTCCAATTCCTGTTCCTTCTCCGCAGAAGAATCGTCCTGTTAAGTCAGACGATGAGCCTCAGAGGAAGACTGCCCCCAAGCGTTCTTGTAAGTAAGTCTTTACATTCATTTGACATTTGTTAATTTGATTTTTAAATTTTAGTTCAATACTTTTGAAACTGTTAAATTGTCCTGTGCAGTCGGAAAAAAGCGATGAAGAATGACATTGGTGGCTCTATTATCTCGCGCCATCTTAGTAAGATAAGGAGTCCAATTAGACCTTTTGAGCTTCCACATTATGGGAAGATGCAAGCTCAAGCCTATGAAGCTGCTGCTTCTCCCTCTATTTCATCTGATAGAGATAGCATTTGTCGTGATGCTGAGATTTATCTTGATATAGCTGCAAAACTTGCCAGAGTGGTATTGTCTAGTGATAGTGATTCTTCACATGGTTGGATTGGTACTTGTAGCCATGACGACATGTCTACTTGATCATTGCATATTTACTGTATATTGTTATGTTTTCCCTACTTATATATCATACAATAGGTTTGGCTTTGGATTTTATATTTTGCCTTAACCTCACTTTATCATACTCCTGTTTAAATTTCTCTACCGGCCATACATTTTAAATTGACTACATACATGATTTAATCTTCGAGATGGTACTAATTTATTCATAAGCTGAACATCCCTTGGTTAAAGCTTGAAGGCATCACATTAAAATGAGAAAACAATTCTCATCATTTTTTAACCTTCTCCATTTCTAAATAATCCCTCTACGAACTCAAATCCAAAGTCGGTTTTCAAAAATACTAATTATTTTAGGAGTTATTAACTTTCACTTAATTACTTCTGCACCTTCAAAATCAGTCATCCAAATAATTGGATGACAAATGGATGTCATTTGGAGGATGAAGGGAGGGGAGTTGGTGGAGGGGGTCGGGATGTGGATCGGGGTTGGGAGGTGGATCGGGATTGAGGGTCATTGAGCGGGGTCTTGGCAGTAAGTCGTCGTGGTTTTGAGAAGGGGGCTGAAGTAGAGTCCAGGTCGGTCCATAGGACTGGAAGGAGGGTGTTGGGAGAGAGGGTCGAAGGGAGGGGAAATGGGCGTGGATTGTTGTTTTTTTGTATGTTATCTTTTTTAATTTAAAATTCTTGTGTTCTTCGTTCTATCCTTTTTATTTATTTATTGTTACTTTGTTTTTCTTTATTTTATTTATTCGTTGTTTTGCTTCTTTTGTTCTTTAATTTTTGATTAATTTTCTTCTTATTTTCCTTTATTTCCTCTAATTTTTTTTTCTATATTAATTTTTTTTTTAATTTTAATTTTGATTTTCTTTCTTTCTTTCATTTATTTAATTTTTAATTTTATTTCTCTTTTATTTTTTTAATTTTATAATTTTTTCCTCTTCAACTTCATGGCATGGAATTGCTAGGATATATGTTAAAATAATCACAATTCATTTGGATATGAATCAGGTGTAAATTTTTACATTTATCAATTTAGAAACCATTCTCTTTGGAAAAAAACATAAAACACCTTCCACGGTCATAGGTCCTATATATGCCATATCATGCAAAATCATCTCAAAATATCAAAGGGATATTTAGGTAATTCTGGACAAAAAAAAGTCCAGAATTCAAAAATGACCAATGCGAACTCAGCGGACCGCCGATGGATGGAGACCACAGATGAACACTGTATTTGTACATGAATATCACAGAATATGGAATGCAAAACTGGACATCGAGATGTGCATGGGCGGAATTTGCCAGTGATGGATATATGAACCCGAAGATTGCGACATATGATGCAGAATAAGAGTTACAATGAATACTTTAAAGAATATCATGTTGATTCAAGTAATGAAATGTACAATACAGAGTCGGCGACCCGCCGATAATAGAACACGCTAAACTAACTAGTCCCATAGCACTTTGAGTCATTAAGTCCTACAACATTAAGTCTACACCCACCACTATGTACCAAGTTGACGTAAATCCTATCACATTATAACCTACTCGGGAAACTATTTCCCTGAAAGCATAGCCGTAAGGTCAATGAGTAAATCATATATTTGAAGGCCGCACAAACGGATCGACCAAGTCGGCGGGCAGCCGATGGAAGGTGTTCTGTTGGTCAGGAGGAGGGAAGAAGTGCAAGTTGTAGGCGAAAAAGTCCGCTGAACTCAGTCCCAGCAAACTTCAGTCCAGTCCACTCGTGCACGTCCAAACTTTCTTGCAGCTTCAATTGCCCAGTGCACTTGCCCCGGCCTCCACGCCTGCGCCATATACTCCGGTACAGATCCGAACTTGTGCAAGGGATATACCAGAGGAAGGGTATCTGTAGCAATGTTAGGTATAACGCCGTCATCGTTTGGAAAATTTAGATGACCCCGAAAAGGCCAAGGAATGTAGCACATACAGTTTGGTGTCTTCCTCAATGACCTCGGGTTAACATCCACAAATAGAACTTGATCTAGTTTGCAGACGTTACGAGACTGTACCTTGGAGCAAACTTGACCTAACGTCTTATAACTCCAGGGGAAATTCTCCCGTTCGATAAGGTCACTTCTGCTATACACGAAGGACAGCCTCTCCATTACATCGGCCGGCAGAATATGTGTGAGTAAAGGCTTCAGTTCTCCCAAGGGCATCTTCGACCACAGACCAACATGGAAATGCAAGAAAAGCATGTCGAAAAGCTTCTTCAAACCTGGGCGCTTCACTACAATCCGATGCGTATCCCATGGCAAAGCCTCTGTCCTGGGATCCACATAGCAGAGAAGGCCATTGACGCATAGGACAATACATTTCTTGACATGATGGGGTGGACCGTGAAGGCATTTGAAATAAAACGAGGAACCCTGAAGAATATGAAATGCAATCAGTGAAGGAAATCAAGGAACAGGACGAAGTATATGAAAAAATGGACTATATTCAAAGTCGTCGGCGAACTGCCGACAAAACGATGCATTGAAGAAACCTCAAAGGTCAATGTGCAGCAAGGGAAATGTTCATGCATGGATCTACAAAAAGAAGTACCAAATTGCAGCACTGGAAACAAATGTGTGGTGCAAGGAAGTTCAGAAAGGGAACAGTCTTAGCGTATTTAACTAAAGAGTGTAGAGTATCATATGTGATTTTTAAAACAAGTGGCGCCGCTGGTATAGGCCCTAATCAGTCGGCTGCCCGCCGATGATGGAACTACCAGGGGCCTCCAGAGGACAAGGTAAATTCACAAACCAAGATCCAGGATTACCCGCACTACAGGAAAAACTGGGCCCTAATCAACTGCTGGGGAAGAGAAAAGTGTTGTTCAGTGATGTTGAATTGGACGTCTTGATTCGGACGCGAGGAAGATGTATCAGTTGATGCAGTTCTCTGCTCTTGGTGGTCTTCCACGACGGAGTGCTGACCTGGTTGGGACGTTGACGATGCGGCCACCTCGGATGCTGACTCGGGCAGGGTCTCCGTGGCCGGGTATCACTCGCTTCATGGACTTCGGAGGGGTCGGGTATCTGGGGAGGCGGTCATCCGGTACGGGTCGGTGGGTATACTTGTCGACGTTGTCTGCGGCGGACTTCAATCTCTCTCTGGGTATCGACGGACATACTGCCGGGTATTTGCAACTGGGTATCCGGGTGTTGAAAACGTTGCCGACGGGTATCTCGTCGGTGCACTTCCGATACAGTTCACGGCGGGTATTAAGTTCTATGGATGGCGTTTGCGGATGCACAGAATAATTGCATGACATCAAAAACATCGTTGCATCATGCATCATGCATCATGCATCATGCATCATGCATCATGCATCATGCATCATGCATCATGCATCATGCATCGCAGGTCCTCCCGTGACACAACAGCAGAGTTTTAAATTTTACTATATCCTTGCACTTCTTCTGAGGTTTTATTCGGTTCCGATCAATGTGTGCAATTACGCAATGATTTGGAATGTGCAAGGGTCCTGCAATGTCGCCTGACGGATTCAACGTGCATTACATACTGGTTAACAAAGACATCACGCCTCATGCAAAGCACAAAGCACTGGGAGAGCAGCAGCCGATTTCAACCTACAAAAATGCATACTGCGTGTCCCCCACTGAGGAAGGTCCTGTTCTCACAACGTGTCTTCGGAAGTTGAGTCCATTGTTGCTCTTCCTATCTACCTAAGTCCTGCAAAAACTGCTGATGTAATTGGAGACGTTGGAGGTGAGCCCCTACTTCCCAGCCAGCTCTCTCCCAGAATCAGAGGAAACCTTGGTCAACCGTTACGCAGCTCGCAATTCAACTTCGATGTTGGAAGTGCACGACGTATAGTAAAGTGCACCGCAATCGAGGGGATGTCCATGCCATACTCCTGGACACCTGAAAATACATAACATAAGCGACACACACAGTAGTCACGCTTAGCAAGAATGACAACTAAGAGAAATGCAGTCCTCTGAACGGAGGAATAGTACAAACCTGACTGACTTACAATGACTGACCATATTTTAGCACAAAGAAGTCACGGTTGTTGAGAAGGTGGCGACATGTCTATTGGAAGTGCAAGGAAGAGTACCTGAAAACTCTCGATGGAGGTGTAATCGACCGATTAACTGAAATCATTCCGGGTATTCCATTTTAATTTCCTCCCGCTCTTTCGAGTATTCGCAGGAGGCGGTGGAGGAGCAGACGTTGCCGGGTCCTCTCGTGCAGCAGTAGGGGGAGGACCAGAGTGGACCTAGACAGAAGTTACAACGTCAGACCGGAGAGTGGGAAACAGTGAATTCAGTTCAGGAGATGTAGAGCAGGTGGAGACGGGGGGGGGTACCTTTGCGGGCATGGTCTCCTTAAGATGTTCGTTGGCATGTACATTCCCCTCTTGGTTTTCTGTCGGTACAGCAACGGGTGGCACTGGGGCCGCAACGACTTCGAGGTCCTTCTGGACAAGCGTGGACAGTTGTGCCTCTAATGCCGCTAGTAGAGCTCTTCCGTCCGCCGTTGATCCCACTGAACTGCTGCGTAACTCCTTCATGTGGTTGCTAATGACCAGGTACATAGGATTAGAAGAAACAGATGGAGGAACGGACGGGTTGCATGCTCCACCTGCAGGTGGAGAGTTAGGAATTGCTGTAACAAGGGGAGGAGGGTCAGCAGAGGCTGCAAGCGCTATTCCATGTGCAATGCCTGAGTTGTCTACAGCATGCCTGTGGAGGTGAGAGGAGACCACATCGATTTCTTGGGCGTCTGTTTCATCTGCTTCAGATGCCGACTGTGAAGTAGGTCGGAGGGGGGCGCGCTTACTCTTACCGGAGTAACCTTTGTCCCTTGCCATCTCCTCGTAAACCTCCTCAGGTTCCGGAGATCTACCCAGCTGTGCCCGAAGTCTCTCTCGGATTCCAACTTCTCCGATGGGGCCTGTTCGACCTTTACTGCGCCTACACGAATTGGCGTATTTCATCTGTTCGCTCTTGGCGCGAAACTTGTCGCTGCTCTCCATCTTCACTAATTTCTGCCAGACAGACTCCGAGACCCATATCGGACGCGGCTCAGACGCCTGTATCATCTTCATCAGCTCATGCCTGTATGAGCATAGAGCATTGCCTATCCGACGTCTTAGCCACGACTGATTCACGTCGGCGGTGTATTCGAAGTCGTCACTCAGTCTTTTGAAGAGAATCTGCAAGAGCTGGAATGGCTGATGACGAATGTCTATATATGAAGGATTGAGACCGCGAACCAGCTTCGCCAGGGCTTCGTTCCAGAATTGTATGCCCAGGCCGTACGGTCTCCCCTCTGAATTGACATGGACCAGATGAGGCTTTTTTCCCTCGGCTTCCCTCCTGTCCGCATCTTCCTCGCGTTCTGTCTCACGTGCACGTCGTTCTCTCCTTGCAGCCGACTCCCGGTTCAGTGACAGACTTTGGAGCAGTCGGTTTGACCGTTTATCAGGTAAACCAAGGTTGACGGGCTCCGGGGGAACGCCCCCTTCCCTCCTCATACGCGACGAGTCTAATGAGGACGAGGGATTGAAGGTCGACGCCGCGCCAGTGCGAGAAGGGGTCGGGGTTCTGGGTGGTGGGGAACCATGTGATCGAGCGGATGCGCCTAGACTGAGACGTTCGTCTCGTCGGATGCGCTGCCAGCAGTGTCGTAGATCAAGATCTTCGTCACTGAAATCAAAGTCACGACCCCGATGCTCATCACTGCGACGTCGGTGGCGGTAGGAGCTCTGGCTGGAGCTTAGTCCATGTCGCTGACGTCTGCGCTCTGCCGAGGAATCCGAGGGACTGTAGCTCCGCTCTTTGCGACGGTTTCGGCTTTGGCTTCGGTGGCGTCCTCTCTGAGAGGAAACGGAGAGAGGTGAGAAGTACATGGAGAGATTCTAACAACGTATTTGTCCTAAACATGAAACATTTCAGTGATGGAAATGAAGCAAGTCCTCAGGTACTGTAAGTGATTAAGTAGTACCCAGGCATATGAATGGGTGCGGATATGGCTTACGTCATCATCGTAATCTCTGTGGGCGGGTGAGTGCAGATCCGGCATGTGTCCAGGGGGAACATTCCCTCCACGTGCGGTTTTCTCCGGGAAATCCAGGCGACTGTCTAGTCCGCCTGCTGGCAATTCAAGTGACACGCCCTTCAATACAGGCCACGGTTCTTCGGCGCTCCCAAGGTCATAAGGAGCACCGTCGTCCTCTGCAAAATCTGCATTGGGTGCAACAGACGAAGGGAACGAGCCATGCGAGACGAGAACTTCCATTAGTAATTTTTTTTCTAGGTTATTTTTTTTCCTTGGAGTCCCGAAAAAACACTGGCCTAATTTCAATGAGACGTGGATGCAATGACCCACGAAATCTACGTACCTGGACGACTGCAGTTACCAGAGCTCTTTGATACAGGACCTGAAGACGGTGCTAACGAAGACGTCGGCACAGAAGTCCTAGAAGACATGGCCTGGAACTCCGCGAGGACCTCCTCACAGACATCTTGGGGGGGAGGGAGTCTCTTGGTCACTCTGCCCTGGTTAGACGCCGAGGATGCACCTGACTTGGGCGCCGCTGAGGTCTTCAATGGTTGGGGACTCTCCCCTTCACGTATGCTTGTCTCCCGACGGTCAGGCCCTACGTTGCTCTTCTTGCTCGGAGGCTTAAACGCCCACGTCTCAGGGGCACGTTTCGGCTTACCGCGGGAGGCCATCACGGAACTACGGCGGCACTTCCTCTACGAACTTTGTTGACTTCGGTGCTAGGTACTACACGCTGACATTAAAATGCTCCTGAAATGTGAAAAGACCACGGGTCATCGTCTTCTTGGAATGTGCCATCTTCTAGGAAGCTCCATATGCAATACAAAGTGGATTGAATATACCTAATCAGGAACTAGAACAAGGTGCTAGAAGGGTACAAGAGAAACCCGTACCTGCAGGTCCTGATCCGAGTACTTGCTCATGCAATCACCGGACGCTCAAAACGTGGGCCTAGACTCCCTTCGCGCAGCATCGCTCCACAGTTTCTCTCTCGGAAAAGACAACGACAACGCCAGATAAGCACAACGCTAGATAAGAACAACGCTAGATAAGAACAACGCTAGATAAGAACAATCATACAGAAGAACACATACTCGTATGGGGAGAAGAGAGAAGGGCATGCACCCTAAACCGAGGTGACCTAAGGGAAGAACGGGTGCAGCCATGAACCCATGGAGGCTTCAGCATGGGAAAATGAGGAAATGGCCTCCTGGAATTCGGTTGGCATGCAATCAGTGGCCAACGTCTACTGAATGAATTGGTGCATCCAAGATGTGTGGGAAATTTGGGAAATATCGAGGCACAGACACAAAACTATGAAAAGCGCAGCACAATCTGAATCACAATGCCATATGTGGCATGGTATCACCATGTGAACAGTGCCATGCAGAACAGTTATCGAAAGGTTCCATCTTAAATGACCCGCCGCTTCTTTTAGGACTCAGCCATAGAGAGTACGCCGTCAATGAAGTTCTGTCCATTTGTCGATCATTTTTGGTGGGCAAAGTTAATGCATAGGCAACACTATATTGGCATCTTCATCCGCCATGTCACCATCATCGGCAATCTTTGATATTCCTCGTCTCTGAAAAAGAGCCCTCTAAAACTAAATCTATCTTTGGAGTGGCTAAAAATTAGTGATCAAAATTACCATCATTAAAAGCGCATTCAAGTAAAGGTGAGATATTTTTTAAGAAAAAAGAATTGTGAAATTAGCACATAGGTGAAATGTTCAATTGAAAATACTATACTATCAAAATTTAAAGAGAGTGCACCAAATTCCCTCTATTTTTATATATCAAAATTTAAAGAGAGTGCACCAAATCTGAGTCTATTTCTAGAATTCCCTCTATATTTCTATATTTTCCTTCTATAATTCTATATTTTCCCTCTATATTTTCCCTCTATATTTCTAGATTTCCCTCCATATTTCTATATTTTCCCTCTTTATCAATATGGTGATAATCATATTATAATGATGTAACAACTGCATCTTACTAAATTTGCAAAGAATAGCACTAAAGAACATTTGAAATTGCTATTAGTTTGTAGTACCTTACAAAATTTTGTAAATAATATTATAATCTCCAGAAGTAAAAACAACCATACATTAAATATGAATTTTCTTGTAATTGTTATTTTACTTATAAAATTTGTTAATGCACATGAAAAATCGAATTCCAAAAATTAAAAACAGAAGCCTTTCGATGAATTAAAAACCATCGTAATGTTGTATTTCATCAAAATATATCAATGGATATCATTAGCATCCCTTTGCAAACAAAACCGCATAGTATTTGAATGATTTCTTAAGAATTTGAATATCCACATATAAATTATTTATTCTTCAAAATAAAATTATTACAAATACAAGCAATTCATATGTATTTTAACCTTCTTTATAATATGGAAATTTATACGTACAATCTATTGTAATTCAAAAAAAGAACTATTAAAAATAAAATTTATTAAATTGGAAGGAAATAAATCATTTTCCTGAGTAATAACTTTCTTGGAATTCATACATTTATCTTAAAGTTTTTGTTTTGAATTTGTTACCAATGATGATACAGCTTCTCCTGTTGAGTACCATGTGTTGCCTCACTTTAGACACTCCAACTACACAAATTTGACACTCCAACTACACAAATTTCTGGTTATTTTTGGTTAATTATTTATTTTACTTTTTATTATTCTGTATAAATTATTAAATTTATTCACAAAAATAAACCACAAAATAAAATTTAAAAAATCTATTATAGACATTAAATAGAGAAATCTTGAGAAGACCAATAGAATTTTGATTTTAACCACTTTATTTTAATTCAATATTTGATTATCATAATATGTTTTATATTTTTTTTAAATGTGTAATTTTAAAAAAAAATTACTATGTAATTCAATTAAATGTGAAATGAAACCAAACTTCTTTCTTTTCCAAGAAAAATTTAAAAGCATGATGATCAAAGATTTACGTTTAATACATATATCGATTGATAATAATTATTTTCTCAAAAAGTATATAAGAAATTGTATGTAACCCATTATCTCTTTCATTACAAATACAAATTAAGAAGGCTATTGGATGAAAATTCTACAATATTTAATAGATGCTTTAATTGTCCAAATGAATTAATTCTAAGTCATATGAGTTTGATTATGTGTTTATATATCTCAATTCAATGAATAACGCACTTATAAATGGAATGATCTATTAAAGGATCGAATTCTTTAAACTTAATTTCAAAGCTTTAATGTAGAAAATCATTGCGATTTCAAAGCTTCATACAAAGCTCAAGTAAACATTCCCTCAAAGATGCCTGAACAATGAATTGGATATATTAAATTAATCTATAAATATTTAAATACAAAATTATCATACATACTTGATAGAGATCTCCGTAATTGACATGAATGATGTCAATAACTCCTACATTATGTTCAGTGCATATTGAACACCTTACATTTGCCATCTGTTGAAAAAAGTGTATATGAAAACATTTAAATAGATAAAAAAAAAATAGATGAATTGATGTTGAGTAAATGACTATAAATTATGATAACAATGAAAAGAATTTCTGATCATTCAATTTCTGTAAGCTCGTACTTTTAACACATACAAAAGAAATTATTATATTACTTATGTTTGTGTACCTTTTTAAAATATTAGATATTAATATATAATTAATATAAATATTAATTTGTGATATTTGAAAGTTCTTTTTATAAAAAAATATTAAAGATTAAAAATAACTAATTTGAAATTTAATGTTCATAATCATAATACCTATATGGCTTCAAGTTCACAAGGCTTTTGATTATCTTTAGGTGTTGCTATGTATCCATCCTAATTACTTTTGTTATATAAGTTGAAAACGTAGCTAGAGAACTTTATTAAGTCAATAAATTTTAACGCCTTAAAATAAAACTTTTTATGATATTTTATCAAAATTTTGTTACCAAATAAAGATGGTACTAAATTTTACCTCATACAAAGTCATCTTAAAAAACTAAAATGATAAAGTTTAATTTGAAAGGAATTGTTGAGTTTCTTTTCACTTTTCTTTAAGAACTTTAAAAATTCATTTCAAAGAATACCTTTTTTATTTTAATTCTTTTTCTAAAGGAATTATATTTTATCATTGGTAGTATTCAAATTTATTTTTTAGTTATAAAACAATTAATATCAATTGATTTTCTTCTTATATTTGCTTTTGTTTTAATATTAATACCTTCAACTCATCAGGTGATATGTTCAAGATTGTAATAGGCTACAGTTCTTTTGTTAAAAGTCGGGGTGCCAAAATTTCATTATTCTTCATATTTCAAGAAGAAATTATTGTAAACTTTGAAGGAATTTGACCATACTTCTATATTTTCTATATTTTCTAGAATTCCCTATATATTTTCTAGGATTTCTAGATTTCCCTCCATATTTCTATATTTTCAATGAGAGATGTCACCAATGTCAACAATGTCACCAATTTTACCTTTTTTTTTGGTTGAAAAATATCTCACGTTTCTTCACATACGCTTCTAATTTTAATTTTAATTTTAAGGCAGACCAAAGATAACATTTCATATAGAGGGCTATTTTGCCGTGTGCATTAAGGATGCCCTAAGGAGGCTTGGTAGTGAGATAGGATCACCAAAAAAGGATCACCAAAAAAGGAAATGTAACTTATTTGGAATTTTTAATTAATTCAAATGAAGGGTTGAATTTGTTTATAAATAAACTCTAAAATTACTTAAATGTTTGCTATTGTGGCTTTGGAAAAGGCAATATGAAGTTGTCTGTTAATATCATTTTGTTGTACAGTTAATAACTGCTGAGACTGAGACATCATTCAAAGAACAAATCTGAAAGTCATTTTCAATTTGCAATTGAAATGTACATTGAAGATGTACAATTGAAATGTACACTAAAACAAAAGATAGAAGTATTCAACAGTAAATGTTGTATAAAATAATTGTAATATGATGGATGATATTACAAGAAGGTATTGATATTTTATCACAATATTGTGGTACACTTTGATGTGATTCCAAAACACTTTACAATTTTTAAATCTGATGAGTTTGAGTTCACATTGAATTTCCAATTATTTCATAAAAACTACCTCCAAAGTGAAATTCGTAAGCATGGTGTACCTGACTGTACATGACAATAATAGTATGCAAAGTATTGATTCTGAATGAGCTACATAGTATAGAGTTTTGGTCTTCAATCTTCTTAATTGAGTCATTTCTAATCTCTCATTTTTAATAGTATTAAAGGAGAATTTGATGGACAAACACATTTTCTCACTAGTCTGCACGGTAAAGCACTTCATGTTTCATAAGAGAAATATATTCACACTGATGTGCCAAATTGAGGAGAAGTTCTTGACTTACTTCTATAGTTGACTTGGGGCACAAAGGTACCCACAGCATTAGGCTTGTAAAAAGAATCATCTAACATGAATTCAGGGGAAAAAATGAAATATATGATTGGACAAAAAGTCATGGACTAATGGATGGTTACGGTTGACCTCTAATTAATTTCCAATGCTTGGTGTCTTTTTCTCACCAATTATTCATTATTTTCATGAACTCAAATCTGCATTGCAATCTGAATTATGCCAAAGCCTGAAAGCAAGTAGTAGAAAAAAATAATTACTGAGTGATCTAAAAATTTACTTTGCAGAGGAGCAATTTCAGGATATATTGCAGCCGCCCATTGCCTAAAATACGAATGTGGCACATCCCAAGTCCCTGGGGAAGGTGCCTCCACAAGTTTTGGACGTTTTCAATGCTTGAAATGTGGTAGTGCAGACAAAATTCCCCCAAAGGTTATTACCAGATGAAAATGATTACCATACCAGATGTTACATGCCTGAAAATCACAATAAGAGCAAATATCCATCTCCTTTGCACAGGTCCATCCATGATTTGTGGTAAGTTCTTCTACAGCCAAAGTATCGAGTCTATATTGTACATTAACACATGCCTAAAGAGCTAATACTTACAGTCTTGCAAACATTATACAGTATTCTCATCACAGGAGCAGCAAAGAAGTTGCATTCTAGGTGACAGAAATTCCAACTTTCACTGTGACAGCCCACCACAACTTCAGGCCTAAACCGCCAAAACTCCCACAAGGTGCCCACTTGGCATAATACATAACTAATTAGTTTACCTCTGCATAAAAGTTTCAAAAAAGTATAACAGTAGCCCAAAAAATCACAATCCATTCAATCTACAAGGAGATTGATTGATCACATGGTACGATCAAATAACTAATTCTTGCTATGTTTCTCATATGCACTATTGTTGGTAATCCAATGATTCACCAACTTCATCTTTGATTCAGATACCAGTTTACCACTCTGAATCAACCGCAGATCTTCCTGCACAGTGCGCCACATAGGGAAGAAAGAAGCCTGCATATACACACATAAAGCAAACTGACCCCGTGGGCCATTTGTGCGTGTTGCATGTTGCACTGAACTAGCTTTGAAAAGCATCACATCCCCAGCCTTGGGTATGAAATACTTTTGAAGCTCTGGTAAATGGAAGCGCACTCCTTTTCCATCTACTACACCACCTATGCCAAAGTACACCCACAATGTGTAAGTTTATGTACAATACATTATTAAATATTTATGAAATTAAATAATTCACAATAGAATAGAAGAGATGATATTAGCGTACCATCTCCAAGCCAAAGAAAGAAGGAATATGAGAAATCATTGGCATCGTTGTGGACGCCACAGTTGTAGTCTCTAGTAATAGAGACACCTGTGAAAGGGGAACCACCCATGCAGCCTTCCCTTTTGGCCACCCCTTCAACTTCTCGTATTTTGAATAGATGCTGAAAAATGGGTTTGAAGCACCTCTCCAAACCCGCACAGACAGCAGCCACCAACAATTCAGATCTTCTATAACATTCAGGTTTGGGGTGTTTGTACCTGCACAGCACACGCAGAAACAATGTAAACAATGTAAACAATGTAAACAATGTAAACAATAAACAATAGCACCGAAACTAAAGAAGTAAACAATAAACAAAAGCACCGAAACTAAAGAAGAAAGTAGAATGCAAAATGCTTACCATGACAGGGTACCGTATTTATAACGAATACCAAATGTGACCATACGGCTCCCAGACTTGTGCATACCGCGTCGAGTTGGTTTGGCATGCTTTTCAAGCCACTGAGCTTCCTTAGAAATAAAATCCAACTCGAATGGTGTAAAAACACCATTGGTAAGGTAGACCAACTCACCAGTTGGGTCTACCAAGGATGCAGGTGCGAAAACCTCATCATGGTGTGCGCCCATCACCTCAGGCACAAAAGCAGACCAAAATTTTTTAGTTTGGATGCTTTGTGTAACATGGTGGATTGATGGTTTTACACCATTTACCCAATATGCTTGGGACGGATTGGGTGGCTCCGAAATGATGGACGCATGTTTTAAAGCATGCTCTAATAAATTTGAACACTCAATGCTCAAATTTACAGAGCAAAAAAAACAGTGGATAACCTGTTTAGATTTATCCACCCAATCTGCAAAATTAGCAAAGCCAGCAAAGCCATCAGTAATGAAACTAATGAAAAAATAAGAAGAGAAATCAATAAAACACTCAACCAATAAAACACTCAATCAATAAAACACTCAATCAATAAGTACACATGTTTCAAAGAGTTCTTACCTACACCGTGCTCCTGCAAATGTGGTAAGATGTCATCAACAGCTGCCAAACGCCCATGTCGGTAGCTGTTCAAATGTTCTTTGACATTGCTGAATGTTTTTTTGCACAAAATACAAAAAAATTGTCGAACTTTTTGCTTTGCATGGCCTTTTGGTAACAACGTCAGATAGTCTGATTCAAGGGACTTAGAGGAGGTAGCCATCGATCATACACCAGATATCAAGTCTATGGGCTTCTTATTATCACTTAGCTAAAGCCGATGTAACAATCTTTATCCCAAAGCATACACCATGAGCTTCAAACAACTACTCAACATAAGCCGAGGTAGAAGTCTTTATCCCATGGCACAAGATTCAAAGGTAATGAACAAGATGCTGTGCCTCTCAATCTCAGCCCTATTGAAATTCAGTGCTCACTATCAGAGTCAATGTAACAGCCAATGTAACTTCCGCAGTAGCAGCCAATGTAACTTCCGCAGTAGCAGCCAATGTAACTTCCGCAGTAGCAGCCAATGTAACTTCCGCAGTAGCAGCCAATGTAACTTCCGCAGTAGCAGCCAATGTAACTTCCGCAGTAGCAGCCAATGTAACTTCCGCAGTAGCAGCCAATGTAACTTCGGCGACTGGACTAGCTCCTCCTAGGCCCACAGAACAACCCACAACGACATGGTGAGGCTTAACAAACCGAGAAATGACATCACGTTACCTCCTGACAACCCACTGCTCACATATGTACAACAATGTATACATTCAATAAACTCCATCAGAAGCAACACTAACCCCAAAAGTCTAAAGCCCAACATACAACCCCAACTCCACCCGATGCCAGGTTGCGTGAGTGAGTTGAGTTCCAGTTCCAATTCGGTGTAGTGAGTGACTGCTGTCTAAACTGGTGTTGTCGCTACTCCTCGGATAGGTTGATACACGAGGAAGAAGTTAAATGGCTTAATGCTAGACTTGAATGATCTCAACGGTGAATGAAGTGGTTTTAACCAAAACAGCCGCAAGTAAGTACAGTTGATTAACAATTTAACGCTGAACTAAATTCTCAAAGATTGACAGGTCCTGCAAGCACATTTTGTCACTGCCCTTAAAGGCTAAACGATGATGGCGAGTTTACTGAAATTCCACAGCACTACAGGGTGCAACTTGCCTAGTGACAAAATTGATAAGGTAGCTCTGTATGGCACACCTTTGCAATTTACTGAAATTCCACAGCACTACAGGGTGCAACTTGCCTAGTGACAAAATTGATAAGGTAGCTCTGTATGGCACACCTTTGCAATTTTTAAACCGAAAAAAATTAAAGCAATCAGAGTCTTTGTTCTACCCAACCTAGCAAACAATTATCTGCAACCACCTTCAAACCCTTAGTCTCAATAAGAGTTGCAACTGAACTCCGAACCTCGGTCGACGGTAAGACAAATCATAGATAGAACGGGACCACTTACGCATTCAAATAAACCATCCATGACGAAAGTGCAAAGCCTGTATTTCCTAAACAGTCCCAGCCATCACAATCAACGCTCAGTCAAAACCTGCAATCAAGTGGCTTCCTCAAGAGAGAATACTCACGGGGACTATGAGCTCCTGCACTCCGGCTGCAGCAGTCTTGATTGATACCACCTCTCCGACTTTCACAGCCCCATTCCTCGCAGCCACAACCTCCTTCCGGCCAGCACCAAATCTCCTCGATCTCCTCACACTTCCGCAGCCACCGACCTTCACTCACAATACCCAGCCGAACCTTCAATTTCGGCCACCCTCTTGTCGATGGTGCTGTTCTTCAGAACCAAGCGTAGCCCCGACTTAACCTTCAATGTCGACGTGATCTCTTCCGGAAAAAACGGAGCAGAGTCCTCTTCAAGCATCACCAGCGACTCCCCCTTGCCCAGTAAGACTTCACACCAGCATCTCAATACCCCCCACTCTTCCGATTTCTCAACTCCGCTGGAGGCCAGAACATTCCCTTAAGGTCAGAAATCTTAGCCTCACATGAGAGAGAGAACAAAAATTTAGCTGGATTATGAGACGTGTAACACTCTCTCTTAAGGAGAATCACATGACTCCTAAATCAAGCAAAGGAGGGGCACTGCAACCAACCTCCCAGTTCATGGATGAAGGAGGAAGAGAGGACAGACCTCCCAATTGACAGTCGAAGGTCGAGAAATTCACGCCCAATGATAGTCAAGGCCAAAGCTTAGCATTCGCAACATCACTGCAAACACTCCCATCCAGAATGATCAGACCTTCCAAATATGGACGTTCTCATTCACTGGTAGCACCCCACAAAGACATCTCTACAACAACCACTCTAGTTTCCTCAATCACTCGTAAACTTAGAACTGCAAGTCAGTCAGAAACAAAAGAAGGACGAAAAAGCTCTAGAGATGTCAAATTAATCACAATGACCAGAGAACATTGTTGTCCTCACTACCATTAGAGGCACTTCCTCAATTGGCAGCTCAGCTCCAAGATCACCTCGAGCAACCATAGCCTGCAAGCAGAAAGCTAGAAATTAGGTAATGCCATTTGCATCCTAAAAAAAGAAAGTCAATATAAACACATCCTTCGTAGTCCGCAACATATGAAGAAATTCGAACTCTGAGCCGACCTACTTTTAAAAATATGGGCACAGAGTTCCATGAATGAAAGACCCACACCAACTAAGGGCCAGAGTAACGGAGACCTACACCATCAGCTGCATCCAAAATGGACTACAGATTCGGAATTGAGTCGGCACTTTCAATCTTCACGATCACATGAATGGCGGCTGATTTTTCTGTGTTCCCCACAACACTCGTCAGTAAATGCGAAATTAAGACCAAACTCGTTAAAGAGTGTCAGACTATGGAGAATATCAGGAGCACCCACACAACATGCATCCATCCCAATGTGGTCAAATTAAACTAAAATAATACATTCACTATTTAATAGGTCACAAACAGCAAGCTCTGCACACATTCCAGACTCGTAAACCTAGACGAAAGTAATAGCTCCACAGAGATGAAATAAACACTGTACCTTTAAGGAAGGCTTTGAGTTCGTGCACCACCTCGGCGTCCTTGACGAAAGACAATGCATGAAAGTCCACCTTATTTTCCACTCCAAACTTAATATCTTCCCAATCTTTCTCTGTAAACCCCACAGGAGAACACAATCACCACACCTAAACTTCCTTGATTGATAAGAATCTCCAAAAACTTCCTTGATTACCTCCGAACAGCAAAAGAAAGACTGCGACTAAGAAATACTCAACCACAGAAAACTCGATCAGAGGGATTATATCATACCCATGTTGAAGTTGATGTGCCATCGCAATTCACCTCTGCGCTGATCTAAGAAGGCAAACAGCTCCCTGCAACATCGAATCTTAAACCTCATTGTATCAAAGTATGTCTTACATTCTGAAAGCACGTGTTAACCTTCAAAGCATCACCGATCAACACTGCGCTTAAGAAGCGATTTGGACTTAAAGACCATAAAAATGAGGATACGCAATCTGTACGAGCTTGCAGAAAATCCTCACCCAAAAGACGCAAATTTGTAACCCGAGTACACACGGTTGCTGATAAGAAACGTAAGGTTGTATATCCAAAGACGATAAGGAAATGCTGATTTCCCTGCAAAACTCTCCTCGTAGGTTTGATAGGTCAGCTTCGTGACACAATCTCAGCGTCGTGGATTGCACTCCAGTGCGAGGGCAGCCGCGAAGTGGAGTTGAGGCGATGATTATGGTGATGCAGGAACCCTGAGAGTTGACGGCGCGCAATGGCTCTCTCTGTGCATAGGTCCTAATTCCTCCAACTGAACGAGAAAAACCTTCCTCAAGCTCTGAAACCGCCGCTACCAAAACTGGAGCTCCTCAACTCTCCACTCAAAATCCAAGAAAGTACTCCAAAAACGGCGCCCCCTCCACCGACTCCACCAACCCGCTGTCGCCGAAAGAAGCTCCCACTCCAATGCACGAACCCTCACTCCCGCAACGAGATTGAAACGTCCTCCACTGAAACTAACAAAGCTCCGCACCGAAACAAAACGCTCCCCCGAAACCACGGCTGTGCTGAGCGTGCGATCCCGTCGAAGGTCGAGACGAGGCTGGCAATGTGGGGAATGCGGGAGGCGCGGATCTGGGCGAGGGTGAGGCGAGAGAGCGTCGACGGTGGCGGCGATGGCGATGGAGATGGCGCCTCGAATTCGAGGTCTGGCTGAGACATCATTCAGCCGTCGATCTTTGAGATGCGATCTCCACCGTCGATCTCGATGGAGGTGGCTGTGCCAAGGGTACCTTTTACCTTTTTCACTAAATGGGATTAAGAATCGATCGAAACCCGCACAGAAATCACCTTGCAATTCATTGCTTCTGGGGGCAAACATGCGGCACTCGTGACGAAGCAGGGAGAGGTGTTCACTTGGGCTGAAGAGTCTGGTGGGCGTCTGGGTCACTGAAACCAAAATTTGGTTTCCTTAGCCACTTGGTCATGGAGGACATGACCTATCAGTCTAGTGCAGTCTATTTCATCAGACAAGCTTCTGGTAATTGCTGGCAACAATTGATACTAACACGCAGATTATCTGTGTGTGGGATGATCATGCTGCTGCTTGCATTTCTCAGGTGTCATAAGAACCAGCCACTTGTTTGGCTGCCTCTTTGTTGTTGCAGAATACCTTACAAGAATGATAAGGAACCATGCAGGATTTGTAAATGCTGACCTGTGCTTAGCTGAGGTTTTGTTTCCATTCTCTTGGAGTGGTTCCAAAAGTCCAAAGACAAAGCTGACCACTTTCTTATATTCCAATGATTTCTTCTGCATCATCTAGTTTTAAAAATAAAAAGTTTTTTTTCCTTGCCATCAATGTTTTTACAAAATACTTCCATCATAAGCTTGGAATGCATAGTGGGAACATCCAAACTGGGTTTGGAAAAACATGGGAGGCCTTGTTACTTTGACACCTTTCCTTCCAAGTGATTGTTATTTTTATTGAAGAACTCCCATTGGTTTAAATGCTTTGCTACAAAACACCTAATCTACATGTTTGAGAGTGGGAATGAAAAGACATGACAAGGAGGTTATTTCCTGCTTATGAGATTGAGGCATAGATTTTCACTATACTCTTTGATTGTTAATTGAAAAGACCCCTAATAAATCATTCCATATGTTTAGATGTTTTTTTTGTAATTTCCTACCTCTATTTCATAACCAAATTAAAAAATCCACATCATGCAATAAGTCCAAAAAAATATGTGTACATGTCAACATAGATGGAAGTGAAAAAGAAATAAAGTAGCTAATTTGGATCTAATTTAACCGCACAAAACAATCATTCTACTACTATCATCATAAATGTTCGTGGTACTTAAAGGCCATCTTTGAGAAGCCATGAGAAGAGATGTCCAATGAAAAATGAGGTAGCAAGTAGTTTTTTCCACATGGCACAAAAAATGCTTTAGATAGTTGTTTCCAAAAATTTGCATCTAGGCCATTTCATTGAGGTGGATTGGATGCAAATTATAGAACATTTTTCTTTAAGTAGTTAAAAATAATACTTATACACACTCATTCTGATTACTCTAATGAAATCAATGTCAACTTTTATTATGAAATTTAATTTTGAAATAATCATTAGTGAATAAGTTGATAATTCTATTATGAGTAATGAATGGTTTGGTTTTCATCATGATTTCTTTAGACACTATGCAACTTTCAATTGTTGTTTCTTCCCAAAAACGGCAAATGGTCTTGAAGTGGGGACCTTCAGAAGGCTTTTGGATACAGGCATTATAAAAATGGCTTTTAAGTATAAGAGGCCTTAAAGAAGAAACTCCATATTGAAGACAAATAAAGCAAGAAGAGCTAAATTGATATTTCTCCACAATAAATGTTTGTCAAATTTACACAATATCTTGAGTTAGTTGAGGTATTGGAGTTATCTTCAAAACCACCTTGAGTTTTTAAAAGATACCATGAACTTTACTTAATTATATTGTTATTTTTTCCTCTAAATAGTTGAAAGGCATAAAAGAATTTGGTGCTTTCATTATCCACAACTTAGTAGCACTTTGTTGGTCTCCAAATTCAAAATAAAAACAAATTTTGGTATCATTCCATACTTGAACAATAGTTTTTCCTTACTTTAGAAACTACGACTCTCTAACATACAAAATATGAAGAAACCACCACTCTCTTACATGTTTATAAACTATTTAAAATTAAAGAAAAAATTATGTTTAATGAATTTTTTTATTATCTAAGTCAAATACTAAATGCCTTTACTAACAATTCTTTTGTCTTTAAAACTTGATTTAAAATTAAGTGTAATTGAACAACTTCATGAAAAACGAATACTAGATTAAAAATATGGCTATTTCAAGTTTTAATCATTCAAAGTGGTAAACTATGATATTTGGTGTCATTAGAAGTTTAGGAGGCAATCTATGTAGGTAACAAAGCAAATAAGCATATGATGGCCACTGACCCCAAGGCGCCATCTACGAAAAATGTTTATAACCACCAAGAAGACATTCATTAGCTATCAAACTCAAGTCATTGATGACAATTAATGCAAGAGTGGTGGTTGTGGGCCAAAATTCTGATGAATACCATGAGAAAATGGTGCTAGTGAAAATATGAATATTTTAACTTATATATTTTAACATAATTCATGTGGTGATAGTAGGTTTGATACATAGTAGTATTTGAATGAAACCACATTAATTTTCCATACAATAATCATAAATACTTAAATGTTGATTTTGCATATAATAACCTAGCGACGCTCGTTCAAATATCTTCTAAAAAATCACAACCAATTCAACTTTTATCTAAAAATTATGACTCAAATTATATTATCCTTTAATCCTCATTTTCTCTCATAAAAAAATACTGGGTATTTCTCAAAACACTTGCAAAAGACAGCATTCCTTGTTATGGCGCTCTTAGGCTGGTCACCTTAAAACCACTAGTAGGTTCTACATACAGGATGGGGGTGGTATAACCGAGTTGAGCTAAACAATGAATGGGCGAAAATCTAGTGCCGTAGTACAGTCCGTCTATATATACATATAGAGGTGCCACTTGGAGGGGCATTTAAAATTAAGTAGCCACTTTTTGCACTTGGCTTATCCCCTGGTAGCTAGGGCAGGGCTTCCCATTGGCCCTCTTGGCTCAAATGCGGCTGCCCTTTGTGTGCCTTTGGATCCATTTGGATCCATTCCCCATCCTCTGCCCCTCCCATAATTCCCTATATCATATCCCCTCGTTTCTGGGATGTTTCAACGGGTATTTACTCCAACAACCCTTTTCATGCCTCTGCCATCCTAATTGCCATCATTTCCAACTTCCAACCCTAGGGTAGAAATACCATCAACCCAGATTTGTACACCACAATTTGGAAATGAAATGAAATGGGGAGTTTGTTCAAGAATTCTTAAACAAATGTATACGGTCTAATTCAAAGTTAATACATGGGCTAATTCATCATTTTATTCCAATCAAAACATATGCAAGAAGTTGATTTGTTTGCAAAAACTTGATTAGACGTTGGTGAATATTGTTTTTTTTTTTTATTTATAGAATAAGATCTTTGATTATGACCTTGTAACAGTTTGATATTTCTACCTAATTTCAAAATAAGATCATTGTTGTAATATGAATACATGAAATATGGTGCTTCATACATCTTAAAGTATATTGGTGTATATATACAATATGATATGACGGATTTGGGAAATAAGACAATTGTCATAATATTGAATTGTCATGTCGATATAGACTTGAATCTAGTGCCAAAAGATGTTGTATTTATGCAGGCTCCTCTCCACGTCATCAATTTTTTCTTCATCTTCTTCAAAATTGCAGAGTATTCTCAAAGGGCTCCCATGAGTGATCATAAGTTTTCATCTGGTTTTCAACAGTACACAAATAAAATGAACCGTTTCCTTCAAATTTGATCATTCGATTTGCCTAGATTATGTAATTTTCTGTACTGGTATTGTCATGGAATTGAGAAGACTCTTTTTAACAAAATGGGGTGTATGTGTGTGTTGGGGACTAAAGGCTCAAAGCTGGCCCCTCAAAAGGAAGCAGAGTGATTTCTTTCTTTGGGAGCCATATTAGAGCCCCCTGTATTTAGAGCAGAAGCTTCTGAGAGGGGGACTTGTCACATGTAACCTGACAAAGTGTGGGGCCAGAGGGAGATGCTATTAAATCAATAATCCTTTTTTTTCCCACAAAGGGGACGGCTGCCCAGTGCCCGCTGTGTACACAACTGAGAAACTCAAGCACAACTAGAGCCTAGTACTGTACAGTGTACACCCACTTACTTCGAGATTTGAGCTACATATTCCCTCTGTCTGTCTATCCAGGAACAATCCATGCATCATTCATCACAACCAGCATGTTCCCATCTTTCACCTGCGTTCATTGTTCCTTCCTGTGTGCATGTATCTATCCTTCAGTTTGGGTTCACTGTTCCTGTGTGCATGTTTCCATCTTCCAAGTTTTGGCAAATCAACTACTCGGTGCAAATGAGGGACATGTGTGTAGTTGTGTCTTTGCAATGGAATTGGATCTTGGAAGTTTCAAAAATTGTCAAGGATTATGAGATTTTACATAGGATAGATGATTAGTAGAAAGAAATGGTTTTAGTGATTGATACTGATGGAAGGCAATAACTCTGGTTCAAACATTAGAGCGACTCTACAATCAGCACACCTTTATTTATTTTCTTAATATCTCTTGTTCATTCTTTGAAAATACATGATTTCTTCAAAGGTTTAGATTTCATTCGACCCATTCAACTTTGAAGAATCATGGAAAATCAAGGTTGATGACTATATCAAAATAAAATATAACACCATTCCTAGTAAATTACGTCGATCACAACAAAAGCCATATATGACAAGATAAAAGATTATTCAAGTGAATAACCACAATTCAACATAAAAATATGAGCATCTAAAAAAATCTATGAAATAAACATACAAACACAATTAAAAATCTCACCCAAATTATTTTCATATACAATACACAATAAAAGATAACCAATCATTACTAATTAAACTACGATAAAGTCACAACATAGACATAAGGTAGTACCCAAAATTACCATTGTTCTAAAATCACTCAAAGGTATTACTTTGACTCATCTCAAGGCGGAAATGTAGGTCACTAGTACATCCCTTATTTATTACAACCTTTAAAAAAAAAGCAATATACTAAAAACCTACATTTCAGCCCTGAAATGAGTAGACGTAATACATTCAAGCGATTTTAGAACAATGGCGATTTTTACATCATCATATGAGAAAACCTTCATGTATCCAACCTTCCATATGAGAAAACCTTCAAGAATCCTACCTTCCATATGAGAGAACCTTCAAGTAGAAAGGAAAAGCAGACACATTATTTTGAAATTTGTAGTTATTTTAGATTGTTTTTTTTTGACAACACAGACCGACAGGGGCGCCAAATTAGGTCTTGTTGGTGCACTTTTGGGTGGAGCTGTGATAGGTTACCATGTTCATCGAGAGAAGTGGCTGGCTCTCGTTCCAGCCACCTTTCCAGGTACTACTCTATTTTAGCACTCCACCCTATATACCGACTTCTCTCTTTCTCCTTTCTCACCACCAATGGCCCCCCTCCTCCCTCCCGGATCTACCCACTCGGTACATGATGCGCTCAGGTGGGCGAGTGTGTATCTAGTCAGCTCGTCCCCCATATCCACAGCCTCTCCAGCCCCACTGTTGAATGGTGACTCTCGACTGAGTCATGGAGTAGTTTTTCTTCCATAGTTTTCAAACAAGTAGTAGAACTCAAGGCTCATCAATAGTGTGTGCTTGTTTCGCACATACCCAAGTGGAAGGTGGCTCTGCTCTTCAACACCAATCTTTTGTTGGATCCTGGGGATTGAAGTTATTACTTCACCAACATTGATTCAAACTCTCATCTTTTTCATTTGTAACAGCCTTTGGGATGTCCTTGTAAAGGAATTCAAGTCCCCTCTCTTGAATTTTCGATGGAATAATTTCCTCCATGTTCAAAAGCCTTTCACGTAAGAAAACCTGGGTAGATGGGCAACATGGTAGCATGGTGAGAGCACGGGTATTACGAAAGAGAAAGATTGATATCTTTGTCCTCATCCATTGCCTTGGGCACCCTTCCAACTTGTGAGCCCCTCCGAGTAGGGGCGCTTCCTTTACAAAAGAAGATGTGTTTCTTTTCCATTGTATTTGAAATATGAATGTGGTTGTCTAGAGATGGTGAATTTGCACTAGTAGGAAAGGCCATCGTTTACACCAGCGGTTTACACCGAAAACAATCACTGGTGTTAACTCTAAAACGAGTCTCTCTTCTCATTGGTTCAGTTCGGCCACCGGTGTTCACCTCGGTGTTCATTCTTTGCCCATCGCTAAAAAAATCTGCGTACTGTTCACAGTAATTGCGCATCCAATGAGAACGAAGGTGGTTGTCAGAATGAATAGTGAGCTTTGGGTTTCACTCCTTCATTTCCGGTGTGGGAAAGTGTTTAACTCCTTTGGGGAAACCGCAGTCACCTTACATGTGAATAGTGCAGCCTGGATGATCGTTCAGAAAACTACTTGGATGACGGTTTAGCTTTTCACCACTCATGTCCTTAGGTAACTCGTATTTCACTGAAGGCATTGTAAACAGGAAGAAGATCCGGGTATACACCGGGTAACTACTGAACGAACATGTGATGTACAGAATGGCAACTTCATGAAATCTGTGGCGGATTCTGTTATGATTTAAGAAATTGATGAGAAAAATATGGGATTAAGGAGACGTGTCCACGCTGAGGATATGATAAGGTGTATTAGGTGCAGATTAAGCCGGTTGTTTCATCAACAGAGGGGAATCACTGTGGAACTTGCGCCAAGGGCTTACTTGAAAAATGGATCACCAAACATAATCAGAGATCTCGGTGCCCTTGTCCGTTGCAATTCCAGAAGGAAACCGGAAGCGCCCTACCGTTATGTGGAACTGAAACGTCAGTCAATGTCTTCACTACACCGATATATATCTAGAGTCTAACTGAAATCTCCATGTTCGAATTCAGAAAACCGCTACGTAACACCTGAGCATCGAAATGAAAGAACCGAGTACACTGTCTGGTAATGCCTATCAAAATTTATAATGCGTACGCACATGTAATCTACTGTTCACACATTTGCTAGTCGTTTGCTCATAGTTCGAACTTTAACCTCTCCAGTCGACGATGGCGATCATCTCCGCACGTCCTCCAGCACATTAGTGACAGCCCGGAGATTAGCAATTTGGACATCCACCAACTCACAAGTGTTGCGATACTCAGTCTCAGCTTGCTTCAGTTCCCCTTTGAGTCTCCCCATAATCACATTGTGGCTCTCCAATTGAAACTCCCACTCCTCCAGTCCCTGACGGGCCGTACGTACATTTTCGTACCAGGAATTCACCAAGGCCTCGCAATTTCGCACAATATTATTTGTCGGCACCTTCCCATCAACGACGGCAGTGTTTCCCACGTCGTTCATGGCTGTCACTAAAACCCGGCGCGCATGCTCATACGCCTCGACGGCCCTAGTGTGGATAGTCATCCTCTCCTCTATCTTCCTGCTAATCTCGCCCGCCTTCTCCATTTCCTCCAGACACCTTGCCTTCCTCTTGCTCAGTACGTCATAAGCCAATTGGCGAGTGTCCTGGAGCCTCTTCTGCTCAGTCTGTACTAGCGGAATTATCCCCGGACGTAATGCACACAGACCTGGCAGTATAGTAACCAGGCCGGTGTCGGTGCTTACAGGTTTCGGAGTGCCACTCCTCTCGGATCTACGTACAGATGGCTCCCCTACTTCGAGATTGACCTCAACATCTGACCTCGTCGCGTACTTGAAGCGAGGGGGGCCCGCTGCCGCGCTGCGTGGGGTTGATGCTGCGACTGCGTTTCCCACCACTGCTGCGTTCACTGTTGCAGGAGTCGTGATGTTCTGTGTTTGCGCTGTAATAAATGTGGCACGATTGAAATACCTATCCACTTGTATGGGAGCTCCTCTCTGCTAACATGGGCAAAAACAGGGGATGGTTAAATTTAATTCTGTAAACACCCTCTACAATCTGCGTGTGCAGTGTTCAGAAATGGGGGAAATAGGATCCAGCAGCATAGTATGCTACATATCAATGAAATGACGAATTCAGGCAGCACTAAACTCGTGAAAACAGTTCTACTCAATCTCGAATGCACAAGGAGTACTAAAAACAAAACAGACTGCCGGTACAATCGAACACACCCAAGACGAATTGGGTGTGCGGAATAGACTTACCATTGCCGAGAAGTTGAGTGGAATAACCTTGATGAGTGGATGAAGCGGAACCTCCAATTGCGCAAAGTCTTCGAGAACTCGGGGAATACGTGTGCGGGACTGGTGGGGGCGGGTTTGCTTGAAAGCAAACTCCGCCCAGTTCACCGAATTCCCCATAGCCTCCGACATCAGACCTCTCGAAAAATGAAAAGACATAACATTGTTCTGGGGCCACTTCATCTGCAGAACTCGGACAAAAAGCTCTCTTACATACTCCGCGTACTCTGGCGATCCATGGCTGTCAAATACGTAACCAGAGTTCTGTTTCGGACCCATAAATTCCAACAGCTGCACACGAGAGGGCATGTACTCCGACGGCGTAACAGTGGGAATAACACCCTCGTTGTCAAGACGCATGTAGGTAACAAACCACTCGAGCGAAGAGGTCTCTGGGACAGCCATGGTGAACACGGAGACAACGCTGGGGGACAACGGGTGATCAATACTGCGAGGGTCAAGTAATCCACAATACTCCAACGACAAAATCGACCTCGCTACAGACCGAGAGACTCCTGAGACTCTCATGAAACAAAAATGCGAGAAACAGAGAATGTGTGCTACAAATGTAGGAGACAACAAAGGTATGCAGCATGAGCATTTTGGAGGGGATGTCGCATGTTATGCTTGGCATCTTACATGCATGAATGTGGCCGTCCTTTTTGATGTGAAATGCTACAAAAGTTGATGATACCCAGAGTTGGACTCGACAAGCTCAGAAACGCGGCCGCCCACTCTGGTGAGCTATGTGATGGGTGATGCTCAAGTTGGACTCGACAGCTTCAGAAACGCGGCCGCCCACTCTGGTGAGCTATGTGATGGGTGATGCTCAAGTCCTGGGGAAAAGTGAAGGAAAAAACATGATTAGTGGATTTGGAATAGATCGCTCAGAACAAGGATTTTCTGCGTATCAGTCTGTCTCTTCAGTAGTGTGAAATTTGATTACTGATTAGACATGGCGCTGTGGGGACTCATCTCAGCAGCTAATAGTGACATCAGTAGTAAAATGACTATACCATGTTACTAAGTAGAAATTAAAACCTAATGGATGGAGAATACTGTGTGGGAACTAGAACCATTATATTAACCCAATCAGAATCTTTAATCACAAAAGAGCGGCTGACCTGCAGAGGTTGGGGCATCGTAATGCATATGCAGTTATCCAGCGTTGTATCTGAACTTGTATCCCTTACCCAGTAGGCTCACAATGAGAAGATACTGACATGAACACGGGTGGAGATCAGACAGAACATACGTAAGGATCAAATGTTATAACAATGTGCTCCAAAAATGACGAAAACGTTCTGTACACTTTGAATATCGAAAACACGAATAACATTGACATTATCCGTGAGAATTAAGCCTCATGGTCATATGAGATGCTCCAATTCTGAGACCGAACTCCGTGATGATAATTAACTACTCACTCGGGCTAGAATAAAGTCCGAATTAACATGCAGGAATTACAGTAGAACACATCGATGGACTTACAGTTCAAACCACCCGAGCGGTACGTTACGAGGACATACTTCACGTGGTCTCCACACACAGTATTCGACATTGGGTCATGACTCGTTGCACCGTCCTGTCTCTGCAGAAATAAAAAAAATAACAGATCATTAGCTGGATAGCTGTATTTTATTACAGTACTAATGCAAATTTCCTATTAAGGCAAAATATCAAGTGCCAAGAAATTCAAACAACCCGTCAGGATTACGAATACACGATTCCTAGCTGACCTCGACTGACATGGCGGTTGCCGATAAAGAAGGTATAAGGCAAACCTGTGCTCATCACGCTTCGAACTAAAATGAATGAGCACTGCCATACCAAGTGCATGTCTCGTCATGAAAACACCAGAGGTCTCTCGGTAGGGCTCACTGAAAAGCCTGGGGAACTCAACGAATACTACACATTTGATTTTCACAATCTGAATGTGAGGCAGACTTTGAAAGTCATGCTGATGATACACCATGCAACACATTGCTCAACGTAAAGTTATGACGAGTATTGTGATTATGCTTACCTTAGAACAATGAAAATTATTCAACATACTGAATGTCCACTGCGTCTTGATACTCATTATCATCTAGATGATCTTCGTCGTCGGCCTGTTCTTCGTGAAGTACAAACGCCCTGAACTGTTCAGCTGGTACGACTTCGGGCTGTTCCTCTGGAGGTCGAACTTCTGACGTGCTTGGCCGGGCTTCTGGGCGTGTGCTCAGTGTCGGCCTAGTAGACCCGGCTGCACCGAAGATGTTGATCTCTTGCTCACCCTGATACCGCTTGCTCCGAGGGTCGTGCCTCAAAACTACCTTCCATGCCGGGTCTATGGTGTCTCCAATAAAAAAAACCTGTGAAACCGTACCTGGATATACGAAAGGATTGTCCTTGTCGCCCCGCTCTCTTGACGTATAATGCACAGTCCAGAAACCACTCGAATCTTTTTTCACCACACGGCGTCCTTGATCAATTGACCGGATCCAGGACCCTTCCATCACTACACAGTTTAGATCAAGGTACTGGATTAGGTAAATACTCTTCAATATCCCCACGTCTATCTCAGTGCAAGTCTGGGAGGGAGGTATAGTAGCGATCCCACAGTCAAAAGCAACTGTTGTGGGAACAATTTCTGAGTTACATGTGTAGTGGCAACCGTATGCCCACATGGAGGTGAAACTCCACGCATGCGGGGAAGGTGGGCAGTGGAGTGAATCCAATTCCTTGGAAACGGGAAAACCTTCCGACTTCAACTCGCGAACGTGATCATTCAGCCACGATGCAAAATTGGGAAAGGGCGTAGCTAAATGGGGGGGGTACTGTATGGGATCTCCGGGTAGTCTGACCAGCGAATTGAGATAGTCGACCCTTTGCTGCTTGAACGTGTCCTTCTGAAATCTCCACTCTCTGAAACATTCCAATCTCTCGTTATGCATCATATTCCACTGAAACAGCAACTGTGATGACTGAAGGTGAAGGCTTGATGGACCATGGTAATTTGAGTATGATTCGGACAATGAAGGGAGTATAATTGAAATAAGAGCAAATTGAATACGTACCCGAGCAATTCCTCAGTGTGAATTGAATGTTGTAGAACATAGTCGTGAATGAAGTCAATTTCTCTGTCAGTTAGTCGTTTTAACTTGGGTTTCCCAAGCAAACACTCTCCGGAGTCCTTTAATTCCTCCTCAGCGTCCCAAACTCTACTTCGACTATGTTCATATAGCTCAAAGTATTCGGTGCAAAAGCCCAAACTCTCGTCAATCATGTAACCCGACGCCATGCCCGCCTCGGGTTTAGATTTATCACGGACATATTTCGTTAGAACACCTAGATAGCGTTCTATTGAATAACACCATCTTGCATGAACGGGTCCACAAATTTCCAGTTCATCTACCAGGTGGATCACGAGATGGGTCATAATGTCAAAAAATCCAGGCGGGAAATTGATCTCTAGCAAACACAATACCTCTGCAGCTAGAGTTCGTAGTGAATTAATCTCAGATGTTCTTATAACCTTCGCACATATGCGCTGAAATAGATTTCCTAATCTGATAATTGTTTCCCTTACACTGCGTGTGAGAGAATTACGGACAGCTGCAGGTAGAATTACTTGAAGAAGGACATGGTGGTCATGGCTTTTCAGCCCATTCAACCGGCGTTCCCCAATATGCTTCGTGAGAGTGCTGCTGAAACCACTAGGAACTTTAGTGGAAGACACCAAAGAGAGAAACTGACGCTTCTCCCGCTCCGAGAATACATATGGTGCTTTAGGTTTCACATAGTTACCTGATGAAGTTTGCACCAAATGCAGTTCTTGCATCACACCTGCCTGTTCCATATCTCGACGCGTTTCCAAGGTGTCTTTGTCACCGAACAGATGTTTGAGAATGTTGTCTGATACGTTGCGCTCTATATGCATTACGTCTAATGTGTTGCGTATTGGAAGTTCCTGGATTCACAGACCATAACGGTTAGAATGCCAAGTCAGTTGCCGTAGATGTATAAGTCCGAAACAGATATCTTTTGTCTATCACGCCCTACGTCATATCGATCCTGTTAGCAGCCACGCTAATTACACACATAAGTGGACATTTATCACGAATGCCATCGCAGCCTCCATAATGACATTACATCATCAAATTCGAACTTGTAAATCACATTGGACCTGGACTCCCATACACCCAAGTCGGGTGACAGACGTGAACGACTACTCCTCTTACAAGAGCCAGCAATGTCGGACAGGGTAGGAAGCGTAGCTCAAGTCCCAAACACATGCCCCCTGTGTATCACGCCTTACTATTGAAGTAAATCCAGGATTCGGCTGATGGACACAGTACTTAACACTATTCGGTTTAGCAAACTTACGTATATCCTAAACCTGGGACCGACAAACGTAATTCACAAGGTTAAACTCACCTACCAGCTGCAATGTACAGGGTAGATTTGAACCGGATTCTTCATGAATTCGAATGGCCCAGTTATGAGAAACTATCATGATTAATGGACATCTACCTGAACTGGATCGCCATTTCCGTGGTCAAACATAGCTGCCGAAGACATCTACGTGAACTGAATCGCCACTCCCATGACACCCAAATATAATGACAGAAATGAACGACTACTCCTTTTACAGGCACATCGACGGACCAGACAGAGTAGGAAGCGTAGCTCAAGTCCCAAACACATGCCCTCTATCTATCACGCCTTACTATTGAGCTACTGTCCAATCACGACGACTGATGGACACAGTACTTAAGATCGTTCGGTACCTCAATCATGCGTATATCCTAAACCTGTAACCGACACACGTAATGCATAAGGTTAAAGCCATCTATCACATGATTATAACAGTGTATAATTGAACCGGATTCTACATGAATTCCAATGGCCGAGTGATCTGTTAACTAGCATGATTAATAGACTTCTACCTGAACTGAATCGCCATTTCCATAGTCAAACACAGCTCTATTTACAATACCAAAAATCGACGCAAGGATACTGTAGGCAAAAACGTCGACCACCGGGCAACCAGTTGGACAAGCCGCGACCTCTTCACGAAGCCAGGTACACTTCAGCTGGAACTATTTTCCGAATTCACGTTAAATTACTCAGTGGGCATGACCCTGACTAAGACCGATGCTTATGCAAATCATTAGAACAGAGTTCAACGTACAGCTGCAATGCACCCAACAATCCATTGGTATCCACTATGTTCAGACATTAGCGTAAAGATTTAGTTGAGCACCATACCCGCCAATAAGGTAGATCGAAGAGGGAAGAGACTCTCTTAATCCCAAAAATTCTCGCAGGATCTGAAGAGGCTGGTGTTGCTCCCAGCGAAACCCAACTCTCCCGGAGCTGACCCCATCTCAAAACATCAGATGCCGTGGCTTTAACAGGCGGGGTTCTCCTCTCAGCTACCCCACCGAACTCTGGCCTAGGCAATCTCCACTGGTGGTCACAGGGAAGAAAACGTCGATGTTGATTATCATAAACGTTTTTGTGAAGGGATAAGGAACGTCGTGATACAGTGTTCTGGGCACAGATTGGACAGCCGCGATAGCCCTTGGTGACACAGCCGGCTACGATACCGTAAGCGGGAAAATCATGCATGGTCCATAAGAGGATCGCTTTCATGTTAAACCGTGATGTTCCCTGGTACATCGAAGCATCGTCTGTGGGTACTCCATGATGCCATAGTGTCTGTAGTTCTTCAAGTAATGGCTGCAAGTAGACATCAAAATTCTCCCCAGTAACGGATTTCTTTCCCGGGATTAAGAGACTTAACATTATGAAATGTTTTTTTGTCGTCATCCACGGGGGCAAATTGTAATTTAGGATCAGCACAGGCCATGTACTCCATGTTGATCTCTTAATTGAAAATGGATTAACACCATCCGTGGCTAGTCCTAACCTCAAGTTCCTATCCTCAAATGCAAATTCTGCATTCCACTTCCAATTGACAAACTTCCATTGATAAGAGTCTACAGCTCCCCTCATGACACCATCTTCACTTCCATGACGCGCATGCCAAGTCATAAACGATGCCTGAACTGGGGTACTATACATCCGTTGCAATCTGGGAATTAGGGGGAAATGTCTTAATACCTTGATAGGCACCTTTGACTTCCCACATTGCCTGTACCGTGGCGCCTGACACACTGGGCAATGTGTCATATCCTTGAATTCTTCGCCTCTAAAAAGCATACAAGTTGATGGTGCAGAACAACAGTGTATGGTTTCATAGCCCAAGCCCAACTGCTTGAGAACCTTGGAGGCATAGTATTCATTTGTGGGTAATGAATTCACTGAAGGCAACATACTTTTGCTCAAGATTGAGAATACCTCATTGACGAGCATGTTCGATGCTCCATGAGTTCGTAAACAGTTGAGGAGGATGAGCGTCCCGCCTAACTGAGTCATGCTTGATCCCGCGTACAGCGGCGTTTTTGCACTCTCCTCCAGTAGCTGCTGCCTGGTCGGTGCGGTTTCCTCCATTGCTGGCAAGTCATCGTCAAGCATCTCCTCCTCAGCCGGATACTCATCTTCAGGAGCTGCATACTCGTCTTCTGCAGGACGCTGCTCATTCGGCCCCCTTCCGACTTCGCCTTCCTCATCAGGTAAATTCTGTTCCAATCCGTCTACCCCTTCGTCCCTCACATTCCCCAGCCGAGCTACTAATCCATCATACATGTGTAGTGTATGATGGACCAGGCCGGCCATGTCCATTCCAACATCAAGTGTAGGACGTCTGTTTCTTTGAAAAAATCTGTCCCTTGACCCAAATTCCTCAAGTATGTCCGTGTCCCACTCTATATCTGAATGATCCTCATCGAAACCCTAATTCAGCCATACAGACGTTACAATTAATTTGAAGTGGCTATGGACGCTAGAACTCAACATTTCTCCACAATCACTTGAAATCAAAGGTAATGGTGGTGATTTAAATGCTTAACAGTACCTGAGTTGATCCACGATGACATGGATGGCGCCCATAATTCCTAAGATGCCTTCGCACAATAGCACGATACCTCAGTGATCTGTTTTCTCCGAGGCATACATTGCAGGGGCAAACCCTTTTTTCAGCGCGTGTCCTATCGGCTAGGAGCTCCTCCCGGAACAGGAGTTTCGCATCACGCGCGTCCTTCCGTCGTTTGTCACCCAACGACAATCGCCTCTCCTCCTCCATGTTCTGGGCACTGATGCATCGAAGTTCACGCAGTCTCGACAGCAGGATCTGAAGTGAAAGAACTCTGAGTAGAGTCGGGCCGCTCAGCAATGCTTCAGATATTAACGACAACGCATTTCATCCACATCCATTTTTTACGCTACAATATTTCATGGATGAGAAACTTATCAATTGCAAGACAAGAGATAGAAAACAAAATGAGCCGAATTGTGAAAATTGTCATGTATATATTAGAGGTTGTAAAACCGGATTACACAGGTTTCCACCGTCAATACATGTCAGTCTAAGTGACACAGGTGGCAAATGCGTTGTACTGGACGGAACTGATTTTCCTACTGCACTAGTCAATGCTACCACGATCCTAACCCTACGCACACAGACCGTAATGGATATGGAAATATATCGAAAAGAGGTCATAATATGACTTCTTCCATATTTTTGATTTGAGAAGTAGGAGATGCAGCAACAGCATGTTCGCAGCCAGGTCGAGACACCGTCGAATATGTGTGAAATGCCTGTCCAAATGGGAATGGTCTTCATTGGTAGAGTCCGTCTCGCAAAACTGGCAGTCTGGTGTACACTTCAGCATACCAGAAATGCCTCTGTAGATACATCTCAGTGTCTCCTGCGTCTCCAGATGTGGCATATCACTGTAAAACTCGTCGTCATAATCGTCCGTCCACCGTGGCTCCAATACTGGCAACTGCTCAAGGCATTCCTGATCAGCGAGCTCCGTCGCTGTGCATTTTTCCAGCGCCGGCATGCTCTGGTCAGGGTCTAAATCAAAGTGTATGACGCCCTTTTCACTCCTATGACTCACTGGCGTGGTCATAAACGACGCCGAACCTGGGGTAGCAAACATCGATTGCAACCTGGGAACTAGGGGGGAATGAGAAACTACTTGGCGAGGCATATCCGACTCATAAAACCGACGGAAATTGTCAGTGGATGCATCGCCGGAGCCCTGAGTAGCATAGTCCTCGACGCACACTTTAAACTCCGCTGCCAAACTCGGATCCCTCTCATGATCAAGGCACCCGTCATCTATCGTCGAGGACACGTCCACGACGGAACTACTGAAATCCAGTTTGTAATCTTCTCCGTCAAAGACTGGATGATCAGCTAATACTCTCGGTCTAATCTGCATTGTCACGTCACTGGTCCACTGCCTGACTTCTTCAGGGTCCCCGATCTGATCATCCGTCTGTGTAGACGCCCCTGAATCAATACTGTTCAGGTGGAAATCCATATCCGAGAAGTTCCAGATACTAACGATCTTACCGTGAGAATCTACACGACTGAGCCCGTATCGAACACTCGTTTCAGGACTCCAACAATCCATTGCTACTTTAAGTCACGCTAAGGAATCCACTTCCCGGTTCTGAAGTCAAAGAGACGACCCCAGGCAGCACTCAAACCTTCTAGTCACCGATCAGTGCATGGAGAAGACGCCACTCAGCCCCCTACCTTATACTCTGCGTTCCCAATGAAAACTTGGTAATGTTTCTTTGACGTTCCCCTATATAATTGTCCTTCATACATGAGAACTTATCGTCTCACACTTTCAAATAATATCGCAATCTGAAATGTGCAGGAGACGGCGGCGCACGATGCTGTCCTCCTTCTCCCACTGCACCACGACTCAGCGGCCCCTTGCACAAATAGACAACCAAAACACTAGATTCAGAGCGACCAACCTTCAGAGGACACAAGGAGCTTCAACTTTAGCGATCGGGACACTTTTTGAGATCTATTCAGGTACTCTACTTATCGACGTGTTTAATTTATCGGTTGTAGTAGGTTCAGGCAGAGTCTACATCGCAGCCCTTAAAACCCTAATGGCGGCTTCAAGGGCATTTTGCACTGGTGAGTACTACGACGGTGAAGCTCCGGAGTCCCCGTCCTCATCACAAGGCAGCTGCTCCACAGTTCAATTTCAGTCACTGAAATCGTTCCGACTCCAAGAAGACCGGCTTCAAGAGACCATGGCATTTCCAGCGAGGATTTCGCACACACCAGTACTGGATGGACACTTAGAGGATTCGCAGACACCTGAACTGGTAAGTACAATCATTTATACCCTTAGTGGCTTGTCATGACACAATTTCTCTGAGCATGTTGAACTTGATCTGAGGTGATAACTTGGTACGCAATGGTGTGGCTGTTTTAACGAAAGATTACCTACTCTGCATTCCGAAGAGGGTGAAATTTTAGGTGTGCGAGCGTGCACAACATCAATGCTTCATAGTACAGCTCTAGCCTCGAACCGTATACTCGGCTCAACTATTTGATTAATCGTAATGTTCGTACCTAAGTTACGTTACAGATTTCTGTACACGAATGCAGTTCACTAATTAGTAGATCACGATGGGCTTATCTGCCTTAATCTCGTTTGTTGCAGAACACTAGATCCTCCCAAATGCCGTCGCCGTCTAATCCCTACGGTCGCCATCCTGGATCGACACCTTCTATCCCAGGCGCCCATTACGTAGCCCCTGCGCACCAATTCCCTTTGCAGTCAGGTATATCTCCTCCTCAGATGCCATGGACTGCAGATCAGCATCCTTCGGCTCATCCTGTCGTTTCTGAACATCGACCACCCTGTCGACCAGGACCTTCGCCTGCAGTAGGTAACCTTCGACCGCATTCGACCCTTGGACAGCCAGAAATGTCTGGACAAGAATGGCGATCTTCATGTGGAACCCCTCCCGATGAAATTCGAATTGAACAGAACAGGAAACGTGCAGCGTCAAGTAATTTTCAGAGACCATACCTCAAGGAAATGGCTGCAGCTCACGCTCAGAACCGTGAGCCCATCATCGAAATTCCAGTCTCCAACTCAGGTACTGTACTTGGACTAAAAAGCCCTTGGCATCGAGCTGCTCGTCTTTCTGCCCGTCTGACTTTAAATTTCAAGGTCAGATCATATAAAGCAAAACATGAGTTGTGGATGTCTCAAGTAGAATGCATTGCCGAAAAGTTAGCTCAAAAATTTACATACAGTCAACCCCTAGATATCAAATACCTAGCCAAATTTTTAAAGAACTCACTGAAGAACGATAGAAAATTATGGAAGAAATACTTCATCAGAACTAGTGGTTTGAGGCACCCCCGCTGCCCAGTGGAGGCCTTCACGGAATGGAGAAAATACTGGGTGAGTGCAGCCGGCCAGGAGGAATCTGCACACATGACAGAGATGAGGAAGGGAAAAAATAAAATACAACGTACAGATTGTCCCCCATCGTCGACCGATGACGGGTCACGCTCTCACATCCGAAATCAGGTGCTTTCTGACCCTAAATCCCAGTATGCATTCTGGATTTAAAGCCTTGTGTGATTGGCAACTATCGCATCGAAATTATCGTTTAATGCTGCTTTTGCTATACTTAATGCTTATCTTCTACCCCGTTTCAGTTACAACCAAACACAGGGACTTCGAATCAGAACATAGCTGGTCGGCAACCCATATCCTCAGCATACGTAAGTGACTCCACTGCAAGCCTTAGCAACGATTTTCAGTATAGCACGCCTACAGCAGGGTACAACTATGTTACCACATGCGTCTCAACACAGGGACCCCGCAACGACGACAATACTCCAAGCTGCCCACAGGTAAACCCTAAAATGGGGTCTCACTCTTTGCCAACTTTGCTCACAAAATCTTGCTACTACTTGTACTCGCATGTATCAAAATATATCTGCAGACCTCGTTCAGTAATGCACCCATTGATTGTGTATTCCATGCCAATAAGATGAGGGAACTGATGCCTATGCTCACCTTGGCAGAGACCGAGAACTCCACCATATGCCATCCGTGATTCCACGAGGATCAATACACTGGAGAATACAGTCCAGAAAATGGCATTGGACCTCAGTAGCAGTAAGGATTCCATCCGTGAAGTGAAAGAACTCCTGCTCCAACTAATAAACCCTGCTCCTCCTTCGGCTCATCAGACCCCGGCCGATGCCCCATACTCGCTCCCAGTTCCTGAGTTTCACAACACTGGTGATACCGCGACGTTTGCACCTACACCTTTCTCTGCCCCAAACGCAACCCTGCCAAGGGCCTGTCAGAACTCGAATACACCTGGAGTTGGAAGCAATGCTCTCGGAGGCATCTCAGACCCTGCTCCACCTGCTCGGAATGGCCCGAACGTGAATCAATCCCCGGTCCAGAGGGAGGGGCAATCATGGGCATCCGGAGATACTCTCCCCGTCACACCGAATAGTATGCTACAGAAATTTCGGAACCGCATGCCAATCGGGGCGGCAATATCGACTGAAGTCTCTGCCTCCATCGGGACTGAGTCTCAGGAATTATCACCCCGCCCTACCGCCGAGAAATCCCCAATCTCGGGTATCCAACAAGAGCCACAAACTGCGAGTCTCAGCAGCCTCCCTCCACCGGCACCGAACCCTGCGGAGACAACACAAGAAGGAGTTACGACGAGAAGGATGACCTCAACTGCTGTACAGGAGCCTAGACCACGGGGCCCTCGTGAAAAATTTCCATTAACTCTGCTTCCTCGCATCGAGAGCTGCGCACTTGCAGCAAACGCTCCCTGCTTCATACTTCATCCGGATCATGGCTCAACCGTCGTCGCAGAAGGAAGGACAGGAGGGAGTTGGAAGTCTCCGAAACAAAAATTCGGGTCACTCTGTAAGGAAGGTGAGCAGATGGTGCAGGTGCACAAAATACTCGTACCAAATCTCCCTCTACTCTATGTGGAAGATCGCCACCCCTTTACACTCCTGGATCATGCAGTCGTGAAGGCAGCGGGTAGCAGTGTGTACGTGAAATGGGAGTCGAAGCTACTCTGGAAGAAGTCGAAGATTTATCCCTACAGTGGCACTACAGCAGCATCTGCGGATGACACTGAGGCTAATAGACTCCGGTAGTTACAAGCAATGTACCCGCTTTACTTGCAAAGGGGGGGCCTTGAATCCTCCCTACTTCCCATGGCTAACTCCCTGGACTGTATGTTTTTTCACACTTTCAATCAAAAACGACTCACATACTTTCCGATCTCATGAATGCATGCCCATTGAGCTTATCAATTGAGTAGCCCAGAACCGCAATTTGGAAACCAACCTGACTATACCATCGTCACGGCATGTTCAAACCCTAAAATCGTCAGGAATTGAACATCCAATTTTGGATATTTGCACCCAATGAGCGTTCGCTCAGCATACCCTATTCTGAGAGGCGACAGTCTAAGAATACACACCGACCCCGGGTATAAATCGAACACGGGTATAAATACGACCAAGAACATTCCTCAATATGACCTGCGGTTATCAATCTCTTCACGTAAACGGAATACGGATAACGGTATCCGGGTAACAGTATTGTAATGGACCCAAACCGGGTATGAGTTCATTTGAAGCCGGACATACACCACCAGTTCCGACACCTGTTCATGTACCAACGAAGTGGTTATCAAACAAAGAATGCCGGATATAAGCGCAGTAACCATTACACCATTGTTACCGAACCGCACATCCAGCTTCTGTTCGACTCGTACCATCATCCTCCCATACATCCCAGTTCCCGATTTTACAGTCACTTCTGCTCTGAAATTAACGTTTACCAGGATGCGAGTGAGAACGGCGAGACCCACGTGATGGCATGACTTAACTTTTCCAAATCTGTGGGACCCCAACCGGAAATCCCAAGTCCCAGTGAGCTCTCGGAAATAGAAGTGGACCATCTCCAATTACACCGAACTGTTTTCATGAACACCAGCGTCTGCGATCCAGATTTGGCCCTCTTTCCGGTGTAAATCCCGGTGTATCAGAGGGCCTTTCCTACTAGTGTTGGCAATGGATGATGAAGTAAATTTGTGGTGCCTCTTTGAATAGAGTTTCTCGTCTATGAATATTTACATTTCAGTAGCTGAACTCTACAGATTTGAAATAAAATGGACTATAGAGATATTAGAATGGGGCACCCTAAATTCCTTAAAGGATGCAGAGAGCCTTGTTACAATCCAGGAGAAAAGAACGAGTGAGGGGGAGGCCATGTTGTCCAGTACACAAAATGGGATGGGGTTGACTCCCAGAGAACACTTTCATTGCAATGGAAAAGGAAAAGCCAATCAACATGCGCCACATTAAACTGCCAAGCCGGAGTTGAGAATGATGTCTCTTGGATGGGAAGCCAGTGTCAAAGGAGAAGAAGGAGGTTGGGTTGGAGAGGAGGGAGCAAAAGTGGGCATGTGGCATTGTGGCCAGTTGTGGAGGCTGGCCTCTTTTGTCACTAAGTCATGTGTGTCCATAAAGAGGCAAGATGAGTTTAGTGCTGCCATAACTTAACCCCTGAATGTTCTAGGGCGTCTTTACACCCAGGGTCCCAGAATAAAAGCACTCCCTACTCTGGTGTTAAATACCAAACAAAAGAACTTCAGAATGTAGTTTCACATTCATTACTTTTGCAGTACTTACTACTTAGCTCAAATTCAACAAACAAACTATTCATCTCGTACATTTCTTCAAGATCTACCTACGGACACTATAATTAAGCTCCTCATGTGGTCCATTTGCAAGTTGGGAACACTTCTCGGTCGATTTTTGCTTTGATTGCAGTTAGTAATTCTCCATTGCAATAAACAAATCAAGTACAAAAAAATTACGTTCATGAAAATCTTTATTTCAATACAATGTGAAGAAGACCCACACATAAATTCTCCACCTTTGGGAATTCATGGTCAAAGTGGGTCAGAAAATGCAAAAAACCAACCCTTGGTCTCCCATTTGGGGATAAAGGAGCAGAGCGAGGGGTTTGCAAAATATTTTTCGTTGGTTCTGCCTTTTTTTATACCAAGGCATGCAGGTCATGGCAACCAAGGGTTCATACCTTTGTTGGTTCATACCCTGTACCATGCAATCATGTTATATTTTTATCGAAAAGCAAATATGTATAAAGAAGTGTTGCATATATTTGAGGAGGGCTCTGTCCCCAGAATTCCTAGAAGAGCATACATACATCATGCACCAAATGAGAAATTGCTGGTGCATGACATGGTAGACAACTCAAACATGCAGAGTATTTCATTTGTCTAATCATCTGTCATCGGGTTGGGGGACCCATAACTGTGAGGTGCCCAAAACCCTTGTCATTGACGCACAACAATACAAAAGGGCCTGTTGAGTTGGAATTGGTCTTGTACACATTGGCGTTAATTTGTGAATTTGACCCTTTTCCACCAGAAGACTCATCCATGATTTCATATCTAGCATTTTTCACTTCATTTGTATTTACATTTGGGGCATGTATTTCCACATTCTGTCATTTTGAATCCATATCAACAAGTTTCATTCAAATTTAGAAAGTTTTATTTTTATAATAAGATATTAAAGATATTTTTGGAATACTTAATTATACAAATTGAAAATTAAATATCCAAATCAAAAGCTTCAATTTCCTTGTCAAATCCAAAAAAATCCCAATTACTCCCCTATTAGTATTGAAACTGAAACCAAAAATAAAATTCTAAAATACAAAAGATAAGCATTTGTGCTTATATTAAATTTCAACAATACCTCATATTAATCTAAAGAATATAGATAGATAATGGCAGTTTAGTGATTATGTGGAAATTATAACATATTATAGATGATCAATATAAAATGAATTTAGATTTAATAATTTTGACAATGTGAAAGCAAATTTAGTTGTAATGAAAAAAGGTTTATTAAAATTGACATCAAAAATTTAGATTCAATTCAATTATATTTTTTTGCAAACAATCTTTTGTATAAAGAAAATTTATAGCCAATTTTTACCTTTTTAGAATTTGAAAGACTTCAAACTTCCATAAAATTGTATTGCACGTATTTTATTCTATAAAACATGAAAAAACATCTATAAATATTCAACACATATGGGTGATAAGACAAACATGATAATAACATTATTAAGCTTAGAAGGTGTATTAATAAATTCAAATCATGAATAATAAGTAAAACTGAACTTAAGTGGCAAGTCACATTGCAGCTAGAATGCTAGTTTCAAATTCCTATTTCCTTTTTTCTTAAAAACAAATGACTTGTGTTTTTTGCCATACAAAGCAAGTGATGTACTTTTGAGTGGAATCAATCAATGATATGTATGTATAGATCTTTGCACTAGTAGAAAAGAGGTCCAACTACACCCAAGATTACACCGAAATGGTGGCTAATTTAGGCTTTTCAAAATGGTGCACTTAAAAGTCTCTTTGGTGTAATCCAGCACTTGACATGACCAAAATTAAAGGTGAACGTGGAGTTACATGAACAAGGGGGATTTAACCATATTGGGCCTAAGTATGACTGTACTGGGAATTGGATCTGATTACCGTATATGAGATATTTTAAAGTTTTGGAAAATGAAATAAAATTTGTGGATCATTTTTTGAAAAGGGTGTTAGAGTGTGGTACTGTTTTGTTTCTTTGAAGTTTTGGGCAGTGGGGGTTATTGATTTGGAATTATGATGGAGAGTTTTCCATGGGTTGTTAGTTTTGTAGTTTTGCTAAAGAAACCAGCTTTAGAGCTATGGTTGTCGTAGGCTTTAGTGAAGTCAGGCTGATAGGGAGGATGACCACCAACTTGGACTTGAAGTGGAGAGGAACCAAGTTCCAACTTGTGTGGTATGGTACGAGAGAGCTTCTTCTGAGTCAGTTGTATTTTTCCTACTGTTTCCTATGGTATAAATTTAACATAAAAAGGGGCTTTTAAAGCATTGAAGATGGTACTGTAGGATAATCTTAATCTGCTTGAATGGGTCTCGAAGTATAAATGGCCTAAATATTTGAAAACAGAATTGAAAGTTCTGGCAACTGAAATATGACCTGAACAGTAAATACTAAAGAGGTAAAAGGAATTTATAAATATACCAGGAGCAATAAGATTGCTTGAGATTTTTGTTATTTTTGGACACAAATGAGGTATCTTACATCTGGTATAACTAATATCTTTTTATTTATTTATTTATTTATTTTGAGACAAGTGGTCAATTTATTTGTATTTTTAAGCAAACAAATTATAATCTCCCTTGTCCTAGGATATAAATATGAACCTTCTGTTTAACCGTTTGAAGTTTAACCTCGTAGGTCTTGGGTTTTATGAAAAATGGTTCCTTCGTTGCAGTGATAGATTTATTACGTGTCTTCCAAAAAAAAATTGAAAATGGAAATAAAATTTGCATTGGAAATGATGCAAACATTAGAAAATAGTTTCTGAAAATGTCACATACCTTTAGTAAATCTAAGGTTTTGTATAAGTGTAGCTAATATGTTTTTTTGTATTTGAAGGTGGTAAAATCTCTTCCAATGACATTATTTCGAGATTCCCATCAATTTATGAAACAAAATGTGGTTATCTCATGTACCATGCCCTCCCCAAAAAAATTCTTCAATTCAAACACTTTAATCTCTAAAGGTTCAAGCCGTTTTGGGACCTCCAAAACCAGAAACTGTGATTTTGGACAACTTTTTTAGAAGTTGGAGTATGATTCTTATCTTTTTACTTTTTCGATACATCCAACCGTCAATCTCTCCCTCAACAGATCCACTCTCCAGCCTTAAAATGCGTAGATTACGTTGGTTTTGAAATTAGTGACGGTTTTGGAGAACAAATTCGTTGCAGAAAGAGAGCCGACAGGCGGGAGAGAGACGACTAGGGATGGATGATGAAAGTCTTTTTGCGTCAGATTGGAGTGTATTCATTGAGCTTTAGATGTGAATCCTCTTCTTTTGGAAGAATGGCGACGGAGTTGGATGATAGGATTCATTTGGCGACTCAGGAAATGATGGTATTCGTTGGTTGTCAGAATTGTGCAGGGAAATAGAGTTTGTTGCTATGTTTGAAATTGGTGAGGTGGAATAGGAGTTGAGTGTGAACAGGGTTAGTTCGTAGCTGAGAATGAGCGGAGTTGGATCTAAATTCACGACTCTCCGAACAAACTTCCAAAATGTTCAACCAGGTATGAAGTCATGGCAAGTAGCAGAAGGGACCTTTGACTTTAGCCCTAAAAACCCTGTCACTTTTAGAGCCATTGTGGTACTATTTTGTTGTTTTTAGAGCTTTCTCCCTTGGGTTGTCCTTAAACCATTGCACGTTGTTCCACCAGTACAAGATTTTACAACAATTAAAATTCAAAATGAAACTTATATGTTTACAAATGAAAGTTGTTTTGCATGACTATAATTAGTGGTTTTATATGTGGGTATCCAAAATTTGTAGTGATATATAATCTGAAATTGTTATTCGAATCCAATTCGTTGTCTACCATATTTAAGTACACCTAACACATATAATTTTTTTTTACATTAGTATGACTCCTAATAGCCTTATTCAATACAACTTTAAGTATTACAATAACCCATGTTTAGTTTTAGTGTATTTATTAATGTATTGCTTATTCCTGATTTTACATCTTTCACATGTATTGGATTTTCCAAACTTCGCTTTTGAAATTCAAAATAGGACTCCAGTGTCAAGTTTGTTTTACAGTGTTTATAATATATGTTGCAAAAACATATAATTTTTATTTTTATTTTTCTTGAAAATTATGAATTAACTCTTAGAATTAAAAGATGACATTGCAGATTAGAAACATCTCCAACTCAAATCTTTTTCCAGAATTTTTTTTGCCACTGTTGTAACTATTGATCTTGCGCCATCTAGATATTTTTTACCTCATGTATATTTGGAAAAATTGTAAACATTGTGTATCTTTTCATACCATTACTAATTTGAGGAACATAAAATCATATTTAAGAACGACAAAAGTAAATTCCATTATGAATTACTCCTTCAATAACAAAACAACATCTAATCCACCAAATTAATTAAGCTGTGTTGTTTTCTTTTTATTTCTTTAAAAAAATAAAACATTTTCCAACTAAATCATCAACGTTATGTTGTAAATGTTCATGATCAATTATAATTTCTAATTTTCATTTGAATAGCTAATTAAATATGAATTGTAAGTTAGAAATAACTATACAGTTAGATACTTAATAAATTCAAACTTATACTACATTGGACTATATTCATTATATAATCATTTAAAAAAAAAATAACATGACCCATATCATTCTTCTTTCAAAGTAGATTCGCAAGAACTTGTTAAGTCATTCAAATTTATTCTTATACAATCTTCTTAAAATTTCATTGAAATGCAATCTACATCACATTTACCACAATATATTCCATTTAAAATTAAAATCATTAATAACATAGTGCAAGGAATATAAAACTATTTGAATTATTATTTAGCAAAATTATACAAATTAAGTTTTTAAAGTGATTACTTACATCTGTAACTTAAATGTACCTTTTCCACCTAACAATTCAATAGTCAGAATTGTATACTTTTAGAGCCTTTGACCTCATAATTCAAATCGAATTCTATGCAACTTCCATTGAATAAACGTCTTATGTTTTTCTTAATATAAAATCTTACCCATGTATTTTTAATATATTTTGATAAATTCTTACCAAATTCTACAAAACGTTTTGAAGAGTCATTAATTTTGAAAAAGTACAATGAAAAGGTTTTTCTATGTCCAATTAATTTTTTTAATTAATTTTTTTTGAAGGGTCATATTTAAAAATAATAATATTTTTTTTATTTTTATTTTTTTTCAATTAATTAGCTTTTTTCATTACTTATTCTGAAAGGTCATATTTTACTACACTACACATTTTACTTGAAGGTTTAGGATTTATAATTAAAAATGTGGAATGGATTTCGCGGGAATCTTCCTCGTAGATCACCAGATACACGTCATCTCCCAAAACCGCAGTGAACTGGCAATCAAATGTTCTCCACCGGGAAAGATTTCAGTTTCTCTTGATTAAAAACAGGGGGCCGCCCAAAATGAGCCCACCTGTTGGATACAAGACCTTTTATGGGTCCTCCTAGAGAATATGGGTCCTTCGAGAGAGCCTAACGGACCGGTTGCGAAGCCAGCGATGGGCAAGCACGCAACGCTGTGGGAGATGCTAGAAGACGACGACTACCCTCCGGAGCGCCCTCGCAAGAGATCCCGTGGAACCAAGGGGAAAGGAGCTCCCATACCTAGCCCATCTGCAGAAGAAGTGTGCAAGGAGTTAGACGACCTCTTGAGCGAGGTCATCCGGTATCACAAGCGTCTTAACTGGTTCAGTCCAGTGGTCCTGTTTCTAGCGCCACCAGTCCATTCCTCGTAAGTCCTCCCTGCCTCGTTTCCCTAATCTTATGTTCTTGCGCATGTGCAATCAGGAAGGGGACATCTCACCGTCACTGCAATTGTGGCAATGTAGGAACTCTGACTCTAGAGAGATCGGGAGGCTCACGTTGAGGAGGCTTGCACTGGAGGCGGGGATGCATGGCGCCCGGACGTCTGAGGTGTTGGACAAGAGCGTGACTCACGTAGTCGCTTACCATAGGGAAGGGCAGGAGATACTTGGAAATCACATCCTGTGGAGGTACGTGACCGAAATTGAGTATGTCACGACGGAAATTGCATGTTTAGGGCAACTTTGCAGGAAAACTGATGACCTTCTCTTCTATGTCACAGTGTCGGAGGAAGAGCTGAGCAGGACCTACTTACCTTCGGGATTTATGCCCAACCGAAACGGAAATTTATAAGAGTTGTATTCCAAGACTGGGTAGCGGATTGCGTGGCTGCGGGAAGAGTTTTACCCGACGACATCTACAGAGCGTGTTAGCTCGATCTGTGGCGATAGGGAACTAGACTAGGGCATTGCGGCATTGTGGTTGAAGTTTAGAATTTTTAGGGTTCGGATGTAATCCACTCCAATTCCGCTGTACTAGATCACATTGTGGGGTGCGATGTCTTCTTTAATCAGGCTGAAGAACATAATGATTTAGTTAGGGATCCGGCTGTGGCCAACATGTTTGCCTACGAGGTGATGACCATCTCAATCGTCTGATAATCACTGAGGTGCAGAATGCGTCGACCAAGGTTAGGAGCCTCCTTCCACATTGAACGAGGCGTGGCTAGGAGAATGCAGGTCACGGAGTACCTCTGCGCATGCAGGAGATGCCACGGTGCTCGGATCATGGGGGGGTATATGATCACACGCCACCATCGGCGTTACGGTAGAGATCCGTTTCTACCGCACCCTGTCCTTGGGAGCCATCTCCAGACTCCAAATCCATTTTTGTCCTTGATGATTTTAGTGGTTGGAACCGACAGGGGACATATAGTGCACTTTTCGGTCTGTCGTAGTTATGACAAAGTTCATTTATGGCTCAATTCGGAGGCCGTGTTCTGACTCAACCCATTTGCCACGCAGAGTGTCGACGGACGGACGCTGCGAGGACCAGTCATGAACCCGCAAGTGGAGGCCTCGGATGCCGAAGGCTCTGATTCCGACGACTACAACGGCTCTACTGAAGACGAAAGCAGTGGCTCAGTCGAGGATGCAGACGGAGTGCGTGCGCGCCGCATGGTGTACGACGCCTACGGAAGGGCTGACTCCCTACATCGCGAGGCTGCCTGGGACGCAGGAGGGGAAGCGCTCCCGGAAGAGGCAGACGAACTCAACTGCGACGACATGGTAGACTTCGACAATTTATTACGGGAATGCGTGGAACCCGTGTATGCTGATTCCCGCGAGAGCAGAATGCAGTCCGGGATAGTACTCATGACTCTTGCATCAGTATATGGGGTTTCAGACGCATTTCTTACAGCATTGCTAACCTACTTGGCCGGGACACTGCTCCCTGTTGCGAATACTCTCCCGAGGAACACATACGAACTGAAGAGCATGATTAGTCGACTAGGGCTGAAGCATGAACGGATTCACTCCTGTCCTAACGGGCATGTGCTATATGAGGGACCGGTGAATGGCGACCTCCAACAGTGTCCACGCTGCGAGCACCCTCGCTACATCCCCGGGTCAGTGACCGTGCCCTTCGCAGTGACGAGATACTTCCCTGCTGTGAAATGTGGAATGGGGTCCCTGCTGTGAATATGAGCAAGGCATTTCCCGACCGTGCTTTCACATTGAGGGCCATGCTTCTCTGGACCGTCCACGACTTCCCGGCGCTGGGCCTTATCGCAGGTCAAACAGTGAAGGGTTACTTAGCTTGTCCGGTGTGCGGTGGAGAAACCTTCGCAGAGCACTCTCGATGTCTCAAGAAGATGACTTACCTTGGAAGTCGTAGATTTCTTCTGGATGGACACCGATTTCGTCGAGCCCGAGCTTCTTTCAACAACAGCCCGGAGCATGGACATTTTCCAGCACGACGCTCAGGCGAGGAAATCATGGAGCAGGGCCGCCAACGTGCGGGTTGGCTAAGGAATGGCGGCCAGGAGGATACTGATGAAGACCCCATAAAGGTTCATGGCGTCAAACGCGTGAGCGTACTATTTGCGCTCCCGTACTGGAAGGTGCACATATGCTCCTCTCTTTCTAATGTCGAGGATATCGTTCTTCCCTTCATACTGCACAGTCGGTTACTATCATGTATAATGTCCTGAACGGGGTACATGACGTTCTCTGATTTATTCTTGCGGTGTTGTCGGCCCCAGGAGCTTCCAGTTTGGAACTTAGTTGACGTCATGCACGTTGAAAAAAACGTTGCAGAGAATCTGTTGAAGACACTGTTTGGGGAGAAGGATGGCCCTAGCGTACGGGCTGATCTTGAACACAGGAATATCAGGCCGCACCTCTGGCTACGTCGCGAGGAGGGACAGCCACAGCGTGCATTTATGCCTGACGCTCCATACGTTTTGAGTAAGGCACAACGTAAGATCTTCTTGGACACTCTGAAGAACATCAAACTGCCGTCACACTACTCTAGTGCTATCCACACCAAGATCTCGAAGGGTAAGCTTTCTTGCCTGAAATCGCACGACCTGCATGTCCTTCTCCAGGATCTGATGCCACTGTGCATGCGCAACTGTGGTTGCCCACACTTGACGGCTGTGGTTGTTCGTGTTTCCCGTATGTTTAAAAAAATATGGTCCAAAACCGTTGACTGTGACGAGAGGGAGTCCCTCTTCCTGGAGTGTGCGGAGACACTGTGCCTTTTAGAGAAGGAGATGCCCTCTTCGTTCTTCGACATAATGGTGCATCTATGTATTCATCTAGTAGAGGAACTGTTTCTTTGTGGGCCTGTACATGTCCGATGGATGTACCCCTTCGAGCGTTATTACAAGACATTGAAGGGCTACGTCAGGAATCATGCCAAGCCTGAAGGTTGCATGGCAAAGAGGTATTCAATCGACGAAGCTTGCGGATTTGCATCGGAATATATAAATGCGGGTCATAGCTCAGTGAAGCGAGTATGGGACAGCGAGGAGGATCCTATAATGACGGACATGGTATTGGAAGGGAAGGGGAAGGCCAGAGATATGGACGACACTCTAGTGGACCACATACACGCATTTGTCATTGACAATGTGGATTGCGTAGAGGCGTACAGACAGTAAGTTTAAACCGTTCCCTTGTTTTGCTGCGAGAGCTCTTTTCTGATGAAGTTGGCAGCCTTCGTTTCTCTCGATATTTGATATTGTCTGCTGCGTTTGCAATCACTTTCACTTTAGGTTCAGAAAGGACACTGTGAAGGTCGTTGCTGCCTCTCTGGATATTCCCACATGCCATGCGTTGACTGCCTGTTTTTTCACGGTTCCCAGGATGTACGAGCCGCTGGTAGAGGAACGCAGTGCAGCGAGGGGCAGATGGCGGCGCAGACATCCAGGAAGGGACAACGCGAGGGGACCAAATTTCCCAGCGGAGCTTGCCGAGCTCCCTCCATTCGGGCTCTGGCTGAAGCAGACGGTGGCTGAGAAGGTTGCTTCAGGTGTCGAGGTGGACCCTGATGTGGAGGCAATTTCAAAATTCCCTGCCCTAATCGCCATGAAGTACCGTAGTATGTACGCATATGGTTATAAGTACCGTGTCCAGAGCGCTGAGACTTCCCTCAAAACATGTGACTCCGGCATCGCGGCTACCTTCGTTCGTGAATGTCGCTTCGGCATCCGAGATCAGAATCCAGTTTTCGCACCTGTCGAATACGTAGGGAGCCTCGAAGAAATCCTTGAGCTGAACTATGGCACTTTGAAGCAGGTTGTACTCATTGGAACTTGGGTGCGGGCCAATTACAGAGGGAGTGCTGCCACCGTTAAAAAAGACGAGTGGGGACTCACCATCGCGAATTTTTCCAGAACCCTCCCCTTCGGTCGAGACTCCTTTGCTTTCCCTTCGCAGGTTGAGCAAGTATTTTTCAGTAACTGCCTAGAGTCACCAGGGTGGAAGGTCGTGGTGCGGACTGAACCACGGGGGAGGAGGGTTGTAGCTTCCAATGACGAGGACCAGCCCGGGGAACTCTTCCGGCACGGACGCGATAGTGATTTCGCAGGTCTGCAAGTCCCGGAGGACCTCCTTGAAGGCCGTCTCCCTCCTTCACGCGCAGGCAGGGTTATCCGTGTTGCGGACGACGTCGACGACGGACCCGTTGATCCCGCAGAAGTGCTCGGACGTGACCTTGGCGAGTCCTCTGCTGAGGAGTGATGGTGTGTTCCTTGCCCAAGGACTCATCATATCCAGTCATGCCTTGAATCAAATCAAATTCAATTCAGCTTCTCTGTGTCCATTTCTCTTCATCTGTTTATTACTCCTCTCTTGCACATGCGTGTTACTTCCATTATGATGTCCTCTTGTGCTGCGTCAAATCCCTTTTTTCTTGTGTTTCTCGGCCATATGTATGTTTTTCCTTCCTTATTGTTCTTCCGGATGTTCCTTTTTCTTCTAGACGTTGTCGCTGTCGCTGTCGCTCTGTCGCTATGTTGTCCCTGACTCTTGCTCATGTCTTACTACCCTTGCTCATGTCTTACTACCCTTGCTCATGTCTTTTGTACTCACTGAATCAGTCATCTTTCTCATTGACCTCGGACACGATTGCAGAGGTCGGTTCATGCCTAAATAATTCCAGCGTCTCCGCATGCAGGCTGTCACGGCGTCCTCAGGATGCGCATAGTCTCCAGTCATTCCCATTCGCTCTTTGTTTTCCACTGGCTTTAATACTGTATTTGTCTCTCTTGTTTTCCAGAAGGATCTCGTAGGAGGACCTCTGCTGAGTGGGACGTTTGGCGTTGACGGCTACCATGCCCCTTCTGTACGTCCATCCTCAGATTCTGCTACACTGTGGAAGGGACAGTGACGTTTGGAACACGTATGTGTTCCAACACCATCATTGTGGCCAGTCCTCTGTCCCATGGGATGCAATTTTGGAAGTGCAGTTTTCTTGTTTCCCCTTGCAGGTTTTGGAGAAGGCAAGAGTAGATTAGTTAGTGGTTCCACATTCGGAACTGAACTACACGATGCCGACTTTGATTCATGTCTCAGGGGCTTCTAAAAGCCTCGTGCTGTATTAAGTTTTCCTCTTAATATACATATTACTTGTCCCTATCTCGAAATCTGTCTGATTGATTGTCCTTGCTCCTGGGTCCTTCGGGGCCTTCGTAAATTTTTATGTCTGCCAGAAACCATATGTTGCGCATATGTGTTCACATCACATCCAGCCAATGCAACCCCTGGGTCTGAAACATCTGTCCACCCGGGGTATAGAGTGACCGCTGACCTGGGTATCGATCATATCCCGGTTAGGTTCTCTACCGTGTCCTCCTCGAAACTTCACTGCGTGTGAACGGGGGAGTTTCCTAACCCGAGGCCCCAGTCACAGGCCACGGAGATGACCACGTCATCAGCAGGAATTCCCCCAACCTCCGCATCAACACATTTTACTTGCTCCCTGACTCGGAAAATCGGCTATCTTGATTATGGGTTGCAAATCAACTAATAGCGCCGCCCCCTGTTGGAACCAACACGGATCACTTGGTTTTTAGTTGATTCGCAGCCCATTTTCCTTGTAGTGCCGGGACGTCAAACCCGCATGCATGAGAAGGAATAACCTCCCTATACTTCTGGTATTTGCGAGATTCTGGAAAAAGACGTGGCTTCCCCACGCTAGAATTCCTCCTACAATACTCCTGGACATCCAATCCAGACTGCTGAAGTCCTGCAAGGAATGGTGTAACTACCCTAGTTAAATAGGGATTGGGGGTGGATTGAGGTTCTTTGCACTCTGCAGAGTCCTAGAAGAAAGAATTAGGATGGACAGCGCTAAATGGATGATTAAGTACATTCCTATAAGGCCGGTCGTCTACCAGTAGGGTATTCTGGACAGTGGCAACTGATCGAGCCAGTAGCCTAGTGTCGCAGAAAAGTCTATCCAGACGCTTCAACAAGTACTCCTGTTTTCCATCCGAATTATTTCTTGTTGAGATATTACACCAGTATCGTGGAAGGCGTCTGTAATTGCTCCAAAGCAAAGGATGAATGGCTAACAGCTTCTGGTAGTGACGATCGAGATTCTTTTCAGAAACCGTGGACCAAAAGACTACCTCGAAATTCGCCGTGCGGAACTCTAGAAATGAAAGAAGTCCTGGTCTAGCCCGGATATGAACTTTTGTCTTCAGGTCATCACCGATATACCCGTGGTGCTCCGCGATGAGCAATCCCTTAATGTCAAGGACAAGGTAGTATCGTTGGAGAGGTACCTCAATATTACGCGCAATAATATCAGTGCTGACACTGATGGAATCATCGCGCGGGGAACCGGTGCGCGGGATCGCAACGTTGGTCTCGACGAACGAGGTGGAAGCCATAGCCCATCGGCCGAAGCTATGTGCAGCAGACAGCGTCGGCGGCCCGCCGACTAGATAGTCGTACTCGTCCTCCCCATCACTTTCATTCTCGGCTTCCGCTCCCGGAGACTCTTCTTTGTGAGCATCACCATCAGGAGATGTTGGGTACTGCTCCTAAAGCGTACTAAAAAGGGAAGGTCCCTGGTGCACTTCAATTTCAGCGTTATCCTCCAGTGACACCTGAACAATGAAGGACAAATTCCAAGTAAACATGGGTGATCAATCGCGTGCTCACAATTCATACTTCCTCTAGTGTACAATAGGAGATACAATAAGACACCCACGACAGAATACTTAGTCTCGACACTGAGTTCCGTTCTCATATATTTAAAAGGAGGAAAACTTTATTTACTGTAAAAGTCTAAATACATGAAGATCCCATCAGCGGGCAGCCGACTGAATCATGTGCATGTTCTCTAAAACAGTTTCTACATCTCCTATGTTCTCTTTCATTTAGGGCAATCAATGTGTGGAGAGAAGAGACTATAAGCTTCATCCCCCGGAAACAGACGACGCTGACCAAATTCGGAGTGTTTCTGGCAGTACTCGGGCACGGGGAGTTTAGATTCTTTCAAACTGGTAAGCCAAGGAATCAATTCTCCAACCAGATAATTCCTCTTATTTTCCAACTCCTTCAAATCGAAGGTATATGGTGTAGGGTGTACAGCGTTCCAAGGAGTGTTTGCGACATTCTTATAAGGGGAATCATCAACCTAGAGAGTGTTAATTGAAGACGCCCCCGTCCCCTTCAGCCCGTCATCGAGGTCAAAGAGGGTCTGGAGTCTCTTCAAATAAAACTCCCTACCAGCCTTATGTACGCAAGTCTCGCAAAAACTCTGGTCGAACTTGTAGCCCACTTCAGCATCTAGACGAGGACAGCGCTGCTACAACACTGTCCACAGAATCTCGAACCTCTTTTCTTGAACGCAGCTCCAGAAGACCACCTCGAAATTGTCCAGGCAGAACTCTAGGAACTTCTCTAAACCCGGTCTAAGTTTAGTATTCCACCTAGTGCCCTGCTTCGTCTGGACTAATAGCAGGCCGTTAATATCCAGAACCAGAAAGTACTTGAGCACTGGATCGTGTACCTGAGTACCAGCCTGTTCTGGGGCTATGTGAAGTGAATTCAGAGGTGGAGGTCCCTGCTCTAGAACTGCACTGGGTCTGTCTTCGCGAAGTTTTCCATGGACTACCTTGTCCGCGGACTCTGGAGTGACAGAAAACGAAGCAGAAGACAAACGTGACGGTTAGGACGACGGTCGGCGGACAGCCGACTTGCAAGCAACATTATTTGGAAAAAGGGAGAGCGTACAACTTGGCATTTACCGAAAATTTATTCATATTTGGCAGTACAAACATCTAACACAATCCTAGCGCCCGATCACTACACTATCCTAGCGCCCGATCAATGCAGGCATTTAAAAGATGGACTGGGCCACCGCCTGATTCACTGACCTCCACCTTTGTGCTTCTTCGGCCTAGGCTCCCGTTTGGATGCCCGCGGAGGTGACAGAACGTCCTCTAGAGCGTCCACATTCTTGGGACTCATGAGCAGTTCCCTAGATGTGCCCTTCTTGGAGGAAGGCTTCTTTGAAGCAGCCTTCCGTTTGCCCTTCCCAGAGGACTCCTCCCCTTCCTGAACCCCTGAGGAATCACGCAATAAGTTACCCACAAGAGAGGAATCCTGAGCAGTACCATCGGTCTTACTTCTCTTCAATGCTCGTGTCTTGCCCAGAGGGTTCTCATCTGGGCCAATCATCCGAGTTGCGCCCATCACACCCTAAGTGACGAATGCGATTGACTTCCCTGTCAACTTGGTCTTGGCAGTGGGGTTAGATGAGGTTTGCTCGTCTGCCGTCGGCTGCCCGCCAACGGCAGCAGGAGGAAGAGGCCCTTCAATGCTCACTGCAGGCTCCTGGGTTGGCTTATGGACACGGACAACCACTTCATCGTCAAGCCTCGATGCTAGAGGAACCTGCATCTTCTTTGGAGGCCCCGCCTGGTCTAGGTCACGTTCTGGCTCGGCGAGAGAAGTCTCCTGCTCATGTATTGTAGGAGAATTAATACCGAAGCCGAGGGAGTCAGTTCCTTGCTCCCCTGTAACTTGCGACAGCGGTGGGTTCACGTAACGAGGATTCGATTCTTCCAGTGGTACCACGTCGGGTTCAGGTTCATAGTCTAAGTCCTCCGTGTATTTCTCCACTACCACAGCATCTCCAGTTGGAATGCGAGCCTCAGCTTGGTCGTCCTCGTTTCTTGGTTGTTCCTCAGCATCTCCAGTTGGAAGGTGAGCTTCAACTTCAACGTCTGGGTCGGGTACATCTGGTGGCTCCTCGTCGACATTGTCGTCGGAGTCCTGAAATTTCTGTGAGGGAACCCCCGCACTCTTCCCAAAACCCATACATCCACCCATTCCGACCAAATGGGCCTCCTCCGCATTCACACCCAAGTCGGCAGGCATGAGAGTGCCAGTCTTGCCTCTAGCAGAGGCGGAGACAGACGGCCCGGCCCCAGACTGCGTGGTCTGAAGTGGAGCTTCGACGGGCACGTTATAAACGCCCGGAATAAACGTCATATTCCGAACCCGACAGTGCGCTTCGTATCTCTCTTCCTCGGTACGCACGATCTCAATTACAGTCAAATGGTTTTTCTGCAGAAGAACAAGACGAAACGGTTAAGGAAATCTTGTACCCAAGAAACACGAAGTATGCAATGAGCGTCGGCTGCCCGCCGACGATCGGTGAGCAAAAAGCGAAGGCACCAGAAAAGACAGCAGTGACATACCAGAGCGAGGGCCGTGACGTTCCCCCCTCCCCAGCAATTGATCACCCGAACGTCCTCTATCTGCATCGCTTTCTCCAGAAGAGATTGGAGGAAAGAGTAACTAGCGTGGCAGTCTCCATTAGACCAATCCTCCCCAAGACCATCTTCTCCTTCGTCCACATAGGGAGGAAGCGGACGTTTCAAACCAGTGAAGTCCGAGAAGGTATTCCATGCATCCCCGGGCGTTGTTTTTGGATAAATAACGGACACATGAACCTTGGGTCTAGAGTCAATGAGAGAACTCCTTTGAAACCCGGCGGAACTATCAGGGAAGTATTGCATAGTATGCACCCTCCACGAACTACCCGTCAGCCTTGACACGCCTTGAAGAATGTAATTGGACTCAACATCGAGTAGCCACAAGGATGAGGTGACAAGCTTATTCAACTTAATTGTTTCTCCCTCCCCATCCACCTGAATGACCTCCTCCTCCACCTCACGGTGAATCCTCTCAGCGACAGTTAGAACGTGTTGTTCTCGGAAGTTTGGCATCTCCTTTCCCGCTGGATCGTAGCCAAAGACTACGAACATCTCATACTGCGCCTTGTCGAAGGAGAACGCTCCGCAAACGTCAAGAGCTGTGCACACTTCACCCAGGTCCTGTGCAATCCGGGCATCAAATTGTACAAACGATTGCGAAGACTCAATATGCTTCCCAGTCCCTGGCTTCCTAAGTGCGAAGCCCCTGTAAATGCACATAAGCTCGTTTCGGACAACATACTCGTACTTCACATGAAAACACCAATTCTCCAATGATATCCCATCCCGTTGAACCACCACTTTAAGGTCCAGAATTTCCTTGGCCAGCCTCTTGCATTCGTGAACCCGAAGACCGATCACGTACTGCATGTCGTTGAGTGTTATGTCCCGGCGGGCTGGCTTTAAGGGAAATCCTGGTTTTAAACCGTCCTCCCCGATGATCCTCCCCTCCTCCCAGGCGTTGAATACCAGTTGCCACTTGTTGTATGTTTCGTCAAACACGAAGACTAAGGGCAGCTTGAAGGTTTGGGACGTAGGGGACTTTCCGAGAATCAGACTGAGGTACTCCTTGCAGAACTCCTGCAAGGAAGAAGAAAATAACATCGATAAATAAATCTTACTTCTACAATACGGAAAACCAATTGAATGTCGGCGGGCCGCCGACGACTTTCAATCACATGTAAACAACAGGAAAAGAGGAAGATGTGAATTACCTTCCATGCGCTGAAGTCATCTTTCTTGTCGATCCTCCCCCTCTCGATCCATTTGGCGCGCATCTTCTCGAGCTAGGACCTGAAACTTACTTCGGCGACTTTATCCTTCACCTCAATGTTTAATGCGTTAGAGACCTTAATGAGGGTATCCTTGTCATCAGAATATACAGGAATGATATCGTGGTTAAGGTTATACTGCCGCATGGAAGAGTCCAGTGGTTCCTTCTCTCCCAGTTCTCGACAAGCCTCAAACGTGTGCTGGCCCTCAATTATGTACCAGTGGATGTGCTCATCTTCATACCAAGGTACCAGCTTAAATGTGCCGTCACCCTGTGCAATCGAATACTTGATATTTAGGGCTGGCAAAGGTCTAAGAAGTGCTTCCAAGCCTTTAAGCTTAATAATCTCGCCCGTCACTGGATCCTTTACTCTGGAGTCACCACTCATAGGAAGGCAGTACAGCTCGGGCTTCTTCCGGATTGCTCCAAGTCCTTTGTAGAAAAGACTTGTCTGATCCTGCCTCTTCCTGAATATCGCTCTGTACTTAAATTGGTCGAGAGCTATGTGTATCCTGTCATATGGAATCTGACAAGGAAGGGCACGTTGCTTGTTGGGGAAGCAGTGCCCAAGTCCCTCCTCCAACGTCTGGTACATAGCAAGGACGTCGGTGTCCTTTGTTTTGGAAGTGAGATTGTTTGCGAGCATGAGAGCTTCCGCGACGGTCTGCTTTTTCTCTTCCTTCTTCCCACCTCTCTTCTGTCTCCCACCCTCGCCCTCAGCAGCCGCTGCCTTTCCCTTCTTCTTTCTTGATGACTCCCCTGTCGCTTGTGTCTCTCCAGTCTCGGGGGTGACAGTACCAGTGCCCGCTTCTACAGCAGACTTGCGGCCGCCTCTTTTCTTTGGTGAAGGCTTAACCAAGCTCTTCGTCTTCTCTTCCATCACTTTGTCCCCGAGCGTATCAATCACGTCGAGTATGTCGTCACTTTTTAAGGTAGTGTTCTTGCCCCTGCCCCAAGGAGCCGCTTCCTGTACTTCCTTGGAGCACAAGCTGTCCATGCACTTCTTAGCCGGAATTACAACCGCGAAGCAGTCCACTCGAGTCCCCTCCGCAACAGGAACCGATGCAAACACCAAGCACACGTTGTCCTTATCCTTGCATTCCCTGGCTTCAATAATCTCGAATCTTGGTCCACCCGCCATTTGCTTCTGGCCTATTTTGGTCACGAAGCCCAGTGACGTAGGAGTGTCACGCCAGGTGATGCCCCACTCCGTTATCTTCGAATCAGCGAGGAATGTCACCCTCAGATTCAAGCCCCGTGCAACTATTCTTCCTTCAGGATCAACAACCTTGTCACAGAGCCACCGTAACCCACTTGGTTTTGCGGTGGGGTCGACCATCGCCCTGCATAATCAGAATCACAATATTAGACCATCTGATTCTCATTCCATCGGCGGACAGCCGACGAGGGGGATGGACACTCCCTCCCATCGGCGGACAGCCGACGAGGAGGATGGACAGCCCCTCCCCATCAGCGGACAGCCGACAAGGGGGATAAACCCAAATCAGAAACCCCACATCGGCGACAGCCGACGGGGGGGAAAACCCATGTGAGAAAATAGAAAATTGAATGACTCAAGAAGGGGTGGCGTCGGCGGACAGCCGACGGGGGGGACAAACCCATGCGAGAAAATACAAAACATGAAGGACAAAAGAAGGGGTGGCGTCGGCGAACAGCCGACGGGAGGGACAAACCCAAGCGAGAAAACAAAAAAACATGAAGGACTCAAGAAGGGGAGCGTCGGCGGACAGCCGACTTGACAACTTACCCACTTTCGGAGGCAGCCATGTCGTCGGCGGATGGCCTTTCACCGTCGGCGGATGATCCAAGAACAGCAGTCGACGCGCGCTGGTGAAGGAGCCGACGCCCTCAACCCTAGCAGCCTACGCAGGATAACCTAGCAGCCGACGCAACCTCTGCGGAGCGTTGAGAAGAGGACAAAAGAGAGCTGAAAAAGAGAAGGCTGGAAATGAGGAGGAAATGTCGGGAGTGGCGGGTGTATACCCTGCAGACCCCCACCTCCCGAGACTGAATCGTCACGCCCGATGGGTCATGACGTATGGCTATGTACATACCATCCATGCATGGATGGTCATCCCTAACATCCGTCCCATCACGCCACGTAGGATGATGATGGGACGTGTTTTGACTTTTTTTCAATCCGTCACCAAGTCATGATGGCGTGGGCATGTGATGTGATAGCTGCTCCAATCGCCACGTTCAAATTTGTAATAATGAACTAACATTGTTCTGTGACGGCAGGGGTATCTCGCCGCCATGATGGGATCTTGATCTGTTCAAGGCGCGGAAAATTGAATTCGATTCTGGCGCCAATTTGTACTCCTGGGAATTCATAACTAACTCCCTGTCAGATGCGCATACTTCATTCTATTTCTGTCATTGCACTTTCGATTCCCTCTGAGAGTGCTCCTCACGCACACGTTTTCTGAGAGGACCGATATTATTCTTGCATGTGTTTAACTGTCCAGCACCTTCTGTTGCCGTTTTTGTTGTCTTCGTCTATCGATTCTGATTGGACGGTTGAGAGGAGTCTCTGATTGTACAGGTAAGAGGACACGATACTGCTTTTCACCTAAGGTCCCCTGCCATTTCTGTCGGCAAACGTGTCCGTCTTCGTTGGCGGATACTATTCCTGTGCACACTCCGAGTTGTACGATCCGCGTCGGCTGCCCGCCGAGTCGTCTTCGTTGTCGGCGGATACAGTTTTCTCCGTCGGCGGGGACACTTCCCGTCGACCCTATCGGCGGTCCGCCGACGAGGTCTTCTTCTTCTATCCAATGGAAGTAGAGCCGATCCAGACGTTTCTAAGGAATGGCCGATCAGGGCGGTGGAAGGTTAAAAAGGGCGTTGTCGTGGCCCTTACTCATTCTGGGCTCTATTATGCAGGTCGGGCAATGATCCAACGTGTTGTAGAATTTGATCCTATAGTGGTGATGGTAAAAGTGATCGAGGTTTCAGACAGCATGGAAATGAATATACCATTTCCTGATGAGGGTGTGAAGTCCTTGAGCAACTGCTTAGGACGCATGATATTGTGGGAGGCGGCAGACCTCAGGCCTTTCGGAGAGGTGAAAGACGATGACATCAACGCCGTCGGCTGCCCGCCGACGGATGTTGAAGAAGATGTCAAGCCCGTTCAAAATTTCCTGGACCTCGCAGAGCAGATGGAAGTTGCGCTCCTCGAGGAATCCGGAGGCTCAAAGCGTTGTGTAGCCACTGGAGTCATTATGGAGTGCTCTCCTAAAGGGACGTGGGAGGGGTTCTTGATTCCTCACAGCTTCTTTCTAATAGTGAGAGTGTCGTCCGTCAATCTAGAATTCTCTGAAACACCTGCTTTCTGCGAGTTACCGGATGTGTTAACTATCGGGTGTGCTGTGGGGCGATTGGTACTTTGGAGTGGATACAAGGTATGTCCACTTGTGAACGGCGCGTTGGCTGGCACATGTCCCGTCGGCTGCCCGCCGACGGAACCTCACTTGGGGAACGACAATGAAGAAATTGATGAAAGCAACTCCGCTCCGTGTGAGCAGGATCTGGGGACTAGGTCTCCAATAAATATCAGCAGTGACGACGATGTGTCTAAACAGGGGGAATCCGACGTAGACACAGATGATCATTGTTGGGGTCCACATTCGGGGACCTCGGGTACTCCTTCCACTCCAGATGCTTCTTATCCTAACCGCCACCTCTAGAGAAATCGGTATGTCGAACTTCTTAATGATGACCTATCAGTCTGTGGTAGAGCAATGATTCAAGTATGTTTACCGGACGAGGCATGTGATGATGAAGTCCTAGGGGATACAGAGGTTGGGGTTCTCTTTGTCTGTGAAGACGATCATCCTTGGTGAGAGTATAGAGGAAGTAGACTTGATACAATCAGAAAGAGAACATTTCAAGAGTGCCGTATCATTGGAGACAGATTAGGTGATTCACAGAATAATGCGGGAGAGGAGAGGAGGTCAGAGTGAGTGTGAAGCATACAAAGAGACCATAACCACGAGGTGTTGCAGGCAACTTCACTTGGTATTACAGCAGAGTCATTGAGCAATCAGTGCATACAAAAGAGCAAACGGTGTCAAGTCTCAAGACTAGAGTTCACAAAGACAAAGGTCGACACGGCTATGACAAAATTATTGGAGCTACCTTCTCTAGTGCCTACTGGTATATTTATACTATCATGGCTGCCTCTAGAATTGGGAGTTGTCTCGCTGTCGTCTCTGTCCCTTGGCCGCCCTAACTGTTAGTCTTCAGCTGCTTTTTCTAGGGCAACATATTCATTGATTTTTTTGAATATACTACATTTATGTAAAACTAACAATGATGTATTACCTCTATAATACTAGAATTACATATTTACACATTAATTCTTCAAACAAAAATAATTCACAAATCAACTTCTACTTTGATTATATCACAAATAATACATTTTTGTGATTTTTTCTTGCAATGTAAAACAAAATATTCCTTTATTATTTTCAAATATAAGCCTTATGTTCAATTAAATTATATAAAGCTTTGTGTCCTTTAATGATTTCCATTAGTTTGGAATTACGCTGAATAATAAAATCATCTAACTAAAAACATGTTTGTGCCATAATATTATTAATTAAATGTTAAAAATTATCCCTACAAAAAAACGTACATGGCTATGTACACTTTTAACGGAATTGGTGTTCCAGTAGATCGATAATTGGAATGATTTGGAGCTACCTCCAAGCAATCACGAGCACCTAGAGTTGTCGTTACCACGAGCCAGCGCCATAGGAAAATTGCGAATGCATCCACCAGCTTCCATGAAAGCAAGTGCAATATCCAGAAACCTGAAATCAAGGTCTGCCCCAGCGAAAGATCGGTCGCAAGGCGATAGATTAGCTACGTCGACTGCTCCTGCCGTATTGACATACTTGGCGAATCATCACGGACAAACGCTCGGTTCATCTAGGGAGTACCACAGTGGTTCCAGTGTTGAGATTGCCACAGTGCTCGCAGATCAAGGTAACGGCGTAGCGGCTGAGACTCAACCACCGGGCCATCTTTCACCATAAAGCATTTATGATAGAATTAGTGAGATTGCTCTCCTTGCTTTGTACTTAATCAGCTCTTTGAGCTCCTTCAATCATTTGTTACTTGAGTCTTAGAGTGGACTTCAACAAGTTACACTAGGCAATAGTTTTCTCAGTTTTCTCAGTGCTCCTCTCTGCTTTTGCGGACACTTGTAATTTTTGTTCCGGTGCATGGCTTGTCAAAATTACAGATAATCATTCATTAGGGTTTCTAGTTAGTCATTCATTAGGGTTACATACATGTACATTACAGAGTATTTAAACTCTAGTTTACTTCTCAATTGGTCTCTCATTTTGAGCATTCTTCAATACCAACATGGTATCAAAGCTCTCTGTGGCACATAAAAATAGATCCGATTAGATATTCACAATGGATTCATTTCTTAGAGAGATGACTGAGTCTTCAAAGTTAGATGGTCAGAAAAACTATATGCTGGGAGTTATCGTGTCAAAATGCTTTTGATGGAGGAGAACTTGTGGAAATTTGTCTCACCTGCAACGACACCTCCAGACGCTGGCAAGTCCAACGAAGCCTCCTCAGCAGCCACTTCAATGGTCACCGCCACCTCAGCAAGTGTAGCAGGCACCGCAGCAACTACAACTGCAGCACAACCGTCAACTTCGGAGTAGAGGATCCGCACATGTCGAATCCTTATCTCTATGGTAAAGGACCATGTTATTTTTCACATCATGCATCTTATAGAACCTCTAGAAATGTGGGACAAACGCATGTATGACATTCAGAGCTCCTCTAGAAGATTAGCACTCAAGGAAAAACTGTATTCATTGAGAATGGTAGAAGGCAGGACTGTGGACTCCCACCTTCAGGAAACCACTCTCTTATCACTCAACTCTCTAGCCTAAGAGTAGTCATTTCTAAAGAAGACTTAGTCGACCAAATGCTTGCAAGTCTTCCTAGATCTTGGTCTACATTCAAAGCAATTCTGAAGGGGAGGGAAAGGTGTCCCACCTTCCCAAAACTTTAGGGACTGATGGTCTATGAGGAGAGCTCAAAACTTTTAGATGGGGAGCAAGATTCGCAGGAGGCCCATCTTCACCAGGAGTAACGATAGATCCCAGCAGCCCCCTCAATATCGGGATCACAACGGTGGGGGACGCTCCAACAGAGGGAACCGTGGAGGACGTGGTTGATTCTCGCACAACAATCACCCTTGAAGATCATGCGGACAATATGGTCACACCAAACACAACTGCGAAGTTACGAAGATGGTAAAACAGATTAGAGAGCTTCAAGTTCAGCTATCAAAAATGAAGTCACAAGGGACCTCCTATGTCGCCGTCAACGACAACTTTGCTAGCAACCAAGCTGACGATTACGACGAACTTGATGATCCTGACGACAGCCAGACTGCACTTAACGCCTGCATGGCACCTTTTTCAGACGAAGACCCTGGTTCATGGACTTTGGTGCAAGCTCTCACGTCACCGGCAACGCCAATGCCCTGTCAAACACCACAATGTCATCAGTTACTAGCATCCGTACTGCCGCAAGGCATATCTACCTGTTAAGAACAACAGAACTATAACATTTTCTAACCCTGAAATAAAGCCCATCAAGGATGTTCATTATGTCCTTGGCGTGAAAACTAACTTACTCTCCGTAGGATCTCTAGCCAACCTTGGACATATTGTTGTTTTTACGGCAAAACACTGTCTAGTACTAGACAGCTCCTGTAAAAACCTACTTCTCAAGACAGAGTGAGATTCTCATACAAGGCTCTACAAGCTCTCCGCAAACACCATGAATTCTGCGTCTCCGGCATTTTTTGCGATTCACCAGCCTCAAATTTCCATCAACACTGTCCATCTATGGCACAAGAGATTGGCTCATGTGAACTGACATGCACTCTATGACTTAACTAACCGTAGCCTTGTCAACGGAGTGCCAAGGATACCCTACCTGAAGAAACACTACCACAGCTGCGTCCTCGGCAGATCGCATCGCCAATCATTCCCAAAACTCCGCTTCACCTTCAGTAGCAAACCGTTACAGTTCATCCATAGCGACTTATGTGGACCTCTCCCAACTTCTACAAGGACGCACTGTAGGTACACACTCACCTTCATTGATGACTTCTCACGCAAATCTTGGATTTACTTTCTACAAACAAGGATCAGACTTTTTCGTACTTCATCAAATTCAAGAACTTGGTTGAAACACCCACACAAAAAATCCAAGTGCTACGCACTAATCGAGGATGGGACTACTTGTCTCGCAAATTCCAAGACTCTTGCGAATTGCATGGCATTCACCACCAGTTGACGGCGGGATATTCACCACAACAAAATTGGACTGCTGGAAGGAGAAATCGCTATCTCGTTGAAGGAATTCAAAGCGTTGTGGCAAGAACTTGCGTCCCTCGATTCCTGTGGGACGAAATAGCCCGAGCAGTTAATTACATACAAAACCGGCTCCCTTGCCGCGCCCTTACTCTCCAGACACCAGAAGAAGCCTTTATAGGTACTAAACCTAACTTATCTCATCTTAGGGTCATCGGTTGCATAGCATTTTGTCACATTGCTCAGGAAAAGAGAACAAAACTCAACCCTAAGGCAATTCCTACGTTGTTCCTAGGCTATGATGAGCATCCCAAAGCTTACCGTTGCTATAATCCCATCTCTCGTAAGGTCATCATAATTCGAGATGTAGTTTTTAACAAATCGAGCTTCAGTCTACCTCATCCCTCTACAACTCAAACCTATGACTTGCTAAACGACATGCACATACATAGCAGTCCCTTCTTAGAACCTGTTACAGAAGCAGTGGAACCTACTACAGCTCCTTTGTGTGACAAATTTCTTCCTGTCGAAGAATAATTGTCAACCTCTCCTCTTGCTTCTCCATGCGCTACTCCTTCAATTGAGCCTGCAACCATCCATCCTCAGTTAGAACCGGGGTGAAAGTAAGCTAAACCCATGTCACTTTTGGCAAAAACCTGCTGTACGGATTGTACCCCAAAGTACTATATTCTATCGGGAGTACTAATTCCTGGTCACCATTGGTTGTCGGATGAAGGGATAGGGTTGATGGCACGAGGATCGTCCGATCTGGCTCCGCCAATGGGAGGACGTCTGCGTCACGTGGATAGACTGGCTGCAAGAATCGTGTGCGAGATTCCTTGGACAAAGAGGATGGTGTCCAGGTGGCGGTTCTTAATTAGGCTGCAACATCCAATGTGAACAACATTGTGATGTGGATCTTCTTTGCAACCAAGGATTGAGATGTAGAACTTGGTATCTTTAATTTTTTATGTGCCTAGAGTTATGATTAAGTAGAATTTCTGTTTTTTTTGAATGAATATTACATGAGAAGTAATACATGGTGTGCTAATGTGATGACAATTTGTATGTAATTTGAATTTTGGTGTCCATATTGAACTTGTAAATTTATAGTATAGGGTTTAGGGTCTTACTTGTTGATTGATTTTTAAAAGGGCCAATTTGTGATACAAGACATGATATTGGATACATTAAACCTAGGTATATTGGTCATGGTTTGCATGAGCAGGTTCTTGTAGGGTTGATCGTGCACACCCTGACATTTTACAAGAGATAGATGTATAAATTTAAATACAATAAATTATCAAGAGCGTTTCAAAGTCAACAAACATCCCATAACTAATTTTTTTTAAGATCTAATCCACTTAGTCAATTTTCTTGTTTTTCTTCTTCATCCATTCATCCATTGATTTGTTTTTGGTCCTATCTTTATTTATTTATTTAATTGTTCTTTATTATTCAATCCTTCTCTAGACATCCTATACCATCTTCGTACATCTATCTTTTACTCACCTAGTGAGTTCTCCATTTCATTTCTATATTTTTCATCTTTATTTTGATTTTTTATTTTATTTTTTTATTTTTTTCTGTTCTGGCTTTGCTATACGTGAAGGCCTCAGAACAGTAATCCAATAGAGAAATTAATAAAGTATTTAAGATTGGCTAACGAATGACACATAGCAACTTGCTTGCATAGTTGCAAATACAAGTTGTCTACTGATGTGGAAATAATTCGTTATGAGGTAATGTTGGGACATGAAACTTTCCCGAAATGGTAACCTCAATTAAATCCCACCTTTCCACCACATATGCTCAGATCTGCATGTACTTGCATAGCAAATCCAGAGTCATGCACATTGAATATAGTATCTTGAATGTAACCGCCATTGCAGCCATCTGAGTGGTGGACACTTGGTTTATTTCAATGGCAGTCTACCTGTTAATAAACATGACTGATTGGTGCATACCAATCAGTGCGCCAAATATGGCTTGGTCACTTTGGTGCAGTAAGAGGCACTTTTGGGTTGGTATTTTGGTTCCTCACCAGTGTCACCCTCGCCCAAATTAGCGCAGACCCACTTGATCCAACTTGGGCAGTGGAGGGTATTTCGTATTATTGTGTGGGGGCTCAGCAGTGAGCAGGGGTTTGGGTGATTTGCTTGCTTTACAGCAATGTTGCAGCCGTCTTCTAGTCAGGTGCTGGGTTGTTCGGAGTGATTCATGTTTTCTATGTGAACCCCTTGCTCTGTATTTTGATTTGTCTCTTGTGAAAACAATAACAAGTGTAGGAAGGACTGTAGACACCTCGCACACGTAAGAAAACTGACTAATTGTTTGTATTCTTGCATGGGTGCAGGTGAGGTCCTCCACTTCTTGAGCCATTTTTGGTTGCTCAGCAAGTGTTCTTCTCTCAACCTATTCTCTACCTTATCCCTGTTGACAAGAAATGTGCAGATTTAATTGAAGTTTCCGTTTGTGTTGAGGCAATTACTAGTATACTTTCAGGCCTAATATAAGGACCTGAAGTTTCTTTGTGTAAGCTACTCTGCAGTGTGTTCTTTGACTTAGTTGTTATTGAGTTGGTGATGGTACTCCTTTGAATCACTAAAAAACTATCTGTCTTCAGATGTTTTATGCATTGGGTATACTTCACATTAAGGTTACTCTGAGTTGTTGTTTAAATTGGCCACAAGATGTTTTGATTTAGTTCGAAATTGAACAAGTCAGGGGTTCTTTTGTGTAAGGTTTTAGCAAAACTTAAACCCTGCTTGTGAAATGAGCAGGTAAGTTCAAATGCTATGTAGTGAACTGAACCAGCTTAGACTTGAATATTCTGGAAGATGCTTCGCAAGAAGATGAACCAAAAAAGGCTTTTTTTACATCGATCCATTTGAGGCATGGAACCCTCATCATCAACTGGATTGTTCGTTTTTATTCTTGGTTTCCACTGATGAAAGTTTCTCTCTGTATTTTAGGGATCTAAGGATGCACCAGCTTGGCATCTTGATTTGATCGCTATGGGTTACAAGGACCCATTGCCTGCTCCTATTCTCGGCATTCAAGCTACATTATCGGCTATTCAAACTGAGGAAATCCATTCCTACGTACAACAGTCCGACAATGAGGCTATTTGCAACGCTGGGGATGATGGTGAGCCACCACTGCTTCTTACAATTTTGGATTTATCCATGTGGACAAGGATCTTCGAATTAGCACATTCAGATCTGTCCAAGGCCCTGGAACGGCTTCACAGCTTCCATGGAATTATTAATGACCTCTTAGCACAGGACTTTGAGGAGATTGAGCTTGCGGAGAAAAATACTAAGATTGCCGAGACAGCCATCCGTGCAGCCAATGTGCAGAGTACTGATGAGACCAAGTCTGGCATGGGATTAGAAGACCACCCGTTCCTGAAAAACCTCACGATCAATGACGTTAACAGGGCAGCCTTGGAGGACCTACAGGACTCGATCATCTCTTCACAGAATGACGCTGTTCAAGCAACGCTGGTAGCTTCAGGCAAACACCTAGCTAATCCTTTCACGCCACAGCGTTCGGTTGAGGATCAGGTTGCTCAGAAAGACCATCGAGTCTGGGCTATTGGGAACATTAATTTATTGTCTCCCATTCCTACCTCTACATGGAGAATCTGGTATGGCTTGTCCAAGGATGAGATCACCGACTTCTATGAACAGGCACTAGCTGGAACGCAATTGGTCAAGAATGGAACTCCATTCCTGAGTGCGTTCAACCTCTACTCATTCGATCACACTAAGTGTGATGTGCCGACTTTAAAGCTGCACGCTAAGCTGATATGCCCCACAGCTGCTGATCGTTGAAAGACACATGCACAGGAGCTCTGGAATATTCACAAGCCCTACTTACGGTGTATCTGCAGTTCACAAGCAGTCAATGCATGCAGCGGTAACGTGATATGGTGGGATCACTCGGTTTGGTACATGCTAAATCATTTCGAAAAATTCTTTCCTGAATGCCCGACACTCAAAGCTCGGTACATGGCTTTTGTTATCTGGGTTTCTGGCCCTGGTCGGCTTGCAGCTTTATGCCAGATCACCTTCAACCACTACCATGCTTGGTTATGCGAAGGGGTCATGGAGTTGGCCAAGGATCCTGAGGCAGTTATTTTGCCGCAGTTTTCCTATGACGAGGGACCTCGTTTGGTTGAGAGAACACTCAAACCCATGAGTTTCTCTATCGCCAATCCCAGACGTCCCAGCCAAGGACCTCCCACGAAGAAGCAAAAGATCAATCTTAATACTCCTCCATCCAACGCAGCGAACTCCAACAGGAATTTTCAGAATTTCTCAGGAGGAAGTAACCGCAAGGGTCTAAGGACGGGTGGTGGTCGCTACTCTGGAAAGAGACAGACTGGTGGACGTTTTTCTCAGAATCACCGTCAACAGTACCAAAACAATTCTCCCGCTCAGGCTGAATTCAGAGGTAACCAGTCTCACGAGCCGCTGGTTCAGCAAGAGCAGCAGGCTGTGAGAGGACCACCGGAGTACCGCTCACCTGCGACACACCGCATGGTACCGGCCCCTGGACAAAAAATCTGCGGAATGTTTGGACAGACAAGTTCTGGTCGCAGACCAATACTTGTCCCTGCCTCCTCAGTTTGCATTCAAGAGATTGGAGAATCCCCCCCTCAAGCCTCGACTACTATCTTTCCTCGATGACTGATACGTTAGTCTTTTAGCCGTGGTATTTCTGAGATTTTGAGAGTAAACTAAGACTTGTATTTTGTACGTGACTACAGAAGTCACAAGGATCTTAGCAACGGAACATGTAGAGTACTTAGCAGAGTACTTAGCAGAATTCTGGAATTAAACTATGAAGTTGCGGGAATTCTTTGTGGATGTACTTTTCTTCGTTACAGTCCATTTGCGCGTGCAATGCTTTGTAGTTTGTATGATATACTGAGTACACTATGGTTTAGGGTGGGTACAGTCTCTATAGGAGCTAAACCTGTAGTGTACTAAAACTTTGTACATACTTTCATCTTTCCTTGTTAGAGTCCTAAATGTATAGTACTTTGTGAATGCCGTGATTAAGCCACTGTGCCGTCGTACTAAGTTCACGAGCCTAGGTACATAACTATTGTACTCATTCTACTTCTATCAACTTGAAGTACCTACTATATGACGCTAAGTCTACTGTTTGTATCCTTACTCTAATATTAGTACACAATGTACATTGGAGTCGCGTTAGAGGTACTAGGAAGTCCGTTTTTTATTCCTTTATCCAGACTTTGTACTTTGCGATTAAATTTAACCCAAACCCTCGACTGGTTGTCTATAGAGTCTTCAAGTTTTTCCTTCCATGCACCTGCTCCAACGCTACCTATCGTGGTGGAAGAGAGATCAAGCCAAGTTTACTTACCTCAACCGGACATCTGAGAAGACACTTTGTTGCCGGTGTCGTTGCAGCATGGCTCATCGAGGATCTTGTCGAAGCAGACTGCGAGTGGTGTGAAATGAAAGAGGGAGAAACTCACTGTCTTCGAATGCTTGGAGGGAGAAGGTGGTATAAAAACACGACCATCGGAGCCGGAGCTGGACTCTGAAGACAAGTCTTCAAGCGATGAAGATCTTGAGGAAAAGATGCCCACCCTCCCCTTGAGTTCCGGGACAACCAAATCAACAGGCTCGGATGGAGGGGTAGAAGCTCCGAAAAATTCTCTAGGAGTGTTGCCGATATTCAAGTCCTACAACCCAGATTTCATCAGCCCCGTACCTGCAGAGGTCCCCAATCAAGTGGAACCCAAGGAGAAGGCAGCGTCTAAATCTCCTATCTGGTCCACTTACACATGGAGGATAGAGATGACATTGTGGAGGCTGTGCAGGTGGTGTGTACACAGATGGAGGTTACATCTCCACCCACTCAACTTGTTCCCGGATCTCTGTGTCTACCCGGGAGAAAACATGAGTTGAGCCACACGGAAAGTCTTGCCATAGAACAAACATGTGAGACTACTTGACTGTTTTTTAATATGCGTAGTCTTAATAGATTTTTGATATGTACTGTGCTCCGTTCATTTGTATTACTAACCATATGTTTTCATTACAGGCGCTATCTAGAGGGGAGCAGAGAGCCGCGACAAGAGGGTCAAACAACTACTCGCAGGGCCGCAGCAGAATCTTCTTGGCGAGAGAGAAGTTGACCACGGTGAAGAGGTTGCAATTGAAAATCTGCACTCTGTGGATAAGAGTGTCACCCAGCTACTTCATGAGGCTCTTGGTGGTGGGGAGGATGCAGAACCGAAAACCCACATTGCGACTTAGGGGATGACCCGGGCACGTGCGAAGGAACTTTCAGAAGCTGTAGAGGGCGGTGAGCAGGCATTTCCTGGGAGCGCGCGAAAGAAAAAAGGGGAGAAGGAAGGTAAAGTAGGTGGGGCGGTGTCCAAGGGCCGGAAGTAGCAGCGCTCGAGATAGAACTTTGTTGTCAATTTTGGTAGATTTTGTCAAGGGTTTACGGAATGTAATTCACTTTTGGCTAGCTTTGTATGGTAACCTCAATTGCGGGGTTCACAGACGGACATGGGCCAAATCTGGCGGACCGAACGGCACTTTGGACAAACGGACGGACCGGTATGTCCCATTTATCGGACATAGCGGTCCTCTAGAAAAAATTTAATAGATACATATCTTCAATATATGAAAGGCAATCTTCAATATATGCAAGATTGGGACAGTCAACCCTAAGTCTTGGTCAAACGGACCTTCCCTGACCCCTAACAGACAGACGAGCGGACTGGACAGTCTTTCGGACGGGGAGGTCCTATAAACAACCATGCTAGGGAAGGATCATACTGTTCATGCCTATCAGGGGACTGCTTGACCGCCAAGTGTCCATATACATGTGCAACAACCGCCAATGCTGGTAGATTTGCATACAGGGCAGGCAGATTCCTCAAGGATTCTTTTCTCCAACAACGCATACATGACGCCAATGACTATGCTAGTACTCTACAGTGCTACTGTACTAAACTACGTCGTACTGAGAATGTTGTCACATGTGAAGATCAGAAGTCGGGCGCCTTCATTTCGGACGAGACTTGTATGAGAGCGACGAGTGGCAAGCGGACAGCGGAGAGCGGAGAATTGGAGAGCAGGGAGCAGAAAATGAGGCCGTAAACCTAAAAAAAGTAAATTTTTACTAAAAATAAAATCTATATTTAGAATATCAGAATATTCCAAAAATATTCCAAGAAAAGTTCTTAATTTAGGTACCCTATAACTGTAGACTGAGTTACAGTTTTTAAAATTATTACCCTATACCCATGGACTAAATTACCGTTTTAATAATAATTGTTTACTACCTTCCATCTTCCTATGTGTATTAGCCTGGAAGTGGTCACGGCAGATAAACTAACTTTTAGAATCCTATGTCATCTTCATCACAATACTAAATTTCTTTCAATCCTATCTTCATGGCGTTCGTCAATTTTATTTTTTTAATTTAATTATTTGAATTTGTTTCCCTCTCCATGTTCTTTCATTCTATCCATCTACTCAATTCTTGCTCTATCTATCTATTCTATTCTTCTGTTATATCTTTCTATCAGCGTTGATTTTTATTTCCATTTCATCTTCTAATTTGTTTGCTCATTTTCTTCTTATTTATTCTTTCTCCCTTTCAATTCTAATTTTTTTTTTCTCATTTCAATTTTCATTTTTGGTCCTGTTTTCCCTTGGTGTACACACACCCTCTTTGAGTTGCATTTCTTGAGTTTTTTTGACAACCTTCATTTTTTTTTTTATTTTTTTTTTTTAATTTTTTTTTTTTTTTTTTTTTTTTTTTTTTAATTTTTTTTTTTTTTTTTTTTTTTTTTTTTTTAATTTTTTTTTTTTTTTTTTTTTTTTTAAAATTCCATTCAAATATTTTCAAACGAACTTCCTCCTGATCCCCCTCCATTTTTGGTTTTTTTATTTTTGTTTCCTAATCAAAGAAAATAATGTTAACATTCCCAGTCACCCCATAGAATAGGATGAAATCCGTTTAACATTATATTCTCTAGGTTTCAAAGGCGCCAAGCACCTAGCTCATGGATATTTAAGTACTGGCAATAGAAGGTCTCTTCCTCTTTGTTCATCTCCTCTTGAAGCAAGTCCCAGAAGGAGCGTGTTTTGGCTATGGAAGATGCCGGGGATACTGCTCTTTCACTCGATGATGTCGTTGGCCCATTTCATCCGTTTTCTGGAGGTTGAGGGAGAAGAGGAGGCGAATGGGTGTAGTGAAGATCATACTGGAAACGATGACGTGGATGTAGAATTAGACGTGATAGGAGAAGCATTCGCTGTAGAAGAGCGAAGTTGTATCGTAGTACTTGAAGAGGAGCTGGTTGTGCCCTTGCCACCTCATGCATACTCCAATGTGGGGAAGATTCCACCGGGGACTTATTCTAGCGAAGCATTGCGAGGAAAAAATATAGCTCGTCCATTGTTGAAACGTCCCCACCTATGACAATTGCCAAGTGCGGAACAAACAATGAACGTCGATGTAGCTTGTCTTGTAGTACAGCCGGTGGTTGGTAATTATGCTAAAAATGCAAGGGGGGTACCTAAATGCATTAGTGTCAAAGAATGAAATAGCTATTAATATGTATTGATGGCATTAGTACAGTCCAACTGTTAGTGGATACAATGTTTAGACGCCACTTGTCAAAAGTGAATGCTATTGTTACACAATGTAATAAATGTAAATGACAAAACCTTTATATTGAAATAGGCAATACGAGATTTGTATTGCTGACTCATTACAAGGAAAAATTCAATCACCAATGACTGTGCATCCTCCTAAACCACCGTCCACTATGAGAATGCCTGTCCAGCAAAGTCTTCTGCTTACTAATTTCTTGCCAAGGGGTGAGTCAAGATTCCACTCTCTAGGACTATCTTGACCTTGTTGAAACTGAAAGCGGGGGCATGGATGAAAAGGTCGGCGTCTGGGTCACGGTTGCAGACCTTCAAAAGAATGAAGTAGAGGTGCTTGCAATAGGAGAATTGAGTCCGTCCTCTGAACTTCGTCATGGCCTTCCTGAATGCTGGGCAAGTGTAAGCGGGGTAGGAGCTGATGGTGATGTGGTACTCTGTGCTGTTAGGAGCAATGCCTGAATCTAGCCCGATGATGCAACCATGGCCAGGGTAAGGTATCATAGTGACAGAGCGGAGGCGAGCTTTCAGAGAGTCGAAGGAGCCCATGGAGAGACGCTGCGCCGGATTCAGACTTGTAGCAGTGCGTTACACCATCTTGTCATCTGTCTCACCATGGTAGTTGTTAACTTCTGCAAGAACAGGTATAGATTTGAGATTTGTAGGAGGCGAGGCAGCAGAGAAGAGGCGTCTCAGGGAGATGGGCATCTTCTGCGGGAGTTGAAACCCTGCCGCTTCAAGTGCCCTAATTTCTGTGAGATTTAGGTTTGTACCTAGCTTCACTGGCCAAACCTATGGAATCAGAGGCGTCTCCTGGTTCAAAGAGTATCTAGCAATCCACTAGCACCTCGTACCCTTTACACACATGTCAATGTTGTCGGAGCAGAAGAAAAACTCCGTTTTCTCAGTTGTGTTTCTGCGAATGTTAGTCCAGACTCTGGTGTAGGTAGGTGCTGCAGTTGAATTAGCACTCCTTACAATCCTCTTGTTACACTTTTTTTTATTAACTGCTCTTTGTGCCCAACAACACTTGGCAGAAGAGTTGGGCAGTCTAGAAATGTGCCACTCTTTGACATTTACCTTGGTTTCTTCAACTGCATTGACATGTCAAACCCCCGCCTCGTTCACTAGTGATGATAGGGTATCCTGAGATATTGCTACCGTAGTTCAATTTCAACTACCTCGGTTTCATCTTCGGTGTCATCTTCTACAATGACAGGCATTGGCATAGTGCAAGTCATGACATCACGTCCTGAACCTTTAGAACAAGAGTAGTTTACCTTGTCCGGACGATGTTATTCTTCTTCAGCTCCGACGGGAAGGTCTGCCTCCTGCTTGACTGACCCAAACACTTCTTTTACTGCCATGTGAGGCATTCGTGTGCAAAACTCTTGTGCACCGGGCATCTCCAACATCGCGTCTTCTAGGAGTTTGGGATTTCCTATCTGCTTTGCCCTTCATTCAACATTCCTTAGCTTGAGTTCCTTCTTGGATGGTCCTGTGCCGCCTACGTCACCTTTCAAGAACTGGTAAAAGTTGACAACTTGTAGAAATGCACGGACAAAGTCGTCCACAGTAGCAACATACAGATCCTGGCTGTTGTTTTCTAAAGCCTGGAGCCATTTGTTATGGACCGTTTTGGCTAGGTTACATGAAGGCATTTCTGAGAATTCTTCCTCTGTAAATTTCTGCAAGAGAAACACACAAAGATTTTAGAATTCATAAATCAACCTTGACAAGAGAGATGAATCTAGAGAAGTAGAAGTATAAGTTAGATAGGAATTACCGTACCTGGGTCATGAATCCTCCCTACTGTCGATAACGGAAATGCCCAAATGCAAGCCAGAGCTCAAGCTTACCTAGTGCCTTCTCCGACACTATTTCAGCGGATACCCACCAAACGCTCAAGCCGCTATACAAGGTATCCGCTTCTTCCATAGTCGTTGCTTTTATGAATTGGTGTCACATTTTCTTATGCTGTTCCCACAGCTCTTTGGGGATGTGCTTCTCCGTGTGAAGGACCATGGATTGTTTGCAGTGAAACAGGCAGGTCCTCTCTTTGTCCTCCATAAGGTCCTCCTTCTTGCCATTCCCATACACAATCTGAACTGCATTCCAGTTCGCTTGAGCGCTGTCTGTTATGAGCATTGTCTGACATCAATTCCATTGCTTTCCATGACCAGGTTGAGGTTTTGCCAAAAAAGAATTTGGGCCTCGTAGTTCTCAGAGTGCATATTACAGAGGGCAATAGTCATGACACGACAGTAGGTCAAGTCGTTCACATGGCAGGTCATCGTGGTCCTGTACTTTACTCGTTTCACATGGTCAAACATGATCCAAGCGTTCTGAAGATCTCCGCCGAGCTGCATTCTACTCACCAAGTCGACGCCACTGCCTGGTCCAACTTTAGACATCTTGAAGAGGAACACCTTGTCAAGATCAGCGCCCTGCCCAGGAAACTTGTTCTCCTCGACATAGGCCTATAGATTGATACCACGGAGCTTGATGATGGCGTCCATGACATCGTACCTTCAAAGCAGCCTGAAGGTCATCACCTTGTTGCGGATATTTGGGAAAGCCATGTCCTTGCACCGGTCAAGTACGGGAACAAGCTCCTCCATTGTCAGCTTCTTGGGGCGTGCGTCCTCAAGGTGAAGAAGATAACTGCCAATCAGGACTTTGCTCGCCTCCAACAAAACTGCACTCTTCTTAGCTTGAGGAGTCTTCTCAACTTGGTTATTGATCAAGCTACTAATCTCCTTCATAGACTCTCTATAGTCCCCTATCTTGACTGGGTGATCATGAGTCCCGAGATGGATACATGCCCTAGTCTGGTTTAGTTTCCCAACAACATAATAAATCTTAACTTTACATGTAGCAATACATGCGGGAGGTTCTTTACATACCTTGCAGACCAGTGTTGAATCAGCTGGGGGTGGCTGATCCTCCAGAAACGCTTGGAGGGTACATCCTTCAAACTCAGTCTCGTTTACCTCGGCAATTCGAGGTTGACAGTTTAGAAAATCACAATCTTTGTTGTTGCATCGCAGCCAACCAGCGCAGCTTGAATAGCAAAAGGAGAGGCCAAAGTCGTTAGTGATGTTAGTGGTGATTGTCTTGGTCCAGACATGGCCATCGTAATGCTTGTCCATTCTTTGCATTACCTTGGCTTGCAACCTGGCAGCTCCTTCATCAACTGGGGGGAGCTCAAAAATCACAACACCTTCGAACTCTACAGGCAAGTACTCAACCTTCTTGTGTTTCACTAAGGAGTAACCTATTTTTTTGAGACCATAAACTCTGTACCTACCAAGGTAAAGGTTCCAGAAGTTGTTATCGTTATCATCTTTCTCAGAAACCTGATCTAGCGTATGTGTGATTTCATTAGTCTCATCGTCATAAATCTCTTCCTCTATACTAACAGTTTCCTCTCTGAAAAGAAATTTGAGGCTCAGGCGTTGTGCGGTCACAGTTGCCAATCCATCATCATCTACGCGTACTGTAAGTGGAATTCCAACACTATGTGCTCTGAGCATGGCCATGCCTAATACTCTGTCTGCAGAGAGATGAGCCATCGTAGGGAGAGAGGATAGTACATGAGTAAGGAATTTGAAATTCTAGAATGAGAGGAATTTTGCTTCAATTGTCATCAATTTATGCAATATTGTAACTGTGAAAACCCATCTAATTTTCAAAAAAACGTCAATGAATGAATGTAGTGCGTTAGGTTATCTGGCATAAAGATTATTTTTATCATGTAGCTGCCCTTTCTAATCAGAACATCATGCTAAGAATTCTACTTGCTCACCAAATTCTCTGTGATCAGTATTAGCCGTCTTTTCAAGCGTAAAGTAGATGAATGTTTTGAATATAGAATGAATCATTAATTCTAACTAGCTATTAGTTTATTTCAAGGTCTACTCTGTTTAATATAGACCTAGTGGCCATAGAGCTACTTAGGTTGAGTGCATAGCATTTTGGGTTTATATACCTTTGGCAAGTTCCAATGTAAGTCTTTAGAGCTGAGGTCTGAGGGCTAATACTGGGTCTGAGTGTCAATGAGGTTTGCATTCCCGGTTCTGGTTTGTGAGTGACATGCAGGTAGAGACTAAGAAGAAGAGAAGGAAGAGGGCTACGTGTTATAGCAATCCGAAGACATTAGCTAGTAGTTGGATGGCAAAGGCTAGGAAACTCAATGAGAGGTTTAAAAGGAGTGGGATAACTAGAGTGCTGGAGTTTCAAGAGACGCCGGTGTTTGTAGGTCAAGACACAAGAGAGAACACAAAGGAATACAAACGTCGTGAAAGGAACGCTAGGATTGTGCTGTCTGGAAAGAGTATAGCAAATGAGACTAGGGTGAGTTAAGTGAATAGTTTTCATTTCATTTATAGTTTTCCTGATTTTGTCAACAATGTTTGCTTTTTTTTATGCATCAGAGAATGTTTTCATATGTTGGCGTGATTGATGAAACTATGGATACCTTGATTAAACATGAAAGCCATTTCAAAGAGACTACACTAGATGTCTAGGTAGCCGTGTCACAATCATAAGTATTACGGCGCCCGCATTTTTTAATGAGGCAAGTCACGTCAAGCCATACAAACATATCATAACAATTTGTTCTCATGAGAAAATATGATTCTAAACTGCGTGATGGGTTGTCATAGTCACGGATAGGAAATTTGGGATGTAGTGAAACTAGGTCAGCTGTAGTTTCTAATGCAACGGAATTATTTTAAAACTATGCGTGTTCTTACCTTGGTAGCTCAGTTTGTCGCTAATCCGAATTGTTTTCACAACGCCTTCATCGTGGAAGCCATTTTGGATGAGAATGACATTAGTAATGATTTGTACATATGAAGTTGCTGTCGAGCCTTGGCTATCGCATCTCTGCCGTCGCAAGCCTCCTTCATCTCTCAGAGTGATTGCAAAATGGTATACTAGTAGTCCCCTCTCTTTTGAAGTATCCTTTTAGGGTTGTTATCACGTGCTTAGTAAAGAGGACCTGAGCAGCATTTTGGGTGTTTTCTAGGGGCCGCATTCAAGCCGCAAGAGACCTGCGAATTCAAAATCAATGGAGGTTGATAAGGATCAGCCTGGGGGGATCGCAATGCACTTAGGAGAGGCAGGAGACGACGACTTTCACTCTAGCGGGGCACGGGACGAGACCATGCAATAAGGCGGGGCAGATAACAACGCTACACAATCAGGTAGAGGATAGGACGAGGAAACGCAAGACGGCAAGGCGGAAGAAACAATGCAGACCGGCTAGGCTGAGGAAGAAGAGATTGAGAGGATGACACAGTAGGATACCAGCGCTAAGTCGTGGGCCAGAGTACTATTGTCTTTGTGGTTTATTTTGTTGGTATTGCATTGCCGTTGCCGGCATTGAATCTAGGATGGCCGTGTCCGCACCCAAGAACCTAGAAACTGGCAGTCGGGTGTGCATTAGAATGTAGGGGGCGGATTATGTTACTAACGGTCTGGCCATTTGGGGATGGTGCCGGCAGCGGCATTAGCCATCACTCATCACCGTCGTTTTTCTTTAGACTATGTCTGAGTCGACTCTGTCACCGGCATTCCTTAAGGGCTTGATTCTCAAGGGAAAAAGTTGCCCTTTTAGGCCCACTGCAAAGTCTTGAGGGTGTCTTAATTAACCAATATGTTTGCCTAGAGAGCAAGGATAATGAGAGTAGTTGAAGCAGAAGTCACGTTTAAGTCAGTCAACTTTGATGGAAGATTGTGCCGATGAATTCTATTTTCAAGAATTGCAATTGTGGAATAGTTCCTCATTAGGTTGAGGGCAGCAACTTTTATTGCTTAGTTCAGGGTGATGTCGCCATGACAGTGCCGAGACTTCGGATAAACTTAGAAATTGTTGGCCTAGGCTACGCCGCAGCCGACAACGGCATCTAATCTAAGGTGTCCAGTTATCTCTTAATGAAACATATTGAGAGCAATGCCGGCAATGGCATCGCTAAATGATAGCTAATGGAAGAGTTCTTGAAAGCATCAACACCACCTAAAGCCATCACTACCACCCAAGTTCGTTACCGACATTGGGTTTACGAGGTTTTTATTTTCTGCGGGCTTACACAGCAATATGCTATGCCGGCAACGGCATCGATCCCAACTTGGAATATCTAGATTTTTTATTCCACTCTAAGCCCTCTCTTTTGACGATAGTAGCCTTCAGGAAGTTCCATAATTGAAAGATGTATCGATATTAGCTACAGTGTCATTGACGACATCGGTCGTTGAATGATAGTTTTTTTAATTAATGTATGATCTTGTGTCGGTCTTCGATACCAATGCCGGCAACGGCAACAGCCTCTGTGAATGCATTTCTTTATTTTATTTATGGTTTTAATGGCCTAATATGGTCTAAAGTTAAGAAATCGCCCTATTGATAAGCAGAGTACTTTTAATCATTAGGGGAAAAATCAGGTCTCCAACGGGCCTTGTAAGACAGCTTGAATTAGGTGGGCTTTCTGCCCAAAAACCCCTCTGTCGCTGTCAGCAAGGGTCTGAAACGCTGCCCGGAGCGGCCTTTTGGAGACGGACCGGAGTTGCGTGGCTGATTTTTGCCTCGTTGGCAAGAGGGCGTGGACGGTGGTTGTTGAGCGCTAAGGAGTGGAATTTATTGCTCTGCGATTAATGAACTGCCTTGATCCACGGATTGTTCGACTTGTTGCCACAACGGTCTGGGCGCGATGGTGCGAGAAGCTCTACGCCCTTCAGCACCAAGAAAACAAATCGTTGCTGGCGTCGTGGGACGCAGAATTGTATGTGATTCCAAGTGGCGATGGCGCCCCAGAACGGTGGAGCAAAATTGAGATTCCGATTCATTTCTTGGCAGCGTCCGCTGGCAGCGACGGCGGCGAGGGGTCGTTCTTAGTCGGCAACATTGGCTTCAACGAAGAGATGAAAACAGATGTACTTGAAGGGAAGGTGAGTTATCCTAATTCGATAAACCTTTGTGGGGTGTTTAGGGGCTGGTGAGTTTTAGAGCAATTTGAATTTCGATTTCATTAGGCCTTGCTGCCACAACGACATAAAACAAGGTAGGTTTCGTGGTCAACAGCGCTTGTAGATGCCACGCCACGCAGCTCTATCGAATTAGGTTCGGAGTATGTGTGCTTGCGAATTTAGTTTTTTATTGGGCGTAGGAGGGGTCCCAAAATCATAACAAGTTTTGCTGATTTCCTGCAAATCACCAAGCGTGACCAAGGTGGAAACAATCAAGACTACTTATTATTGGAGCCATGATGGCAGCAAGGGCTGCACAAAGCAATCAGTACATTCCCCACTTTGCACTGGACACACGCTATGCCCCGGTCATGAGACGAGGTTCTACGCAAGTGGAGCTGTGCATGAGGAGCTCGTTTCCAACACAGAGGTTGCGTGGAGATACGAACATTGACTTGTGGATCAATGGAGACATTTACCCTGTTGATCCAGTGACATGGAAGCTACCTCCAATCAAGTCGCTAAAAGAGTTCATTGAATTCATATGTCATGGAGAGCGGGGTCTTTGCGGATATACATACAGGCTGCTGGATCATTGTGTACATGGTCCTACATAGGAGGAGACGTGGATCCAGTTGGCAAAGTTGAGCGAAGAAGTGCTTCAGCTTAGAGGCGAAGCTCTGGCCAGCAACTCAAGGGCAGCCCAAGATGTCCAATTGGGGAGAATGCGTTGCCTTGAGTTAGAGAAGAAATGCACGGATTTGCTAGCTGAATTACAGGCTGTCCGTGATTGCCATGCCCAAAGGGTGGAGCAATAGGAGCGCCATGTGCGGGGTCTCGAAAAAGACGTTGACCGCTGCCAGCGGAGGGCCACCTTCAAGAAGGAGACCCCTATGGGCATGCGAAGTAGGATTCGAGCTCTTAGAGGGATTCACGAGTTAAAACTTGGATCAGGTGGATCAAAAGCAAGAGTGAAGCTTGTGCGGACAGTGCTGCAACCAGATGTAGTGCAGTTTGTTGTCCAAAGGAACAGAGAGAACGGGAAGTTCTCTCGACTTCGGGGGGATAAAGAGTCCCAAAACAGGACTGCAGTAGCACTATCTCGAATTTTGACACGGCATGAAGGTGCAGCGCTCGCTTCTCAGCCTGCAATGGCACATGTTCAGTCACAGACTACAAACAATGTGCTCAAATCGATTGGTAAGAGTATTGGACCGGACAAAATTCTTGCTCCTTGCGACCAGGCAGGGGTTTTCCATCGGGGCTATGGTGCTCTCTACAAATCTGTGAAGGCTCCCATTGCTGCTCTGAACAAAGGAGTCTCCGGGAGTATTTTGCCGAGCCCCTATCACGTGAAACTGCTTTGGCAGGAGTTAAATGCAAACCTGCTACAATATATTGGCGAATACTACCATGCTGAAGGTCGACTTACACTGCCAGCAAGTTCTAAGAAGAACAAGAAGTCCGAGGACATGGTAAAGGAAGTCGTTTTGACTGAGAAGAATTCCCTATTCACAGACCCTGAGGTGGTCCAAAGAAGCATGGTGATCTTCTACGGCATCACGAAAGAAGGTAACGTAATCACCACAGACTGTTGTTTTCAGCGTTTGCTGTCAGCAGGGTTATTTATCAATTAACCGTGACTTACACATCCACTCGCCATGTTTCCACAGAGTTAAGAGGGGCACCGCTGGTATTTGTCATGAAATTGGACGAGGCCGAGATTGTCAATGGCAAGAAATTTGAACGGGTCAGCATCACATTGATGAATAGGGCGCTTGACCCAGACATTCAGAGGAACCATGCCCTGTTTTTCTCAGTCCAATCGGAGCAGGAAATCTGGCCAGTGGCAACCTTTCAAGCCCCTGACCTCCCTCACATTTGACAGAGCTAGGAGGATTACGATAGCTCAGACTTTATCCGAGTCTACTTCCAATCCGTTCTAGCTTACGATGTGTCGGAATAGAATTCCGGAAATCATTTCCATAAAATACTTACTGGGATGTAACTTTAACTCGGTCTCCCTACATTGCTGGAACCTCTTCCAAAGGAATTGTTAATATTCCTTCCATTTGCTTAACACTACAAGTCATCGATGGATACTTCCTTGAAGTGTCTCAAGAAATCCCTGAATCTATTGCCAATCAAACTTTGGATTGTTCCGCGTGCGTCTCATAACCCGAATGGCATTCAATTAAATGCAAACGTTCCACATTTTGTTGTGAAGGTTGTCTTCAATAGATCCTTCTTTCGGATCGATACCTAATTATAGCCCAAAAAAACGTTAAAAAAACTATAGCATACTTGCACGGCCACGTGATCCTGGATGATATCCATAGAGGGTAACGGAAAGTAATCTTTCTTTGTGACGACATTCAGCTTCCGGAAACCTTGAAAGACCTAAATCTTGACCTTCCCATCTGATCTGACCTTCTTGGGTACCACCACGATAGGTGAAAGCCATTCCGCATTATTTACCAAATAGATTAATCCCGCTTTTAATAAGCTATTGATCTCTTCCATCACCATTTGAAAGTACTTTGAATTCAACCAATAGTGACGTTGTCATACCAGAACCAATCCGTCAACTGATCTGTCAATGTGGGGTTGACCTAGTTCCGTTGTTATACCTTGAAGATCTGAGGGTGACTAGGCAAACACATATAAGTATTCCTTTAGGAGGGCAACGTATTTACCCCTCTGCTCCTTGCTCATGCTCTTTCCTAACAAGAACATCTTTCTAGATTTAACCTCGACTTTCTTGTAATCAGAGAGGCTCACCACATTCTTGCTACGTTTCGGTTCCTGTTCCTCTCCATGCTCCGTCCAAGCACTCCAAGTTCTTCCAAGTGTATTTGGATCTACACCTACCGCGGGTAGTCCTCCCTCTTTTACCTGTTTCGAAAGCCACTTTATTGAAAAGGGAACCCTCCCTTCTCCCAACTATCGAACCTCGGTGATTGGTACTTTTGGAAGGTCCAATTCTAGCTATAGCAATTTGCTAATCGTATAGGGAAATTGGAAGTCAAACTCCGTAGTTTCAGAGAACTAGTTTATGAAGTAGCTAAATATCGTAGAAATTTGAACGGGTCAGCATCACATTGATAAATAGGGCGCTCGACCCAAACATTTAGAGGAACCATGCCCTGTTTATCTCAGTCCAATCGGAGCAGGAAATCTGGCCACTGGAAACCTTTCAAGTGGAAAGAGAGTCCTACGAAGTTTTCTTGTGGATATTTGGGAAATCCAAATTTCCATGAGTGATTGCAGCACAGTCCAGTGGCGAGAAATTCACGGTCCCTGAACTTGGAGAATTCCATGTGGAGTGGCATCTTGCTGCGGATATGAAGACAATCAAGTGTATGTACGGGCTTCAGTCGGGGCCGTCGTGTGCAATGAACTGCATATACTGCGAGCAGAAGAGGGCTAAGCCTACCGTAGGGACAGCAAGCCAGGCGAGTGCTGCCATCAGAAGACGTGGGAAACCGAACTGGGTGAGGGGACTGTTTGCCAACTCTGTGGAGCCAGAACCGTGTAACATGCGTGCACATACAAGGTGGAGGCCTATCTTGCCAATTGCGTTGCACAGAGTGCACATTTGTACACTCCATGCCCTAGTTCGCCTAGCGGAGAAGATTGTGCATCAACACATCATTTATGTCTGGAACATACAAGATCAAAGGCTGAGGGCTACAGCAATAGAGCAAATGGAGAAGTCCTTGTCAGCTATCGAGGCTCACGGTGGCAACGTGGAGATTAGAAAGGATCCGAAACTAAGTGGCACCACAAGAAATGTGCCACAGAAACCATCTTTCAGTGGCAGGGATGTCACGGACGTCTGGGACGCTTGGAATGTCTAGATGTCCGCGGACATCCGCCAGCGCCCCAGGACGTCTTGTGACTTAGGAAAAAAAAATCACCCGCAGAGGTTTCACCCCGGGGTGAAACCACACCTTGAACTCGGGGGAGGGGTTGCAGAGGGAGAGAGCGGCCGTCGCCGCGGAGGGGGGGGGGGGGGGGGGGGGGGGGGCGTCGGCCGCGTCGGGAAGGGGCCGTCCCTGGCGACGGCCCCTTGCCATCGCCGCGGAGGGGGCGCCGTCCCTGGCGACGGCCGTGACAACCCATGATCCGACGGCCCCCCGCTTGACTTACGGCCTCGACGGCCGTCCTCCCTTGATTTTTAGGGCTTACCCATTGGCATTTCATGGGATGGGTATAAAAGACCCCTCTTGGAAGTTGGCTTTACACTTCTGAATTGTACTCCATGTGCTACTAGTTGCACTAATATATGTGTGTATCTGTTGCATGGTGAACGGCGGCGTTCAGAAGTGTGTTGAATTGGAGCTTCTTCGGAGGCTCTAGTTCTCTTGAGGACTTGTTACCCAGATTTTTTGAAGTTTTTCCGGGCAATCTATCAAGTGCAGCAATGGCGTCTAGAAGTTACTCACCATGCTATACCGAAGTTCATGTGATCGATGCGGAGAAGAAGAAGACTGAGATGGTTCAGTGTATGCTATGCAAGAACACTTTTGCTAAGAGGATTGAGCGGATGCTCAGTCATTTGGGCTATGTCAAAGTTCTAGGGGTACGGACTAGTGGTGTAGGTCGTTGCACTAATTTGTCACCCGCTATACAGTCCTTGTTCAAGAATTGCCGTGGCAAATTCCCCAACGACTCCAAAATATTCATGTCGAGCAGAGTACTTCCCCTGTGACTCGTGGCAATATATCCCCGAGAGTGAACACTCCCATGGATGTGGACTCATGCGCTGGATCTAGGGTTTCAACTCCGAAGAATGAACCCGTCTTATTGGGTGAGGGTGTGCCTTCTATTTCCACTCTTCCGGGGGAAGGTAGTGGACAGTTTCCTCCTTTGAAGGCAAAGAGGCAATCTACCCTTGAAGAGGGCTTCGAAGAGACTCAGAGGCGGGAATGCGACAAAGCATGGGCCACATGTTTTTACGAGAATAGTATCGCGTTTAACGTGGCTCGGAGTGCCTCTTCCAAGGACGCGGTGTTGAAGTCATCCAACATGAAGAGATCATACATACCTCCATCTTTCCACCATCTCCAAACAAATTTACTAACCCAAGCAAGGACTGATTTGGAGACTTCCTTGAATGATAGGATTTTTTCCAGTGTTAGGAAGTACGGGGGAACGTTGGCCCTCGATGGATGGACTTCTGTAAGCAATCGCCCTCTAATAAATGCAATGCTGGTATCTCCCGCTGGTGAGTTATTCTTGGGAGCCGTTGACACGAGTGGGAAAGAGAAGGATGCCGTCTTCGTAGCGATCGTCATTGAGAAGTTTATCCAACAAGTTGGAGAACAGAACATCATTCAAGTATGCTACGATAAAGCTCCGGTGATGCTTAATGCCGGAAAGTTGGTCCAAGCACTCTATCCATCCATATTTGTCCAAGGATGTGCTGCCCATGCGATGGACCTTTTGCTGGAGGACTGGAGTAAGATGAAGTGGGTCAAGGAGCTCCTAGATCGGGCTAAAAACTTGGTTAAGTTCATAAAGATAAGGCAAATGCCACTCTCGGTATTTCGAAAGCACGAGGCAAAACTTAGCTTGCTGATGCCTGGTCAGACTAGGTTTGCATCGCACTACATTATGATTTCGCGTCTACTGAAGGTTCGAGGAGCATAGGAGCAGAGCGTTGTGGATCCTGACTGGAGAAACTACGAAACAAAGAAGACCTTATCTGCCCGTGACAAAGCAAAGATCTCACGCGATGTTAAGAGGGTTGTCTTGGATGACGTTTTCTGGGAGCAATGTGCAAACTTCAAGTGGATGACGAGTCCCGTTGTATATGCCCTACGAGAGTTTGATGCGAAGGAATCGGCATTGGTCAAAGCCTACGTTGTTCTCCGCAACCTTGAGAAGCATGTTCGCTCTTTACGCCATGGGCCCTTCAAATTGGACTCTGACAATGCTGATTTGTGCGAGGACTCATTCTATGAGCGTAAAGCCATGGTCAAATCACCCTTACAGTGTGCTGCTGCGCTTCTAAACCCTTATCTTATTGACGATGAGGACCTTCACAATGATACTGATGCGATGGCATCGGCGAAGGAGGTCTTGTTGTCGATGGCTCCTCCTACATTGAAGGAAGTGGTCATTGAAGAGTTCTTCGCATTTCGTGAAGCTAATCCTCCGTTTCGTGGTGTACGTGACTCCTCTAAGTCACAATTGCCGCCTTCTGGTTGGTGGGATACATACGGATCGGCTGGTAAATTCATTACCCCAATTGTAAAAAGAATTTTAGCTCAGCCCCTGTCTTCTTCTTCATGCGAGCCGAATTGGAGTAGCTACTCCTTTGTCCACGACAGGAAGCGAAATTGTTTACTTCCGGAAAGGGCTAATGACCTCGTGTTTGTGTATACAAATTCCAAGATAATTTCCCAGTCCAAGTGGAGTGGCTTAGTGAGGTTCTATGGGGAGTTGGAGGGGAAGGAGGATCCGAAGGCCGTGGAAACCAACGACGTTGACTACTCTAATGAGTCTGATGTTGATGTACCCTTCGACGATCTATCAATTGACCCCCCTATTGACAACCCAGTTGACGACCTCGAGGTTTCACCGAAAGGGAAATCCCGTTGTTCTCCTGCGCCGATGGAGCGTGTTTTTGAGTATAATGATGTCGAAGAAGAAGGTACCAATGAGGAGGATACGATTCCTTTTGCTTCTCTTCTGAATGGAGACGGTTTACTAAACAGTGATATGATTCTGCGGGGAGGATCATCTCATACTACCGTGGGTTTGGTCGTACCAAAGAAAGAGGAAGACCCCACCCTTGATACTTCTAAGGTTGTTTCTCCAGACTTCAACCGCCTGAAGGAGGAAATGGTTCCACCCTCTACAAAGGAGGATGTGCCCGTACCCGTATCGGGTGCGTCTCGGACATTGTTTGGAACCGCAAAGACTAGGGTCCAAGTTGGTGGGTTCGAATCGTCCACGAGGTTGGTTGACTTGTCTAAAAAAATGAAGGCAGATGCTAAGGCTGCTGAAGTAGCGGAGAAATGTAGGAAGAGATTGGTCCAAACCCGACAAGCGGACCCGAGTATTCTCTCTACTGATGACGGACTTTCAATTGGGCATCTCTTTGGGCCGAAGTTGGCTTTGGGAAAACCGGACATATTTCCTGAAAAACCCCTTGCTAGAGCCATGTCCAAGCGGAAGGCTGAAGACAAGACTCAGAAGGTGTAGGCCTTCAATCCTCGGAAGCCAAAAACTCCTTTGGATGACCCGAATGGCCCAAAGTAATTCATGAACCTATTCGAGTCAAAGAAGAAGACTAAGGCAAGGATGAAGAAGGTACGCGAGAGCGATGGCGATGACGAATACGATTCTTCCGGTCCTAGTGGGGCCGAAGTGAAGGACGACAGCAATTATGTGGCATGATTGCGCACGATAGTTAGAAGGCAGCATTTCGTGTGCACCACTCTAGAATGCCACTCTTTTATGTCCATTTCTAGAAACCATTATCATATTATATACATTTAAGCGGTGGTGCTTGCCTCTTCAATATTGTCCTCCACGTTGTGTACTTATGTTTACTTTGATTGTACTTCTCGCAATTTCTTTCTCGTAATGAATGTACAAAATCTACATATGAAGTTCGATGCATCTAAGTACTAACAATTCTTTCAACACAAATGCAACTCCGATAAAACATAAATGAAATTGTATTAAAACCAGAGGTAATTTTCGCAAGTACATATAGAGGTAGAGTAAAGTCCATACACCCGGCTACGCAACCAATATATATACTGCTCTAAATACGACTATCACCCAGTGTATTGTCACATTAACCACAGTAATGCGAGTACCATGTCCAACGTAAATACTCTATTCAACGTTCATTGTTTGCATTTGACCTCCGAGTTTGGCGTCGCTGGCTTGGATGTGTAATCGTCCCCCCCGATCGATATTCTTCTTCCACGCGTTCCAACGAACGACGATTATCTTCCCCCCATTCAGGGTCATCTTCATAAGGGGCGTCCCAATTGCGCTTCTTGGAATTCTTCTCGTCCCACAACTCCTTTGCCTTCTCAATCTTGGATACTATTTCTTGCACAATCTTCTCAATACTAGCGCGTGACCAACGAGAGGAATTTCCCTCTGCACGAAGTGCCCTTCTCCAGTCGCAAACTATTTTCTGAAGAGCATCGTCAGACTTTTTAATGATCGCCCAGTAGTCTAGGTCCGAATATTTGAAGGATTCCACTGTATAAGTGCGACGATGCCTTCATCTCCACCTCATAGTCGTGTGTCATCCATGAAAGATCGTCCAATTTGGCATTGCCCGCCGTAGATAGTTGGTGAGTCATTGTCTCCGGGTTTCAAGCAAGTGATTTGCCCCAATCAAGATAATTCTCCTCTTTCTTAGGTAGTTGGTCTAGTGGTAAATTCCACCGATCAAACTCATGCCCGGGCGGCATTACGTGTTGTAGTCCTAGCATCTCGTAAAAACGTGAACTAATTGGGGAGCGGCACATAACACACTGTTTGTTGATTAAAGCAGCCTTCGCGATGCAGGTTATGTAGAACTTGTGATTACAATGTCCCATCTTAAAGGCCGCTTCCGGCCTAAAATATTGTTGACAAATGGGACACGTCTCCTTCGAATATTCCTCCGACGGTTTGCGAGTCTGAATAACCACACGTTTCGATTCATCCAAATGAGATGATAGTACATCGTACGGCATCCACCCCTCCTCGACCTCTAACGCCCAGTCAATGACCCCTTCTTTATTTTTTGAACTATGTAATGTGCGCTCCATCATTTCTCCTACATCGCGCCATATCGTGATTTTTGTAGCATCCTCGCCGCCCTTGGCTGCTGCCTCGTTATAATTCTGTAAAGATGATTGGATAGCTTCTTCGACATCCATGGAAGTAATTGCACATTTCTTCATATCCTGTTGTGCTTTAGAGACTATTGTCTCCTTATCTCGCAGTTTGTGGACCCAACCAAGCCATGATAATGCCCTTGTGGAACATGATGTATCATCTACCATCTGTATAGTGGTCTTCAGCTTCTCCAATTCTGTACGGGCCTCGTCTCTTTCCCTTCTAGCCACCTCCAAATCCCGTAAAAGAATGTCTACTTCTTTTTAATCATCCATTGGCCCTTTTCCTCTATCCTCACGTCTTGGTATTGCTTGGCTAGAGTTAATGTCCAATGGAACTAGACGAGATGTCCTTTTAAACTTTTGCGACGCCCTCCCTTGTGTGGCCCCATCTCCACTTTTATTTGAGAATTTAGAAAGGCCGAGGTCATTGAAATCCTCATCATCGCTCAATACTTCAATGACACGATCCTTTCCTTCCACCTTCAGTGCTTCCTTTTTCACCCTAGGCCTCACTTCTTCTTATTTGCTTTTCTCCTTATCGGGTGGTACTTCTTGCACTCTTCCAATTGTGCACTCCAACTCTTCTTCACATTGTCCAACCTTTTTGTCAATTTCTCGATTTGTTGCGTTGCCTCCATTAAATCCTTACTCAGCGCGACGTTCTCTTCGCCTAACTGCACATGGTCTTCCAGAAGAGGTTTAATGGAAGATACCAAAGTCTCAAAGCCGAGGGCATCATGTATCATGCCCGGAGTGATACTTCCAAATGCATGAGCCATGTTTATGAGATTTGGTGCCATAGCGCCTAATACGGAAGCCCCTTCTTTCAAGGTGTGTGCAATCTTCAACACATTATGAATTTGTTGCACTTCCTCCGTGGTTTTTTCCGCATCGCCTCCCTCCGTGGTATTCTCTAAGCCCCCACTCCGTTCATCAGAGCACAACTCCGTCCATTTGATGCTAAAATCTAGTAACTCCTTCAATGATTCGTTGTTTGGCATCGACTTCACCAGCTCCATAATCTCCAAAATGGAATGAAACGCATCCTTTGTGATATCCTCTTCGGACCATCGTCCAAGGAACTCAGACCATCGTCCAGTGAACGAGGGTTGGAGCATCCAGCTGCCACAGCCGTAAGATGTGTTGAACAGTCATTGTCCACCTCAACTTCCACCTCATCCACGGCTGCCTTGCCCTTCGTATCGTTGGAAGATTTCACCGTGATTCCCAGGTCTGCTCTAGGAATAACAGGGACATTAGTTTCCGTGGCGGTAGGGAACATCGTAGCGATCACATTGGAAATGGCAACGGGCTTCCTTTCCTCTCGACGACGTGGAGTTTCATTCTGTAATTTCTTTATTTCATACTTCGGGAAACTCTTCAGATGTGGCCACTGCCCCTTTTGGAACTCTGCTATGACCTTCTTCGCTTGCAAAGGACCGATCAGATATAAATCCGGAATGTCTCTTATCATCCATCCAATTTGCAACGGCCTGTCTTTCGTAGTGGGGTACGTACACCAACTAATCTTCCGCTTCAATATTAGCTCGGCATATACCATACTACAAATGGTATAATTGAAATGGCCTTTGCTAGGCTTACGTTGCCCAAACATAGTACTCCAGACTTCATATGCTCGATGCAAGAAATGGTCATCCATGCATGACCAGGGCTTGCAGCTAAAACTCCGTGTGTTCAAATCGTGTTGTTCTTGGGGCCACAACTTATCAATGTGATACATCTTCACATACGTCTTGCACTCCTTGTGCGTCCAGTAAATGTCCCCCACTGAATCCCAGCCTTCTTCCGCTACGATGTTTTTGTTGTCTAGGATCTCCCAAGAAAAGTTGTGGCATGCTCCCTTCGGCCTACTCTTCTTCCCGATTCCTCCAATCTCATCATGTTGCGGATCTGCCATAGTAACCTCGTTTTAAACAAAAACATTATGGTTTTGTTTTAAAGAAAACAAGGAAATGATACATGACGGTTTACAAAATAACAAATACAGAAAATTCAAAAACTTCCCCCCCCCCCCCCCCCCCCCCCCCCCACAACAAAAATGGGCCCCCATCTCCTCACCCCCTAGTACCAACAAGCTCCCAAGTGAATTGGGAAACTGTAGCAATAGGAGAACGACTATTGAGGAGAGAGAAGTGAGGAAGAGGGAGACGGCCTTCGCCATATATGGCGACGGCCTCCAACCCTACGGCTGTCCTCTCGAGCCTAGGGCCGTCGGCCCCCGATCCTACGGCCACGGCCAATGGGCGTCGTCCCAAACGTGACGACGGCCGTTAGGGGCGGTCGGGTCGGGGGCCATGGTGACGGCCGCGGAGGTCCGTGCCTCCGCGGCCGTCCGATGGCGGCCGTCGCCGAGGGGACGGCCGCGGAGACGGCCCCCCAAGGGGCGGCGAGCGGCCGTCCGATCGTGGCCGTCTCCGCGGCCGTCGCCGTCCGATGGCGGCCGACCGCGCAGGGACGGCCGCGGAGACGGCCCCGTCGGCGACGGCCCACGGCCGTCCGATCGGGGCCGTCTCCAAGGCGACGGCCGTTCGATCACGGCCGCGGTCGAAGGGCCGTCCCCGCATACGGCCCCTCGTGGAGCCGGCCCACGGCCGCAAGGACGAGGCCGTTGCGGCCGTGGGAAACTTTTCCTCCCCCTCCTTTTTTAAATAAAAAATTCTAAAAACATATAATGCTACAACTTCCGACCACATATTAAACTAAACCTGTTAATTTCTTTCACCAATTCAAATCAGAACAGCAGTTAATGTTAACATGAATTTAAAGACTTCATGATATGCAAATCATCTAAATTCTTCAACGAGTCATTATTCCGTACACTCCACCCAACTTAATGTATGTGTCATTTATTGGAATCGTTCGTTTCGTTATTTCTGTCGTACATATTTCATACAGTCTACCATTCCACTCCAGAATTATCTGCTGGAATCCAACTCAATTAAACCCGTTTTAGAAATTTTAATCTTAATAGTCCTCCATCTTCTTATTCTCCGCTTTGATTTTTTTTATTTTAAATACATAAATACTTCTACTATTCTTTCACTAAAAGGCTTCATATACTCAATTTAATTCGGGTTACCATCTCTTTATGTACTTTTAACATTCCTCCCTCTCTACAATTTCCACTCTCGAATATTGTTTTCATTTATTTTTTCTTTATTTTCCTCTATGTCTTTTCCCTTCTATGTTATGCCCTTTTTTTAACGTGTAATACGTCTAATCTACCACTGTAACCCTCAAAGCTACAGAAATGTTAATGTTGAATTTCTTTCTTTTATATCGTTTCGAACGTTCCTATTTCAATTTATTTCCTCCATGACCCATGTTAAATTATATTTTACTAATTCTAGCACTATTCCACCATACCCGTTCTCCATGAACTGAAATTCCTTGAATCTTGAATATGTATTTATATTTGGTTCTTTCACATGCTCCTGAGTCCTCCATCATTCAAGCTTGGTTTTTCTTGTTTCTCTTTCCTTCTGCTACCCATTCCACTACTCTCCTATCTTGATTTTAATGTTTTGGAAGGCGATATTCATCCCCCTCGTTACGTTCATGGCCTTTCAAACATTTTATTACCATAATATTTAAATCCGGTCATTGTTTCATTGTAAATCTCTATTACTGCCACTCTTTCAATATACCCCTTCAATTACGTATAAAATCGCAACCCTCAAGCAACCACACTTTATTTTGGTATTTAAACATTCCTTTACAATTTCTTGCACTCCTCCATTTGTTAAATTTTATACCTTCCACCGCACAACTCTATTACCCTACTGCTTTAGTTTTTATTGACTACTGTACCCCTCTTTCATATATATGTTTTGAACTCCCCATGTTTCACTACGTCATGGCCGTCGTCTATTCATTTTAATAATTATAATTTCGTTAGTTTCCCTCTCTACCTCTATATTATTCTTATAATATTTCGATGGTTCACTCATTCGTTTACTTATGAATATACTTCTACTTCACAGTCTTCCCCAAGTGTAGCGATACAGTAATTTTTAATATTACACCCGTCGTTGTTATAGTTCTAATATTCATATCCATCCTCAACCTTCTTATTCTTTGTGTTGTTGATTAATTTAATTACTTACTAGTTTGTAACAATACCACCCCACCAAACGTTTTTCATCAGTTTTTTAGTATCCTAATAATATAATTATTTCTAAAATTATGTCCCATCAATATACGTTCTCAACTTCTCGTGTAATAATATTATTTCCGTACTTGTAGTTCGAAGTATTTCACACCGTGCCTTTTTAATTTTTCCTTGGTACACTATATGTCTCTATGAATTATCGTGTTTGTTTTATTTTCTCATTGTGTCATTAATAAGTGTTTACTTTTGTATGTATAAACTATAGAAGTTGGAATCCAAATTTATATTTCTATTTATGTTAAACTTTAAAGTGTATATGTATAAACATATATTTCTATAGTATATAATGTAAATGTCTTACTTAATTCATTTATTTTATTTCATATAAGTTACAACTCAATTCTGGGCGTGAGAAACTAGAATTGTTTATAAAAACAATGATTTCAATTTTAGTCGTTCACAAATTTCTATTATTCAATGATGATTGGATGTTTTGTTTATAATTTTTTGTTTTTTATTATTATCCCTTTTTCATCTCATATTGTGAGCTAGTATTTCTGTTTTTTTAATATTATCAGAATACTAGGGTATGGGAGTTTGTAAAATAAAAGACATAAAAGTGCAAGAAGAGTTTTCATATTTCATAAATCTCTAAACTGGGCGTGAGAAATAAGAATTGGACCATTGGTTATAAAAACAATGATTTGAGTTTTATTCCTCCCCTAATTTCCATTATTCCAAGACAATTGAATGTTTTTTTGTTTTTTTTATAGCTTATTATCTCCAGTTTATCTCATAATCTAAACTGCTATTTATGTTTTCTTTTTTGATTTTATCAAAATAGTAAAGCACGGGAGTATGTAAAATTAAAGAAATAAAAGTGGGAGAAAACATTCCATAAAGAATTAGAGTTAAAGAATCTATATAAAAATTTTCATTGTGTACCACTAATCAAGAAGAAACTGGATCTTTTTTTTTAAGAGATTTATGAAACGGTGAATCGGTAAAATATAAATGCAAATCTCTTAACTATGTAAACATAATTTGCACCGCATGAAAAACCAAGTGTGTACATGAATTTATGCTGTGAATTACATTTAATGCTTTTTGACCGCGATGTTCCTTTTATCATTTCGTTGTTGACATTTACTCTTTCGATTCGTTATTATAAAATGTTAATTATTACCATATGCTAAAACATGAGTAACTTGGTTTGTTTAAATGAAAAATGGTACAAAATGTTTTAGTATACCCACAATGTTTACGGTTCTTTCCATTCAATAGAATATATATTCTTCTTCATAAACGTGTTCACATTATTTGTATATCCTAGGGGGTTATCGACCCCCAAAGAACCAAAATATCAGATAGTTCATTGGATCCCAATTTTAAACGTCAGCCACACCTCTCCGATCACAGGATCTTCAGGACATTCCCCACAGAATCAGGGATATGTCTGAATTTTCCATTTGGAACAGATAAGCTGTCCTAACAATCCCAAGTGGGCTTGTTTGGGACGAGAAGGAGGGAGGAGAGTAGGGGAGGAGAGGGGGGAGGAGAGGAGAGAAAACACAAGGGGAGGGGAGTTCCTTGAACCCTCTCCCCCCCACGGCCGGACCTCCAACCGCGGGTTGGGCCACGGCCGTCCCCGGGGTCGGCCGCGGCCCAACCCGCGGTGACAGCCGTGGCCCACCCCGTGGTCGGAGGCTGCGGCCGCGTGGTCGGCCACGGTCGTCCACGCGGACGGCCCCTCCGACCGCGGGTTCGGAGACGGCCCGGGAACGTCAAATTCATTTCAAATGTCAAGACAAATTCATTTCAAATGTCAAGACAAATTCATTTCAAATGTCAAAGACAAATTTATTTCAAATGTCAAGACAAATTCATTTCAAATGTCAAGATGGCCGTCCTCGGGGACCTCCAACCGCGGCCTTCTATACTGTAGTTGTCTTGACATTTGAAATGAATTTGTCTTTTTAATCTTCTCCTGACGGTATTCTAAGTGCACATTAATATCAATGTCACTATTTTTTAAATGACAACTTACCATTGAATTGGGTTACGACCAGCTGAATATTATGAATCTCAAGACAAGTATGCACAATAATTTTCAAATATATTTTTTTTTAAATTAATAAGAATATCGTGAATGATCCTTTTCGAGGGATGCATATTTATATTTAAGCTATTTGTTTGTACCGGGGATTATGAGCAATCATGTTATGCGGCTCTTACGGTTTCGTCTTCACAAAAAGAAGTTTAGTATACGCTTGCCAATATTTCTAAGACTAAAACGTACAAAGCATATTGGTTACAATTCACATATCACATCATTTTCATAATTACAATTGAGACTATCGAGTTTTAGCCAGATGTGTGGAGCAAATCCTTTTTCCAGAGAGTATGAGGGACGGAAATAGACCAATCTCAGTACACAGACCAAATTTGAACCAAATGCAAATAAACTTTATAAACAAAATATTGACCGATGTACAAAAATTGAGATTCCAACATCTCATCATAATATAGACTCTAAATATAACTATTCACTACTGAGAGCTATGCCCGCCGTCCGGTAACAAAAAAGACATTATGAAATTAAAGGAATTCGGAAAGGTAGATATGTCTCTCCATATCAGTAACCCACGCGGTAGTGCTCGAAGGGAGTGGGCCAGTTGTGTGTATCTCTGAAACGGTTAATAAGATGTACGAGTCCACCCACCGTTTCTCTGTTGTTTTGACAAACTCTATCAAGATAACCTTCGAAAACTGTTGCGTGGTCTCCGATCTTCTTGAAATGGCATGTTTCTACTGGCTCCGCTTCGTGGTATGCCGTGCACATGTTGCCCCTGTTGATCTTTTCCGCAATCTTCGCGGTTGCGAAATCCTCCGATGCAACCGTCAAATCTGGAATGATTTTAATATCTTGGCTTTCCTTATGTACGTATACCACGCGAGGATCCACCCAGTATCGCCTCCTCATAGTCTCCTCCATCTGATGGATACTCTCAAAAATCCAAGGCGACCTTCTGTTCTCTAGTGTCTTCGTCATCAAGCCCTTGTCACAAACCCCGATGTAGATCTTGGACTCATCTTCCGGAAAGTGAAGTAGGATGTTGTCCGGTGACAAGTCATTGTGGAGGTAACCGTATTTGTGCACAACATCTATGATGTTACACAATGCCCAATCAAACTCTGTACGTTTACTTCGGAAAAGTTGGAGACGCTTTCCTAGAATCGGACTGTCCTCTGGATTCCTATTGAAGATGTAGTCGATGGAGAGGACACCCGGGGCCTCATTGTCCTTCTAGAGCATGGCTCGAAGGGTCCCACCGTTCCACCAGTACATGAATCCCACATGTTCCAAGTGATGAATGGCCATGAAGCGGATGACACCAGGATGGGGAATCCTTATCGCAAGAAATTCATTGTTGTGGTCCACACGTGCCAAATCCGGCCTCATAGACCAATTGAGCGGCCGTTTCTCAGCAAACTCCCAGAATGGTGGGATTTCCGGGTTTCCCTCGATACGAACCCTACGTATGGTAGCATAACAACCTCTCTGGACTTCCTTGTCCAAGTAATAGAAAATTGCAAAGTCTGCCAAGATAGTCAAATGCTGTCTACGTAAGTCGGCCGCCGTCTCCGTCCCAATCGGAGAATTCCACCATTTAACAGACGCCCGTCGATGCTTTCTTGAGCTCAGGGGCGCCATTAGTCTCTGGAAGCAATACGCCTTTGAAATAGTATACTTGAAGGCCTCGACTCCCCCGCTTTGCTCCCTTGTATACTTAGACACAACGTCACAAGCATTCTATAACGCATAGTGTGCACGTTGTGACACGAAATAAAGGTAACCGGGCTCCTGTCTCTCCGAATGCCAGTGCGGATCCATAATCCTTTGCTCCATCTCTGACTTGAATTTCTTGGGCCCATCTTCCTCATACCGAACGTAACGACTGGTCAATGAAACAAGGGTGTTCTCCTGGTAAAATTCCACGATGTATGCTGTAATATAATCCTTGCAACATAAGCCCGGTTTGTCATCCTATTTGTCCGCCCATTCCCCCACATTCTTCTGCTTGTTGTTCTTCGGCATCGTGGAAAGCCTTCAAGGTTTCAAGTAATCGAATACGCAACTCCAAATAAACCCTCAATTCCCACAAAGATTAATAAGAGCATAACAAATCCAAAGGGTTTTGAAAAAAACCATATAAAAATTCGAAAAGTCTCCCCCCCCCCCTTCGAATAAAGGACCCCTTTCCTCCTGGTGAGAACGACCAACCGAGAAGGAGCGAATCCCCCACCAGTAGCAATCAGCCTCACTCGAAATGGGAGAAAAAAGGTAAAAAATGAAGAGGCAACTTCCCCTTATATAAAGGAAGCCAACCTCGCAACCGTCCCCACGGCTGTCCCCGCGGCCGTCTTATCTACGGCCCCCGCGGCCGTCCGATCCGGCGCGACTCCGCCCGAAGGCGCCGGACGTCCAAAGGCGCCGGCCGTCCGATCGGACGGCCGCGTCAGGCGATGGCGCCGCGTGGCGTAGCCCGATGCGGCCGTCTCCGCGGTCGGCCGCGTCTCCCCGCGGTCGCCCACGCGGACAGCCATCCGCTCGGACGGCCCTCCGCGGCCGACCATGCCGGCCGCGGGCCGTCCCCAGGGCCGACCGCGGAGACGGCCGCCTGATTGGACGGCCCTCCCAGGCCGACCATGGTGGCCGCGGGCCGTTTGATCCCGCGCCCGTCGCCGTGGCCGACTGCGGGGACAACCGCGGGATCGGCCAATCGGACGGTTGGAAGATGTTTTTACCCCCCCGGGGTTGCAAAGTTATTTTCGCGACGTAATCCTCGAGCGTCGGGGAGGCCACGTCCGGGTCGGAGGACGTCCGGAGCCGGGTCGGACGTCTATTTAAACAACTCTGTTCAGTGGGGTTGTTGCCAGCAAACTATTTAAACCAAGCGTATGGTCTGGAAACGACAAGGCCTGGAAAGACATATGTCAAGCAGAGAGCAATAATAGTGGCGGCGGTGCACATCGTAGGGCAAGGGCTGCTATGTGGCAAGCCTTTGAAGAGGTTCTACCATATTATAGCGGCTTGGTGCTGACAGCAGAACAACGACTCCAGTTCAAAGGGAAGATAGAAACGTGGGGGAGATCATTTTTGGAGGCCTTCGGAGAGGAGCATGTGTCGCACTACATGGTGAGTTATATGAACGAGGTTTGGGATGAATTAGGGGTTGATGGCTGACCTCACTTTTGTCAATTCTCTATCCAGGACTAACCTTGGAGTGGCTGTTGACAGCATGTAATTGTCAGGCATGGCAATTGGTTTGTAAAGGAATAGGGTAGTCTGGCCGTATGGAGGTGCCACGGTATGAAGAAATTCCATCATCAAGCGAAGGCAGCGAATCAAGCGCATACAGCTCACGGTGGTGGCAAAGAGCACATTAGTGTTATTTTGCAACAATTCCAGCATTAGTACCGAAATATACAGCATCGGGATAAGAAGAAATTAGAGTGCACGTAGGTTCTCAATACCCCGAATGATGAGGCCCGCATGGAGGCTACACGTAGAAGGCAAGAACAGTGGCATGGATTGAATGCTGCCAGGGCTTTGGAGAATTGGCGGTCAAGGCGACGGCATGTTGGCAAAGCTTGAGTGTGTGATTACACCGTTGGAGGTGGTGGAGCCAACAATGCTCAAGCAAGAGGATCTGCCAACGAAGATGACCTCGGTGAGGATGGCAACAATGTGGATCCTGAGGAAGGACGCAACTCCAGTGACAGTGACGACGCTGGCAACAATGTGGACAGCGATGAGGCTGGTGACGAGCCTGTATGAATTGAGTACAATGCGTTCTAAACTGGGTTTTCTATTCGGTCGCGACGTGATCCTCTCGCGTCATAATGTCGAGACGTCACGACGGTTTACAGTCACGACCGGACGTCCCATTTGGTCTTTATCGCGACGGCCCGAATATTTACGGCAACCTTTTCACTTTTACATTTCCGCCTAGGCGACACCTCGGACAGCCGATGTCCACATCTGCGGTAAAGGTAGTCTAATAGTGGTGGGTCCCAATACTAGTCGGCTTCGTCCGCGCCACCCCGTACGATCCGATACCCAGTCCGATGTCCGATCCGACATTCGCTTTCCATGAATCAATGCCCCGTCGTCCGCCGGGCCTTCCTGATCTCGTCCGCATTCCGACATCCTTCAATGCGCTCATACGCCATCCGACTGCTGTCAGCTCCAATGAAGTCCGCCACATTCTCCTGCAATCCTCGTCGTCGGACCCTAGTTCGGCCACTGTCCCGACATTGTACCTTCGACTTCCAAGTTCCGACCTGAGTTCGGGTCCGACGCATATCGAATTCCGATGTCCGGCAACTTATCTCGGTTCGCCTCCCATCAAATGTACTGGCGTACTATGCTACGCCTGCTTTAACTTCATGGTCGTTCTAGGAATCGATGCATTATCTTCCACTTCGCATAGAGGCAATGGCTCGTTAAAACGTTGCACTTTGACTGCATTTCAACGATGGCTCACAGTGCTGGGATTCCAGGGAGTCCTATCGCCTTGTTCGGGCCAGCCTAGTTTAGGAACGATTCTGACTTTAGCGACGATAAAGAGTATTTGGCGATCGTGGAGATGGGGACGAGAGTCAAGCCAAATTTCTAACCTGCCATCCTGGGAGACGTCTTTGAGGACATCATCTGGAAGATGTTGATGGTCGAGGATGACGACATCGAGAACTACAGAACATGAACTGTCCTCCGTTGTGTTTGCAGGGAGTGGAGGAACTTTGTGGATATTCAGCCACGTTGGTACCAGAGCCGACTTGCATTCAACCTGCGGCCTTATATGGATTCTGAAGACGAGTCCTAGAATATTGTTCGTTGAAACACTAAGGTGTAGGGTACCGAACATCGCAGTTTAGTACATCAAGATTCGTACGGTCGGTTCTATCAATCGGTTCATATTGTGGAACAAGTGCTACAATACGCAGGCGGATTATGGTTGTAGTCGCCATTTTTGCTTGTGATCCTCGACTTTGAATCCGCATTTATTGTCTATCTTTACACGTCTCCTCCAAACGATGAAGTCATCTGTTTATGTTGAATGGTTTTGTACGTGGTCTTATCTCCCAATTTCTGCATGTCCTTCCTCCAAGATACACTTTGAACCGCTGTTTAGGCTTAGGATTTAGCGTAGTTGCAGGTCTGCGATGGTCGGATTGGTGTCGACCATTGTCCGGCACCTATCGGACAACGGGTCGGACACTGCATTGCAGCGAAATAAGGCTGGTTTATCATGATATCGAATACTTAAGTATTGGCATCATGAAACTTTAATTGTTAAAGCATTGATGATACTGTAATCATACTTGTACATGTGTGGTCACTAATAAGTTCATGGTGCCAATACATGTCCGGGGGCGACTACCAATTTTGTTCTCGAGTGATACTCGTGTGATAGGGTGTATTCTGAATGATATCATAATCCCTAGACGTGTCGAGCGTGTTACGTTTTATGATTATACCGTCGACCCTGTTATAACTGCGTGTACGTCTGTTCGCAATTTGGGATTGATTTCATAATCAAAAATCTAGGTGGATTACTAGTTTTATTGCAATTGAGAGGGAAAATTAAATGCCCATTTGGAACTATGATGATCATCGCCTCCCTTCTTCTATGTGTTGAGCGCCGTTGGTAATGCAGCACCATTGCGGAAAACGTTCTTCCTGGGTGGTGTAGTGTTGCCTATTCTCCACACGCTGACCTGCACCAACCTCAACTCTTTCCGAGCCGTGCCCGATGGCTTGCTCGCGCGAGTGCCCGCCATCTTGTATGGAAGGGAGTAGCCGGTGCCTAAGCGAGTTTCTCCGATCGGACTACGAATCCGCGGATTTGCCAGTGTTGGCTGATGCAGCGAGGAGGAGGAGAGGGGAGTGTCAACATGCGAGAGATGTGCCGAGATCCAAGGAATGTCTACGGAATTGAACCGAATCCGTCGACGCGTTTCAGGAAGAGTATCCCTTCTTGTGTCCCGACTTCTCCGCCGTGCGCCTCATGGAGACCCGCCTGTGGGCGTCGAACTGGGACCCAGTCGCAGTGTTGCAGTTCTAATCCGTGGCGCACTGCACAGGCATCATGCATCCGATACGCGTGCGCATTCCAACGGAACGGGTGGTGCAAAGTGGGGCCCGGGGGGACGAGGAGGGTCGGAAGATCGTGCGGACACGGACTGGAGGTCCATCGAGCGATCGAGTGCGTGTGGGGTGTGCATGCGCGCATGCCCGATGGTGGAGGGTGGAAGTCGGACGAGGACGACGCCACTCCGCCGGGATAGAATCAGAGGAGTTGGCCAGGTTTCATTGGAGATGGAAGCGGGAGACGCTGCGCTGGGATCTCGTAGACCCATAAGGGCGAATGCAGAATCCCCTAATGCGACACGCCGATCTTCCGGTAATGCCAAGAAGCGTAAGGTGGACGAGGAGGAAGACGACTCGGAGCATGAAAGTGACAAGACTCGCGAAATGACGGACTACGAGTTTCAACAGTATTGCTGGAGAACGATGCCTTATCTTGGTGAGATGTCCAATATTGTGAACAAACAGGAGGGTTTTTGGCAGGGTTTTTGGGAAAACGCTTGATTTTAATAGACGAGGGTTGCCGCTGATAATGATTCTGCTCACTACCAATCTTGGAATGCTTATCTCTAACCTTCTCTTTCTCTGACTATTTTATATATGGGCCGAGAATTTTCATAAATTTTCAGCCTTACTATAATGTTTTTTCCCCGTTTATTATTATGCTGATCTTCCGATGATCAGAGTATATTTATGTTTTATAAGGACGGAGCTGTTCCAAACGTCCCCCGTAGTTTGATATCTCCTTTCTGTTTTGGGGTTATCCATCCAGTGCAGTTTCTAAGCACACATGCATCTTCCAACCTCTTATCTGATTGCCAATGCATTGCGTCGATAACGGAGATTCTCCATGTTTAACCGAACACTATTTACTTCGTAAGTACCTAGATTTCCTAGCTTGTTCGATGTCATTCTTTAGTTTCAGGTACTTGGATGGCCAAATCGCCTCCAAATCCTCGACGTAAGTCTTAGGCTTTGAAGTTTCGGTCTCTACGGATGCGGCTGGTATCCTCCGCGTGTTCCTTCGTATCGGACCTATCGCGGTCGTAGCAGCGGTGGAATGCTTCCTTCCCTGTGCTGGGGATGACCTCCCATTACTACTTCCTCCGGGCTTCCCGTACTCATTGTTGTCCTTCCACTTGCATCCCTCGTTAGTTGGAATGCATAGACCTCCCTCCAATACTTGTACCTTGTCTACGTCGATGTCCTTGTCTCCACTGCCCGCTCCTGGAGCAGTTTCCTTATCAGTGTCCCCAATGACTTCGTTCCTCTTGGGATTCCAAGAGAGCAAGAACTCTAATACCTCATCCTCTAGACTAGTGATGTCACAAGGATCCATCTTGAAACTGGGGAGGACTCGTCCACAATTACTTGCGGACTAACTGCATCAAAAGGGACCCGTGTTATCGCACTTCCCGCTTATATATCATCGCATACCTCGCGCAATACAGTCCGCCAGTCGCCCATTGCCGGACGACGCTGCCTCGGATTGAATCCAAACGTACGTTGCTTGCTGCCCCTATCCGACCATACCGGATCACCATCCGCGCTAGACCAGACCGGCACAATCTCCTGCCAAAGGCCGTATGTGCGAGGTTCGTATTATCCGGCGCCGTTTTCACTGTCCAGATACAATCCGTTTGTCCGAAGTCGGATTATGTTTCGCAAAGATCCGACCCCTGTCCTGTGCTCAAGAAGAACGGCGTGATATTGTTTAATCGTCCTTGTAATCAACTATGTCCGCCTTCGCAGCACTCGCGCCCCGAGATCGCGTCCGACTGATTCCAGAACGCGCACGTTCCGATCGGCGGACCACGTCCGAGCCGCTAATCCGTCGGGGTCCCTCGTCCATGTCCGATTACGGAGTGACCACATTCCGCAAATTGATCGGATTTCAGCTAGTCCGCCCGTCCGTGGTTGATCCATCTCCGTACATGGGCCAATCTCACAGAGTGCGAACCACCTCCCCGATGTCAGCACACGAGTGCCATATATATGCAGATCCTGACCATCTTTTTCCTACAACCGGACCAAAATCGAATCTGGTTACTGGACCGCCATCGATCCCGCCCTCGTCCGACCTCGTCCGCAACACCCGGAACAACTCCGCGATGTTCCGCTTCCTGCCCCGGACACGCTCGGGGAGTGCCATAAAAGATGCGACTCACCACGATCTGTTCTCCCTTCTTTGCACTGCGTGTCTCAGGACTTTGGGGTCTCGTCTGGGGTTCCTCTGCATGAGACCCTAGTGTGCGCAAGGGGTCAAGCATAGCCCACGGGAACGGACCGTCCGAACTCCATCGGAGATATGGAACAGAATCAAGGCAAGTCCATTCCTCCACCCTCATTCAACGACGCTAGAAGTGCGTTGTCCGGCGCAATTTCTGTAATAGGTCCATCTCGCCTTAAATAGTGCATTCACCCTCCAGATTCTTGCTTTCTGTCGCAGGCATGCCGCGAAGAGTAGAGGCCTGGGAACAGTGGTGGCAAGACTTGGGCGTGGTGGGTGCGAGGCCTCAGAAACAGGTTAGGTGTAGAATTTGTAATGTGACTATTGTTTACTGTTGGGATAGAATGTTCGCCCACTTTGGATACAGACCTTTAGATGGTCCAGGTAACTACGGTATACAAATTTGCAGATTACTGAGTGCGCGGGTGAGGAGGTTGTTCGTAGATTGCGGAGGTGAAGTTCCTAGAAGAGAGCCCGATGATGTTCATGACATTGGCTTGGGAGGTGACGGGGTCCCAGATCCGGTAATACCTCAAGCTCCCAATAACGAGGGGGCGCGCGCGAATGATGGGCCAGCTATGCAGGAGCCTGATATGGCACCCTAGGGTTGTCCACCTAGGGAAATGTGTCAACTGAATATTGTGCAAGGATTCAACGCTTCCACGAAGCTTTGATTAGATAAAGTGTGGGCGACGGCATTCTACGAAGCCAATATCCCATTCAACGTTGTCAAGCATCCTGCCTTCATTAACGTCGTTCGGGAAACAGTGCAATCCCGCTTCCCGGCGTACCTGCCACCATCGATGAATGCTATTCGTACAAAATTGTTGACCGCGTTAAAGGCGGAAATGGTGAGACAAGTAAAGGAACTCACGGGCAATTCCACAGAGAAATACGATGTTACGATATATTCAGACGGTTGGGACAACGTCCAGAGTCGTCCTCTTCTGAATGTTATCCAGAGTGGGACCAGGGCGACGTTTTCCTTGGAACCATAGACACGACGGGACATTACAAAGATAGCGATTATATCGCTTCTCACATCCGTCCGTTTGTGGATCGGGTCGGACCGCAACATGTTGTCCAAGTTTGCAGTGACAATGCTCCGAACATGCTTGGATCCAGTCGGATGCTCGAGACACAATATCCTCACATTTATGTTCAAGGGTGTGCCGCACACTGCTTAAATCTGTTACTAGAAGATTGAGGGAAGGAGGATTGGGTGAAGCACATAGTCAGAAAGGCGAGACTTATTTGTCTATGGGTTCAAAATCATCATTCATCAATGGCTTTGTTTCGCAGGATGTGTCCCAATCTGACCATCCGTTTGCCCGTTGAGACGCGGTTTGCGACCAATTTCATTATGATCGAGCGTCTTGTGGAACTTTGGAATGCGTTTGAGAGAATGGTCATCGATCCGGTGTTTGCAGGTATTTTAGCAACCTATTCTGATGTGAACAGCTCAGCGGGGAGGTAGGTCCGCCTGATGCGGAAGTATGTGCGTGCGGACGGTTTCTGGAACACGTGCCATAACTTCTTATACATGGTCATCCCAGTGGTGAAGGCATTACGCCTTTTTGATGGGAAGGCACCTACAATGGGCCTAGCTTGGAGGGCGATGTACGATTTGAAGAACCACGTCCGCAGTTTTTCCTCCCATCCGTTTAGATTGAACACGGACCTGGCAGCAGACGCCATGCTCGCATTCGACCACTGATGGGCTATGATGTTGACAGATCTTCATTGGGCAGGTGCGATGCTTAACCTGACCCTACATGGATGGGCGCCACTTCATAACCACGAGGAGTCGAGGATCATTTTAAACCGGGTTCTTTGCAAGTTATCGTCTAACGAGGAGAATTACGTCCAGATCCTTGTCCAGTATCAGGATTTCCTCAAGAATCGGGGGGCATTTGCTGATTCAACCGATCCCCAGGCGCACGGCACTGCTATCCACGAATGGTGGGACGCAATGGGAGGTGGAGCCCGGGCACTCCAAACAATAGCTAGACTCGCCTCGTCCGCCTTCACAGTCCGCCAAGTCCGACTGTGCTATCCGACCAACCCGCTAATCCTATATCGGTCACAGGCCTAGATCCTACGTGTGCCACCCGACCGATCCCTTCAAAGGGTGATCGCCAAGCAATCAGTTATCATACCAGATCAATGATCTTCCTCGTCTCCTATATAAAGGTGTCCCTTTATTTTCCGCTCACTTTCCCATCCTCTCTAGGCCTCTCATTGGGATCCGAGACTTTGTTGTGTCCGTCAGGACAGCGGCACTGCGCGGGTCCGGAGGGTCAGTAGAGCACGGGACCGATTTCAAAGACAAACCCTTGCTAATTTATTTCAGGATTCTGAACTGACTAGCCTACCCAAAAACCAATTGTTGATTGTTCTGTTTTCTTCTTTTCCAGGGAACCATGGCAAACCAGAGTGGACGCATACATCAGGAATGGCGCTCCGACGGGAGCCCCACCGGAGCACTCGGGGTGGGCGGGGGGCGTGGCGGGGAGAGAATCAGGTTTAATCAAGAATTCACCCCGATGGAAAACCTCGGAAGAGGCCACTTGCAGGGAGCTAGGGGAACGCGGGGAGGCCATGGTTCCCGGAGTCCTGGCTCTCTTGCAACCGATGGATCTGGGGGGCGACACGGTGCGATAGGGAGGCACGCCGCGGAAAACATCGGCAGCCAAGGCACTAGGGCTGGTCCAGCGAGCTCGGAAAGTTCTAGCGGAGTACAAGCACCCGCCAAGGAAATCCTCCCACCATCTAAACCACTACCTAGGGTATTGTGGACATCGGCACCGTCCGACCAGTGTCCGCCGTCTACTGAAGAGCGTAAGGAAACTAAGCGGGCAGGGGGGTCGCAACGAACGGAGTTTGGATCGACCGCGTCCGGTTCTGAGGCTAGGAAGCACAAGCCTCGGAAGGAGGTAGCCAAGGATGACCAGCATTCCACGGAGGCAAGGCTTTGCTGTAAAAAGCTAATCCTGGAATGGTTTGCAAGCTAGGACATGCCATACTTGGAGAGTACATTCTTGAATGATGGTCCGGCGGGACTCGAGAAAGCTTTGAATGCTCTGAGGCTACTACTCCAGGAGGGCATGGCGGGGGATGAGTTCCAGGAGGATAGAGGGAAGAGCAATTGCGGACAGTGGATCGAGGAACAGGTGCAGGAGGCATTGTTCAATTCAATAGTGCCATTTAGCATGTTGTGTGGACCTGGTTTAGGATGTAGTGGGGTAAACTCCGAGCTCCTACAGAAGCTGGAGAAGTGGAAAGGAGGCGCTATCCTCGCGAAGGGGAAGGGAAGGACTACACTGCCGAAGTTTGTCGAGAGAGCTTCGGCCAACGACATCGCTACTCGGGATTGAAACGGTCTGAAGTGGCTACCGAAGGGTTCTTACGCCATCCCCGTAGACGAAAATAGTTTTCAGGGTTTGTTTGGAATCGTGGAATGGGTGCGAATTGCAGAGGCATGTTTCATCCCGGAGTGGCTTCATTTTGTAGGGAAGACCATGAAGGTGACTGACTTCAAGACAAGTCGCGATCAACGCTCTATCGAGGCAATGTCATGTCCAGTTGATCACCCTGGTGTGATTGAGCTGCAATACCTAAATCGGAAGACGCTAGAGTCGTACTCGCTATGGTGGAACGGAGACTCGTTGAAGAACATGCGTGCGTTCGATTTGAAATTTGGCGAAACCCATGAAATGGAACTCCTCAAAGACGCAGGTCTGGACTTCGAGGCCTGAAAGAAGCTGGTCGTTTACCAAAAAAATCGAGCTCACTTGGCCTGCGCTCTCATGTGCATTGTGGATGTGGTACACAGCCAGGAAGTGCTACACTGCGACCTACACCCTAACAATGTCATGCTCCACTTTCCAACAGACCGCGACGGAGCTATTTTCATAGGTATATGTGACTGGGGAATGGCTTCTTTCATGCCCGAATCGGCCCCTTCGTACTACGGAGTACAGAGCAAAGACGCGATAAAGAAGCACATGGAAATGTACAGCTGTGCCGCTCCGGAGTTGTTCCATGTGCATGGCTCTAGAGGCTCATCCCAATCCCCAAGTCGCATGGCAAAGCAGCAACCACACACGTACAAATCAGAGTCCTATAGCGTTAGAGTACTCGCAAGGCAGATTTACAACTCCGACTCGACATCGGTTCTATTTCAGCAGAACCGCGACCCTAACGGGGTTAAGATGCGCTTTGAGCAGGGATTAGACGAAATGACCCAGATCAACCCGGCTGCTAGACAAACTGTCACACACGTCGTGAGGACGTTGAAGTTGCCACCTTACAATCTGCAAACACCGAATATGTGTTTCCGGGACACCCATTCATAAATTACATGTGAGTATGCAAAACTCCTTAGAAACGTTTTGTCCAACGCGCAGGTACCGCTTCTTAGTGGTCTGACAATTTGAATATAACTATATCATTCTGAACACCAGGGTCCGACTTTGCATTCGTCCAGGTTAGGCGCATAGGAGGTCATGTACCGACTCTGAAACGATCAATTTGTAAATAGAGTTTGTCTATCACATTCCTGACCCCGAAGCCATGATAGAGTGATTGTAATTCCACAATATTGGGACCAGAGCCCTAAACACCCAACGTTTATTCCACGCCAGACCCTCTCAAAATGGTCCGGCGACGCGGACCACCCCCTTGCCCGCTGTACCAGCGGATGGTGCCCGTTCACATCGAATCCGTGCGATCCGACACCCTCCCGCAGTTACCAGTGTCCGATCCACTCCGCGTACTCATTGTGCCTGCTTTCCATTCGGTCTTACTCGCGTCCGAATCATGCCCGCTTACCAGTCCGCCCCAGTCGCGTCCGCATATCATTGCCATCCGACCCTAAACCCCGATCCGCATCCGCCGGTCCGGCCTCAATCGTCTGCTACATTAAACCACATCCATCTCCAAACCTGGCGACAAAGAATGTCTGAAAGACCGGACAAGTGGCCGACAAATACGGCTATTGTCCTGTGCCTAGGCCTAGGCAATGTCACAAATCCTCTTCAACAACGTGAAATTCAAACTGTGACCAACTCATGAACAAAAATTCCCAATAGAACTCACGAACAGGGGAGTTGATCGGTGTGACACTTCAGTAGAATTTCAGAGTGCATAGATTTTTTGAATGCAATGAATTTTGTGTTAATCCATCTATTAAACCATCTATTACCACACAGGACATTTGAAACACCATATTCATGTTGCAATGATGGAGCCTACTTGGATACACTGAGTGTAGAAGGAGGAGTATGAGGATATGATGTCCTGAAGGGTATGTTGTCAAGTCACAGTTGCCAATCCGAACTCAACCCCTCAAATCACCATAATGAGATGACCACCTTGGCGTTAAATATGGCGGCTGCCTGTAGGAGTAGCCATGGCCAAGGCAGTTCCATTCAATCCACGCCATCGCTGAGAGTTTTGATTGGAGTCGCCATTGCATTCTGGTTCCAATTTGTAGTTCGCTGGTCTGAGGTTGCAAGGATCCGACCGAAGAGGAGGGATATACCTGTTGCGAGTGAGAGGGGTCAGAATGGGAGAAGTTAGGAAGGAGAGTTACTTTCACGTGAAGGTTGGGTTGCCAAATGCAGGTTTGGACCCCGCCTTCGACTCTAACCATGTCAGCAATGAGGAGCCGAGGTCCATATTCGAAGAGAGGGTTCCCGGCAAGGGATATCTCTTCGACGGAGCGAAATTAGGAAAGGTCAAGGCGAGAGTGTTGGAGCTGTACCCAGCGATCTCTCAAATTCCCGAGCTTCCTGTAGGTTTGTTCCTCCCAGAGAGCTTCGCGAGAGCGGTCGTTTTGGAGGTATTCCATCGCTACCCAATGAACTGGGCAAAGTACGCGGAGGATCGCTGGAGGGGTAAGAAAATCGAGAGCGGAGACGAACTCACAGTCCTGTTTCGCACCCTGACCGGAATGCCACCTATCTCGAAATCATCTCCAGGGGCCTAGAAGCCGAGATTGCGGACGCCGAGAAGGACTGCGAGACGACCGTGGCAACCCATCGTGTTGCACACGGGCTGCGCTTTTGAGGCAGACGGCCAAGCCACCGCTCACGGATATGGTCAGGTACAAGCTTCAGATCAAGCTGAGGTGCATTGACGAGACTATAGACTCCTCAGAGGCGATATTGCAGAAGTGGGGGGCGATGAAGTCCGTCGTCGAAGGCTCTGCTGATGAAACATTCCTGAGGTTCTTTGAGGACGAAATCCACGGCGAGGAGCAGAGAATCTTGGAGGCTGGGGAGGAAGTGCAACGTATGAAGGAGGATTTAACTGAAACGTCGGCGAGGGATCTCGCGGGGGCCATCGAGGATGAGAAACGCATGTCTTCTGCAAAGCAGGATGCAAAGGACAAGGTGAAGGGCTTGAAAGAAAATCTCCGCCAGCTTCAGATATGGTCGTCTACATCAATGTTCCGTGCCCCTAGTCCTCAAATCGCAGCGCCCACGCAGAACATCAACTCAATTACCCTTACAGTGCAAGGTTGCTCCCTTTGTAACCAAGGGTTTCCGGCGATGGACCTCTTGACTGCATCGTGCGCTTGCCCATACCACCCGTGGTGCGCTGCAGTGCGGACTTCGCTTGGTCAGAACTGCGCAAGATGCGGGGAGCATTTCGCAGAGATCTGGTTGAACAGCTTCGGCTTTTTCAAGTGCGAAGGTACGTCAATGTCGCGCATGTGCATTGATTTCCAGTATTGCTGAATCCGTTATGGAACCGAATATAACATACTTCCGACTTATGCGTCTGTATCTTGCATCTAATATGCAATTTTTTATTGAAATTCGTTTTTGAAATGGAGTTGTGCATTAGAGTGTCCATTGCGCTGGTTCGGAACTGATATCTGAGTTTTGCTACAACAGCGCGAGTGGAGATTGGCAGTGCGCCGGATACCGGAGAGGGAGAAAAGAAGCGCAAGCATTTGAACTCGGACATTGGAGGGTGGAATTATGCGCGCAAGGACAAGTTGACCTCTACATGCCGCCGGAAATCAAAATAATGTTTTCCACCTCCGATTTCTTGGAAGACTGCGACTGTATGCGGTGAATTTTTGTACAATTGCTTGGACAATTTACCTTTTTCAAATTCCCAACTGTGTACCTGAACCAGGAAAACTATGATCACAGACTATTTGTAAGGAATTTTCGGACCTATATTCGTTTGATAACTAAGCTTCTATCACGGTAGTCCTGTTTTTTATAAGGAACTTTCAGAGCTATACTCTTTCACTGACTAAATTTCTACCAAGACAGCCATGTTTTAATGGATACAGGTCGATTACAATATATAATCTGATGGAATTCAATGTCGGTTTGAGAAGTAGTTGGTCAGTGTGTCACTTCAGCAGTGTCGGTTGGTTCAAATTTCATATTTGCTCGTTAACCAGTTGAGCTGTGTGAAAATTGAAGACAATATGTTCCCAACACCCCAGTGCATCGCGGACCACCCTGTATGTGTTCGTTCACATCGCGTTCGCCCAGTCCAACAACCTCCGTCCGCAATACGATCGGCATCAAGTCCGCCCACCCGGATACGCATTATGCCCGCCTACAGGCCCGTCCGAGCCATGTCCGCCTACCAGTCCGGCCCACTCGCGGACTTCCCCGGCATCCAACGATCGTGTTCCTCCTCAATCGTCCGCCACGAGAAAACACGTCCGCCCCTGAACCCTAAATCGATTGCCCGTCTCTGTCCGCCCGACTCTGCCGTCAGAACTCCTCCGCACATCCACGTCATCGTCCGGGACCACCGCAATTCCAAGTAGGAAGCCACGTAACGGGGCCGAGTAACTATTTTACCCACGCTACTCGCAGGACCTAAAGGACCCTACGCTGACCCCTATTATGACGTCGAGGACCCCCGTCACGACCCATTCGGACGTCGCGACGGGATAGTCACGACCCGACGGCATAGAAAACCCTGGCAACAACCAATTAGCAACAACCACAACGCACAAATTGTGCATGCTCAATGTTTGAGGGGCTTCATTCTACGTACACATAGTAGGAGATAGAAAGTAAGTTCCGGGATAAACGGGCTCTAGAAGTAACTTAGAGTTCTAATGTAGGCTTCAGCATATAAAGTGAACCACAACTTTCATCTAGTTCCTTGCAGCTGGGGGGTACGTTGCTCCAACACGCTTGACAAGGTCCACTGTTTGCTCCATCCAACGATCTTGCTCAGATGTCAACTGCCCGCCCCATTGTGCAACCCACGATGCGTCAAGATTTGTGTCGCAAAAGAGGCAACGGTGACACTTGGATAAAATCATCTCTGCAACACACGTGTTATGGAAAAGGTAACCACATGATCCGAGCACAGCAGCCCCTCACACGAATCCCTTTGAGCACATCGACCACCAATCCTTCTAGCTCACTCCTCCAACCGGTGGTACCGACCGTCGATGCACATAGTGAACAAGGACTTCGGATGCAACACCAAATTCTCCATCCGTGCCTTCTTGAATGCCGCATCAGCTACAGCACGTGCCACATGGGATTGTTTGAAAACCGCGACAGCCATGGCGAGTGGCCCATTCTCCTCAGCAAGACGGTCGATGGTAAATCGAGCGGTCATCACGGCAAATCAGCGAGTTTTTTGGAGGTGGATCAAACCACTTCCACTTGGGCCTTGTAATCCGCTAGAGTCCCCGATTGGAAGAGCCTTTTCTGCTCCAACAAGGCCGAGGCAGCCGCTGCTTTGGCATCTACTAAATCCTTGATGGAGCACCTTCCCATAACTGCCTCAGCGTCATCCTTCTCCTTTTGAAGTACACAAAGCCCCTCCGCTGCGGATATCTCAGCTGCTGCCGGAAGCTGCGCCGCCATTTCCGCTGCATCGACCAATGTTTCTAGTGTCGGTGGAGATGGAGATGCTCTGGACAAGCTTCGGATGATGCCGCATAGGCCCTCAACTTGGCGGCGGAGTGCGATGGCGCCAAGTTTGCAGGGGTTCTTCAATGCCGTGGCGAATGGTCTGCTCAGACAATGCAGTGCTTCAGCCACCGAGTTGACCTCCAATCCGTGCACAAATGTCGCAAAAGCATCCTTCAAAAACCGCATGGAGTAGTACTTGTTGTCGGGGCTATGTCCATAGACTTCATGCAAGCTTCAACTATCAATTTTGGTATAATTCAAATCGAAACAAACTCATGGGGCAAGCTAAAAAAGACTTTAAACAGAGTGATAGGAAGCTATAGCAAATGAAGTAACATCAAATTGATTACCAACCTTCTCACTGAAGAATTCCGCATTGTACTCAGCTTCGCGGCCAGCAATCACTAGAGCTACCTTTACCATGGATGCTTGCAATGGTCCCGGGATTCCCGTGAGATCCAGTGGGACATCCCACTCATAGTTTCCCACGCCAAATGCTTGGGCGATGCTTTCCAAATCTGCTTTAGCATGTGACATTGGTGTCCTGGATCCTTCGCCTTCGTCACTGTAGTCGGAGTCAATCACCACATTGCGGCTAAATCTTCTGCTTGGTGTGGTAGCAGCCCTAGATTTCTGTTTCTTCTCTTGCACCATGGCGACACTCTCAAGTTGAGAAGCAAACAATCGAAAGATGTTAGCCACAGTGATTTCGCAAGAAAAAGGAGGTTAATAAAAGATCAAGAGTTTCTACAACAAATTGCAAATGGAATTTGAGTCAACCTTTGTAGTGGGCAAGAGCGAGGTGCGTGCTGTAGCAGATCCACAGTTTTGCGTGGCGGAGGTGACGATTGTCGAGCGTATGGGAGAATTTTGCCACTGCATTGGCTTCTCATCTTTGAATATCCAGCATCCTTTGTCTTCCATCATTGTGCAAAATCTAATGAGAAAGGGATTCCTTGGAAAAGCAGTCGTTCCAAAATTGATTGATGGGGAGTACATGCAATTGCTCAAGCATCCCGTTAAATGCTACGAAGGAAGACTCTTGGGTCAGCTCAATCAAGATGCTTGTTCCATGTTGTCTAATCTCAGTACGTGTAACCCATAACTTGGAAAAAACGCTGCTGACCATGACGACAGCAGATATTCATCCACCTTCAATCAACGAATGTTTGGAAATATGAAGAAGATAACCGGCGCTGGATGAAAGGGGGTATGCAGTGTTACGTGGAAAATTATCCCTGCAAATCCGTTGTAACCATTCGTATTAGAAAATCAAACCATGTTTTCTTGGCGCAGTTTCCATATTCAAAATTGATCTCTTATTTGCCAGCGGTAATTGATAGGAACTAGACCCTCTGTCCGACCAAACGGTTTTTCCCAAATAATTTTCACTAGTTCTATGCACACTTTTGCAAGAAGATTGAATCCCTTTGATATTTCTTTTAGATTTTCAGCTTATGGGTATTGTTTTTGACCCACCATTGCTTCGATTTTTTTTTTTTTTGAATCTGGGAATGCTACCTGCTTACCCTCTTCCCTATTTTGGTCTAACCTTTTTTCCAGTTATTACTCATCCATTTGTTTATTTTCGCGTGAAACAGAGAACTAAAATAACCCAAATTTCCTTCGTCCATTTCTTTTCATTGATTTGGCAATTAAGCCACCTGATATAATCATATTGTGTCCCTTACAGGAGATTTATCTGTGCTGACACCCTTTTCCCTCTTTTGATTTTGCTGCAAACTTGACCCTTCTCTCTTTTCTGACTTTGCTGTTTAAACCTTTTCTTTCATGCATCCATTGTTCATCCACCCACAGAAGATTGATTCACTCTCATGTTTCTTTCAAGTCTCAATAATTATTGATGTTGTTTTGACCCTTGCCAAGCTTAAGTCCATTTTCTTTATTTGGTTCTAATTGGGGTTTGTTCTGTGCACTCTCATTAAGGAAGAATTAGTCCTTATTGATTAATCACTGAAACTTCATTTTTCATCCATATTGTTCTTCATCCACCCACGGAAGATTGGTTCACTTTAATATTTCTTTCAGCCCTTGCCATGCTGCATGGTTTTTTTGGGGGATGCTCTCTAGATTCCTTGTTCCTCAATATCTTAAGATATATTGAATCGCATTTGCATAACTAATTAGCATTTTGATATTCAAAAATCGAATTATCAACTTACACCATTCCAAGGAAAACAGTGGGCACCAAATTAAGCACATCAGATTCCAAATAAACCATGCTATAAGCGAGCTCTTGCATAAGCATTACTAACATGCATAAAAGGAATAAAGAAAGGTGAGGGGATTAAAACAAAATTAATTAAAAAAAAGAACGACAAAGGTATCGAAGAAAGATGAAGGGAATTCAAAAAAATAAATAAATAAATAAACAAATAAACAAATAAGAATGATGACATGGCTCAAAGAAAGATGAAGGGAATAAAAATAAAAAATAAAAAAATAATGATGAAAAGGAATAAAGAAATATGAGGGGAATAAATAAATTAAAAATAATATAAGGGATGATGAATGGGATAAAGAAAGATGAAGGCAGGTGGGAGGTAGCAAAAGGGAATATAAAAAAACGGAATAAAAGAAAAGGGATATTAAATTACAAATTAAACAAGGAATTAGTCAACAATGAACTACATTTTATTTTTAAGGACATTGACTCGGAGGCGCATTCTAAATGTATAATCCTTCTGATTTTTCGTTAAAGAAGATGGCGAGTCCAGTTAAAAGAGTCATCGGCGATTGAGACTCGAAGTTTGGAGTGATACCTAAAGTTGCTGGTTGGTAATGATTACGAGATTGATATATTATCCAGGAGGAAGAATCCAAATGTACTGTTAGAGTTCTTTGTAAAGACATTCAATACTTTTCATATTAGATCTAACATTTTTTGTATTAGAGTTATTTGTAAAGGCATCGAATATTTGTGATTGGATCTAAGGTAACTTTGAACTGCTTATTTGAGCAATTCCAATTTTTATTGCATAGTATGGCAAAATGTTAAAACTTTTCGTCTTGCATGAATGTCATTGCAATTTAATATTTGAGAACCCACAGAAATATAGAAAACACCTATTTTTTGCTAATAAATCTGTAACCTCTTATCCAATCACCATATTTGAATTTCCAATGCACTTCAAAAACTTACATCCATCCACTTTTCATCCATCCACCAAAGGATTAGTTCACTTTCAAGTTTCTTTTAAATTTCAATTATTATGGATTTTGTTGTGACCCACACTGGCTTTATTTTGTTACTCTTTCTTAGACATGCCTTTGCCTCTCCCTTGTTCTGGATGACATGGAATTAGCAAGATATTAAAAATAATTTAAAAGTTGCAAAGAATCAAAATAATACATTGCAACGCCCCATAAGCCATTCATCCATATGACTCCAAGCACCATCACATTTTGGATGCAATTCTGCTAATTATTTGCAAGCAAACCTTGCAGCATTAAAATGTATACTTAGAACTGATTTCAATATTCAATCTATGATATATATTATAAATGTATAGGTAGTATAAGAACATATTGGCAAATCTTTATGGTTTTCAAGTTGAGGGTGTTATATACTGCTGGAAATAGATTACAATATTAACCCCATGATGGTTGTCTTGGACCAAGTCACTCGTCCAAGGCCTAAGACCGTAACATGCTGCGACTCCCAAACCATTACTTGCTGTGAGTCCCATGACCGTAACATGCTAGGGCTCCATGACCGCAACATGCTGTAAGCCCCATGAGCATAACATGCTATGGCTCCATGACCGTAACATGCTGTAAGCTCCATGACCGTAACCTGTTGTGAGTCCCATGACCGTAAGATGCTGTGAACCCCATGACCGTAACATGCTGTGAGCCCCATGATCGTAACATGTTGTGAGTTCCATGACCGTAACATGCTCTGAGTCCCATGACAGGAGCTTTCGGCCCTATGTCCGCTACTTCTAGACCATTGACCGAGTCATTACTACCCATACCCACTATTTTGTGATCCTCTTCCCCAAATCTGTAACCTCTTACGCAATCACCATATTTGAATTTCCAATGCACTTCGAAAAGTTGCATCCATCCACTTTCCATCCATCCATATTTCATCCATCCATTTTCAACCATCTACAAAAGAATTGAGACAAGTTCATGTTTCTTTCAAATTTCAATAGATATAGACATTGTTATTGAGCTTCCTTTGCTTCATTGAAACTTTATTTTGCATTCATGTTGTATTTCATCCATCCACCAATATCTTAAAATATATCGAGTCGCATTTGCATAACTAATTAGCATTTTGATATTTGAAAACCGAGTCATCAACTTACAATGATTCCAAGGTAAATCAGGCTTCAAGCTAAAACAAAGTGGACACCAGGCTTAAGCAACTACACATCCAATTCAAATTACACATCCAATTGAAGGTCTAGAAACATAGAACGATGAAGGGAATAAAGAACGATGAAGGGAATAAAGAAAGACGAGGGGATTAAAAAAAATAAAATTATGCAAGCGATAGAATTTTTAAAATCAAATTTTGTGGTTTTACATAATTTTATATTGCAAACAATTGGTGATGAATTTTTTTATTCAAATATAGGGAACATTCATTTACACATCCTTCATATTAAAAAATACCTCATTAAAAAATAAAAACAAGCTAATCTAGGAAGACCTCAACATGAGGTATTAGTATGACCAAATTTTGTGAAATAAGTATCTTTATATTTTAATCAGATCTTAATAAAGTAATTACATCGTCATGTTCAAGAATATAAACTTAGTTACAATATGGAAGGAAACAAAAATTCTATTTATAATAAAGAATCAAAACATATCTATTGTTATAACAGTTGGGCTTTGTTTAGTCCATATTAAATTCCTTCAAAGTACATTTTGAACTTTTTGTAGACACTTGCAAAAGGAAAGATGTGCATATGGATGATCCCTACATACATTCAAATAATAACCTTGAAAAATGCCAAACCTTAATTTTTTGCAAAAAAAAGAGGTGCAAAATCTTAATCTTAAAAAATCACATTAGGAGCAGTTTGGGGTCTCCAACGGGCCTTTTCCATGTTATTTGTGCCAAAATTTTGGGCATGCCCGTGCACTTTACCTGCTGGCACCAACTGTGCCAGCAGGTCGCCAAAAGCGAGCCAAATCGCGAATGGGGGGGTCCGGCCAATAGTCGCGCAGGAAGGCTTCCCTCCCCCGCGCGTGTAGTCCCGCAGGTCGAGAACGGAGCCTCTTCGCGCACGGAATTCGAGCATTGCAGAAGGGTGTCAGCGGTGGTGGGCTTTATGAACTCCTGCAAAACTGACTCCACAGGCCACCTACCGAAATCGAATTGCCGCTCCCCCTTTGAGATGCAACGTGCACAAGGTGTTGATGTCGAAATGCTGCCAACGGTCATTCCGAACCTCATGCGTTCCCCTGAGAGAGTTGTTGTCGTTGCGTTGTCAAGCAGGATGGAGCGGTGGAGGCCTCCAAAGGCTGGGCGAAGTTGTTCGATTTCGGTTGTGGGTGGTCACGCATTGTGCAGTAGAGATTTAGGGTTTAGCTGTAGTGGTCTTCCAACGCTGCCAGCGGTCTGCCATCCACATAGGTTGGAGAGAGCACCTGAGTTGGGAATTGGGGTTTCCGGATGAGGTTTTAGGGTAGGTCGTACCTTGGTTGCGAGGCCGTGGACGCAGGTTTCAGCCGTTCGTGATGGCGGAGGGTGTGTTGACAGCGTGTAGTTCTGGCGGTTGATGACAGCGACGACACCATTTGTAAGTTTTTGAGTTCACAGTCGAAAATTTCATGCATTCTAGTGGTATGGCTTCACGGCCAAACTCCCTCGTACAGAGTGTCATTCTGCATAATACTCAAGACTTGGAGGGCAACTGGATCCCCATGAGGGTGGATCGTGATTCATGGGTTATGCTGCAACCAGCGTCGGATGGGCCTTGGGGTAGAGAGGCAAGGCGACATGGTGGAGAAAATTTTCGGGGGGCCTTCAAAGCACAGATCAGAGATTTCTCTTGGATCTCCACGGAGCATGGAGCATGCGACCTCGATAAGGTGCTTGTGCAACATGCATATCAACCAAGGCATCTGCGCTTGGATCCTACGGAGGCAGCAACCAAATTGGGACTGGCAAACTACCTGTATGCGTCGCTTTCGGAGGATTGGGTACATCCTGCATCTATCCTTGGTCCCATTCTTGTGCTCCATGTTGAGATTGGGGAGGCAACACGGAATCGACAGAGCCACGCGGAGTTGCTGGACATAGGTACATTCTTCCTTAGTGGTCTGTATTTGCCTCCAACAGGTGACACGCTGTACGGGAAGGTTGAAGCACTCCCGCTTCCAGGGTTCAACGATGTGGAGTGGCCTTTGCCAGACATGCACACATCTGAGGCGTTTAGAACAAAGCTCACTCTCGATTTTGCAAATGCCATGAAAGCAACAACTGGTAGCAGCTTCGTCCACCACCAATGGTTTATGCCAATCCATGTTATGGTTGATTTGTTTGCGGTAGCTGCTGACAGCATTAGGCGGACACCTACATTGTTTGTTTTGAGTACTCCATCCGAGGCTCTGCTGAGCAGTCTAATGAACCCAGGGTGGAACGAAAAGTTCCACATTGGCCAAGATGTCATCAAGTGCATTGCCAACAAGACTAGCCCTGTCTTCCGCTATCACGTGGGAAGACAAACTTTATACACCAGGTTCATGTATACAAGGTATAAGGGGGCTGCCAATAGTAAGTGGGAAGCGATGGATCACCTACCAGAGGAGGTGATGGTGGAAGTGTCTTGTATGTTTAGCAGGAAGCTGCTGCCAATAGTCTATGTTGGCAAGGGTTGGCGAGTATCCCACCTGCGGCACGAAATTGCAATGGCACTTGGAGATGACGTACCTGGGCAGTACAACCTGGTTTTGATAGAGGCCAACGGTGTTCCTGAGAAAAAGGTACGAGTCTAGCCGAATTCATGTAGTTGTTTTGATGTGTTGGGAATTGGCTGTTCAGAGGTCCTTGCTCCCAGCAAACGAAAATGACAGGATTTGTTGGATGCAGATCAACCAGCGCCATGAGAGACACCTTACAGCTGCGGATGTCACGGTTCCCAAAAGGATGAAGATTGTGGAGCTGTAGGAAAAGTGATTTCGGGGATGGGTAGTCACAGTATGTGGGAAGTCATTAGGTTCTTCGCGAAGTCGTTAGCGAGTTCAGGTAGTGGTTTTGCTTACCATTCAGGACTTTCTGTGGGACATCCTGTATGAACGTGTTATATGGAGGCAAATTTGTGATTACCCTTGATCTTCGTGCTGCCAGCGTAAATAGAAAAGAAAAACAGTTACAATTACCAGTGGTGAATCCTAGGGTGCAAATTGAAAAATAGAATAAAATACAAGAAGTCTGAAGAATGGCCGGGGTTTCAGAGGGCCTGGGTCTGAATCGCAAAATTGCTTCGAACTTGTGGTGGCGCCATTGACGCTGGAGCCTGCTGCCAGCGCAAAATAAGAAAAGAAAAACAATTGCATACAATAGAGCACATGACCCTTCAGAGGCACAAAATGGAGTTTGGCACTTGACAAATATGAAGTAATTAGGAAGGAATGTAAAGTTTGTTACTTCCTCCGAAGAGGCTGGCTCCTTCGTGAACCTGGTGCTCTGAACTGGCAATGGCGGGCACAATGCAGCCCTTGGTGCCAACAAAGACGAAAAAATGAAGGTTGCAAATAAAAAAAGAACCACGCTTGATTCTAATAGAACAAGATAAAAATAAAAAACAGTTGTACATAAGAGATGAAGTAGGTCGCAGGTGGTAAATAACAACAATGGCCAAAATTGAAAGGGACCATGGTGGCGAATAAGGAAATAAGAAAAAAAAAAAATGGCGGCTAAAGAGCAGCCTTTGCTGTCAGCAGTCCACAATAAAGAAGAAATACAGTTGCGAATAAAAAGGAAGGGTTACAAGAATGCCATATCTTTCAAAGAGACATGGCAGTCCAGAGGCAAATTGTTTTCAAGTTCGGAAAAGTTTAAGAAATGTAGCCCATAAAAGTCCGGACCAAAAGTCGCTGCCAGCAAACCCCTAACCCGGCCTACGGAACTATCTAAGGTGGGAATCTACTCCACGGCTGCATACGTGGCAATTGCCTCAACAAGGCTGGACAGTCCCTCCATGTTGGTGTCGTCCTCGTTCTTCTCAGCTGCACCTGGTCCTTGCGTGGTGGCGGATGAGCCCTTGTTCCCTTCTCCGGATAGGGCTGCCTGGGTCTCATGAGGAGAGCGTTGCGTGGGATCGAACGCCAAGGAGTCTGAGTCGGGGAGAGCATCCTCTGTAGTTGCTGCCAGCAAACAAGAATTAGAAAATAAGAATTATTCGGATGTAACAACGAATTAGGCAAGTAGCAATGGGCAGATAGGTTAAGGGGCAACAAACCTTGGTCGCCCTTGGTCTTCTTCCACGGAAGCGCGGCCACAGAGGGGGCAGCGGGCCTCTTGCTGCCAGCACGTGGTCAAGCGGGCTCGGCCAGGAAGATCTCCTCCGTGAGACGTAACTCCTCCGCGGCCTTGGAGTCGAGGTCGAAGCCCCACTGCCCAAGCCATCCTCCAGTCATCCCCCGCTCGCATCGACGGCACCGGGCGTCTTGGGAGAAGACTGCCTCAAACATACAATGGGGATGTGCCAAGCAGCCGCAGAACAAAGGTACGCAGCAGGTGTCAACGAAGTAACGCTCGCAGAAGGGGCATGGGTCGTTCAGGGCTATTGGCAACACCTGGAACTCCAATGGATAACGAGCCAGCACCTTCTTCGGGCGCAAGAAAGCTGAAGCCAACTCCAAGGCCGAGATCTCCGCTGTCAGCGCGGAGACCTCGGCGTGGCGTCTCTGCTCATCGGCTTCCATCTCCTCCAACTTCTTGTAGACCCTGTCAATGCGGGCTTGGGCCTCAAGGAGTGCCTTGCTTGCAAGCCCCAGCTTGTCTTGGCCTAAGCGGGCCGCGTGATCAAAGCGCCTCTTCTCTTGGTCGTTGCCATCAGCCGCGGCCTTCTTGGAGGCCTCGCGGGCGGAGAAGATGTCGTCATAGAGCTTGGACTCCTCGGCCTCCTTGGCCTTGATGTAGTCCCGCTGGGTTGCAAGGTCGACCTTCACGCGGTCCCGGCTGGCCTCCACCTTCAGAAGTGCCGCCTCCAAGGACTTCTTCTTGAGGCGCTGCTGCTCCAGGACCTGCTTCGGATCCGTTGCCACCAAGGGCTGCACTTTGATGGCAACGGCAGCAAGGGCCTTCACGGACTTCTTCTCAGCCACGGCCTTGGCAGGAGGGGGCAGGGATCTAGGTCCCCTGACCTTCTTCGCCTCCGCGGCCGTGATCAAAGCCTTGGAGGTGGCTCCAACTGGCTTGGCTCCTCCGCTCGACTCCGCCCCTCCTCCCTTGCCCTTGCTGCCAGCACCGGGGATGTGGCCAGCGAGGAAGTCGATAATGGCTTCAATCTGCTCCCTCAAGGCCGGGGGAGTCAACTTCTGCGGATTACGCCCTGGCAGCTTCTCACGCCCCTTCACAATTGCCTCCGCCTTCTGGGCGAAGTTGACATCCACGCCCTTCTCAAAGTAGAGGTGGCAAGCCCGAAGAAAGGAGGTCCCGAATGCCCAGTTGTCGGGGTCACCTCCATAAGTCCACCGGTACATCTTGCAGTATTTCCTCTGGGCCTCCGGATCCTCACAGTCAGCAACGTAGTGCCGCCCAGAAGAACGCTCTGGCCATCTGTCGATGAAGTCGGCCTTCCTGCAATGCTTGTCGCCGCTGAGGTCACTGAACTTGAGCCCCTTGTTGGAGAGCTGCAAGGTGCGGGCGAAGAAGTCCTCATCGTAATCCGCAGCCTGCCTACCCAACAGAAATGGGGCGAGGTGGTGGAGCTGTGCATGAAGTGCAGGGGGTAAGCCGTCCAAGTCGAAGGCGTCATCCCACGGCGTCTCAACATCGTTGCCATCCTCCTTGCTGTCAGCAACCTCGACGACCTCCTTCTTCACGACAGCCTCTTTTCCCTTCCTACGGCTCGACATCCCTGGCGCTGGTAGTGCAAAAACAACACGTTTTACGAAAGGGGGATCGCGCATGGCAGCTGAAAGGAGAGAAACGGACAGGGTATTATTCTTGCAGATTAGAGATTTAAGCTACACATCTCTAAACCATTACCCCCCGCGACCCTAGCAGCCATTGTTGAGCAACTCTATTCTCTTCACCATGGTCAGTACGCTCCAACATGGCCAATCGCAATATAAGGAGGAGCAAGGTTGCAAAAAAATAGACACGATCAGATCACTAACCTCGCAATGCTTCACTGTCAGCGGTGGAAGACGGTGCAGCTTGAAGCCCCTCTCGCCGCGCGTGACAATGCGCCTCTAGATTCTGCAGCCGAGAAACCTCCACCTCACCCCACGCTCCCAGCCCTGCTGCTCCACCCCGCTTCTTCTGCTATAGCTCACCCTCCCCTCTCTCCGGCTCGCCTCGGTTCTTCTCCACTCCGCTCCTCACGCTGCAGCTCCACGCCCGCTCCTCACTTCGCCAATGAGCTCCACGCCTGCTCCTCACTATTCGAGAGCTCCACCCCGCTCCTTGTGCTGTACCCCCCTCCCCTCGGGCTCCCGACCGTGCTGCTCCTCCCCACACCTTGCGCTGTAGCTCCCAACCGCAAGAACTTGCCTTCAGCTCCACGGCCGCTCCTCACGTGACCCTCAACGCGAGCTCCGTGTAATGCAGCTCCGCCCCGCTCTATCACCTTCCGTGACCCACCACAATGCTTGCGCTTCCGTTTCTTCTTGCCAGCAACGTTGCTGCTCTTCCTTCGTCCTCCTTGCTGTACCTCCCCGCAGCTGTCGACCCTGCTGCTGCTCCTCGCTCCCAACCTTGCTGTACCTCCCCGCAGCTCTCGACCCTGCTGCTGCTCCTCGCTCCCGACCTTGCTGCTCCAAAACCGCTCACGACCCCCTTGCTCCACCTGCCGTTGAATCTCCACGGCCCTCCTCGACGGCTCGCTCCTCACGCTGCAGCTGCTTCGTGCAGTCGACCGCAACGGCCCCTTCCTTCAAAGTCGTTGCTGGCGGTACTCTTCGTCTCCTCACGCGATCCTCAACGACCCAAAGGGGGTGCGTGACTGTACCGCCCTCTGAACATCCAACTTCCCCACGGCGCCCACAAAACTGCCAAGGTAATTGCAATCGCGAGGGCGCTTGCTGACAGCAAGAGGACGACTGAAGAAGACAGAGGAGCTGAAGAGGTGTTGGAGTCAACGGAGGGTGTCGTATGGGAACAAGGCAGGAAAAGAGAGAGGCCTTCGTGCCCGAGTCAACCACATGTGCGTCCTTGGAAACTAGGCCGGGTTTACTTCAAGAGGATATTGGAACGCTTTTAGGGGAGGTTTGGGGGGCTTAGAGGGAGTTGAGAGTCTCAAACAGAGTTTAATGAAGGGAGGTTGAGGAGTTGGTGCAAAGCTCTCATTTCTCCCTTAATTGCCACTCCATGCAAATGATTGCCATGGCCTTAAACCACACATCCCCATTTGATGTGGGTACTTAGAAAATCGTCTTAGAAATTAAAATCTTAATTTGAGCGTGACCGGTACATATGATTACTAAGACCATTAATTGTGAAGATTAATAATTGCATGGACTAGGCACTTTAGTGAGCTATCCACAAAACAAGTTTAGGGGAGAAACATGGCCTAACTCATTCAAAAAAAACATTGTTGCCAGCCACATTCTACATAGCTCTAACATAATTACCAAAATACATTGCGGTCAAGTCACACACGGCCATTGCTCGCGTCGTCACTGTCCTCATTGCTGCCAGCGACCTCACTGTCAGTGGACTCCCCTTCTTCTCCATGGGTGCCTCTTTAATAATTATCGAGATTAACTTAGCAATGGATAAGCCATTTTAGGGAATTGCTCGAAAAAATCCTCATTTTTTGATAAATCTATCCGTAAATGGCTATTCTAGAATGAAACCAAAAAACATGTTAAAGAAGAACCACTGTCTACTCCGATCAAAAAAATTAAAAAAAATAAAAAACTTGCTACATTATAGATGTCCATCCAATGAGTTTAGAACGCATAATTTGTACTCAATTCATACAGGCTCGTTGCCAGCGTCATCGCTGTCCACGTTGTTGCCAGCGTCGTCACCGTCAGTTGAGTTGCGTCCTTCCTCAAGATCCACATTGTTGCCCTCCTCCCCGGGGTCATCTTCGTTGGCAGATCCTCTTGCTTGATCATTGTTGGCTCCATCACCTCCAACGGTGTTATCACACACCCAAGCTTTGCCAACACGCCGTCGCCTTGACCGCCAATTCTCCAAAGCCCTGGCAGCATTTGATCGATGCCACTGTTCTCGCCTTCTACGTGTAGCCTCCATGCGGGCCTCATCGTCCGGGGTATTTAGAACCCTGGTGCACTCTAATTTCTTCTTATACCGATGCTGTATATTTCGGTACCAATGTTGGAATTGTTGCAAAATAACACTGATGCGCTCTTTGCCACCACCGTGAGCTGTATGCGCTTGATTCGCTGCCTTCGCTTGATGATGGGATTTCTCCATACACTGGCAACTCCATACGGCCAGACTACCGTATTCCTCCACAAACCAACTGCCATGCCTGACAATTACATGCTGTCAACAGCCACTCCAAGGTTAGTCCTGGATAGAGAATTGACAAAAGTGAGGTCAGCCATCAACCCCTAATTCATCCCAAACCTCGTTCATATAACTCACCATGTAGTGCGACACATGCTCCTCTCCGAAGGCCTCCAAAAATGATCTCCCCCACGTTTCTATCTTCCCTTTGAACTGGAGTCGTTGTTCTGCTGTCAGCACCAAGCCGCTATAATATGGTAGAACCTCTTCAAAGGCTTGCCACATAGCAGCCCTTGCCCTACGATGTGCACCGCCGCCACTATTATTGCTCTCTGCTTGACATATGTCTTTCCAGGCCTTGTCGTTTCCAGACCATACGCTTGGTTTAAATAGTCAGCTAGCAACAACCCCACTGAAAGATGGCTTCTGTGGCACATTCCCTGTGCTGCCACTCAGTTTCGGATCCTTTCTAATCTCCACATTGCCACCGTGAGCCCCGATAGCTGACAAGGACTTCTCCATTTGCTCTATGGCTGTAACCCTCAGTCTTTGATCTTGTATGTTCCAGACATAAATGATGTGTTGATGCACAATCTTCTCCGCTAGGCGAACTAGGGCGTGAAGTGTACAAATGTGCACTCTTTGCAACGGAATTGGCAAGATAGGCCTCCACCTTGTATGTGCACGCATGTCACATGGTTCTGGCTCCACAGAGTTGGCAAACAGTCCCCCCACCCAGTTCGGTTTCCCACGTTTTCTGATGGCAGCACTCGCCTGGCTTGCTGTCCCTACGGTAGGCTTAGCCCTCTTCTGCTTGCAGTATATGCAGTTCATCGCACACGACGGCCCCGACTGAAGCCCGTACATACACTTGATCGTCTTCATGTCCGCAGCGAGATGCCACTCCACATGGAATTCTCCAACTTCAGGACCGTGAGTTTCTCGCCACTGGACTGTGCTACAATCACAGATGGAAATTTGGATTTCTTAAATATCCACGACAGAACTTCGTAGGACTCTTTTTCCACTTGAAAGGTTGCCACTGGCTAGATTTCCTGCTCCGACTGGACCGAGAAAAACAAGGCATGGTTTCTCTGAATGTCTGGGTCGAGCGCCCTATTCATCAATGTGATGCTGACCCGTTCAAACTTCTTGCCATTGACAATCTCGGCCTCGTCCAATTTCATGACAAATACCAGCGGTGCCCCTCTTAACTCTGTGGAAACATGGCGAGTGGATGTGTAAGTCACGGTTAATTGATAAATAACCCTGCTGGCAGCAAATTCTGAAAACAACAATCTGAGATGATTACGTTACCTTCTTCCGTGATGCCGTAGAAGATCACCATGCTCCTTTGGACCACCTCAAGGTCTGTGAATAGGGAATTCTTGTCAGTCAAAACGACTTCCTTTACCATGTCCTCGGACTTCTTGTTCTTCTTAGAACTTGCTGGCAGCGTAAGTCGACCTTCAGCATGGTAGTATTCGCCAATATACTGTGGCAGGTTTGCATTTAACTCCTGCCGAAGCAGTTTCACGTGATAGGGGCTCGGCAAAATACTCCCGGAGACTCCTTTGTTCAGAGCAGCAATGGGAGCCTTCACAGATTTGTAGAGAGCACCATATCCCCGATGGGAAACCCTGCCTGGTCGCAAGCAGCAAGAATTTTGTCCGGTCCAATACTCTTACCAATCGATTTGAGCACATTTTTCGCAATATCTGACTGAACATGTGCCATTGCAGGCTGAGAAGCGAGCGCTACACCTTCATGCCATGACAAAATTCGAGCTAGTGCTACTGCAGTCCTATTTTGGGACTCTTTATCCCCCCGCAGTCGAGAGCACTTCCGGTTCTCTCGGTTCCTTTCGACAACAAACTGCACCACATCTGGTTGCAGCACTGTCCGCACAAGCTTCACTCTTGCTTTTGATCCACCTGATCCAAGTTTTAACTCGTGAATCCCTCTGAGAGCCCTCCTCCTATTTCGCATGCCCATGGGGGTCTCCTTCTCGAAGCTGGCCCTCCGCTGGCAGCGGTCAACGTCTTCTTGGAGACCCCGCACATGGCGCTCCTATTGCTCCACCCTTTGGGCATGGCAATCACGGACAGCCTGTAATTCTGCTTGCAAATCCCTGCATTTCTTCTCTAACTCAAGGCAACGCATTCTCCCCAATTGGACATCTTGGGCTGCCCTTGAGTTGCTGGCCAGAGCTTCGCCTCTAAGCTGAAGCACTTCTTCGCTCAACTGTGCCAACTGGATCCACGTCTCCTCCTGTGTAGGACCATGTACACAATGATCCAGCAACCTGTGTGTATATCCGCGAAGACCCTGCTCTCCATGACATATGAATTCAACGAACTCTTTTAGCGACTTGATTGGAGGTGGCTTCCCTGTCATTGGGTCAACAGGGTAAATGTCTCCATTGATCCACAAGTCAATGTTCGTGTCTCCACGCAACCTCGGTGTTGGAAACGAGCTCCTCATGCACAGCTCCACTTGCGTAGAACCTCGTCTCATGACCGGGGCATAGCGTGTGTCCAGTGCAAAGTGGGGAATGTACTGATTGCTTCGTTCAGCCCTTGCTGCCATCGTGGACCCTATAGTCGGTAATCTTGATTGAATCTCCCCTAGTCACACTTGGTGATTTGCTGTTATTCGAGAGAACTTGTTCTGATCTTGGGACACCTCGTACACCCAATGAAAAACTGAATTCACAACCTCAAATACTCCGAACCTAATTTGATAGACCTGCGTGGCATCTACAAGCGCTGTCGACCACGAAACCTACATTGCCTTATGCCGTTGTGGCAGCAAGGGCTAATGAAATCGAAATGCAAATTGCTCAAAAACCCAGTAGCCTCTGAACACCCCACAAAGGTTTATCGAATTAGGTTAACTTACCTTCCCTTCAAGTACATCAGTTTTCATCTCTTCGTTGAAACCTTGGTCGCTGACTGAGAACAACCCCTCGCCGCCGTCGCTGCCAGCGGACGCTGCCAAGAAATGAATTGCAATCTCAATTTTGCTCCTCCGGTCTGGGGCGCCATCGCCACTCGGAATCTTTGGAGCAAATCACATACGATTGTGCGTCCCACAGTGCCAACAACGACTTGCTTGAAGCAGAACAGGGCGCTTCGTTTTCTTGGTGCTGAACAACGTAGAGCCGGTGGCGCCATTGTGCCCAGACCGTTGTGGCAACAACTCGAACAATCCTTGGATCGAGGCAACGGATCGAGGCAGTTCATTAATCGCCGAGCAATAAATCCCACTCCTTGGCGCTCAACAACCACCGTCCACGCCTTCTCGCCAACGAGGCAAAACCCCGCCACGCAACTCCCGTCCGTCTCCAAAAGGCCGCTTCGGGCAGCGTTTCAGACCCCTGCTGACAGCGACAGAGGGGGTTTTGGGCAGGCAGCCCACCTAATCCGGGCTGTCTTACAAGGCCCGTTGGAGACCTCATTTTTCCCCTAATGTCACTAATGGATTATTATTTTCGTTAAACTTAAATTTGGTAGGCATTGAGAAGTTGTTCCTCATGTCCTTACTGCAGCTGTGGATTGGATGTGGAGCCTGATGTAAAGCCTCAAGGCCTAGATAGACAGAATTTTTGGTGCCATGTTTTGAAATGATAAATTTATTATTTATTAGAATAGTTTTGCAGAAAATATAGTGAATAGTGAAAACATAGTGAACAATAATAGAGAATAGGGATTTCAAGAGTAGAAAAATTAAGAATTCAACATTGGTTTTATAAGCAATATTTCACACAAATTCAAAGTATTTCTATTTTCTTTGAATTAACTCTCCAAAAAATGGATTAAAGACAATTCATGAAATTTCATATATCCCCCCGAAATCAAATTTTGAAGTTTAGATTCCCCTCACCAAAAACAAAACACTATTTTAAAATGTATTTAGAGAGAAATATCACGTATTTGCAATGGAGTCTAGAAATAGAATCACCTTTCAAATCTCCATTCTTAATTTCATCATAAATTACCAAATGAATGGTAAAACATTCACTCTGAATTTCTCATTATTCTTCATATGTTTACTTTAAATAAAATTTGATATGAACACTTATAAAACCTCAACATCAATGAATAAAATCTATGAATTATCTTCTAATCAAATTCGGATAACAATCCATAAAAACGGTGTATACATGCATTCGTATGGAAATATAATTGTAGAGGAAAGAAATCCAAAAATTAAATTAATCCAAAATAGATATGAATTTTACAGCATACATTGTGGTTTAGGAGGAGAAAATGGTTTGTGAAAAAGAGGTGACGAAGGTGACCCAATCACTATTGATCTGTCTGCAGGTTTTTATAAAACTTGGAACCTTGGCTGAATATATCTCAAGATCCGTACGGTCAAAATTTACAGAACTTGCTACGTAGACTAATTGGATGGCTCTAAACAAGATCCTACGGTTGGATCTTTCAAAATCAAGTTTTAAAAAAACATCGTGAACCGATTTAAGAAAAATCAATTTTGTAAATTTAAATTGAAAGACAACCCAGACCTCATTTAACGGTATAGTGATCCAACACTTCAAAACTTTTAATATCCAAAAAACTTCATTGTCAATTTTGGATTTTGATATTGACTTTGAATAACCTTGTTCTTTAATTCACAAGGTTTACTTTTAGAAGTTTGAGCTTTTTCATCTCTTCGTGTTTTGTTCTTTTTATCTCTTTTTTAATTCTGTTTTCCTCTTGGGTTTAATCTTTAATTGAATTTGATTTTAGATTATGTTTCCTTTGCCCACATTTTTAATTTTTTATATTACCTTTGTTTTTCAATTTCTGATTTTTGGTTTTTCAATTCTACTCTGTTCCTTGTTTCAGTGCATATTAAAGGCTCCAAAATGCAAAAGAGTCTGGGAAGGACCTTCAATCTCTCCAATTACTTGCCTATCCATCTCGCTACTGCTCTAGACGCCATCGACATGGCAATGCCAATGACGACCGGTTACATTGCTGCAGCACCATCCAATTCATGAGACAAATTACTTGAAACGATGCACCATTCAGTTCATGAGACAAGTTACTTAATTCAGATCCCATCAATCACTGCTATGTTGAAGCACCAAAACCTCTGTTGATACTTGGATATCATTTCTCATTAAAGTGTTGTAGCACATTCTGTTACTGTTCAAAAATTGGGCTTCACAACAAAAGCACTTGCTACATCAAAATCTGATTGTCAATCTCTAGTGCACCTAATTGCCTGCTGCATTGCTGTAGCAATGCTCCTTTACGATGGGACAATTTTGAATCTACTTGAATTCTGTGCTACAAGCGCTCCAATCTCTGTCCTTCGCTCCGACTGAGCATTGATCTTGAAATCGGGGAAACTAGGGCGCTTCACGACAAGGTCGTAGTAGTCAGGTATGGCTTCTCGCGGAAGCAAGATCGATATCTCTTCGCGGATGTGCGACACCAGCCAAAGCGAACCAACTTCAATACGAAGTAAATCTTTACCTTGGAACTCAACAGTGACACAAATCATGTGCTGGAGCACGGCCTGATCGATGGGTATCCATAGAAGGCCCTCTTTTCTGTATCGCACATACTGGAAATTGAGGTATAAAACTTGACGTGCTAGATGATAGCGGAAGATCATGCTAGGCTTGGAGACAACACACTTCAATACATCTTGGCCCGCTTGAAACTTCTCCTCCCATCCGACATCCATAAGACTACTCAGAACTGCTTCAGGTGGCGATTTGAAGATGTACATGGTGGCTGTGCGACGCGGGTTCTCTGCTACAGCAAACGAGTCAACCATGACATGCACAGGCATGAACCATTTCACATGTGCTGATTTTTCTCCCGGTTCCGCCTTTCATTGCTTCAGAGATGTCGGTGGCCAACTTCAATCTAAATGCCTCGGACGTGTGCATCTCAGGGAGGGGCCAGTAGAGGTCATCAATGGCGGGCAACGACAACTCCTCTAAGCTGCCATACAAGGAAGAGCCAGACTATGAAACGTACACTGCTTTCAGGAAAAAGGTGCCATTCTCCAGCAAAGTCTTATCACTGCGGCCATTGCGTATCGCTGCCTCTCCGACTTCATGGTGAAGCACGAGGATGACATCCATGACCGCTGTTGGATCAATCCAGTCGTCCCAATACGACTGATAAAGCAAGTTACATCTGCAGGGCTCCCTTGCAGCAGTGGCCGGATCCAAGAGCAACTGCCGGCGTTGATAAGCATGCCGAACTTTGAACGCGTCTAGCTTCAGCACATCCCTACCACGCCTCGCCATTGCTTTGAAACGGACTAGCAGACTAGGCGGGCATCTTTGAAGTGCATGGAATGTTGGAAGGAGATCGATGAATTTCTGTGTCTGTGTGAGCCAACCCACGGGGGAAAGCATTTCCCCATATCTAGTAAGTGGTGTATGAGTACTGTGTCACTCCAGTTTGGTAAGGACATTATGCGAGCATTTTGTTTTCTATAAAAGTCGTTGCACATGTAAACTGATCTCAGTGTCACAGTAGAGCAGCGCCAAATCACGCCGTGCATTGTACCTATAAACCTGGGCTTGGATATATCTGATTGGCAGGCAATGTACAGCAGAATAGTACGTGGATTTAGACAATGTTAACCTATCGTCGAATAACAAGGTGGTGCAGCTTGCCAAATGCTTGGATCGTTGCACCGGTATATTATAACTTTACATAAGACGTTGTCGGAAGAGCACTGATGTTGAAATCAACCACGACAAGAGTTTGTGTACAATGTCGTAACTCGCTAATCCCGGCGTTGGTCCATGACCTTCATCATCAGTGTGAGCCCCTACATTGCAGCTAGGTACCTACTGCCGCCCACACTCCCACCTCTACATGTGTCTTCAAGTGAAATTTGCTCTTTGAAGTAATAAACAACATTGTAATGGTGTCACCTGTACTGCTGCCAATTGTACTGCTGCCAATTGTACTGTTGCCAATTGAAATGTTGCAAATTGTAAACAAAATTGTGTAAAAATAGTTGCGGCCATGGGACCGAAGGCCATGGCCATGGGACCGAATGCGGCGGTCATGGGGCCAAATGCAGCGGTCGTGGGGCCAAAAGCGGCGGTCTTGGGCTCAATGGAACGGTCATGGGTAGGTAGCAATGGTCATGGGTAGTTTTTTTAATAAACGAGTAAAAGAAAGATGAAGGAAAATGGGGAAGAAGAAGGGTTTTAAAAATTTAAAAAAAAAAACCCAAAAAAATAAAAGATGAAAAAACTATATATCTCTCTTTTATTTGTGAATTTGTGAAATAGCATTTGAGAAACTTGAGGAAACAGGTTCTGAAGCGCACGAGGACCTTGCGAGGTTACCAACTATACTTTATATTCTTCTTGTCATCAAATTGTTGCTTAAACAATAGTACTTGAGCTACATTGTAAAATGGCCTGCCCATATCACATAAGCGCATTGAAAAATGGAACAATCAGTTATATATTTATTAAGAGGGTTAAATAAATAATGGAGCATCTTCAAGAAGAAACATAATGCATGAAGAATAAAATCGAGATGAGTAAATCTTCTTCAACGCATCTTCAAGAAGAAGCATTAGACATAAAAATACAGAAATCAAGAAAAATAAATAATTTAAGGTAAATAAATAAATAAATAACGCTGCATCTCTATGAAGACGCGTACTAGAAAAAAAAACATCGCATCTTCTGGAAGAAGAATTATGAATCAAATAAATAAATATTAGTAACTAATATTTAAATGTATTTATTCATTATATTTTATCCATTATTTTGAAATTAAAAAGCCTATATTATATTCATTATTTTATTCATTATTGAATATACAAAATTGCTTGTAAATACAACCAACAAATGAAATTCTCTACACTCAACTCAGGTGACTGTAAGAAATTTTCCCAAGCCTCATTTGTTTTACATCCTCCACTTTCACAATTTTCCAGTATCAATATAACTTATATACTTGATATCTTTCCAAGTGATAGGATTTTTGTTTAGAATTTGATTTTGAATTCTAGTACAAATTGCTTCTTTGTTAACCAAGGCACGTCCATTCTTAAAATCAGTTTCTGATAATGAACTGGAATCAAATTGTAATATTCTATGGCTAACAGATTTGCTGAATACAAATACACCAGCCCCGTTATTATTCTCAAATTTCATACAATGTTGAAAAATTCCAAATTCACCTCCTTTGGGATATCCTACAATGAACCAACATATAAAAGAGCAATCAAATTCCAATTTTGAGGTTCTATGAAGTTAAAACTCAGTGACTTGTGCAATTCTAGCCTAACTTGGCCTCACGAATTACAAGCTCAGCCATCTTGCTATAAAATAAATGATTATAAACAACTGAAATATAAAGTAATAGAGCGTAGGGCAATAAATATTTATATATACATTATAATGAATAAGAATATATACTTTCTTTATATAATACAGTTACTTAAGCTAGCTTTTGCTTTACTTTTAAAAATAAAAGTAACTTCAAAAGTAAAGAAAAATGTAAAAGTATGTACTGAATTTAAAAAATATAAACGATTGTATTACATTAAAAATGTAAAAATGCATATTATATTTAAAAATTATGAAAGTATGTATCAAAAAAAGTAAGAACTATGTATGAAAACAAAGTGAAAAGGTATGTTCTAAGATTGCAGCTGGGGCCCCCAAGTAGTGCAGCTGGGGCCTCCAACTAGTGCAGCTGGGACCTCCAACTAGTTAGAGCTGGGGCCCTTAAGTAGTGCAGCTGGGACCATCAACTAGTTGCAGCTGGGCCCCAAACCAACTAGTTGCGACTAGGGCCCCCAACTAGTGTGGCCGGGGCCTTCAATTCAACATTGTATTAATTAAATTGGCAAATCTTGTTTTTATCTGCCGTGGTGTTGTGGTGTTGTGGTCTTGTGGTGTGCAATCTGAGCATTCTCTTTAGTCTTGTGGAGTTCAATCTGGGGTTCCAGTTGTTGTATTATATTGCACATTAGATTGTATTTTTAAGAATCTAACCTTAGGATCTAGTATCTAACTTGTACATGTATGTGTACAAAACTTTCAGTTTGTAAGTCTTCACCGTTTGAAAGACCATAAGGTTTGAACATGAGAGACAAGTTTTTTTGGGTACTCCCCAGCAGGGACAGCCACCCTTCAGAAAGTGAAATTGCCAATTATTTGAGATTGTGTGGTTGGAGGCTCTTCAATTTTGGATTTTGAAGTGAGTTGGGAGTATGCTCAAAAAATCTGAAGACAATACAACATTTAGAAGCATTGGAAAACCATTCAAGAAGACAATGGCAACAAACAGCAGGAACATGGTGATCATGGGGCCAGAGGACTCAGTTATAGGGCGGAAGCGGCAAGGGAAGGGTCCTAGGCTGACCGTGAGATTCTACAAAGCGACCGAGTAATCCCAATTAGTCCCATATAGTTAAAAAAAAAAAAAAAAAACTGCAGCTTATAAAGATTGAAAACGGTATCTGTTATTATGAAATCCCCAAAAAACATAAAAGTGACCTTATCTATTGTGAATTAAACATGGATCAATGAAAATTGAAGTTTCAACAATAGATAAGGTAAAACTAACCCTGCATTAATCGGTTTGCACAAAACTAAACCCAATTAGAACCAAATTCAAATAAAAAAGCGGAAGAGAATTTTGGCAAGGGTCAAAACAGTTTTCATAATTGCTAAAATTTGAAGGAAACATTGAAGTGCACGTGCTTTTATTTTTTGTGGATGGATGAAAACTAGATGACTGAAAATTGAAGTTTCAATGAATCATGAATGAGAACTAATCCTTCTTTAATCGGCTTGCACAGTATTTTTTTTTGGTTGCTTCAAATAGACGCTGAAGCACGGCAAGGATGAAGAAACATTAAAGTGACCTTAACTTTTGTGAACAATAAACAAAATGAATAAAGAAGCCGATTTCAGTGAAACATGAATAAGAAAGAAGACACCCCCAATTAGTGTGAACAGAACTGAACCCAATTAGAACCAAATAAAAATAAAAAATGAAGCACTGAAGCAAGGAGGCTCGATTAAAACAGTAATCGTAATTACTGAAATTTGAAGGAAACATTCATATGTTATCTTTTAAAGGTGGATGAAAAATAGATGAATTAAAATTGGAGTTTCAGTTGAACATGAAAATGAACTAATTCCACCTTAATCACTATGCGAGATATAGCTCCTCAATTAGAACCAAATAACAGAAAAAGGCACTGAAGCATTACAAGGGTGAAACGGTATCCGTAAATATGAAATTTAAAAGCAACATGGAAGAGAACTTATCTTTTGCGGACAAAAAATGGATGAATGACAAATGAATTTTCAGTGAAACATGAATAAGAACTAATTCTTTCTTAATCATTGTGCCCAGAACTAACCCTAATTAGAACCATATTAAAAATTAAAGTAGTGCAGCATGGCAAGAGTTGAAAAGAATATTCACAATGGTAGAAAATTGAAGGAAACATTGAAGTGAACTTATCTTTTATGAGTGGATGAAAAATAGATGAATGAGAAATGAAGTTTGAGTGAAACGTAAATAAGAACTAATTCTTCCTTAATGATCTCTTCATTTTCTGTTTTGGAATTATGTTTTTACCCTACTTGGGCTTCAATTTTTGTTCTTTCATTTATTATTTACTTTTATGCCTTTTGTTTTATATTTTATGGCTACTTTCCGTTTTTTTCATATGTCCTTATTTATCACCAATTGAATTAAATAAAGGCTCCAACATGGCAATAGGTGTCCACCCCCCATCCATTTTCCAAGCAACCGAGGCTACCCATTTTCCTCTTGCTATCGACCCATCCATCCAGCTCTACCTATGATTGATTCAAACTTCCAAGTTCCCACGAATAATTTCAGAGCCCATCAACCACATCTTTGTTGAAGCACCCTCATCCTACGGTGGATACTAACTTCATTTCTCATGTAATGGTACTACTCACAATTTCCCTACACTAGTGTGACTTCATGTAGACTCAAACATCCCCTCCCCATGCAATGAAGATCATGTAAATATTTGCCATGACGCCACACCGTCAAGTCCCACTAATTTCACACCATGTAAATATTTGCCATGATTCCAAACCGTCGAGTCCCACTAATTCCACACTTAGTACTGGCAGTGATGAAACATTGGTGGCCATGTCCGTCTCTCGACAACACCTCCATGCTAAATTGCCATGTTTGGGTTTTGCTTTAGCCTCATAGTCTGAGCAGGTTCACTTTGCATCCATGCTTCACATCTTGCTTGATTGCTTAGCATCCCCCTTGATTTTTCTGTTCATGTTGCCGCTTGTTGTCACAGATTCACCTAAGCTCACAGAAGTGTCACTCTTACCATGGATTTCTCTGTTTACTCGCTCCGATGACATCATGTTCCAAGCAGATGGCGAAGCGCACTAAGCGGAAGCCAAGCTGCAGTCCACCTTGGACTCATCACGGTGCTCCATCGCAGTATGCTTCCGATGACTCCTCTTCAAAAGGCAGTAACATCGAGCCATCAAATGGGCGGGCAGTGACAATGGAGGAGTTCGATGAACCGTTTGATTTGTCTGGAATCCTCCCCGAACTTCGTCAGCGCATGCTGGCCGCAGCACCAATGCTGCTTGGGCGTGACGCGCATTACGACCCTGAGTTCTTCATGTCTCAGGTGGGCCTCTGCGCCGAAGGTCCATTGCTGAAACATTTGCCGAAGGCCTATCCCTTCATCACCGAAGAGGAGATTGTAGCTGTGTGGAGGCCAGGTGGTCAACCACACCGATATGAGATCTCCAGGTGCAAAGATCTTGCTGAGCGAAAGCAATTCGCGATCCAGTACTTCAAAGTGTACGGGAACAAGCCCAACAATTCGTATTATTCCCTCCGATTCTTGAGGGCCTGCTACGCTACTTCTGGTTATGGTTTACCTATGAATTGGCTTGCGGAAGCAATGTCCGGCATGGCGCTTCGACTGAAGAATCAGGGCCGCAATCCTTTGAAGCTTGGGCCGGTGGCGCGGCGCTGCCAAGTCGAAGGATTGTGCAAAATTATTGCACAATTGTTGTGCGGGAGGCAGCACCGGTGAACCTCGACCTTGGGGCATCCACTTCAGGTTCTTCATCTGCCTTTGCTTTATTCCACTTTGTAATATTCCACTTTCATTTCTAATTTGAGAGGATCTGTTTTGAGTCTTTATGTTGTATGCTTACATGTTTCTTATTTTTTGTCTTTCCTTTTCCACTCTGTAACGACGATGCTCTTTACTTTTAAGGTTTTGTGAAAGTGTTGTATTCAATGTTTTCTGTTTCATCCTTTCATTGCCTCGTCCAGTCTGAACACATTTGGATTGATTCCTAGATAATCAAGATAAATATGCGGTAACAACTTCTCAACAAGTCAGTTGATTAGGGATAAGATCAGAATTAACATCGTAGCATTGAATAAATTTGCGGATTGTTTTGTTGATTCAAGTCCACCAGCCTCAAAGTCTTCAGTACTCACCTATTGAATGATACTCAACCAATCCTTGCAATGTTTTTTTTAAAAAAGAAGAAGATAACCACGAGTGTTTGCTTAATCATTTGGGTGTAAGTACGCTAGACCCATGTACTTTTCTAGTCACAATTGTATTTTTCCAGGGTGCGGTCTGTTCCCATCAAAAAATACCATCCGAGCTAAATGTTTCTACGGTTTGTAATAGGTTTGCATAATAAGTATGCTTGTTTAGATCGTATTTGCAGTGTCAAAATAGTTTAGATAGGTGATCGCCTATGTTTTAATTGTACTTCTTTACAATGCAAAAAAAAGTCACAAGTACTAGTTTAGCAGAAAAGTACAAATTTCTTGTTTGTCCAAAACTTTGAATCTGATGCTTTCATGCAGAGGAAAGGAAAGCATGCCGTTTTTTAGATTCTATCAGCAAATTGACAATTTTGTGGCTTATTTGTGGAAGATATAAAAAAGTAGTACTGATTGCTTAACAAGGAAAAAAGGGGGGATATATTCTACGTTTTCAAGATCCAGCGGTGGATTCTGGACGCCTTAGGATAGGCCTAGGTTGGCTTACTGTTCAATTTGGAAAAAGAGAATTTTTCCGTTATTCATTTAGTAGCCGATCACATTGCGTTCACAGTGTACATACAGTACTTATAGTACGCAATGCACATTCGATGTCGCATCCTGACCGTCCACGTGGGCGACCCTATCACTTGGACCGTTCGTTTTCGCGATGAAGATCCAAAATTAAAGGGCGCCGAGCTTGGGAGGGAGCCCATGCATGACCCATAGAGCAGATCCCTTCAACGCCCCTCGAATATGCCGCCGCCACCTGCAATCAACCCCTGCTTTGACATTCTCTTCGTCTCCCCCATGCAGTTTTTCCCACCTTTCGTGGCGGCTGCGCTCTGTGCTCATGTTCCGCTGTGATTTCAACGTCTAAACGATTAGGGCGCTTTATGACAGGCTGGTTGCGTAGTGTTTTTTCCATAGTTGCTTGCAGATTCTCTGTGTTTGCTGTGTTCATGCAAAAGGTCTAGGTCCGCTCAGAGGTCAAATCTGGTGCAGAAGTTGATTACTTCGTACTTCAACTGTATCCCACAAACTTCAGTGGTCGAATCGATTTATTATACAGTAAATAGCAAAACTAGTGACTCCTGTTACGTATCTGAGACCCCTGTTTCAAAGCAAGGAAACCGAGATTTCTACTTAGGAAAGTACAACGCTGTATCAGTATCAGAAGACTCTCCTAGGCGTGCATTGTTTCTTGCCGCAGTTTCTACTGATTCTTGTAGTTACCCCTCTAGTAGCTATGACGTTTTGCCTTCTCTTTCTGATGTGAGGTATCATATATCTTCTCCTACTAGAAGCGAGGAGTCAGTTGCATTCAGAAGGTGATGCTTGTCAGCAATTTTAGTGAGTTTTGTGGAATAGATTGTGCATTCTTCGTGGAACTCTTCATTATGTATAAGACCGTGTTAACCTCTCAACTCCACAACTATGTACTGAGTTTGTCTATAGATTCCTAACAAAGCAGTGGGTGTCGTGCACAACTCCTAGGTCTCATGGGAAACACCGCCAAGAGACAGCGCGTGAGACATGGTGTTAGCCGGCCCGGACCATCTGCTAGAGCCGCTATAGGTAGGTTGCGGAATGAACATAGGTCGGTTATAGTTGAAGGGGCGAGAGAGAGGAAAGCTCGACAGAGAGCACGTGAGAGACAAATGGTTGAGGAAACACGAGTGTTGGCGACTGAGCTTCTAGATGAGGACGTTGAGGACCATTTGAGCGTGAGGGAGTCCAATCGGATTTCATTACGCATTGCTCAGTACATAGTTGAGGAGTTGAGAAGTTGTCCCGGTCCTTTGAGTCGGAAAGGTGTCATGGAGAGTCTGTTGCATCGTGACACTGTTTAGCCACTATTACCTGATTATTACCCTCGACCGCAAGAAGCAAAGGTCGTGCACGGTTTTCTTTTGAACTTCAGGCATGAGCTTTCCATGGTGAAGGTTGCGAATTCAAACAAGTTGTTAGCACGTAAGAGTGCCCTCTTAGATGCTGCAGTGAGCATGGGGATTGGTGGTGTGAGGATGTTGTCACGAGTTCTGCACACAAGTACTGAGAGCATCACGATAGCAAAGATTCGTAGGGTCTATGCTTTCAGCCCGAAAGATTCGCAAGACTTCATCTCCGACGCAAGAAGAGAGGAGGCTTATCCGACTACATCAAGGATCAGATCGAGGCATGGTGGAGGAGTCAGACGAAGGTGTCACCTAATAAGAAGGATATTGTGAAGCACAGGGTTGGAAGGAATCTTTGGGCCGAGCCTCATCCTACTCACTACTTGTGTGAGGCACAAGTCCGTTCTTCCCTACCACTTGTATCTGTTGCCTTTGTAAAATCAGTGATAGCTGCCTTATTGTACACGGAGTTTTAGTTGTTGCTCGAAGGGTCTTTGGGTACTGTATTCTTAGTACTTTGAAAGCCTGTGTTTTCTACTTCTCTTGTTCCCTTCCTGTGGCTCTATGTACTTTACCATACTAGATGTGAATTTCTGGTGACCGTTGATGTACAAGGACAAATTTGCGTTGACACTTTATACTTTGGATACATTGAGGTACTGGACGTCTGTGTAATCTTAGTACTTAGACTAAACGCATTGTACGGGTCTGTGGTAGAAAATGTGGAGTCTACGAACATGCAGTACAAACTATATACTTTTGGAGTTCAAGAGTTCCGTACAGCTAGTACTCCATGTGCTAGCAGTCGAAAACAACGTACTTGTCTTGTACCAATATATACAGGTTGTACTTTGATGTTGTAGCAAATGTTAAGTCCAAGAGTATATGCGTAGTGAAAGTTTACATCTATATCATTTGTACACAATGAAACGTCATTTGTACACAACCATAGTACTGTTTTAGTACTGTTCAAGTTCTTTGTCAGTACTTCATACTCTGGTTTAGGGTACTTTCTTTTGTTTATTAGTGGTTCTAATGTACTATGAAACTGATTTGTACTCTATGATGGATTTCAGACAACGTTCTTCTTGCGGTTTACACAGGCGCATCCAGAGTGTAGTGTTCGCCAGAGAGCTTTTGAAAGGTTGAAGCCTTGGTGGGTGCGAAAACTAAAAGAGAGGAATACTTTTTGTTGTATCTACCATGTGGAAATGGATCTGATGAAGGTTGGTCTGAGCAATTTGAGGGACAAAGTGCGGGGCCTTCATGCACAGTCTAACTGTGACTGTGGGTGCTTGGTATGTGCTAGTGATACAGAGGGGGGTTGTCATGCTCATTGTCAGATTTATAAACGCATAACCTTGATGTGGGAAGCTTGTGTTTGTTCCAAAGGGGAGCTTGATGTTTGGCATAAGCTGGATTGCCTCATGGGGGATTGTCCTGATTGTGGCTTTGAGTTATTTCCTTTGAGTCCAAAAGAGTTGGCTAGTATTGACTCATTCACGTTGAACTGGAAGTGCTTTGCGTATTACAAGGTGGACGTGGACAAGAAGATAGGGAGACCAAAGAAACGACTGAGAGAGGCCTTTAAAGAGACACCCGTTGACGAATTCTTGTCCGACATGGAAAAGACAGTGACAACGTTTATCACTCACAATTTCAGGGCGAGATGGCAAGATGAGCAGTGCCAGAAGATGATGAAGAATGTCCCTGAGGGAGTTATCATCTCCCATATTGATTTTGCAGAAAATTATAGTTTCGCAATTCAAAACGAGGTGCAAAGTATGTATTACTTGAGCACCTCTGTCACTATCCTAGTTCACATTACCATGTGGAGAGAAAGAGAGAACATCATCAAGGAAACACACTTCTATGTGTCTAACGACAAGGACCATGATTCGGCATATGTCCAGCATTGTTTGCTCTTGCATTGGGACTGGTTGCAAGATTCTCGCTTCAGTCCAGAAGAACACTGGGTGTATAGTGACGGTTGCAGCGCCCAATTCAAGTGTGCCACGGCCATGTATTTTGTGGCAAGATACCCCATCCTTACCAAGGGTTGCAAGATGCGATGGAGCTACTTCGAAAGTGCTCACGGGAAAGGGGAATGGGATGGAGTCGGTGTGGTTGAGAAGAGAGCCTTGACTTCCGAGCAGATCCAAAACCCATCGAGGTCATTGCAGAATGCCCAACAAGTTGTACAGTTCCTGGAGGAAAGATACACTGAGCGGGTTACAAGCACGTACAAGCGGCCAAATACCCCATCCCTTTCTCGTGTGTTTTGGCACATTGGGGAAGATGAGGTCGACCATGGTGACACGAGCATACGCTGCAAGACTCTACTGGGCTTCAAGTCACTTTATTCGATTATGGGCTTCTCTGATACCGACCCTACTTTGCTGAGGACTCGATCTTTATCATGTTTTTGTATACCTTGTGTTGATTGCGATTGGGCTAACTGTGAGAACTTATCTCATGTGCAGGGCTGGGACGTGAATAGGTTGGTTCTGGATAGCGCTGGTCCAGTAGCAGTGGTGATACAGGAGTTGGACGATGAGGCGAACTGGATGCATGACGGTGTCTCCATGTCTCTAGGCGACTTGGTAGATGTAGGGAATAACTTCATGATACCTGCAGAGGAGGATAATGAAGATGGAGTCGATTTTTATATTCTTCAATGTACAAAGCAAAAGTTTGAGTTGCAGGAGCATCTAAATTGTCCATGGGGGGGCGTGTTTAGTGCGGGCAACGAGGTAATCAGAGCAAAGTATTTCAAAAAGCTTGGCCGTGGCGACAAGACCTTTGTGTTCTGTGACAAAGCAGTGCACGCTCACATTGATTCGCATTTGGTGCGGGCCTGCAAATTTCCAATGATTCTTGCTGCACACAAGGTGAAGGGCTCTCCTATATACAAGATGTCCAAAGAGAGCTTGAGGGTCTGTGAGGATGCTTTACGGGAGTGGTGGGCATTCAATGAGGAATAGTCATGTTGCAAGTTGAAAACTTAGATGTACTAATTGTGCTTTTTGTGCATTATACAAGGTATTTGTGAATATTCTTTGTACGTTTTGAAATGGGCAGGGAGCGTGTTGCTCAAGTTATGTGACCGTTATTCTTTTTATAGATTTCAGAAAGATTCTCAGTCCACGTCTCTGTACAAATGCACGACTATTACGTGCTACCTGCTTTGTATGTGACCATTTGCTTCTCGTAAGAGTGATAGTGTTGTTTGCTCCTCTCTTCATGTGCTATGGACCCTGAGTTAGTCATAGATGAATTTGTTGTTGCTTTGGGGTGCTTTCTAATGGTGTACCTAGGAATGCTCGTTGATACAATTGTGTTATGTAGGAGGATAGTGCGTGGCGTTTTGGCTGCAATCTCACATGTGCGAAAGTGGACCATCCAACATGGGATTAAAGAAAGGTTATTTTCCCTTCTATGGAGTCTGAAGGCAGTTCTACCTAGGCTCGAGAAGGCTACATGGACAGGAGGGTTGGACAGGACCTCTTCATCAGGGTGTTCTCAGAGTACGAGTCCCCAATGGACGAAGGAGGAAACACACGCTCTGTGGGATGAATTTTATAATAGAATGAGTGAAGAGGGACTTGAGAAATTGCAGAATTATCTAGAGTCGTAAAATAACTCTTCCGTACTTGGACTGTACAAGGTGTGTCTTCGTGTCTTTATAAAAGTGGAAACTTTGGCCGGTGTAGTTCCATTTGTTCTTAACTATTCCGGATTGTGCAAGTAGAGTTAGGCCAGCGTGGTAGTCCCAACTTTCGGCCAGCACTAGAATTCTAAGTTACCCAATTTTATTTGTATACAAGTACTTAATGCATGAACATATGATGTACTTTCGGTACTGTTAAAGTATCACTCGTAGTATGTGTACTTAAGGTACATATAATATACCTTTTAGTACTAGTTAAGTATCATTTGTTTATAAGATTCTCTCCAAAATGTTGTATGACTCTATAGTGAATCCAAGTTATTACAACTGAATCGTTCATCTTGATTTCATTACAAAGTTGGTCCCAAACACGACTAAGCAATGTCGACTACAAGGGAAATTCTGTCTCTACACATGCTGCTTTGACATTTGCATGCAAAGGATGGCAACCCTGGGTCTTCAAGGTCGAAATCTATGCCATAGTCCCACGTGAGCTCCTCCAATTCCAGAATTGGACGTTTCGTGAAGAAGGCTACGTGATAAAAGCTCTTGTCCCGTTCATCAATCAATACTGGCATGTCTATCAAATTTGCATCTTCACACCTACACGGAATTGTATAAAAGTATTAGTTGATGTTTTGCATTAATATAATAACACTTAGTGCATGCACACAAATACTACAAACCTGTGATTTAGAAATCTTGCAACATTTTCAAACAAGGTGGAATCCAAGCAGAGGGCGCTGTTGTCATCAAGTGTTTTTTCAATAGCCCAATCAGCATCCAGTTGTAGTCCATAAGAGGTTCCTTTCCACACTGCAAAGTTTCTAACATCCATCTCTGCCTTTGTCATAATCTCCCTACTCAACTCAAATACAAACGCACCTCCTAGGATAGCCTTCGTCGCCCTTATCCCCCATCCCTTCTCGCCCGTGTGGAAAACCTCTTCTGGGTACCTCATTCCCTGCTGTACAATGCGATTACCACATTTACGGTCGCAGCCACACTTCACACTACACTCTCTAATAAAAGTGCGCTAAATTTGACGTGTTCAAACCCTCCCTCTAGCATCTACATGTGACACATCAAGACAATAACATCCTGCTCCCTTCTTACAACTACTACAGTCACTAATTCCATGTTGGAGGTAGCAATCCCTGAGGAGGCCATCTTCTCCATATGCAAATTCCCCTCCTGATTCTTTTGCACAATCGCAAGGCACTCGAGCAGTCAAGCAATCCCTCGTCCCACACTTGCAGCTATCTCTCAAGCAAATGGGATACAGACTGTGGTCTACACGGGCTTTTTCGTGAACCATGCTTGAGGACATGTAATGAAATGGAGTCAAAGTAACATTAGAACAAGCGACAGGAAGAGGAATAGGCTCCATGCCCCGGGACAAATCTTTGAAGTCAAACCAAGACTCAGCCTGGTATGGTCCCCAGCCCAACAAGACACACCCCCACTGTCAAAGACCTATTGAATTTGGTGCATTCAAAGAGATGCAAGTGCAAAACAATACTCTACTCACACAATAACGGCACAAACACTTGTCAAAACAGAATGTACACACACAACGAGACTTACAAAATAATTGAACCATACAAATAGAACAGTGTCACAGTCTCGAAGAACAGCACAATACTGATAGTAAAGGAGGGCAGAATCCCCACATTTCTGTTCTAGAAACCCCAATGGTGGAGAAGATACACATCGGAAAGACTACATACATCTTCTATGAACAACACTAAAAGAAAAATACGAAAATCTCCAGCAGTTTCAAGTGGTGGGAAGGGCTAATCTTTTTTGCGGCTTGTGGAAAGTGATTTCCACGGTTGGCACGCCGGAATACCAATTCCGGTAGAAAAAAATGATAAAAATTAAAAATTTTGTGTTAGGAACACGGAAGTACTACTTAGATAAATGTAATAAAGCCGCGACCGTTCAATGATGGAAGGCTACAACCGTCCGTCATGATGAGCTACGAACGGGCGGGAGTAAGGGCAGGTATAAAAGGAGGAAGAGCAACCGTGCTCCTCCTTTCTTTTGTCATTTTGTGGAGCGCTGGATCCTTGTGTTCCTCGGCGGAGTGCGCAGTCAGGGTTGTGACAGTAGGAGAGCGACGGTGAGAGGGAAGTGTTTCCGTTAGTTGAGGGATTGTAGTGAGGATCGTGCGTGCAGGTGCTACCGGAGTGACAGTGAGGAGGACTTAGCAGGATGGTAGGAAGGGGGAAGAACCGGCGGAGGAGGGATCGTTGTTGAAGGTACAACGGGTCATTTTGTTGATGCCGGTAGACGACGGAGAGTAGGAGCTCCTCCGGACCGCCTTAGAGGTCATGGGCTGTGCGTTACTATTGGACAAGGCGTGGGGTGGAGACATTCCCTTCCGGCAGAGGAGATCCTCGTCAAGAACCCCGACAATCGAGGAACCATCCGGGGAGAACCGGAGCAGTGGACGGCACAAGACTGGAGGGATACGTACGGCTTCACCAACGTTGGGGAGGTCTTGGTACTGGAGGCCCGGGACTTCCTGTGGAATTATATCACGGGGTCCGGAGACAGGAGAGAGGGGTGGGACCTAGACGACATCAAGGATGCAATAGCCCGGAGGGTAGTAGGGTTTATGAACCCTATTTTCCATCCGGAAAAGCCCAAACGGATCACCATCAAGTGGGCGTCCATTTTCCTTGGAGCCATGGACGGTGAGATCTCCGTAGACTGGGGCCTCATGATAAAGACGATAGTTGACCGGCAGGTAGCCAACCTCCGGAAGACCAAGAAGCAGGCCACCTGCCTTCCGTCTTTCCTCGTCCACCTCTACCGTCACCGGGGAGTGCTGAACCCTAAGGAGATCCTGGAGTATGACGAACTAAAGAGCATGCAACGGTACGCTGGACCGGAAGAGGTGTCTGATCAGGACGATGATGAGGATTGTATGGAGGTCTCACCCACGCCGGCTAAGAGACCCCGTCCCAGCCCGGAGAAGGGACAGCCGTCCGGATCACCTCGGACTCCCACCCCAACCAAGCGGAACCTAAACACGGAAGTCTTCAAACCCACCGGACCACTGGAACACACTGGGGACCCGTGCCAAGACTTAGTCAACCTTTCGGAGCATGTGTCGGCGTATGCCCTGTTCCTACAGTCAACTAGGCAGCTGGAGGGCCGGTTGGCGAAGGAGGTAGTTTCGCTTACGGACACTAACGGGTTGGAAGACTGCCTGGTTATCCTTCGCAAGCACCGGGACCTAGCCAGTCTACAGGCCAAGCACATTGACCAGCTGGAGCAGTACCGGAAGAGGATCAACAAGCTCGAACAGGAGGTGCATGATGCCCAAAAGGACTTCAATGACGCCCGTGACCGGGCAGCTCATGCCATCCAGTCGGTTGTAGAGGTCAAGGCCACCTTAGCCCTTCCGGTGGATGTGGCCAATCAGTGCGCCGTCTACCAAGCCTTCTTGACCCGCCAACCGGATCCGGCTCGGAAGTTGATCGTGAAATTTATGCACGACCGGACGCAGGTGATGAGGGACACTTGGTTGCAGATGAGGCACTTCGTGGAGATCATGAGCGCCGGAAAGGATGGTCCGTCAAGACCTCCAGAGCCAACGGCAGATCGAGAGGAGCCCAGACCATCGGCACCAACCATGGGACCGGAAGAGGTACTACCCTTAGCCTCTCCGGTACAGTCGACCATCCGGTTAGTACAATTGGAGTTTCGACAATCGTTGGAGGATCCTCTTCCGGACACCTTGGACAGTTTGGACAACCTGCCCAATCCGGATGGAGTGGAGATTATTAACCCCGAAAACATCTCGTTCGAGGCGGACCAAGGCCCACCACCGGAAGACTTTGTTCCGGTACACGGATCTCCGGAACGTATGCAAGTGGATCTCGGCGTAACCCCGGTGGCTGCACGATCTCCCTCCCCGGTGGTCCAAGCAGGACAGGCCCGGAAGGCAACTGACCATCCGGCAGCTGATACAGCGGGAGACGGCCCCTCGCTGAAGAGACTGAAGAAGGGAGGACAGAAGTAGGAACGACCGGATGGAACCCGGCACAGCCCGAGGTTCGATAAGAACAAGGAGTAGAAGTTAGGATAAGGACCGGATAAACTGGCAGCGACTAACGATGGGGCTCAAGTGCACCCGACTGTCAATCCGGATAGATAGCGGCAGTAACTAGGAATAGAAGGCGGCCACCGGTCCGGGATACCCGAGATCCAAGATCCAGAAATTCTGGATGTCGGTTGGCCACTTGTTTGCTATAGGCCCATTAGGTTTTAGTACTTAAGCTGGACGTTTTTCGAAGGCCGGGGCCTTGTTTTGTACGCCGTTTTCTTGTTGCAATTGAGAATATACTTTTGGATTTGTTGTGTCGACCGGCTGACTGACGGGTCCGTTACCGTAATGGTTTGTTGGTACTATTGTCTTCAGTAGTGTTCCGGAGGAGTGTTGAACAGTGGGGTAGTTTGGAGAGCGCTCCGAGAGATTGGGAAGGTGTCAAGCGCCGAGTATTGACGGTTTTCAGTCCCGGAAGGAGCCTAAAAGGAAGGAGAGACGTACTGCAGCAGGGCTGCTAGTGCTAAGGACACGGAGGGCCGTGTGTACACCGGGATCCGGAAACGGACCGGTCGCTTCCTGTAGATGGGATAAAAGCCGGATTTCCTACTGCGAACCAATTCGGAAGGGAGATGATATAGTTAGGATACCGTACAACCGTAAGGTGATGTCGTTGTAGTATGATTTCCGTATCCATAACCGGCAGTGAGTAGCTATCCGGACCGGTACCTAGCCGTACGGAAGAATTATTACTTCACTCTCCGGGTGGTAGATAGGAACAGTGGGGTGTCCAGCCACTTTAAGTCACCGAACGGTGGAGAATCGAGCCACTTGAAAGGATAGACGGATCAATGGGAACCGGCCACTAGTCTAAAAAGCCGGAAAATAGGAACGAGGCAAAAACTACTGGACCAGGCCGACCGGTAGAGAGACGGAAGACGGTTGGATTAGGGTGGTGATTTCCGTTATGATCTAAAAGGAGGAAAACTATAGGTCTTCGAGGGAACGAACACGGAGTGGTTTACTTTGGAGGGTATTTAGAGTGAATTAAGTGCCTTCCGGAGGAATACGGGTACCACGTCGTGTTACACGCCTATGCTTCTTCTTTTTCTCTATTTGTCCCTGCTGACTACAAGCTTCTGCTTGGAGCTGTCCCTTTGTTTTTACCCTTGAGTTGCCCGGTTCTTTAGCCTTCGCTTGGTCCACTCCAGTGCCCTTCTCCACCTCATTGACTGCCTCTGCCACATCATCTACCTCCTTACTCTGCCGCTTCTTCTTAGACTTTGCACCCCGTTCAGTCTCCTTCTCGCCTTCATTTTCATCCCTATTGCCATCTTCCACCGGCTTCTCCTTCGATTTATCGTTCCCCTTCTTCCGCTGTGGCTCCTTCACAGTTTTCTCTACATCATCTCCCTCCAGGTGCTCCTCCTGATCTTCCCCCTCGTCTGCTACGACAAGCTTCTCTGTTTGTGGCGACTTTGAGCTCATCTTCCCCTTCTTCTTTCTACTTGTCTTCTCTTCCTTGTCTTTCTACTGACCCGGCAAACACTCAGAGCCTGTCTCTTCAACCGCCACTTCCAACCTCAAAGAATTTAAACTCCTGAAAATGCTCGGTCTCGGGGTTGGTGTATTCCACAAGGGGTCCACTTCCACCACCTGGGTCTCCTCTACTCGGACAGTTGCAGCTTTGACTGGGGAGTTAACGGCCTTCTCAGAACCAGCCTTGGACTTTGGGACCTCCTGAGGACTCACGAAGTTGGGATCATACGATTTGAAAATTGGTAACTTCGCACCTTCGCTGATTTCTTCTATCTTGTCATCTGCATCACCTTGCCCTCCAATTCGCTCACCCAAATCCACAGACCTCTCGCCAATGAGTCCCCATGCTCCTTGAAACCCAAAATCGTCGGACCTCAACTCGAGGGCAGTCTCCCCATAACGTGATGTTTGTCTTCACCGTCTGCCTCCTCATCTGAATCAATCTCAGGCTCCATAATTTTTCCTCGCACCACTTGTCCCTCCATACACTCAAACAAAATCTCCTCAAGCTTCTGACGCTTCCCCTGGCTATTCTTGTCTGCCGCATTTCTTTTCGGAGACTCCACCGGCAACTTTATCTGTGGTTCTTTGCCTTCAACAGCCAAGGCTCTGGTCTTACTACCGACCTCACTTACCTTGGCCGAGATACAAACTGCTTGACTCGCATCTCCCTCGGTAAAGTTTGCAGGAGAGACCTCTGATGTGGGCAGAGCAAACAATTGGGATGCTATCTCTGAAACAAACATAAAAGAATATGGAAGACACACAGTGAATATCTAATCTACAATAAAGTACAATTAGGACCAAGGTACAATCCTTTTGTACAAAGAGTAATCCAATACATACATATACTACGAACCTGAAATAGTGTACAAGTAACTGAACTGTGCACAACGTGGGTCGTGCAAGTATTACTTGTAGTACATCCTAACTGTATAAGGAATACATCCAAAAGTACGTAAACTACACTCCAAACTCTTGTACAATATACAATGTACTTCTGTTTTCTACAATTCACCCACATTAGATACACGATACAGCTTGTACAGTACAAACCTAACAAATGTAACTCTGACCTTGTTCATATTCTACAAATGTTATAAGGTAATGTACAACTATGAAAAAAAGATCTACTACAAATATTAGCCAAAATCAGCGAATGTAAACTACATGCGCATGATAAGTACAGTTTAAGAGACGTATGACTTACCTCAAGTGTACAAGGCGTACCAATAGACAAATGTTATGTAATCCGATAAGAAGATGCACATGCGGTACATGAATCATAGTACCTATGATTAGTATCCTCATTCACAAGGAATACAAGTCTAACACCATCCAATTGTTACTGGAGTACTCTAACCCCAAATAACAATTCTTAACGTACGCAAATGTACATGTCACAAATTATAAATGTAGCATAAGAGAACTCTAGCATTAAAAGTACTTGTTCTCTGCATACATTGTCAGTTCAGTGTAGTATTCGATGGATCAGCTGTACATGGAATAGTCATCAAGGGAATGAAGACTCAGCAAAGGAGTAGGAGTACTCACCTATTGTAGGAGACGTTGCCTTTGCGGCGTCCATTCTCACTTGCAACACCTTCCTCCTCTCCCCAGTACAACCCAGCATCCGAGCCGTGTGCAACATTTCAGCACTCGGTTCTCCCCAACCGAAGCTCCGATGCCACTCACGGTGTGAGAGTTGTTGGCATCCTCGTGCCAAACACTTGTTACCATTCATATATAAGACTGATGCACAAAATGGATGGTACAAGTGCCTACACGAGGAAACAACAATATCACACAATGGAAATGGAAAGAGACATAATGAGCAAACCGTAATCCTCAAGAAGTCCCCTTCATTCTTAGTTGAGCCATTGTCTACTAGATACACCACTGGACGTGGCCAAAAGGTGCTTATATTCTTCCCCCTCCTCAGTTGCAACAACTCCTGCTTCAGATTCTCCAGCTGTAGTCCACGCCCCTTCACCCCAGCAACTATGCTCAACAACGCAGACTCTGCAAACTGGAAATCTGATTTAAATTTCTCAAGCCTCTCCTCGTCCTCCGCAAGTTGCTCCTGAATGCCCTCCATTTTAATCACTTCTCTGTCCACAGCCACCCCCCCGCCCCTTAGCACTTCAATTTTTCTCCCCTTATCCTCCAACTGCTGCTGGTAACTCTGGACCAAACATTCGGATTCGGTCATATCCATCCGACATTTCTCTTTCTTCTCTGCCGCGGTCTTCTCCTCCATTTTGCTTGCGGACATCTCCACCAACATCAGCGCCATGACCTCTTGAATCTCCTGACTCCGCTCCGAAACTGAGGCCAGACTCCAACGTCCACCTCAGTACGCGTCAGATCCCTCCCCTTCAACACACAACCCCAAACCTCCACCAAAGTCTTCAAAGTCCCCTGATTCCCCCAACCTCGACTTTGCCCTCCTCTCCCACCTCTGATCACCCCCTAAACCTGCCCCACCTCCCCTCAATGTTGGTGTGGAGCTCAATCCGGGCTCCAACTTTATCGCACGCCACTCCCTGCCCCAAACCTCCAAGGGTTTCTCCTCCTCGAATGTCTTCCGCAGCGTCATCAGCTTCCCGTGGTCTTGCTTGAACCTGTTTCGTTGGCGCTTGTTAATCTCTGCTCCGAATGCACACCAGTCGACGAACCCTGCTCCCTTGTCGAACTCCATCGCCACGCCTTCAGCAAATCTGATCTTCAAGTACTGGGGAATGGCCTCAGGCGGATGTTGATACAAAATCGGGTGAAGATACTCGATGCGCCTCACCACCTGAGCTTCTTTGCAAGCCGCCCACGCGTATCCCTGGCACCTGTTGTCACCATACGCCGCCCCAAAGAGCTCCTTCATCAAAGCCGGTGAAACCGTATCCTTGCAAAAACGGTGCGGATTATGCCCCACGCTCGGCAACTTCGGATACTTCGCCATGAAGTCCTCGCGACTGAGCTCTTACGGTGGAGCTCTCAACCTGGAAATCTCGACATCGACATCTTGAATCCTAGAAAAGGCCGGCTTCAACTTCGCCTCTCCCTTAGGCTTTGCCCGGCGCAGTTTCCTTGTACCCCTTCCTCCCGGTGTCCCCTTCTTCTCACCATCTTCACGGTTGCTGTTGGAGTGCGGCGCATCGACCTCCCTACTCATCTCCACACCGTCGTCCTCCATGGTGGATGCCGGCCTCGAATCCCTCCTCCCAGTCTTACGCCCGCTCTGTGTGCTTCCAGACCGGTGCCTACCAATGCGCCTCGCCATGGAAACCCTACCAATCCCTGAAGAAACCCATACCCTCTACTCCACACCTTCAACTCCAGAAGCCTCTCCTCACCTCTACCCTAAACCCTACGGAATCAAGAGCGGAGCTTCCTCCATCGCTGGAGAGAGGAGAAGCAAGAAGACGAAAATCCGAACTCCACTGCTTCCCGCGCGTGAAGGGAGGAAGACAGTGAGTATCGGTGGTCACAGGTCAATGATCATGGTGACTTGGCGTCACCGGTCATACCAAAACAAAATCGAAAGCCTAAACCGGTGTACCGGCGGTCACCGGTTTCCATGTTTCCTGAACCTGCAATCACCGGTTAGTAACACTACCGCAGTGACACCTTATCCTGCACTTACGGGCCCAACCCTTCCATAAGTGTAATTGCTCCTTCTTAATAAAATCTAGTAACGGCTGAAAATATAAGTACATAGAATGTACCTAATTGGAAATTAAATTAATTGAATAGAATTCTAGAATTCCATGCCTAGGCTTTAATTAATTAAAGAAAATTCTATATAATATGATAAATGGATTAATAAACAAAAAAAAATCTTTCCAATATTTTAATCATTTTAGTTGTATAAATAGAACATGCTTCTAGACGAATAAGAACTACAATTTTTATTTTTTTTATTTACGTTGAACAAAAATATTAAATCATCCTTAGTTGCCAAATTTAAACCAATAGAACCTTTTGAATATTATATAGAAATATACCCAGTTTATAAACACCTGTATTTTAATTATTCACTCTACCACATGAAATTTATATGGATCCAATTTTATTTAAATATAGTTACAAGTCTTGGCCTTCAAAATAATGAATATATTCTTATATCATAATTAAATTTCTTCGTGTTCATCATATTTATTATTATAACAATAAATATTTGGTGATATTTCTCAATTAAACCTAAACCTATTATTAATTTTATATCCTACACATCTTTAATAGTCTATATACTTTGTTGTTAATTAACTAATATCTTAGAATTATAGTAAATAGAATTCTAATACTATTGCAGTGGATATGAATACAAGACTTTGTATTATTATATATAATCTACATATATGAATGTTCCAAAAAATTGTGTTCGGAAATTAGGTGCAATTCACAAAAAAAAAATTCTAATCATCCAATCTTCAACAATGTTAGGTGGCAAAATACCTTTATATTATAATATAACAATGATGCGTGTCTAAAAAGTCGCACCATAAAATGTAATATAATCCTGTTTACCATTATACATGTATACTGGTAAGTTGGAATCTTAAGACATGGTCCTAATGAAATTTCATCCAGGCGTCATCCAAAATAATGTATTAAGATTTAACAAAACCATAGCTTAGAGCCTTATTAAAAGAAACTACCGAAAATTATTTGCTATAACGAATGCAATATAGGATGAAAAGTTCAATATGTGACTTGTCGTCTACATTGACATTGGATTCCACCTCGGATCCTCGAGGGACCTTGCTACCAGCTCACCCTGCCCCACCTAATCACTTGCCAGCATTGGTACACCGCCAAGCCATGTCCCCTGACAACCACGTGGAAAGTTAGTGACGACTCTAACATGATTGGAGGATCCAGATCTACGCCCCTAGCCCTCACGATCTACACTCAACGGCTGAGATGCAGTATGCGCTCATGCCATGTGTACAATATTGTACTAACTTGTACATCTACTACAACCACATTTTGCCCAAAGTGTACAAAGTCTAGCGTACTTACACCCATTTATGACTTCCGCCTTCATATCATTTCAAAAGAGCATTTCATTGTTTCTGATATTTGACGTCTTTGCAATTTGCTAAAAAAGAGGGTGGAATTTAGCGAGCTCAAGACTAAAACATTGCCTCTGGTTTTTGGAGAGTTTTCTTTTGTGGTGAATCTACGTACTGACCACGCACAATCAATTTATGAAGACCTACTTACCTCAATGTGTGCTTCTTGTTTGCAAAGCAGCGGTTACTTGCAACAAAAGCACGCAGACTCAAGATGCACTTGGTGGCGCACAGGAGGACGACTTAGCGGCAGCAAAGGAGGTTGCTAAGACAGAAGCGCTTGTCAAGGAGACGCGGATGAAGCTCCACTCCGTCTTGGAGAAGTTGCGTGACGAGGACGGCGACGCCGCGGATGCACTTCATGCAGCTTATCTTGCAGCATCGAAGGAGGCAAAGCAACTTTTGCGTGAGGGCGCTCCAGCTGCAGACTACGAAAACAAGGCTGCGGAGGTGAAGTCCTTGGCCACTGACCTTGATACTTTGCGAGCAGCAGATGCCGCTTTCAGGAGGAGGTGGAGAGGCTGGTGTCCACCTGCGCAACGCAAAGTGAAGCACATCACGCGGCAGTTGATTTGTTGACTCGTGCTCAGGCAAAGGTTGCTGATGCACGCCAGCAGTCACTCGGACTTTCTACACCAAGCCCATTACAGAATGCCATTGTGCTTTAAGCAGCCACGCAGACAAGCGGGTAGTACATGTTATTGCGAAAACGGGAAATTTTGAGGACTTCAACGTTTTTAGCTACATACACGCTGTTCACAGGCCATAACCTTAAACTCTTCGAATTTCAGACTTACATAATGCTTTCATTTTGGTGATACTGATGGATAAAGACTTTCTTAGGCCTTGAAGTTGCAGACTAACTCAATGTTTTCTTCTTGTAAATAGAGTATTGTTTCTTAATTTGAAGAGCTCTTGCAAAAGCTCTGAACCATACAGAATGTTGTATCAGGTGGTCATCTCTAAGTCTGCTATATTGTATACATTGCTTGGAGGTTCGTTGGTGAGCTTGTTATGCTTGTTAAGCTTGTTGGTTTCGTAGTAGATTTTGTGAACTTAGAACAACGTTCAAAAATTGTAGAAAGATGTTTGTGACCGCAGCCCAAGCATGCGATGTATTTGATATAAGCATGTCATTGCACATATTGTTATAATCTTTGCGGAAATTTGTCTTCAAGGTTGTCAGCACGTAGTTTTGCTACTTATCTATACTCTTGCGGCTGCAACAATGAACAGTGCATTTTTGTCGATAAATTAACAAGGCTGGATCAGTGGCTGCTTCAGCACCGACGTGTTACCCAGCTATATGTTCCCGCCAATCTATTCCACTTAATCTATTCCATCTCCCATGACAACAAGTTCTAAAATAATGTTCACCACATCAAGTGGAGAACAGTTGTTTAATCGCGGTACCATCGCTACCGCACACAGCACTTGGTACTCGCAGAATTTCATGCCGAACGTGATTGGCTGTGGTTCTAGTACCTGGGAGCAACGACAATGTCCCAAGCAAAGGTGGCACCCATTGTGCCAGCAAGGTTTTTGTACATTGTAAGTCCCTTCTCCGCCACAAACTTGCTGCCCTCCTGATCTTCCACAGGGCCCCTTGGAGACTCAAAAACTTTTCTAATGTTTAGTTGATACAGAAGTACTAATAGTATTTTTTGCTATAGTAGACGTACTTATAGTATATTGTTGTACTTTTGAATGACTTCTTAATTTAGATTGTTTGTTTTGATGACAGATTCGTCACTGAAGCCGATTTTGTGCCTTTCTCATGGGCTTGCTAGTGGTGGAGAGCAAAGTCAAGCTGTTTCTATGCGTTTTAGAGACTCAGCTAGTGGAGAAACATTTACTAGCAGCCTACGAGTCGTCCGAGAAGAGGATGGAGGTAAGACGGTGGTGGATAGTCCAGTGAAGATTAATCTCACAACCACAAGGTCTAGAACATCAATCCGGAGATCTGAAGGACTAAATTTGGAAGCACGAGCTCAACTACCTCCGGAGAAGGTTTACGAGTGCCTTGAAAAGGAGTCACGCAGGAAATCAAAGGTGAAGGAGCTCGAGTTGATTGTAGAATCGGAGGAGGAAGACTTTGAATCCGAAAGTATGCCATTCTAACTCCAATTACAAGGTATTATAGCAATATTTCACATTGTATTTCACTTGTGATATAAATCAAGATTTTGGATAGTGTGTGATTTGTCCACAACGTTTAAGGTTCTAACTGTTCACGTGGGATTGTTGCAGATGATTGTCCTGATTTCAAGTCTAGCTTGGGGACTACAATAAGTGGCAGTAATAGTGAGAGCAAAGAGAGCGACAATGAAGATAATGAAGGAGAAGGTGGCCACAGTTGCGAGGTTTTGCAGGTACAAGAAGACAAATCAAGAGAAGATAGTGGGCCAAGGAAGGACATTGGGAAGAAGTTCAGGGATAAGGGTTTGATTCAGAATCCACCGGTTCAGATGGTGGCAGCCCAAGATAGAGAGACTGTGGAACATCCACGTGAAGTTGAGCCCATGACTGACGTGGGTGAAGAAGAGGAACCAAGACGTGACATGGGCTTAGGGTCCGGGAAGGTAAAGAGAGATAGTGACATAGAGTTGGACAGTGAATAGAAGGAGGAGGGGAGACTAACGGTAAGGTAGGGGGGGATGTTCAGGAACTCAAGGTTGTATGAGATGAGGGGTTAAACAAGGGACAAGAGGAGGTGCTGGAATAGGAGAGCCTCAAAATATGGAGCAGGCCTTGGACCTCCTTGCTTTAGTCCAATATGGCAGTGGATGTGCCCACCAACGAGGACAAGGTCTGGGTGGAAGCACAATAAAGTGAACCACAAAGTGCAAAATGTGACCAGATCAAAGTGAATTCGGAGTGGCCTGTTTGGGTACATTGGGAACGCTTGGGAACGCTTGGGAATGTGGGGGGTGGTTGAATTGCGAGATAGGAGAGTAGGGTTTAGGGTGACACTTGTTGCAAGGGTTTAGGGGTGGACACGGAAGCCAAAATTGTGAGTCTTCATTGTGGGGGATCCCACGAAGATGAGTTCTGAATGCTCCGCAGCCAGTTCAGTGCTTCAACCTGATGAGCCCCTTTTCCAAGGGAGGTGAATTGATGCAGTCACGTGCGTATCAGGCGTCATTTATGTTAAAGAGGGTCTATGCAAGATTGTTCGGGATAGGTTGCGCCAACTAGTATTCTCCATCACTTGTCATGCTCACTTCACTGTCTAGCCACTTTCCGGAAGAGCAAGGTAGTTGCAGGAAGAAAGTTCTTTTGGGAGAGTACGGAGCTAGGAAGGGTGGGGAAAAATTGGAAGATTTAGCGTTCAACAGTTGATCAAGTGATCTCGGGGGTTGCATGGTCGCTCATTCACTGTCGTAGCAATTAGTTGGAACAACGCATTCTTCAGTCTGGGGTGTTTGGACACAGGGTTTGCAGTGGACCAGTGCATCAGGGTTTACAAAAGTTAGGGTTTGGTGCTTGCGAGTGCACATGCACGATCTTGCATGTGACAGGAGAAACTAGTCGAGATAGATTAGCTACGCCATGGCCACAGTAAAGCGCGAGTTGGCTTCTACCCTCCCCAAATCCGATGCAGACCTGAACAGGAAACAAGGGGAGAAGATCAAGTTCGATAAAGGACTCCACTTACGGTGCAGGTGGTCTGTGCAGGATTTTGCAAAGAAGCTGGAGTTAGAGGACGCCGGCATTTGCAGAAAGATTGAATGTGGAACGACGCATATCAGCGAGGCCCATTTGAAGAGGGTATTTCCAAATATAGGAGGCAATGGGATCCGAGTGGTTGCGAATGAATTCATCACGAAGGCTGAGTGCGGTACAATCTGGCAAAAGTATTTTCTAATGTACAACCATGCACCTCCCAACAAGGAGTTTGCTTGTTATTTTTTAAAGAGCTGGTTGGCGGAGAGGGAGGGGAAGTGTAAGATCAATTGGGCCAAATTCGCCCATGACATTTGTAGGAAGCAGTACATTGCGTGGCAGAAGGATGGAAGAGTGGAGGAGGCCCTACACTCAAAGTGAGATGAGCTTCAGGGAATTCCATGTTTGGAGAATTTAGGGAACAGTAGATGTCAAGGTGGGGATCAACGCCAGGTTGGAGCAACGTGCGAGCCCGCTTCGTGGACCGAGGACCAGAGTTTGGAGGTGCTTCAGATGTTGGAGGATGCCGAAGGAGACGCTGGTAGGATTGGGCCAAAGATGTGAGTTCTGCATTCGTTACCTAATTCTGAAAATCATTTATTCATCTGTGGAACAATCCGCCAATCATACATGCGTAGATAGCTTGAAATGTTTTATGTCCCCTGTACATACCTTGCACAGTTCAATCCGGTTTTCAATGGTTGTTCTGCGGTGTCCATGATAAAGCTCGCTTGGTTGGTAAATGTCTGATTGGGGATGAGTATCATGCTGTGGTACCTGTTAAAGGTTCTTATGTTTTTACTGTCTGTTACAGGACATCGACTCGGAATGGATACAGTCTGGTATGTGTTACTAGCTTTCGATTATTTTGTTATAAAACATGTTCTGTAATGTACTCATGCCGCAGCGCAGATCAAGTGGGGGTTAATGTTCTCGAGTAAGCGTTGAGAACACTTCAACTCTTGTTAATGTAATATGTGATTTTAGATTTAGGTCATGGATACAGCCAGATGCGAGTAGTACGCATTGAAATGGGATTTTCAGTTCTAATCCTCAGTCTTCAACGGCGCAGTTATTCGCCTTTTAATATTTGTCTTGTCGTTTATCATCTTTGTTGGGCTCAGAAAAAGAAATAAGTCATGGGCTTTTAATAGCAGACTATTTTTTGTCATAGATGTACTATCATTTGATTCCAGTGATGCAGTCTTTGTGAGAGGGATAATATTGTCGAGAAACACGTCTCCATGTCCCAGACTAGAGGTTTTGATCAACATTAAACGAAACGTAGGTGTCCATGATCAGCTTTGCAGTTTTTTTAGTCAGAGCGTTGGGCAGATAAAATGAGCGTAGCCCGTAATGTACAAAAGCAGTTTAAAAAAAAATTTAACAAGCATGTGAACCTTAAAAGGACCAGAGGGTTCCAACATCCACTCAGCAGATTGGGAATGCTTGCGAAATGTATTGACTCGGAGTAGTGAATTTTACCTTTTGTCTGCAAACTATGTGTTCATTTCATGGTTACCACCATTTGTTACCTTAATAAACTTTCAGGATCCTTCCAGTGTGTTTCAGGGCCAGATCATTATAGAAGGATTTGCGGTTTTCAGTTTCATAGTCTACTACTGGTTTTTATGTTTTTTGAATTATTTCTAGCCTGTAACAATTTAGCTAAATTGTAAGTTTTGGTGGCTTGTAATCAGATCATGCATGGATCTGATTGGAGAGAACAAGACGTCACATGTTTGTTGAACGATCACCTAGTTTTTTAGTGGTTTTTGGGAGGATGACAGGATATGCTAATCCTAGTCACCTCCAAGCTCAGTGCTTAAGGTGAGCGTGCGTGTCTAAAATGACTATTTCGAGGTTTCAATTTAGATGGGAGCATTAAATATGAGAAGGCAAGCAACTATAGATACAGTAGGTCGTTATTCCATTGTAAGTTTATTGTTACAGTTTTGATATGACCAATAGCACGGTTTATAGGGATTTAGGGAGCTTCTAGTTGAACGCATATTACATGTTCTCCGACTTTTTGAACAAAAAGGTTTTCGAAGTCTCCCAACGCAGCTGATAGTTGACCGGGATAGTTGAACACCTCTGGCAGCAGCCGCTCATTCCAGAGAGGAGTGTTGGAAAACTGCTGACCAGGTAAGCTTGGAAGAACAGAACAAATGTTGTACGCTACCGGAGCAATTTCCTTCGGGGATTAGACAAGACACGGGTAGCTCTGTTTTGGAGTTGATGGTTGAGATACCCTATGTATGTATATGAGTTTGAGGGTGAAGCACAGGTCACTTATCTATTAGCAATTCTTTAATGCATCCCGTGTCAACGTCGAAGCGGCTGACGATAGAGTCGACAAGGTTCTGCCTAGAATGTATGTTCTCTTTCATGAAAATCGGACTATGCTCGTACAGTGGTAGTCAGTTGGTATTATACGCGCAACAATGTTTATTTGGACTTGACTGCTCATTTGAGGGTGGTAGCTCATGTCTCCCTCATGTATATTTCATTTGAAATGAAATTCATTTGTATGCTGATATTGTCAACGGACTTATTCTGTGGACAACCTTCTATCAACACGTGTGTGAACATGGTATAGAGATAGTAACTGAGGAGGGCATAGTCGTGGTTCATTATGCATGCTTCTCAAACACGGTATGTGCGAAGTAGTGAAAGTTACAGAAATGTCTGGCCTTGCCAGCTCTTTTCGGTCCTGTTCATACCAGCTAACGGTTTGGATATGATGCCCAAGTAGTTGTACCTTACACGGATAGCCATCGGGGACCCGGCTGCGGCTTTGTTCCACTGGGATTCAGTCCTAACCGATGTAAATGATGGACGTTGAGAGGATTACCTCGTGCGGTTGCTCTGTTTTCTTCTTTACCAGAATCGCGCTGGTTCATGCCGGGGGTTTTGGTACACCGTTCGATAGTTGATGTCTACATGTCTAGAGTGGTTGAAGTGGCCATGGCTCCACACTTTAGGAACATAGCCAGAGGAAGTGAGTGCCGGATCATCGTGAGGCACGCCTGGAACTGGCTATTAGATGTCAACCCCGAAATTCTTAAGCGACCATCGAACGGAATATTGTTTGCATTTCCGGTCAGGCAAGTTCATTAATGTCAGATTTTATGGCTTCACAACGTAACTACGACAATTCACACTTTCCCGTACAAGATGTTGCGGTATTTAGTAACGATGCTCTGCCAGTGCCTCTTGTGTTCCCTGAATGAGTTTCTACAGGATCTGGTAAACGATTTTCGTTTTCACGGTGAGTGCTTATGTTTACTATGTGCATACATGTGCAATGTGGAGGTGTGCAACGGCTTCTGCATTTCTATATGGTTTGCATTCGTTTCTCTTCGCTCAATGGTGGTGGTTGTGATGTGGAAGGAGTGAGACCGCGAATGAGGCGTGAGTCTGAGCTGTAGAGTTAATATTGAATTGGCATTTAGCATTTGTTATGATGCGTCTTTTAATGCTCAAGTTTAGGTTGCGCTGGTCAGGAGATGTTACTTGTCCACCTCAACTGTGAGATCACCTAAGATACTTTATTGCTAAATGGATTAGAGTCTGGATTTTCTACGAAAGTTTAATGACCTAGATTTATTATCGCGCGGATTAGACACTAAGAAATTTCACATCTGACGTTGATAGGCTCTGAATTAGCGAAACTCCGCAAAGTAATGATGCACGTCGGCAACGAGTATACGAGGATGACAGACGTGTGTAATTCATCCACTACATAGTCAGAGCCCGAAGTTTGCTTCGACACCTGTGCGAACACCGCTCATGCACATGTCGTTGTGCCCAGAAATCATTGCATCTGATTCGTGTGTTCCTCTTGTCCGGGGAGAAGTGTGTCCGCGGGGTAGTAGAAATGCGCACTTGGAAATCGGTGACATGGTTTTGTGTACTATGGAACATACCTAATCTCAGTTTCGTCAACCTGTGCTGCAGATGCGTACTAGAACAGTTGAGCAAGGAGCTCCAGCAGCAGTGCAAGGGTGTTGATGGTGCCCTAGCCGAACGCCTGAAGTCTTTGAGGGAGGAAGAGCTCAGCTGCGCCAACATGAGGAGCCGCCGTGACAGTTTGGTGGCGCATTTCAACTCCATTAGAAATGCCGGGGATTCAGGAGAGAATGGCGAGGACAGAATTGGAGAAACCTGTGAAGAGGAGGATGAGGAGCTGAGGAGGATTGACAAGGACTTGGAATTCGGAGTTCACATACTCAATCGGGAGAGTGCCCGCACTGAGGTGCTGATATTTGAACAAGAGGGACTTTAGACGGAGCTCAATAAGGTTGAGCATGAGATCCGCGTACGAGGGACTCAGTCAACTCGATTGGAGATGAAGGTAGGGAAATTGACCGAGCAAGTACAGATGATGGCTGTGGGCTTCGAGATGGGGACTACTCCACTCCCAATTCAAAATCCACGAGTCCCTACCAAGGGACGAGTTCAAGTTATCAGAGTGAAAAATTGCCCGGTTTGTGGCTTCTACTTTAAGTGCCACAACATCTCTGTTGCGGACTGCAGTTGCTGCAGATTGGTTGGATAGCTTCGGAGCCAATCAAATCCGACTACCAGCACTTCGGCAGCCGAAAGTAGAAGGACAAATAAGTCGAATCAACAGGCGTGATGCTGGGAATGTTGCAGCTGCGGCATCAACCAACTGTAAGTTCCGCAACTGTCTTCGTCATGTGAGTTCAAACTTGAGGTTCCTTGCTAGTAACCTCAAGGATATGGTTGCTATCATCCGGAGGGAATTGTAACGCACATCTGCGGCCACGTTGATCTGGGAATTCTGGACAGTAGTGTGTACGTCACATTTTTCCTACAATGTCTGTTTTCACCTTCGTGATTTCCGCTTAGGCATCCTTGTCACTTACTTTTCAATATAAGCAGTTATTGATACAGCGACGCACTAACACTAATGGGCTATTTGAGTTATCACTGCGGGGGCACAGACTTAGACAGCGGCAAATACGGTATTGCAGAGCGCTTCAGTGGTGTTGTTCAAGGGATATAGTGTAACGTCCACTGCCTTCCATGCTTTTGTCACTTCACCACCTTTTCCGGGGCTGGTGCTATGGACTTTGTTTATTTGATGTGCTTCATTTAGCCCTTACAGATCTAGAAATTTTAGCTTTGAAAGCGAAGTACTTCATCAAAAGTCTGTGAGGTGAGATCAATGCTTTCGCAGTGACTTACACCCTCAATCGTGGTCGGTGATGCCTGTCATGACTGCGTTCGCACTGTTCGAACGTAAAAGTGCTTTCGTCAGTGCCTTCGTTAGATATCATTGGTATGCTTTAGCTTATTTCACGTGCAAGTGCTCTATCACTTTGCTTTTCTAAGGTAAACCACTGAGTCCTTGTGGGGGTTGGCTGAGCGTCAAGTTGTTCACTGTGTTCATGTTAAGAGAGTTCACGTTCACTTTCCAAGTGACTGTCGCTACAGTACCACAGCAAATCCACTTTGATCCGGGCATTACGGTGGACCGCTTTGATGACCGTTTCTTCTCACTTACTCACTTTCAATTCACTAAGGCGTAGTGAAATCAATTATTTTGAATTTTGTTGCTTTTTGGAACTGCATGTATTTTTATTTGTACTCAGTAATGCACAGAGCAGACTGAATATTGAGAAATCACAGAGTATGTGATTGCTTGTGTAGTTCACGTGGGGTCGGCGTCCGGGAATTCATCGTCGATGAAGCAGAAGAGTGTGGTGACGCCTTCTTCGGGAGAAGTGAAGACTCATGCGTCTCCGAGTTGGAAACGCTGACGTCCCCTGTGGGAAGGGTAGCCGGCAAAAGAGGACCAGGTGTCTGAATGCATTGGCGCTCGGTACCCCTCCAGCGGTGAATAAATCCGGGACTTTGTCAATTCCAACTCAGCAACTATCCACAAGGACGTCCGACGAAAGCATACTCTTCCCGGATAAAGAAGAGCTCTGCTTGAGTCAGGCACAGCCACCTTCCCATGCGGCTCCTGAGCGTGGAGGTGGTATTGTACTGAGCACTTTGATCCCGGAGACATTACCAGACATGGCTTTGGGGGTGGGAGAAGACGAAGACATTCCACCATCCTTCACCGGCAATGTGCCATCAACCACTACGATGAACGAGGGAACTCATAGGGCAACGTTGCCTTCCACTGAGGAGGATCCAGAACCTGACATGGAAGGAACCAATTGCCAAGTACTTGACGTGGACACTGTGCACACGGGAAAACAGGCGGTCGCTGAGGAGTCCCCGACAGTTAAGAAGTCCTCAAGTAAAGGAACGGGGTCTATCGGGACGCGACAGCTGGCGGCCTTGCGAAAAAAGCTATTTCCCTCGCCAGGTGCCACTACGGGGACTTTAGCTCACGGAGGGTTGATGCAAGGGGCGAAGAAGCTAATGTTGGGGCGAGGACGTACAGGCCAGGGCGTGACAAGGGCAGAGAAGGGGTGCAACATGAAGCCGTTGGCCGAAATTGGAGTTCAGGAGAAATTCAAAGCTCTAGCTGTGATTGCTGATGCAGGGAAAGGTTGAGGTCGCAGCGGGAATCAGGCAAAGCGCAAGCGCGACGCAAGTATGCCTTAGAGTATCTCTAAGGTGGCAAAGTCAGTGACTACATGTTGTAAATTTTGAGACTGTATCGGGTAGAGCGTGACATGTGGTATGCAGACAACAACTACATCTGGAACGATCTAATTTTGGATTTAGGGTCGGGTATGAGGACTCCGTACAATTTTAAATGCGACGGGTCTCAATTTTTGGGATGGTAACGAGGTCGAGTATACATGTGTATTAATGGCACTATTTTTTTTTTTGGGTTGGACATATGAATACGATCATAGGAGTTAACAGTTCAAGTTTTTGCTCATTTGCATATCCGGCATGGCACTGAGGCTTGGCATGTATTAATGACCTGTATAAAGATATAAAATATGCGCATTTATTGAAAAACAACTTCAGATCTGTAGATGGTATTCTTGGTTCGGTATTGCTAAGGCTTCTTATTTGTTTTTAGGTTTTTTTGCATAATAAGGGGAGGAGGGATGTCCCGCACAGACTTCTGAGTCTGGATTCGAAGACATGTCTTAGGATACCACCGCATGGACCATGGGAAGAATCTTCGAGTCCCTTCACGGGGCTTCCCTTGAGGCTCCAGTTATCACCTAGACTAACTTGCCGTAGGTGCTAGCTGTTCTTCTTGAGAGAATCAAGGATACACCTAATGTTGCAGAGAAGGTCTGTGGAGCGGTTTACTTCTTGGCCCAAGGTTATGAGGAAGGCCGACAGACGTCATCTCCGTTATCTCCATTCTTCCTGAGCATTGTTCAAGCCTTGTTGGCAACTACTGAGAGAGAGGATTCTGGAGATTCTAGGCTGGGGACAGCTGCTTATGAGACTCTGAATGAGGTGGTCCACATCTCAACAGGGGACACTGCACCGATTGTCATGCAGCAGGTGCCTGTCATCATGGAGAAACTCAATCATACTTTGCAGATGGCCGAGCTCTTGTTAGATGACCGAAATAAGCAGAGTGAACTTTAGGCTCTCCTATTTGCTGTTCTGTAGGTAAGAGTCAATGTCGCTTATTTTTATTCTGTGGGTGTCCGACTTTGTATGTTGGGTTAACTGAGAATCTTCTTTCCTCGAGTAGAGCCTTCTAACACTTTCCTATCCACACCCTAGTGTTGCTTTTAAACTAAATTTTCATGGAACTGTTTCAGTGATACATCTTCGTCTTCGGCAATTGTTTTTTGAGAGGTGACGCAGGATGATTGTTGTAGTTCAAACCCCGTTTAACATAGTTGTCTCTTCATGAAAATTGTACAGTGTACTAGAGCCGTCTCCTCTCTTTTGACATAACAGCAATGGCTCATTCAGGATTATTAATTCTATCTGCATTTATCAGCATATATTTTGGAAGAAATTGTGAATCCAAGTTTTGAATTCTGTTTAAATTGAACAGAAGCTCACATACATTTATGTCTTTTGTTTTTGCAGGTGATCATTCAGAAGCTCGGTGCGACGGAAGTCACCAGGAATGGCGTTGTGCAGTATGTTGATCAAACGATGGGTCTGTTTCTTCATGCCTTTGCTTGCCGAAGTGCGACTGTCTATGAGGATGCGATGCTTGCGATCGGAGCTTGTAAAGAGCCACTGGCGTTGAGTTTGGAAAGTACATGAGGGAATTTTACCGGTACTTGGAAATGGGTCTTCAAAACTTTGAAGAATACAAGGTATTTATACTGCCTCATTCTTAGTGATCAGTAGTCGGGATGAACACTGATTAGTCCTTTTGCAAACATAAGTATTTGTAGAAACTGAAGAGCAGAGTGTTGTTTGTTTAGATACATATAATTCTAATTTACGCACGCCTCTGTGAATCAAATCAGTTGGGTTCAAGTGGTTTCTTTTTTATTTAAAATTTACTTGTGTGGCACTAATCGTATTGGTCTGCTTCGTGACAGGTATGTGCGGTGACTGTTGGTGTAGTTGGTGATATCTGTCGCTCGTGTGGACGAGAAGGTTCTTCCTTACAGCGATGGTATCATGACTCAGCTTCTAAAGGATTTGTCAAGCAACCAATTGCATCGCTCAATGAAGCCAGTTATCTTCTCTTGCTTTGGTGATATCGCTCTTGCTATTGGTGAGCACTTTGAAAAATACTTGATTTACGCAATGCCCATGCTTCAAGGAGCCGCGGAGCTCTCTGCTGAACCCTCAGCTGGTGACGATGAAATGATCGATTACAACAACCAGCTCCGAAGTGGCATTTTTTAGGCATAATCCGGTATTTTGCAAGGTTTGAAGTCGAACAAGGCGGATTTGATGGTGCCTTACGCTGGGCACATTCTGCAGTTTATTGAGAATGTGTATCAGGACAAAGACAGGTATGAATCTTCCTCTCTCATTACAACTCCCTCATTTTACCACTTGGTTGTTTAATGCTCGGCTTTTGTCAGGTTTCTGTGATATTCTGGACCCTAAATTAGGTTTAATCTTGAAATCAAGATGTTATTTAGTTTTAATGTTTTTTGCTTTTTTTCCGTCAATATTCAATCGCTTTGCCTGTTTCAGGGATGATGTGGTGACCAAGGCTACGATTGGAGTTGTGGGTGATCTTGCTGATACTCTTGGAGCTAACGCGGCGGCTTTGTTTAAGCGGACGGTTTTCTTCAAAGATTTCCTGGATGAACGCATTTCTTCAGAAAGAGACAGCTGAGTGGGCGCAGGGCACAATTTCGTCAGATTTTGAGTGCGTATGGTTCTGCTTGTCGGATATGGTTCAATAGATTGATTTGCATATATATTCGCTTCCATCGTTCGGGACAGCAATGAATCCCTGGTTCCAAGTATCTGGATCTTCTGTATGATTTTTGCTTGAATACGCATTTATAATCCCTATTTGTTTAGGGTTCTGGATGAATAGAGTTGAGAGTTGGGGTGGATCCTAAAAGTCGTTGCCCAGATTATGTATTTTATAAGATCATAGATTGATCGGACTGAGGATGTATGACCATAGTTTGATTACGTTCAGTAGTTCAGGAATGGTGTTACGCTAGGAAGGTGTACATGCCATAGTTTGTGACAATTGTACTATTCTTTACGTCTTTGTTTTCTACGTGGTGGCCTTCACCAGTGTGTACTTTCCGAGTCCTTACAACAGAAAGGTTCTAAAGTAACAAAGATCATTTTCCATGGAGCTAGTTATTGGGTGCTGTAGGAGGGTGATGTATGTTCCAAACGGGTCGACTAGAATCCACTGGAATTTCTGAGAGTTCTTGGTCACTGGGGCCTTGTGCACTAGGGGGTCTGGTAATCGTTATTTCATTTTATTCCTGATGCGGAATTGCCTGGGAGCCTATGGTATTTGCGGCTCATTTTGAGGATTTCAGAGTAATTTGGAGACAGTTACACGTACGGTGGTTCTAACTCCTCTTATACATATGTGATGCAAGATCTCCAAAGAAGGTTAGCCACTGAAATTGTGCCTCTGCACAATGATATCTTGACCGTGTCCAAGCGTTCTGATTACAATTCAAGCTGCGAGGGTTCTTTGACTACGTGATCCTCAATTGAAACCGTAGGGCGTACTTTGAAACCGTTTAAAATGACTCCACAACATGCACACAGTTTGGAAAAATGATAGAACAAAAGTCAATAAAATTGTGTTCGACATGTTCTACTACTGTTTTGCCACTTCGAAACGTGCGAAGGGAAGAAATGTTCACGGGTAGCACTTCAACTCACACATGTAAACTAGACTTTACTTGCGCTTCACTTGCTCATTGAACACTAAGAGAGAAGTACATTCACTAGCCACATTCAAAGGAGGCAAGCTACAGCACAGTGATTTGGAAGTGGTTGCAGCGAAGCTAAAGCAATGTGATTTGAAAGTGAAAGGTCTTAACTAAGAAGGTAAAAAACAGCTTAAATAGACATAAGTGTCAGGACACTTATTCGCGAAGTCCCACCCAAGTTACCGCTTAGAACAAAAACGTGAAAGGGAATGGCATGTAATATGCGCACACCTTCGTAACCAAGTCCAACAAACAACTGTGATGACATTTAGAGCCCAAGTGCGGAAATGTGAACACAAAAATAGCAGGTGATCTTATGTCAGCATACTACAAACATTGAGGTCCTTAAAGGTAATTGTGCGAAATGTAAAGTTGGATACCATAGTAAACAGGAGTACTTGTCAGCGCATTGTCTATGATCTCTTTCTAGCATGGTCTGACGAGGACGTACAAGTCGTATGCGCAAGATGTAGAGCAGACTGAAGTGGCCTTCGATTGAAGTCCATGTCCAAGCAGCGGCCGAATACATTGCTGACGTTTGCTTTAAACATGGCAGCGGTCTGACTGACACCGCTCATTCCTTCTTCACCACGTAGCGGCATTTTGTCACCTTCGTGAAGACAATTGTGTCGCCTACAGTCTTGCACTTCACAATCTGCGCTTTAGGTCGAGACGATCTATCCTTTCCAATTGCAAACTCCGGTCTGTTCGACCACTTTGACTTCCACTTGACTTTCTCATTGGGTACTTCCAAAAGTACTTTACCTAGCAAGATCCAAAAAGGGAAAGTGAGACAAAGTGACTTGTAAGTGAACTCCGTTAACTAAGAAGGTAGAGGGCTACTTAACAAGAGTAAAGTGGTTCTGAAGTTGTTCGAGGTGTAACAACGCTCTTCATCTGCGGTAGAGTACAAGAAAAGGGTTATCCCCGTAAGGACCAAATACCTAAGAAGGCTCTCGGGAACTTCTAGAACGTGACAGTCAAGCCCTATTACAGAGATGAGGATCAAAGTGCATCGTCACTTGATTACTTTCCTAAACGCGGAAGCACGAATCTCTGTGGTCGCAAGTGCTTTGCAAGTCTACAACACTTGCCAACCAATTGACGGCACTCTGCAACTTTGCGGAAGTGCTTTGTCAGTATCACTGATGAAGAGAAGGGTTCATGAATCAATTAACTCCAAGGACATGATCCGCCAATGATACGAAGTACTATGCACATTGAACTCAGAGTTAGTAAGTACAAAGAAGTCTGTCATCAGTGTCAATAACTTACAAGGAGGAGGTTAAGGGGAAGTCAGAGTGTCGCTCGTGTAGGTAACAGATAGAAAGTCCGGAACTGAGAAATTCACCAAAAATTGACAACTGTCCGGCATGGCCATGTAGCTGTAAAGACCTCCTGGAGTATTGGAGAGGCTCATCAAGTGGAAGCTCAAGCTATGTCCGTAATACCGAGTACGTGATAGAGGTGAAGTACATTCCTTCTTTGAAAAACAAGTGAAAGCCGAACATACCTTTGGAACCACGTCAGGACATGGACGCTTCACTTCTCCTCGTCCAGGGAGTTGACACTGAAGAACACTAGAGCTTGCCCTGCGACAAGCTGAACGAAGTGAACTCGGCTGAGAAGTAAATAAGAAGTACTGAAGCAATGCTGAAGTGGACTGAAATGTTCCAATACTCCGGACATTACCAAAATCTGCTCGTATCTAGCAAAACAAAAAGACTGTAGATAAGTGATAGCCTCTGCAAAATCTATAACATGAGTCCAACGTCGTCCTTAAAAGCTTACCTGAAACAATTCGCGTATTGCTCGTTCTGCCAATTCAGAACACCATCGCCAGTACATTGGAAACACTAATTTGTGCACAATAGATTATACTAACCCCGCGCCTGCTACTGATGATGGTTCCTATTCTCCAAATAGCTGCAAGCAGAGGCAAACGCCGCAGTATTAGGGCAATGATGCAAGAAAATAACAACAACATACCTATGAAATTGTAGGCAATCAGATCATACATTTTATTTATAATCACTAGTTGAAGAAAAGAATGTTTCATAAATGCACGTGAAAAGCACTGACGTTGTAGATTTAAACATTGAAGGAAATTTACATAAGAGTGAATTTTATTGAAACGAACCACTTGAAACAACGTAATTGACTCACCGACTGTCTACTTGAAGTCGAGGTGCAATTCTTGCTATCAGGAAGTAGCGACCATCAGGTAACCATTCACTTGGAACAGACATGGGAGCTTGTATGCTCTGATAGCATTTCAGAGTTCCCCGACTCTAGAGTGCCTGATAAAAAAAAGCACAGCATTCAGAAGAATTTTGTCAATGCAGTTTGACCAAAATATGCATTCCCGTAGGTTGCACGTCTCCGAGTAAAGCGTCCAGTCATATTCAGAAACGATTCCATAATACTTACCACGTCTCACCGGAAACTTCAAAGCATCCGTCAGCAAGGGTATCAGACAAGCACGATTAGTACATTGCAAACAGGAATAACAACAGTTGAGAGCAATAAAGTCGGTACATGAAATAGAGCTTCTCCAATCATTTCTAATGATAAAACCATCAACGTTTAGTGGACTCACTGAAAGGTACAGCTCCTTCATGGTGACCATCACTTGTCAGAAAGTGCAGCCGAGTCTCGCCATCGTAACTTAGATTAGTTTTGTCAACATCCGATTGCTCCAAAAATTGTAACATCCCATGGAGCCTTTGTTCCACAGCAGTTCAGCTCCGTATGACTTGAGAAAAGGACGTCTAGCAACTGACTTACAAGGTGTAGTGCATGGTATCCTGCCCAAATTCACAACAACAGAACGCCGCGACTATGTTCAATCAATTCGAAACATCCAGAAAACTTGCACTTCCATTAAAACATTGGACAAAAAAAATAATCGAGAAAAACAGAGCAAACAACAGTGCTCACCTTCAAAATGTTGCACGTTTCTTGGAACGTTACCAATGCACTATCGCACAAAAACGGGCTCGCAGCGAGTTCCTTGCGAGTCAATGAGCATTATACATTTGCCTCTCCTCGACATTGGACAAAATTGCTTCTCTAGTTTCTCGCGTCATCTTGAATCGTGGATTCTTCTTGGCGCTTTTGTATTGCATCAACTCCACCCTAGACTGCACAACAAGGTGCGAGTAGTTCCATGCCTTCGGCTCATCCTTTAGGAGCTCGTACCTGTACGATCCTGCGTCTTGTTCCACACTAGGAATTCTCCTATAATACATCCCGCTGATGAGCATTGTATCCCGTGGCCATTTACACCCCCATCCGTCAATGAAGGTGGCTCCATTTTTGTGGACAGGCATGTCGCAGAGCACTAGGAAGAAGCGGTCTTCGTGCTCAGGTCTGTCGGTATAGACGACGTATGTGTCCCCTGTTTTGACCCGCTGAGCCTCAGTTTCCAATTCACCCTCATCCTCAACGTCGTCAACTAGGTCGTCTTTGAACTCCGCAGTCCCATGTTCCAGATCTTGTTCGGTTCCCTGCCCTTCCTCTTCTCCTCTGTTTATCTGGATCTCTTCCACCGTTAACGTACCTCGTAGTTCAGAGGTTTCATCAGCGTGTTCACTAGCTCGTTGGAGTCGCGTCCCTTGTCCCATGCTCTAACTCATTGTAGACATGCACATTCCACATGTTAGGAATTGGTGGAGATCGCGAAGAAGTGTCTTTAGACAAAAGCAAGCCATTGATCAGAGTAGGACATGAAACCGTAAAGCGTAAACTCCTTTGAGCAGGACCATGCAGCACAGAGTCGATAGGGACATCTACTGTCTTCAGACCAAGAAATTCACAGCGACGAAAGCAAAGTACGGGCAAGAATGAAATTGCACAAAATGCCTCCCTCCTAACAATCCATATCCACTGCACATTCCCAGCCTTCCTATGTTGCATGCCACTTCCCCTAAACCCTCTCTCCACCGACTTTCCTCAACCCGGTCAGAAATTGCCCCGGCCATGCACACATGCATCATTGCTCTTCCGCACCCTTAGCTCCTTTATGCTCTCAAATTACGTAATTTGAGTGAGCTTTCACACATCAATTTTTTTAAATAAACCACCACATTAGTCCATTCAGACCTAGCCTTTGAGTTAGGAAAAAACAGAATTCCTACCATATCCAAAAAGCCCGTGGTCCTTAAATTGCACAGCAAGCACCTAATCGGTGCGTAACCTGGCTGGGCACTCCAGCGACTGGGTTCAGCAGAAAGTCAAAGAAAACACACACAGTAGCGGTACTGCAGAATCCATTGACTGTGGTCTATACTCACCTGAATTGGCGTCAATGGTTGCAAGACCTTGAGTTTCCAGTGTTTCACGTGATTTTGCCTTCCACAGAACATTGGGTTGTCATCCATGCACTCGGGACAGAAGCAGGATAGTTCTCTGATATGCAAGTATGTAACATTGATCGGTGACACAGAAGAAACGGAATGGACTGATCTAGTGCCGGGTACGGGTTGACAGTCTAGGTCACGTGTTTTATCCACGTCATTTGCCCCGATCAAATGGAAGTACCTTATGAGAGTTATCCGAGCCTTTCCATATGCTCTGTGCTCTTCAGACTCCTTGCGGTTGCAGAAGTCAACGACATCAGCCGCACTCTGAAGCTTTGTACGGGATTCAAAGTTCATTTCCTCACTGCGGATTGCACACTTTAACATTGCCCCTGCTCCATCATGGAGCCCCTTGCCATGTCCACTGCCAAAGTAAGACCATACCATCCTACACCCATTTGGTAGATCAGCACTCATTGTCGTGGAGGGATACCTGCAGAGAAAGTATCCAAAAATTGAAATTACTTTTCTTCCTCAGGAGTTTAGAAAGAGGCAGATGGAACATACAGACAAGACAAAGTTTGCTCTGGATAGAAATACCTTGAGACATGGTACCAGCATCTCCGAGACTTGAACTGCGCTGCGCACCCATTTGACCAAACAATGTGCTCATTTGGTTTTATTCCCCTATCCGTTATGTGTTTCCAGTGCAAAGCAAAACAATGCTACACAAAAAGAGTATCGTGCTCAGCATCATCACTAATATAGTAGTGATATTCTGTCAAGAGCTTAGGGGCATCAGAACTCGGATCTGCTAGGTAAACCGGGTTCCATGTGTAGCATATGTGGACCAGTATAGTAATCTGGTGCTGCAGCCAGTGCATGGACTGAATTTCCTGGTAAGGCTGGAAAGTGTAGTTCTCCGCAAAATCCACAGCTGATAGTATAGATTCAGGAGGGAAGGTGTCGATGGACTCTTTGTACCGCTCCGCCTGCCACTTAGCAGTGTAGTTGTGCACGATGAATGGTCTTAACTTCTGCCTCAGGTAGTCCAAATAGATTGGAGCAGCAGTATTCTGGTACGTCATACGCAATACTTTGTTCTCTTTACCTGCCTTAGTCATGCCGTGCAGCACCATTCTAAAGTTGTGCCACTGCACCTTGAGCGTCCCTTCACTGTCCAGCTCTGTGCATGCCAGCCGTCCCCCTCCAATGGACAGAGTGATTGTTTTCATAATGAAATTTGCGATTTTAAATAATTCTTTTTTAACGATTGCTTTGTCGTTGGCAGGTTTTCAATACTTCTACTCGAGGCTCGGGTGTCTAGACAGTGGAGCACATCGAGGCAGGTAAGTTTTTGTTTGAGCGTTCATGGTGAACTGATTGAACGGAACCACCTGGTGCACAAGCTTCTTGGGTTTAGGCAAACCTACACTCTTCAGCTGGATGCTTGTTAGGGATTAGAAGTAATGGCCATGGATAACAACTCTCTATGTATCAATGCAACTCACTATGGCATTGTTGCTAGATTTCTAAATCACAGGCATAGACTGTTCTAGCTCAAAATGTTCGGTGTACAATGGAATTCAGTGCTTAGTGCCTAGCAGTCCTACTTACTCTTGAAATTCTTACTTCGGTTGTATCAGGTGCGAGGGAGCCAACGTCTTCGATATGCCTGCTTGACTCCACTCAGCAGAAGACCGTATCTACCACGTGGCATTCTTTGCCAAACGTGACATCTACCCAGGCGAGGAGTTGGCATGGGTAAGTAGTACTACCCAACATGAGGCCCTACCTCTACATCTGCTAGTCTAGTTTCTATTATTATGTAAATTCTAACTATACTCAAGGGCTGTTACTAACCCACGGGTGACATGTGTGGCAGGACTACGGCGAGGACTTTAAGTCTGATGACTGGGATATACCTAGCTTCAAATGCTGATGCGGGAGTAGTAAGTGTTGGGACAAGCTAAGGAAGATAAAACTGAAGTCTATACGGGAGAAGCCAATGCAACCAAAAGACGAGAAGCCGAACATGTGGATCAGAAGAACCGAAATGAAAAAGAAGCATCATGGCACCTGCAAGTCGACAGTCAAGAGTCGCAAGTAAACAGTGGCATAAAATTGAGCAACTTTTACTAAGTTCATGGTCAAAACATTACAGAGATCTGTGCGTTGTAGAACTTAATTAAAATGAACACAAAATTGTAAATCAATTTTGCACGGCTCTAGAGGACTCTTTACCTCTATTGATTTGCTCTCCGATCCTTTTGGTATACTCGAAGCCTGGTCCAGTATGCCACCTCCAAGGAACTCGCGTTTCCAAGAACTTGATGTTCTAATGAAACTAGTTATTTGAAAAACACATTCGCATTCACTTGAGTCTAACAAATAAATTCAGTATAATGTAGATGATCAAGTGTAAGCAAACTGTTAAGTAGACGTTAACGTTAGAAAATCACTTTGCTAGAAGCACACAAACATGAAAAATTTGAAAGCAATGGATTGATAAGAAGAGAAAGTAAACACGCAGCAGATGGATCAAGAAATGAGGAAGTAAAAAGGGATGCGTACATAGGTTTTGACGATGGGGCGGTTCTCAGACACTGAGATGAAGCCAAAGAAACACCCGAGACCAGAAATACAATGCAAAGGAAATGTGTAGCTTTGACGTCGCTATGTTTTCTATATTTGTTTCCAAACGGCCGCATTTGGGCGGAAATCTAATTGCTTTGGATTCCGTCCCGCTTTGACTATTCTGGAAAAGAATCATTTCCCTCCACTCAGAAACCTTCCCGCTCTATCTTCTCCCGCCACATATAGTCGTTACACCCAGATCACGGTCTGTCCCACCAACCTCCGAAATCTTAAAGGAGGTCTATCCATCTATTCACTCTACATAAACTATGAGATATCGAGAAATGAGAATGGATGAGAAAAAAATAAAAAAAATATAAGAAGAACGAGAACAAGAATAAACAATAAGATAGAAAAAAAATGAAAGAAATTAAAGAAGAAAAAGGACAAGAATAAAGACGAAGGTTGGAAAACATGTAATCAAATAAAAGAAGAAATATGAAGGCTGAAAAAAATTAAATTAAATGAAATGAAAAAAAGACAAGAAGAACAAAAAAGTGAAAAAAAAATAAATAACAAGAAGATACAAAAAGCTTGAAAAATATAAAAGAAGAATAAGAAGGATGAAAGAAAGGGGATTCAAGAGAAAAAATAAATTAAATGAAGTATGAAAAGAACAAGAAGAACAAAGAAGGTTGAAAAAAAAATTAAAAAAATAAAAAGAACAAAAAGAATGAATAAGATAGAGAAAATTAAATTAAAGAGGAAGAAAAAAAAAAAAAAAAAAAAAAAAAAAAAACAATAACAAAGAAGAAAGTTGGAAATAAAATTTTATAAAAATAAAAAATAAAAAAAATAAAAAATAAGAACAATAAGAGATAAGAAGGTTTTCTTGAAAAAAATAAAAGCAAATAGAAGAGGAACATCAATAAGAAGAATGGACATTTATCTGAATCATTATTAGATAACCACTTAGAGGTAATTTTGATATAATACTGTGTATCCACTACTACTCAAGTAATAACTAAGCGTTTACACTAATCTCATACCTTGAAATTGCATTCCTAGATTTTTTAAATTTAAGATCTTCTCAGTATCTTATATACATGTGAACAACACATATGCCTATATCCGCTCTCCATGATTTTTTTATATAATTAAGACAACTAATCTTTGAGTTCTAAATCTTGTACTACAAATTCTAAATTAAACATTACTGTATATTCCATTTATGTATTCATTGTTATTTATGATTATTTATACTCTTAGAAAATTATTGTCCAATAAGGTATTTTTTAAGGCCTCATACATGCACATTCATATATAGTTAAATATAATATTAATGATAGAATTAATTAATCTGATGGAGGTAATATTATAGCTTCAACATTTTGCGTCTTCTTCTCAATGTTCATTTTACCATTTGTTACTTTATTTTTAATTTATTTTTTATTTTTTATTTTTTTTATTTGGATTCCTGTTATTCACTTTAAATCGCCCTTTTGCATTCAAATTTTAAATTATATAAATTATAAACATGCATTTACCCAGTATCTAAGACACCTAAGACAATATCATGATGTATCTACTAGTTTAACTCTTTATTATTTTTAGTTTATGCTTCAAATTCTATGAAGCGTTTGTCGAGTTGCAGTATTTGCCGAGACCACAAGTAAGCTGCGTACTAATAGCTGACAAACAGGTGTGACATAATGCAGTGGTCCCTTCAAAAAAGATAAAGCGTTTCCATTATTGCTCCAGATCCGTGTTTAAAGTGAGACTCGTTTGCGGCAATGGACAGTATGTCTTAAATTTCAGAAGGGAATATTTTTGAGTTAAAGTTAGAGGGATCATTATAATGCTAGATGTCAGACTTGTGAATTGTGGAGTGATTTCTAGAGATATTCTTTTGGAGGAACAACTTAACCAACAATTTCTTATTATTATTAAATGTGAACATCATCACTGTCCCACCTAGGTTATCCATTGATATTGCTACATTACTTTCGTATGCATTATACTTGTCTGATTTCTATTACCATGTTCATGTTCAACTAACACTATGACTGGTGAAAGACTCTAAATTGCTTAGTGACAGTGAAGGAAATGGTATGCATGTAACTCCTTGCATATCGAACCAATCAACCAACGTCCAGCATGGGAGATAGATAACAACCGAGTACGTTCTTACACATCACATACAGAGTACAGTCGGATCATAGGAGGTTTGTTGATTCCAAAGGAATAGTTTGAAAGTGACAAAGCTATAAAATAATAGGTTTAATTGCAAGAACTATTACTCATCGTCATTTCCCACATCTGTGCTAAAGCATGTCTCACAACATCAACTACTTCTGAGGAGATCTTATAAAGTGGATCACCACCTTTCAGGCAGTATGAGGCAAGTTTCATTTGGAACTTGCAGGCTACAACCAAGTGCGATGAAACATGAGCTACAACTAACTTTCCAAGATATGCGTACGTGTATTCACCCCGGCCAGATTTTTTGTAATGAGTGCCTTCAATGACGAAATCCCCTGCTTCAAATTTGGCACCCTAAAGACACGCAAGAGGAGCCTGTAGTTTATACTTTCGTCGTTGGCATTGCAAGATATAGAAGTCAACACCCTCTTCATTTGATTGTTCTCCTAGATCCACAAAATTGTCACCAATGTCAACGACATCGTCTAGCCTCTCTCCTTGGTGAACTCGAATAAATCAGTAGATTTGGAACCTTAGATTATTCTTCATGTGTGCAGCAAAGTTCCAAATTTAAAGAATTTGAATGGGATGAAAAAAAAAACCTTACAACTGTAACTCTATTACAGAACTATACCTGCTTGGCTGGGTCGTCATCCAGGGTCTCAAGCTCCTATGACGGCGCTTTGGGCTGAATTTGTACTGCCCTCCACCTTGGGACACGAGCCATTTGCTCACAATTCTACCAGTCTTTATCTATGCACGATGCACAGAAACACCACAGAGGTCTAACCAGCAAACATGTTTTATTGCTCGTAGAATTCCCCATAATGGAATGGAGAGATCTTAAGCTTGCAATAGTGTGACACGCCATCGATGACTCCCTACTGATCTCGTTCTCACCTACGTGCCAAAAGGTACGGTGAATATCTCTGCTGTTGGTCCTTGCATATAAAAAGGCGCTCTATTAGAAAAGCCCTGCTGTAAGTACTCAACACATTGGAGTGCGTTTTGCAGCTGCCTCTTAGGGTTTCAACTTTGTTCAATGCGTAAAGCACGCTTCACTACGACTCCTGCACCATCCCATTCACCTACAATTGCATCCAATAATTGTATAGTAAATCCATATTACTTGCATAGTACATCATCCCCAACCCTTAATATAGATTCTGCTTCACTCATACAAGTACATAAGTACACTTTCTCCACTCAAGAAGTACATAAGTACATATGCTCCAATATTAAAAGTATAAAAGTAGAGGAGCTTCATTCAAAGAAGTACAAAAGTACAGAATAACAAGTACCTTTCCCATGTCCAGTTGCGAAAAAGTTCCAGATCATAGGAGCAGCCTCCCGTGAGACGGGGATATCTAGCAACAAAATACATTGCTGTAGCCCCCTTAAACTGACCTGCACAGCCATCAGAGAATATCCAATGCTCCCTCGGTTTTTCCCCAATAGCAATTAATTACCTCCAGTGTAGCATAAGACAATGCTGAACGAACAAACTGTCATGTTTCTTGTCATCCGAAATATAGTAGTGTGTATGTTTTATGGTGATCAAATCACCACTCACATCACTGACTCTTTGCAATGTGATGTGGACCAACAAGGACACATACTCAAACATATAGTACATGCTCTGAACTTCGTTTTGAATCTAAAATTCATAGTTCTCAGCAAAATCAATGTCTGAAACTATAACTCCCTCAGGCAAACCTTCCATCATTTCCTTGCATTGCCAATCCTGACAGTTGGCAATAAAATTATGCTTGATAAAGGCTTGAACTATGGGTTTTAGGTAAGTAACAAACTCCAACAGACTAGTCTCTTCACATACCTCTTGCAGCCTTTTCTTTGCCTTCCCTCTCTCACAATCAGTGCCAATAGTAACATACACGAAGTGTTCCCACCTTAGTTTAGGTTCCTCTACCTTAGAGAGCTTCTGCCATTCATTGAACTCTGGCTTCTTGCCGAGACAAGCTTCCCACAAATGAGTGATCCTCTTGTATACTCTGTGATGAGCATCACAGCCTATACCCTCACCCGTTGCAGTCTCCACAGAAGCAGAACAAACATCACATTCACAAGAGCAATCTTTTTGTGCATGCAGTCCCCTCTCCTCCTCCCGTAGGGTGTTCAGTCCTACCCTCATGAGATCCATTTCTACATGGTAGATACAACAGCACACAGTACGGTCCCTTAGATGTTTCACATACCATGGTTTCAGGTTCTCAAATCTCCATTGCCCAATTTTACACTCTAGATGAGCCTCTTTGAAGTGCAAAAAGAATGTCATCTGCAACCCACATACATAATAAAGTATTTTTAGTACTACAGAATTGAACAATTTGAACCTACAGGTACATTGAAAACCGAAAGTACATTCACAGAGTACCAACGGATACATCTTCAGCAATAACATGAATACCACGAGTACCCTGCCTTTTGAAAAGTACTAATTAAACGTACAATACTCAAAACATAAAGTAGTACAATATACAACACCGCTTCCATTGAGTACTACCTGTATTATGAAAACTACATGCGGATTGTACCCTAAATCATAATAATACAAATTACATAAATCCATTTGTACACAAAGTAATTTTGCAAGTACACTTAATATAAGAATTAGTACAAGTGATACTAAGGATACCGTAGTGTTTCCATTAAGGAACATAATTTTTGCACTTTGAAATAAAAAGAGTTACCTAGGGTAGAATTTTTGACAGTGTTAGTACTTCTTTGCGAGTACGTGAAATACTAAAGGTGTCGAAGTACATCAAGTAACAACAACATTGTACAGTAGGATTGCTGTGTACATGCGGTACAAGATGGTTTTCATGCAAAGTATTGAAGACATACCTGCGTGACTGTCAAATAGTGCTTTGGATGTGTCTCTCCTCCTGTCTTCAGCCCACTGCCCTTGTTGACACCGCCCTTGTTGACTTAATTTGGTTTGACTGTGCCACCAAGCTTGAAATGTAGCAAGACAATACTCTATTGATCCATCTGTGCGTTTTTGCCTGCAAAGGGGTGCAAACCGAGCAGCCCCCTCTTCATACTCTTCTCTCCTTTCCAAGGCAGCTTGTATATTATCTGGCTTGGTTCCTAAGACACGTGCAAGCGCCCTAACACCCCCAACATTCCCACTTACAGCAGCATCCAAAAGAGTACCTTTTCTGAATACTCTTAGCTTCTAAATCTCAAGGATAATAGTAAGGTAACAAAGGCCAAACAAGACTGTGGCAAAGAACCTTCTCAAGCACAACTTGACGACAGTGGGGACCAGGAAGAAGGTTTAGCTCATCACACATGCTGTGCACAATTTTCTGAACAACCCTAGATGCATCTCGTGTACAGATGGCATCTGAAATCTCAGTTGCTGTGTTTGTCGTACACGTCTCTCCTCCTTCTGAGTCCTAAGAAATTCTCTTGCGATGGCGTTCCTAGTACAACCGATTGCGCTCTACCTTCTCTAACCGTGCATCCTCTACAATATCCATTGATGACGCCTTCTCCGCAAGACCAACATGTTGCGGCCTCAACCTTTATCTGCAGGCTTGGTCCCCCATGCTACAAGTGATGAGACCTGTGAACCCACAGAAGAGATTACGCGGTTAGAAAAGGCAGATCACATTCTGGAAAAATAGAGGTTGCAATAGCGTTGTCCTAGACCTACGTGCAAATACAGTGGAGAACAAGTACAACATGTTGCCATCAAAGAACATAAATTTGAGAGCAAAACAAGTACATAATCGGAACTCAAAAGTTGTACATAAACTTGAAGAGAAACTCACCAAACGCACAGGGGAAGGACTCCGACAGTCGGGGTAGCACCTGAGTTCCTGCCAAGGGAGACCGCCCTTAACAGTGAAGGATCCAAACAAGGTTTTGGGCAACTAGACCAGGCGCTCACGGGACTGCAACGCTTGGTTTGAATGATGCAGGTACGAGCTAATATCTCCAACCTTTGAAATTGGAGTTTCGGATACGTGAGTACTCCTAGACACATCATCTGAGGGACTATCACATGAATGGGTGGTGAAATGTTGTCCTACACTCTCAATCCCTTCATCGACAAACGTTGCAGACAGGGTAGTAATGGGTAATTCGCTGTTGCACAAGCTGCGGGGGATCTCGCGGTACGTAGTAGGATGTTATGAGGGACTGGACTAGTGTGGAGTTCGGAAGATGCCCTTCCCCTGACATTTGTGTGGCAAACCCTGGCAATGGCTGCGCCGCAGCTTAGACTCCTTGCAACTCCAAAAAACAACTTTAGTTGACATTCAGAACCCTTGCATGCACTGTAGGTGCATGCAAGAGAAACCAAGTGTAGATGGACAGATTCTAGTGAAATCCATCCATCCAGTAAACTAACAGAAGATCCAATTGCATTCAAAATCGGCTAGATCCACTTTTATCGGACCTTATCAGCAATGCGTACGGCTAAGATGCGAGATCATTATAATCTGGCGGTCGAGATTCTGTAGTAAAGTACTCTAAGTACTTCTGATTTTGGAAGTACATTTTCAACTACTCTCAATGGCGGCCGCATAAATTCTGAATGTCTAATAAAACAACTTATAAGAATGATCGGGCTGTTAGCTAACATGGAGCACACTTCTAGAAAGCCTTCTACGTAGGAAAATCACGAAAGATCCTTATATTTTAGGAATTCTAGGCTGCGAATAAAAAGGCAAAAGGCAGCAAAAATTTTCTATGATCTTTAGGTTCTACTAGTTTTTTCAAGTGGGGTTTGTAGCCTTTTATGAGTCCCATACCTTGTTACAATATTACAGCAAACAAAACATCTAAATAAGCACAAATTTGCACTTTGTAGAATTTTTGACAATCTGGCCACCTTTTATATTCGGGAAAGTAATACTTTTTTTACTCCATACGACTCTTTTTGTGATCTTGGGATTTCAATAACAATGCTAAGCAATGTTCCAATCATATTTTGTAATGGGAAATGCATTTGCACACTTTTTTCTTGGAAAAACATAGTACTTTCTATCGGGTAATTCCACAAAAGTACTTTACCGACATACTTTTTACCGAGGCGTAGTGTGCTCACATCCTCAATATAATTTTATGAAGAGAGTTTTTAGTTTTTTTTGCGACATATTCACACTAACCCTGCTAGCGATGTATCTTGACATATCTTGGACTGATCACTTGATTATTTTGCGATTGGATAGACCAACGTCGATAGTTCAAGGACCAAAGAATTGCATACGTGAACTCTCTCAAGTGAAGCAATAGAGGCCCTGTGCAGTACCCTGAGGACTTTGTAACGCTGATTCCTAAATTTATTCGACGGCTAAACTCTCACATCCGCTCTCTACGAGACGCAGGCTTCTTTGTATCACGTGAGCTTCTATGTCTACACTGCCTCCATTCACAGCATGCCTAGTCCTTTAACTCAATGTGGGCGTATGGGTGCCACTACTCTCTCATTTGTGAGAGCGGAACCTCATTTGTCGATTTCAATTGTGAAATAGCCTTCATACTCCCTTCTCCCTCCTGTCTAGAAATTGATGTGGGAATCTTAAAGGACATAGTGTTAGTGGCATACCTAGAGCTCAATTGCGTACTTATGGAAGTGAGTGCGATCAAGTCCATGGACCAGGAGAAACGAGTCGTGAAGAAAGACCGCTTTGGGTTTTGAACAATCAAATATCACTCCAAAATAATCCGCCACAAAGATAATCGATATGTAAATCTAGCAAGTGTATTGGAGGTATTTCTTTTATACAAGACCCACTAGATCCGGCCTGAAAGGTGGTTCTTTGCCAAGACCTGTGAAGAAACGCATTAAAGGCGATTAAGAGGTGCACTTGTTTGGTGCAATAGGCTCATCAAGACCCACGCTGAGTACGCACTCTTGAGCAATGTAGGACAAGGAGGAGGAATGCCCTGACGACGCTTAACCCCTAAACGGCCAAGGGTGTTTTTCATCAAAACTGCCTGAAACCAGCCCCTCTTCAAAGCAAGGTGGATTTTGCAAAGTTGAGGTCTTAATTAGTACATATAACTGTAAGATCTTGTAGCTAACTTCTGTGTCTACATGTCCAGCAAATCTTACACACTCATTCCTCACCAATTGCAAGATCATAACGTTCAAAGTTGAAAAACAAGTTTTTTTCCCTCCGCAAGAAGGAATCAGCAGAGTTTTGAAGGCCCAAAAAACCATTTTTTTCCATTGTGGATTTTGAGGGTTTTGATGCACGTCAAAGAAGACTGAGTTAGCTAATTGTGTTAAAAAAATTGTATTCAAAAAAGTTGTGGAAGGTTGCCAAAACAATCATTTTCCCCTAAGGGGTGTACTGAATTCACAAACAAAGGCCGTTTTTGGACAATACAAATAGCATATGAAAAAAATTTGGATCAAAAATCCGAACGGCGATAACATGCTCTACTACCTTATCTACAAATAGGAATTTTTATTTTTAAAAAATATCAAAATCTCAATTTTTGGTGGAATTTCAAAGTTTCGTCTTTAGGCAGTTTTGGGCAGTTTTGGGCAGAAATTGCTGCATTCACAGTGGCTGAGAGCCTGCCCGTGGAAGGGCGTTTTATGCTCAGAGGAGCATAACTTTTTCTCACTTCATCCAAAAAAAAATAAAAAAAATATCCCCATAAACCTCTTGAAATACCTTTTACCACAAAAAATTTCAAAAATTTTCAAGTAAATTTGAATTTTTAGGAACCTGCCCAAATTTCAAAAACACCCATTCTAGGACAATGGCCGTTTAGGGGTTAACATCTAAATGTCACTCAAAATGAGGATGAGGTCGAACTTCAATATGTTGAGTAGACTAGTAATTCACGGCTCTACTTTTCAAAACGTGGTGCTGCATTTCCCTCGAATCTCATGCTTTATTTACAACATATATATTGTCTAAATGATAAGTATAATTTTATCTGTGAATTAGAAGGAAACTTGGCTTTGCTACCTTAACTATTGCTCTAACGGCCAGTTAGATTCCTAAGCTACAACATTGTCTCAGATATCTCATGAGCAGGTTCTCTGCCACAACGCAACAATGGCCAATGAGGATGTTGACGGCTTATGTATACCCGCTTAAGGTGCACGAAGAGATAATTATACCTCCCCATGTATGAGCAATACCCACAAAACACACCGAAGGAGGTCCTTAACATGTTCTAGGTACAATGATTTTTTCAATCTCCCTAATTTCTACATTTTAGACTTGATTTGACTTACTTGTAGATTGCCAAAGACTGCGACTAACATGACCTCTTAGCCTTGGTAAACAATGCAATGATTAAAATATCTTGTGAAAATTGGATCTCCAAAAATCCTAGACTTATTCACATGACTATCATGTAATCTCAAAATTCATAATTCATTAACCCACCCTGACCTGTCTAGTCAAATTTAATCACCGCACAACCATTGACATATGCATCTAAAGACTCGATTCCTGCATGCTATTGCATGTATCCGCTGAGCAGGTAGAGTAAAGGCATGATCGTCTTCTCCAAGCATTCACTAGAACTAAGGAAAGTGAATTTCACCATTGGCCGACCGGTAGGGTAGTTCCGGTCAAAAAATTTAGATTATTAGTGATTTGATAGACGAAATGACTAGGTAGGGAGCATGGAATGGAATAACTTTATGATAAGACGGTTGTCTCAGATATTTAGTTAGCCGGAAGGATCTGCAGGGCTTCCGGCCAGAACCGGTTGGAAAATTAGTCCGAATGGACTTAGCCGGGATCCGGTCGAACTACAAGATAGAGATCAAAATCATTACCCTAACCGTTGGAGTGGCAATTAAACGCAGCCACTTACAACCAATCAATATGAGCAGCTACGACCGGTCATAATAAAGAGCTGCGAACGGCCAGGGAGGAGAAAGGATATAAAAGGAGAAAGAGAGGCTAGGTAAATCCTTTTATTCTCCTCCTTTGTGGTTTAAGGCACTCTACGGCCTTTCGTTGTGCCTTGGGTGCTGAACTCCGTACTGGAGACGATAGGGAGAGACGATGCGCCAAAAGTGTTTTTGATAGGAGAGTAACTAAGTGACGACCGTGCGTGCTGGTGTTACTGGAGTGAGGGTAACGTCAATTGGCAATATGGCAGACCGCTGTAGGAAAGGCAAGGAACTAGAAGGCATTTTGGCGCTGAAGGTATAGAAGGTTATGCCCTTGTTCCCTACAGACGAAGAGGACCAGATGAAGCTTTGTCATGGGATGTCCATTGCTCCTAGAGAAACCGTGGAGGTGGACTAAACCTACTAAAGCGCAAGAGAATCTAGTCAAGGACAACCGGTGGTCCCAGACCATCAAGGAAGATCTGTAGCGCTGGCTCGTGCTGGTTTACAGAAAGACGTACGGTTTTTGTCTGGGAGAAATCTCAACAACAGAGAACCGGGGGGAGTTCACTACCAACGTCTTTAAGGGAAATGGTGACGCTAAAAAGAGATTGGAAAGGTGTCAAGCAAGGAGTGTTGACAGTTTCCAACGTCCGCAATGAACCTAGAGGGAAAGGAAGACGTATTATAGCTGGGGAGCTGGTACTCTTGAGGGCGCAAACAGCCGTGTGAATGCCGAAATCCTGGATAGGGCCGGTTCTTCCCTGACAATTAGACAGCAGCCTATTTCACTATTTGCAAACTATTCCAGAAGAGTGACAGCATAGGTATGGTACTAAGTAGCTAGATTGTGATGTCTTTGTAGTAGAAATTCTATCCATGTAACCGGTATTGAGTAGTCATCTGGACCGGATTAGTAGACATACCAAACGTACACCCCCTTCTCCGATCGGTAGCATAGGAACAGTGGGTTGTCTAGTCACTTTAAGTCATGGGACAATGGAGAAACCGGCCACTCTAAACATAGAATGATCAGTGGGAACCAGCCACTTGTCTAAAAATTCAGAAATTTGTCAAGTAGTAGATGTCCGGCAAGTTGCCATCCGGCAGGGAAGTTGAAGACGGACGGTAACCGTAGTATGAATTACGGTTTATTATCTAAAAGGGAGAAAACTATAGATCTTAGTGGGAACAAACGCGGAGTGGTTTACTTAGGAGGATATTTAGTGCCAACTAAGTGTTTTTAGGAGGAATACTAACACCACGCCGTGCTACAAGAACTTACTTCATCTGCAATTTTTTGAGCAAAATCATTGCTATGATGATCTAGGAGAGATGCAAAATTCCTTGGTTTACTCTCTTCATGCTGCTGCTCAAGGAAGGAGTTGTATCAACAATGATTCCTACGGAGCAGATGCCATCTCCGGTGATGTTGGTTCAATTTTAGGCTCCTAAAGACAAGTCAAGGTTCACGTTTGTAAACCACAAAAACAAGGAGTATGAGCTCTACGTACGAGAATTGCATCAACAGGTAGTCTGATTGAAGTGGCCAATGAGTGGTGAACTGCCATACCACTTTGCGAGAGGACTTGTGGAGATGCAGAAGTGTCTATAAAGCAAAGGTTGGCAATTGGCATATGACGCAGCTCAGAAAAAGCTCCTTTGAACCCCTTTTGGCATTATTCCTTCTATTTGTGATCCAAAAAGAATCATATTGCTTAAACAAGAGCTAATTAAAGAGGCTGGTGGCTTAAACCTACTTGACCTACAAGAAGCCACTACTACACTCTTGTGTGAATGGATTACTATAGCCTATGCTTCAAGAGAATCTAAATTGCAATTTATATTCTGAGCCAAAATTTGGCAATGTCAGCCATGCAAACAAGGCAAGTGACTAGCTACCCCATTGTGGGGTCTAGTAGATGGTCATATCTCTATCCCGGGTCAGTAGACTTGAGGAAAGATACATTTATCATGGCTCATGCTCAACAGAAGGCTAACTACATGCCCACCGCATCTTCGTATTGTAGTGTTACAAGCCTTCCTTGGAGGCCTCGCATGGGAGCTCGTCCCTGGCTCGCTTTGACAATCCCTCTCCTGGACTACCCGACGTGCTATCCCGACCCGCTAGTAGCCCCCAACAAGGAACCTTCATCCGTCGCGTCCCCTATCGCTGCCACGTCAGCTCACCGCCCAACCTCCCCCCTCTATCGGTGCCTTAGCGCAGTCATTCCCCCTCGCCTCCCCCGCCATGACGCTCCATTAATCGTCGTGATTCTCCGCTGCTGAGCCCTAGTGTTGCTGCGCCCTCTCGTTGATAGCCCTCTCGTGTCATGGGAGTCGTCGTCTTGGGAAGTTGGATAGCTATGCGAGAGGAAACTTGCAAGTTACATCAAGGTAAACGTGAGCCATCATTGCGCAGTGGGTAGCATTGAATGCAATACATGGTTATTGGCGGCGGTGCTTTGTCAAGGGTTCATCACGTTGTCTCGGTCGGTCTCTTTTGCTGCAACTTTGTCTATTTACAAACATCTAGGTAGTCCGGAGCTTGCGCAGTGCCGCTTTGGTCAGAGGCGGTACTAAAGGCATTGGTCGAGCAAGGCATCTGACGTCTCCTTGCAAAGTCGTTGTAGAAGATAGAGGTCAAGTATAAAATCTGAGGCTTTCTCGCACAAGTGTTGTACTAGACCACTTTCTCATTATATGGCCGAGGTAATTTCTTAGAGTACTTCTTTAGAACCTGGATAATTTTATGCACTCCATGAATGTTTGTATACTGCTGCTCGACATGTGCCTTGATTGGGTCCTTGTCGTGTGTGCACATTTTGCCATGCTTCAATATTTGTGTTGCCCTTCCAATGCTTCAATCATCATCACCCAATGTAGTCATGGTCGTCTTTGTGGAAAATTTGTTTCTAATGGTTTAAGGTTGCGTTAATGGTCATGGTTGCGCAATGTTAGGCCTGTCTTTGTTTGTATTTTATGTTATGTTCTTTAAAGAAGAGCCTTGTTTCTCCGATAGAGACCCACCGTTGCCTGATTTGATCTACCTAGGACGCCTATTGCAATGTTGCGCACCTCTCAAATTGGTCTTATGGTGAGGCAATGGACTTCTTGCTAGCTCAGCGCTAGGGGAAATTTAAGGTCACAAAAGGCCCTCTAGGACAGCCCGGGTTGGGTAAACCGGCTGCCCAAAGGCCCCTCTGCTCGTGGCAAGAGATGCCAAAAATGTTGTCTGCAGAGGTAAGAGCCTCTCTTGATGGTGTTGGAAATGAGTTGCGTGGCGTAGAGGAGTGCTTAGTGGCACCGAGGTGGCTGGGGTGTTTAGCAAACCACTGACTCCAAGCAATTATTGCTCTGCAGCGGGGTTTGAAAGAGTGCAGTAATGGAGAGCAATCACCCCATTATCAAATCTAGAGTAATTGATGCCAACGGTTTTGAGAGCCGGCGCTTCAAAGTTTGCTGGCACAATGGTAAAAACATAAGAGCCTGGTCGCGCCTAGGTTGGTCTCTACCTACAAACAGCACTCACAAATTTGGGTGTTTAGAATTTGAGTATTGTAGAACAAAGGACACCATTGTATGGTGGAATATAAGGGTAATTGGGCAAACACAAGGGCACACAAGGTTGAGAGTGACAACTAAAATTCGGCCGGTTTCTCTACAGATGTCCCCTGCCATCAATTACAAATTTGAGAAGGAAGCAGATGCAAGGATGTTCCTGTAACTCCTACTCAGGTGGACTAAAAATATAGTGAAAGTGGCATTTTCTCTATGATTAGTTTTGATCGTGTTCCACAGTACTAGGGTAGATGATGTTCTTAATTTCATTTTGCAATTTCTATGAGTGGCTATGGTGTATGGTTTGGTTGTTGACAACTCTAGAGTTTTGGGTACTTGGCAATCATAAGAAGGTTTTCCTACAAACTTGCAGTTTGTTCAGAGCCATTGAGAGCTTCAAGCAATACTTTGGATTTTTGGACTCTTGATGGCATCAAGAGTGGCGGAGCGTTCAAACTACAATCCCCAAGTTTCACTTGATGCACGCTATGCACTACTTATTAGGCAATGTTTGTTGCAATCTAAGCGACCCTGTCCATCAACGTTTCGAGCGCAGAGGGCAGCCGGGGATACAAATATTGACTTGTGGACTGATGGCAGCATTTACTCACTAGATCCAACAATAGGTAAGCCACCTCCATTCAAAATTCTTAGGGACTGCCTAGAATTCATATGCTATGGAGAGCGAGGTCTGTACGGATATACATGCAGATTGAAGGTGGGTGTTGAAGGACCTTCTACACGGCGTGAGCTGGTTATGCAATGTAGACAACTTGAAGAAGAACCGAGGAAGGTGAGAGACGACCTGGCTGGCAGCAGAGTGACGCTTGACCATTACATGGACATTGACCATACATGTATGCAGTTGCGGAATGAATTGGAGACTACTCGTGGTGAGATGAGCAGCAAAGAGAGAAATTATAACATGATGGTGCACGGCTTGGAGACTGAGGTGCGTCGCTGGCAGCAAGAAAGTGAACGCCTACCGGAAGAGAGTGAGCGCCTACAGCAAAGGGCCAACTTTGAGAAAGACACACCTATGGGGATGTGACGTAGGGCTCGCTGGCTTAAGGGGATTCATGAGTTGAATCCTCGTACGGGGGGTGCAAAACGCAGAGTGAAGCTCATTGGAAGACTGTTGCAACCACATCTTGTGGATGCTATCAATAAAAACAACAGGGTTGAACATAGAACCCAGCGACTTCATGGGGATAAAGCCTCCCAAACAAGAATTGATGTAGCGTTAGCAAAGATACTATCTAGGCCTCGCAACTCAACCATCTATGGAGCATGTTAAGACAAAGATTGCTAGCAACGTCCTCAAATCAATTGGAAAAAGTGAGGACCGAAAAAAATTCTTACTGCCTACGACCAAGCAGAGGTGTCCCATCAGGGCGTCGATGCTATTTACCAAGCCGTGAAGGATCCAGTTATTGCTTTTATCAAGGATATGAAAGCCAACATACTACCAAGCCCCTACTTCATGAGATTGCTTCGGCAGGAGCAGAATGCAAACTTGCCACAATTTATTGGCGAGTACTACCACGGTCAAGGAAAAATGGAGCTGCCAACAGTGTCAAAGAAAACCACGAAATTTGAGGAGCTGCGAAAAGAGGTAGTCTTGGATGAGAAGAATTCATTATTCAGTAACCTTGAGGTAGTCTAGCAAAACATGGTCATCTTTTATGGCATCACGGAATCACGTATGGATCCTCTTCCGATCATATTAGTATCTCACTAATTGTCCATTTTGTGTCAGCAGCCGCATTGGGCGTGGACAACAAATAAAGCTATTTTTCATTGCATCTCGCAGTTATTTTCACTTTCAAAAAATTTGTAGAGTTGGAAGGGGCTCTGCTGATCTTTGTCCTCAAACTGGACAAGGTGGCGATTGTGAATGGAAAAACATTTGAACGTGTTAGCATCACATTGACAAACATGGTATTAGACGCCTATATTCAGATACATCACGAGAGGTACTTCTCAGTATTATCTGAGCAAGAAATTTGGCTAGTTGCCACGTTCCAGGTCGAAAAGGAGTCCTACAATGTTCTGCCGTGGATATTTAAAAAATTGAACTTACCAGCTATGATTGCAGTTCAGTCAAATGGCCAGAGACTTCAAGTCCTTCGAGTTGGTGAATTCTATGCGGAGTGGCACCTTGCAGCAGACATGAAGACAATTAAGTGCATGTGAAATGAATTGCATATACTGGGAGCAAAAGAAGATTAAGTCCATAGTGGGGACAGCAAGTCAGGCAACAACAGCTGTGGTAAAGCAAACTAGGTCAGAGAACTATTTTTGAGCAGCGTACGAGAAGAACCTTGTGACATGACAGCATCTACTAGGTGGAGGCCTATCTTGCTTATTCCTTTGTCCAAAATGCACATTTGTACACTGCATGCCCAGGCTCGATTGACAGAGAAGATTGTGCACATGCATATCATGTATGTTTGGAACATACAGGATCAGAGACTTAGGGCTACTGCAATAGAACAGATGGAGAAGTCGTTGTCAGCGATTGGGGCTCATGGTGGAAACATAGAGATTAGGAGGGACCCAAAGCTCACTGGCAACACTAGAAATGTGCCACAGAAACAATCTCTTAGTGGTGTTGTTGCGAGCAGACTTTTTAGGCCAAGCATTTGGTCTGGCAATGATAAGGCTTAGAAAGATATTTGTCAAGCCGAGAATAATAATACTGGCAGTGGAGCTGACCGCATTGCAAAGTATCAGATGTGGCAAGCCCTTGAAGAGGTCGTACCATATTTGACCGGATTGGTGTTGACAGCAGAGCAAAGGATGTAGTTCAAGCAGAAGATACACAGGTGAGGAAAAGCATACTTAAAGGCCTTCGGAGATGAACATGTCATCCACTACATGGTATGTTCTCTTATTTGTCAGTTGATGCTTCCGGTTTTTCTTCAGGGGCAGCCTACTTCACCTCCGCAAGTGGCTTTTAACTTCCTTCTTCTTGGTGACAGCATGTACTTGTGAGGCACTCTTCTTGGTTTGTGGATCACTATGGGATCATAGGAGTCTGGAGTTGCCAAGGTATGGAGAAATCACACCATCAAGCAAAGGCAGCACATCAAGCACATACTGCCCATGGTGGTGGGAAAGCCCGCACTAGTGCAATTCTGGAATAGTTCGAGCATTGGTACTGAAACATACAACATCAATACAACAAGAAATTGGAGATCGACGGAGTTGTACCTGACCCAGTTGATAGGCTAAGGGCTGTAGCAGCATCCAGGAGACGTGAGCGGTGGCATCAATCAAGTGCTGCCAACGCCTGCGAGGAGTGGAGGTCAAGGAGGCGGCGTGTTGGCAGAGCAGATGTTATTGAAGAAGTTGTGGAAGGTGGAGGATATGGCTTCATGGAAGAAGAGCCATAATGGAATGCCAATGGAGATATGGTTGGAAGTGGGGCCGATCAAGATGAACAGAGGGACGCTGTAGTGAACGATGTGGACATCGAGGATGCTAGCAACAGTGCTGGCGTGGAAGATGTGGCTTGTGATGTTGACATTGAACTTGCTGACAACGACTGAGGGGCTCACAGCCTGAGGCATACTTGATCTGTTTTTTCTCAACATACAATGTATTGTAGCAGGGTAATGTTATAGTTTAGTATTATTTTTCATTTGAACGGTATCCTATAGAGAGTACAGCGAAGCAAACAATTTCTTGGATGTAGAAGCTGTTTTGAAATGTAGACTTTTTAAAAAAACATATTCTTCAATACTACCTTATAATAACATTACTACTTAGCTACTTCAACCATCATATAAGAGAATAGATGAAACAATTAAAAAATAATAATAATAATAATAATAATAAAATAAACATTCAGGCAATTCACTTTCAAAATTTAAGAGAGGTGGGAATACATAGTTAAGAAAACATGATCCATACTTAAGCAAATAAGACTGGAATTTTCTTTTATGAGATCTTACATTTAGAATACAAGATTTAAATTTAAAAAAATAAGAATGGTATTTATAGAAATATTTATTATACAAAGCTGAATTCTAAACTTAAAATCATGTTCTCTTATAAATTAATCTTGGTTTCAGATCAACTTCTCATAATTTTGGATCATATATCCTTTTTATTAAGTTTTTTCATTTATTATTTCGTATGTGTATTCTACGAGACCTTAGGGCAAGTTTCATCATTTCTTGATTGGATTTTCATATTTTAAGTTTTTAAATTTACTTTTAAATTTTTGAGATTTTATGATTCTCAATGTATTCTATAAGATCTTTAGAGGGAAGTAGAATAGATGAAATCCTTCCAATTGGTTTTTGTTTGTTTTAATTTATATTAATGAATATAGTCTACGAGACCCGGACGAGGAGATAAGCTCATTAGTTATTATTTCATTTTAAAATTATTTTTATGTCTTAAATGGGTTTCTGTTTTATGATTTTATTTTTATCTCCTTCTAATATAGAAAATTGAAGAGAATTTATTTTTATTTCATAGTCACACGATACATCAAAGAGAAAGTTTAATTTTATTTCCTATTCTCTATCATTATTGCAAATAAGGTTTTCTTAAGTTCCCTTGTGGTTTTCAGTCATAGATATTGTATTAAGAACTAGACTTGTCTTTTACATAATTAATGATTTATGATTATTTGTTTTATAAGATAATCAATAGTTAATAATTTCTACAACTTTGAATTATGATTTCTTCCTAAAAAAACTCTTCTTAATTCTAATTAACCAATTTCAAATGCTTATACCTTCAAAGATCTTTTGGAAGACTATTAATTTTATCGTTGTCATTTCTTTAAAACAGTGTTTTCTAAATTCCTTTGTGATTTTCAATTATAGATTTTGTAGAATAAACTGTATAACATTGATTACAGAGTAAATAATTTAAAATTAATGGTTTTATAAGACAACTACTAATTAATAATTTCCTTCTTCTCCCATGGATATACTTTAATTTTCCTACCAATCATCATTACTTTAGTTGTTTTGTTTTTGTTCTTATTAATATTTTATTTTTATTTTATTTTTTCCGATCTCATATAATTTTGTTATCTATCATTATTTTTGCCAATTTGTTTTGTTCTAATTTTTATTATGTTTCAATGTTCAATATATATTTAATTTAATTAGTTTCCCAATTTAGGTTATTTTTTTTCCAAATCCAGATATTTTCTAAATTACAAATAAGTTTTTATTTCGATTTGGTTTTTATTATGTCTTCATTCAAATTTTTTTCCTTCCAATCTTAAATAGTTCTCTTACCTTTCATTATTTTAAAATTATGTTTTGTTTCAGTTTTTATTATGTTTTGTAGTGTTATTTTGTTTTGGTTTTTTATTATTTTGTCTGTAGGAGGCGAGCGCGTGCAAAGAGGCGGAGGAGCATTGAGAGATTGAGGGAGGGACAGAGCGTGGGAGATTGGGGGTCGCGCCACGTCGACAGAGGTTCCGGATTGGCAGCTCGCGGAGGGCACGTTGTGGAGGTTGCTGTGGAGGGCACGCTGTGGTAGAGGTTTGTTGCAAATGGAGATTGAGGAAGAGTGGTTGTGCGGAGCGACAGTTGTGCGTGCGCAACAGCAACGCTATGGATGAGAGGGATAGAAGGAGAGCAACAGCTGTAAGGCCCAAATCCGAGGAGCGAAGTTACGTAAGCTGGTTTGATCGAAGTGCTACCGTGAGGTCTGCTGCCCAGCTGAGCTCAATTCAGATTTCAAGGAGTAATAATTACTTGTAAATAGTTGAGTACGGATTTGTTCTATGAATGTGATGTGAACTGTATGCAGGTAGCTTTCCTTCACGTGTTGCAGCAGTGCTTGCTCTGAACAAGGAAAATAAACATTGCCATACCCTTTGTCCTACTTCTTGCGATGTAGGACTTTTAGTGCTTCATTCTTAGTTCACCTGCTGCCAGCGCTAACAACTCGTGGTTGCCTTGTAGCCATGGTTGCTACTAGCAAAGAGGAGCCGGTTGCTACGCCATGGGACCGTCCATTTGATCTCAAGTCGCTACCGGATGACGTAACGTCAAAGCTCTAGGTGATAGCTCCCTTTCTTCTTGGAAGGAAGAGGGCACAATTGCAACAGCCAATTCTTCCATCGAACACTTGCCATTTGCAACAATGGAACCCCATTCTCCAACCTGAACAGTGACAAGGTATGCAAGAAATCCTTGTTCACAGAGTCATGGCCGGAGCGGTCATCTGGGCGCCACTACATTTCTGATTGCAGTGACGAGCAAGCCATCGAGGCTTTTGCAGAGATGCATGCAAAGGTGTATGGAGGTGACCTTGACAACAACACATTTGGTATCTCCTTTCTTTGAGGTTGTCATCTGAGCTTCGAGTTGGGCAAAGAGGTCAACTGAGCACAGAAGGCGGAGTTTCTGCATAAGGCACTTGAGAAGCAGGTTGCCCGCAACCCTCTCAAGCTCTCACCTCCAGCCTTGAGAGAGCAGATTGAGGCCATCATCGACGTGCTTGCTAGCCACATTGATGACAAGTCCTCTGCCAGCAACACATCTTTGGCCATTGAGGATCTCGGCACTCAGCCTAGCCACGGCGTCCTTGTTACCGGGAGCAGCAGCAGCAAGAGATGGCTTGGAGTAGAGGGAGCGCGGGGTCGCACACGAAGCGGGCGAGGGGCGAGGACGTCCTTGGTGAGCGAGGAGGAAAGACAGCCCAAGTCGTCTCCTGCTGGCAGTAAAGATGAAGACCGATCCACCTTGGATCCAAATGCAAAGTTGGACCATGGTAGGACCAAGAGAACAAGAGCTCAAGCTGACCTCGTGAAGAAGGAGGCTCAACGGGAACAGATTGTTGGAAATTTGCAAAACTAGCATGCCTTCTTGAAGGAGAAGGAGGATGAAGAGAGCCGGTTCTATGAATATGTGGCCGCCCACCGTGGTGCCAGTAAGAAAGCAAGGGGTAGTGGCAACGATGGAGGGAAGAGGCGGTTTGATGCCCTGGCCGGTCTTGGTGGTGATCAGCTGTCCGATGCGAGAAAAGCTGCCCAAGAAGCCTAGGAATGCATCTACACAAAGGAGGCTTCACTGGGAGCATTTGAGAGGGATATAGAGAAGTCTAAAGCTGAGGTTAGGGTTTTTAGTGTGGAGATCATGTCCCTCGAGCTGGCAGCAGCATTCATAAGGCAAAAAAATGTGCTCCTACACCAACCATCCGAGTTTCGAGCCCTCCCCATCCAGATTTCCAACCCTTGCCCCTTCTATAACCGGTACTTTGTTGACACCGCTTGTGTACCCTTGACATGCGGCTGCTTAGCACACCCACATTGCATGTTGAGGTTGTCTTCTCCCATGATGCCAAGTGTAGTTGTTGCCTCCGTGCCTTGAGTATGGGGTGGCTTGGCCAGTGGGGATTTCCACTGCATGAGTGAGCTCAAGCGGAGCTCCACCTACTTCAGGAATTTCTCCACTCCAAGGTGGGTGTACGAGACTTCCAGAGCTCCTTAGCTGGCAGCAAGAGGGCGGGTGAGCATACTTCTCTTCCTTTGGAGGATGAGGACCAAATTAGGAAGAAGGCTCGTGTTGATGGCCTTGAGGGGATTTCGGATCCGATTGTCACCACCAAGACCTCCATGCAGACTGTGGCATTCGCACACTTGCTGCCAGCAGACGCGAAATAGGCCGATGATGTTGCCAACTCGCAGAGGTCAGACGATCTGATCTTCCTCCTGGTGACACAAGCCCCTCCACGTGAGAACGCTGAGGACACACGAGCAGATGTAGGTGACCGTAGCAGCAGTGTTTCAGAGTCTAAGGAGAAAGATGGAGGCCCAGATGTTGTTGCCCTTGACCACCTTATTGACGCCATCAAACCTCAGCAGTGCCATAGATTTTTATTTTTTGTTGTGGATAGTGCCATAGCGGATTAATATTAGCGGCATTGACGTTGTTCGACCTTTTAATTTTCATCTGCTACCTTGAATTCGGACTCTATGTTCTCAATTGCGGTGGCAGCGAGTAGTTGCTGTTTGAAGTGTGTAAGTAGTTCCGATAGTGAGGGGTCAGACCTTGTGGAAACCAAACCTTCTTTTCTTGGACACTTATGATGAATGTCATCCTATTGTATTTGCATTTTGTACATGTGGCTGCCACCTTATCCTACTATTTTGTGAAAGTGGCCATTGTCCTAAACCCTAAACTTTGCTGGCATCAAGATATTCTAGAAGTAGACTTGGCATTCATCAGGAGAGAATGTACTCGCGCATTTTGGGGAGGATAAAACATATACTAAACCATGCATGATGTCGCAAGCACAATGTATACTTCCTTACAAGGTTAAAAAATCATAGTTGCATCGGTTTTAAAGAAACGTCAATGTCAAAGTGTATAGACCAAACGGTCAATGTGGGATATCCTACTCCAAATTAGAAAATACTATGGGCAAACATGTGAAGACCATGACAAAACCACCTAATGTCAAAATGAAAAAGCCGTTTGTCCTACACTTTGACAATCTTTATGGTTTTGGGAACCGCCACCTCAGCAAGAAGTACGCGCCTCTCATTAGGTATGTTGATCTACATCAATGCTACTAACAAACTGTGTTAGTACTGTTATGCTGGCAATAAGAAGCAGCACCTTGCATGTGGAAAATCAAGGGAGTGATGTTGCTTATGGGTACTCTTTTTTCACGAATATCGTCTGCTTCTATCGGAACCCTATTTTTTTATAGTTTGGGGTCATCATCTCCGAGCGTGATTGCAATTTCATGGCGTAAGTGGGATACTGGCCATACCTTGTCCACTTCAAATGCTGGCATCGGACTCCCTCAAAATGTACACAACAGACTTCCACCATCTCCACCTTTGGTAGATGGTCAATCGCATCACATTCTGGCAGCAATCCTAAACCTTGTATACTAGAACCTGATGTACAGTGTCTGCCTGCCCACATGATACTAGAAGACAATGCTAGACCTATTCACAATACACTTGATAGCATCCTGCCCAATGTGAAACTTCTCAGCCCATCCAGGATTCATCAGACTGCTTAGGAGTGCCTCAGACCGAGAGTGGAAAACGAAGAGTGTAGAACTCTGGCGAATGCTATCACATGCGACTGCAAACAAGTCATCCATAACGTGGACAGGCATAAACCATTGCCCATGGGCAAAACTACTACCAATGGACGCTTTCATCGCATTGGCAAAATCTGCTGTAAGCTTGGTTCTGAAGGCCTTAGAGGTGTGTATGTCTAGCAAAGGCCACTCCACGTTGTTGAAACTAGGGAGCTAGATTGATTCTACCCTTTCGTACAACGTAGGCCCTGCCGAAGGAAAATATATACCACCAAGGTAGTATGTACATGTGTCCAACAAGTGAGTATGGCTTCAACCATTCCGCGTCACCTCCCCAATCTCTGCATGAAGCACAAGAATGGGACCGATGATAAATGTGGGATGCATCCAATCACCAAAGTGCGAGGAATAAAGGTAGTTGCATGGCCTATTCGCTGCCACCGTAGGATCCAAGCGTAGATGGCGAGGCTGATACGCATGCCGCACAAGCACCTTATCAAGGTTGCTTGCTCCATGCACACTAGGTGTCCAAAAGAATTCCATGATCTAACCTTTGAAGGCTCTTCAAAAATTATCTCCACCATGCCACCTTGCCTCTCTACCCCAAGGCCCCTCTGACTTTGGTTGCAGCAGCATTCATGATTCCCGATCCAGCCTCATTGGGATCCAATTGCCATGGACGTCTTGATCGTTGTGCAAAATTACGCTCTGAACTAGAGATTTTGGCCGTCTAGCCATCAGGAGTTACTACTGCGAGGTATCCACGTGATTTGGGAGATTAGGTGCCGTATAGGTAGCAAACCCTATCAACCAATGCTCCCATGGATTGACACTAACATTTCTAAACCGCCATAGCCCACGGCACCCCCAGCATTCTACGAAGCATTTGGGCGACTACGAGGGTCTGCTCCAACGTAGGGCGAGCTGCGGTAACCGTTGGCAGCATGTCGTCCAAACAACTTTGATCAAAGGTGGAGCAACAGACATTGTTGGTGGAGGGGGTAGGTGGGCTAACTTGTAGCTCTCTCCTTGAATGCAATGCCTGAAATTTTATTGACATGAGCTGCGGGGCTCAAGATGAGTGCGCAGCGGCATCGCATGATGTTAGCCCGACACTGTAGCAACTTGGCACACACTCGCTTCCTCCTGGTGATTGGTTCGAGCCCTCTAGCCCACAGCCCTGGCACTAGGGTGGCACCATTGGTGCCACTGTCAAAAGTGCAGGGGCACCCTCCTTTTCTTTCATCACTTGCTGTTCCTAAAGGCCCTTTGGTGACCTCAAATTTCCCCTAATGACTATTGTCCTCGATAACTCTGCACTTAGGAAGAAAGAAAAGGACGCCATCAACGCTACAAGGCTAGGCATTGTCTTGGAGGTAAGTCATTGCAAACTTGGCCTAGCTTTACAATCTGTCCTAATAGTCTTGTTCTTCATATTGTAGATCTATGGTGTATAACATAGGGCCCTCACTGTGTGCACCTCACCGTAAAAAATAAAATGGGCAAAATGGAGGAAGTGATTCTTTGCCTCATCGCTTGAATTGACAAGCCGCATATGAGGGAGGCCTATAATTTCTCAAAGTTTGACTGTATGGTAGTTGAAGTAAACTGCCTCCATAGACGTAAGCATAGGACGTTAAACATGAAGTCCAAGCACATTCGCTTTTTGTGTTGTCTTTGCAACCAAGACATGGTACACAAGAAGAGCTTGCATGGCATAGGCAATGTGACTTGAACCCCTGCTACGGCTGGAAGAAAGACAAACCCTTAAAAATGTTCCCAGTCAACGGAGAGAAGGAGAATTTGGAGATAGCAAATGTCTTGAAGATGTACAACATCCAATTGCCCTGACAAAACCATGACAAGGTAAGAGAGAGGCCTCAGGAAGAGCCTTCGGTCGAGTACGACAAAGAGGATGTTGTCATCATCAGCAATGAGGCGCATTTATGTCATCACCGCCGATGAAGAAGAGGAAGTTTGGGAAATTGGTGCTGGAAGGGATAGAAGATCTAAAGAGGGCCAAGAAGCAATAGTTGGGGAAGAAGACGCCGACTTGTTCCAAGCGAGCTAAGAGTCCAACAAAGGAGAAGGATAAGAGAAGGGGCATGGGGTATGCGAAACCGCTAGGAGTGTCAAGGACAAGCACCCATATCCGGCTAGGGGAAATCAAACGGTCTTTGGGGGGGTTTGCATCACCCAAGACGTCAAGGGCAGGGCCTAGGCTAGGAACAGCGCTTGTGCCCCTAGACACCATCCCTACGCTGCATGTGGATCCTCCTGTTGGATTGGAGGGCCACTTGAATTTGAGAGCCATGGCAAAATTTCCGGACATTAGGTCTAGAGACAAGCCTCGAAAACCAAGGAAGCCGCCAAGATTCTACAACATGATCAAGAAATCGAGAGACATCATCGACTTGGACCTTCACACCTCTCTCTTGGAAAACGGGGGTAGCTTGTATGCGTGCGGCGAGCGGCGAGCGGAGAGCGGAGAGCGGAGAGCGGAGATTTGGAGAGCGGAGAGCAGAAAATGAGGCCCTAAATCTAAAAACAGTAAAGTTCTTACGAAAAATAAAAACTATTATTAGATTATTTGAATATTCTAGGAATATTCTAAGAATATTTCTATAATATTCTTATTTATAGTAATTAATGATGACCCTATAACCGTGGACTGAATTACAGTTTTTTAATAATATTTACCAAGTTCCTGTGCCTTTTTCTTTAATATTCCTAAAGCCGATACGGCCGATAGACTAACTTTTGGAATCCTATGTCTTTTTTTTTACATTAGTACATTTCTACCAATCTCATCTACATGGCATTCATCATTTTTTATTGATTTTTAATCATTTGAATTAATTTCCCTTCCCATCTTCTTCAATTCTATCCATCTTCGCAATTCCAATTCTATCTATCTATTCTATTCCTCCATTATATGTTTTATTGCGTTGATGTTAATTGCCATTTCATCTTCTTATTTTGCTATTCATTTGCTTCTTATATATTCTTTGTTCATTTTCAATTTAATATTTTTCTCCTCTTTCAAATTTTATTTTTGAATCATGTTTTCCCTTAGTGTACACACACCCTCTTTTAGATGCATTTATTGAGTTTAATTTTGTTTTTTATTTATTTTATTTTTTTAAAAATTTTTAAACAAACTTCCTCTAGTTCCCCCTCAATTTTTGGTTTAGGGTATTTTGTTTACAAATCAATGAAAACAGTGTCAACAAACCCAGTCACGCCATTCAGTACGATGAAATTTGTTTATCATTATATGGTCCATGTTTCAAGGGCGCCAAGCATCTAGCTCTTGGATATTTAAGTAGTGGCAATAGAAGGTCATTCTCTTCTTGAAGCAAGTCCAAGGAAGAGCGTGTTTCAGATATGGAAGATGTCGGGGATACTGCTCTCTCACTTGGTGATGTCGTTGGCTCATTTCATCCATATTTGGAGGTCGAGGGGGAAGAAGATGCGAATGGGTGTAGTGAAGGGCATTCTGGAAATGATGACGTGGATGTAGAATTAGACGTGATAGGAGACTTATGGCTGTAGAAGAGCCAGGTGGTCTTGTAGTACTTCGGGAGGAGCCCGTTGTGCCTTTGCTACTTCATGCATACTCCAAGGTCGGGAAGATTCCACCAGGGACTTATTTTAGGGAAGCATTACGTAGAAAGAGTGAAACTCGTCCATTGTTGAAACGTCCTCGCCTACAACACATGCCAGCTAGGGAACAAACAATGAACGTCAATGTAGCTTGTCTTGTAGTGCAGCAGGAGGTTGATAATTATGCTGAAAATGCAAGGGGGATACTTAAACGCATTAATTTTAAAGAATAAAATGGGTTTTGAAATGTATTGATGGCATTAGTACAGTCCAACTGTTTTAGGGTACAAAGAACAAAGGCCACTTGTCCAACTGAATGCTATTGTTGCTCAATGTAATAAATGTGAATGACAAAACCCCTATATTGAAATAGGCAATACGAGATTTGCATTGCTGACTCAGTACAAGGAAAAATTCAATCACCAATGATTAAGTATCCCCATTAACCACCGTCCACTATGCCAATGCGTGTCTAAAAAAGTATTCTCCCTCCTCTTTTTTGGCCAAGGGGTGAGTCAAGATTCCACTATCTAGGACTAGATTGACCTCGTTGAAACTAAAGGTAGGCGCATGGATGAAAAGCTCGGTCTCGGGATCACGGTTGGAGACCTTCAAAAGGATGTAATACAAGTGTTTACAGTACAAAAACTGAATCCTGCCTCAAAACTTAGTCGTTGTCTTCTTGAATGCAGAGCAAGTGCCGGAGCTGATGATAATCTGGTACTGTGTGATGGTAGGAGCAATGCCGAAATCCAACCCGATGACGCAACCATGGCCCGTGTGAGGTATCATAGTGACAGAACGGAAGCGAGCTTTGAGGGATTCGGAGGAGCCCATACAGTGTCGGCGATGGTTTTGGAGTTGAATTTGGAGTTGAATTTGGAGTTGAATTTGGAGTTGAATTCGGAGTTGAATTCGATGCGAATTCGCTCCGGCACGGGCTCTAAGGCTGGTGGCCGCGGGTAGTCCCACACTGATTCCTGCCCCGGCCCCGGCTTCACTCTCTCTTGCTTGCCATTGCCCATGATTGCTCTTACACCTCTTCCGCTCAGGTTGCGTCTATTACTGCAAGGAACTATGGAATTGGAGGTTGCAGGTTAGGGTTGTAAGACTGCTTGACGGATCCAAGGTGCTCCTAAAGTAACTATAGAGCGTACGTGAGTGGGAGAGAAGGAGAAGGCGGTGAGTGGAAAAGTAGCTGCCATAGGTGGTTGGTTTTGCAGCTAAACGTTTCCGCGAGGGGAACCATATCATATCATTGTAGAAGCACCCGGAGCAATGGGAGGAAAGCCCAGGTTGATGATATGCCAAGTGGAGCCAGCGTAATTGCCCACCAAGATATGTTTCGTCGGAAATGTCTTCGAATGCCTCATGCTAGTGCCTCGGATATGTATCAGCGTAGATGAATTAAAAACAATTTGATCATGGCCAACACTTATCGAGTCTTCTTTTCGGCGAGTATTTGTTGATCACTTCATCTTGACTGTCCCTCTGTAAGAAGCAGTAGAACGACATTGAGTTGGATCCTACTAAATTTTAAGATTCTGGAGGTGATTTTACTCCGAAGCTTCTTTCTCTTCTTCATGATTTCAAACGTGTTTCCAGATAACTGCCATTCACATGAAACGGCAAGATGTATGTGCGGAAGGATTTAGCCGGGATATGCGTAGCAGATGCACAGAAGCACCTTCATTTCCTTTCCGTGGGTGAATGAGAATTTTCCTGTTTAGCGCTTGTGAATGGCATCACTCATGCTGGGAATTGAGATGTCGAACTGCTGTTGTCCAAATAATAATTTGATTCTAGGCTTGCAATGAGATATCTTTAAGATAATAGCACTTTTGAAGTGAAACCAAAACCCTTCTTTGACATTCTGTGAATGTGCATTACAGTACCCTCAAACAAAGAAGAGCCGACAAGCAGACCGAGTGACTGGCAACGTACTCCGTCGATAGAAACTATATAACAAGTATGGTTGTTGAGTATTGCAATGAAGTATAATGAGCATCTGTTTGTAAAGAACTGATTGTTTACCTGACTCTTTATCTTCCAGTCTAATGGAACAATTTTCACCTTTTGGCATAACCTTCAAGACGCCCTCTTACATCCACTTATTGATGTCCCATTCATCCGCCCTACAATCAACACAGATCATCAAGGTAACTACACTTCTAGAAACATACTAATCCACCAAAAGATCCCTGCTGTAAATTCAAAGCAGAGCACCTTCTTGGTCGACCATTTACTTGTAAGAAGCTGCACTCTTTCTTGGAGGTATCTGTGACAAACAAAATAAACATGCTACTCCTTTAGCCGAGTATTACAAACAGGAACAAAACCATACTAAGAGGCTCAATATTGTACTTTGAAATCCGGCAAGTCGAATCCTAAAAGTTCCAATCTAGAATGTAAAATTGACGAAACATGACGCATGACTTGGTTAAAACCACGACAATTGCAATGTCTTGTCAATTTCAAACTAAGTAATCCAAAAAACAACACTAATATACACTCAACATCCTTAAAATCAAAGTGATTTCCAACAACACCTCCCATAAACCACAGATGCAAATCACAGTAAACCCTATAAACACATCCAACTACTAGGTTTGGTAGGATTGGAGGGAAGATAGAAAATATTGAAAAGGTCAAGAAGGTTAGAAAGACTGACCTTAGATTCATTTTAACCAAAAGTGGTGTCTACAACTCACTGTCTCTTATAATCGTATTGCAGCATAATTTCCAAATGCCATAGAGTCTGTATCACAAGACAGAAAGGTGCTTCCTCCTCAAATGGTGATGGCACAGCTTCGTTGAGGTTGATGTTTCCAAACTCATGGTAGTGGAAAACACTTTCCTTTTTTTCCTTCCTTCTACATCCGCACCTTAAGTGGATCTCTTGTATGCTTCTGCCACAACTATGTCACACGCTTTTTACACAAATTGTAGACATCAGCAGGCATTATGAAAGTATTCCTTTTGCATGGCCTGTTCTCTATGGCGCACTTCCACACCTCCTTTTAATGGAATGCTATAACCTTCGCAGGAGAGAAGCCTCAACTTAGCATAGAGCAAATCAAGTTCATAGTACGCTAGGACAGACGGGAACCTAGGGAATGCCTAAAAGATGTAAATAAACTACCATGATATGATTGTCCTTGAAGATGAAATGGTTTATACCATGATATTGTATTTCACCAAGGGATTTGTTTATATAGAGCTGCTTTGCAACAAAGTTGCATTGACAACCACCCTTGGATGTCATACCAGCTTGCACACAACTAGCTCTCCATTGCCTCCAAAGTCCAAGCTTAGCTGGTCTTGGTACACCGTTTTGGAACCGAAGTAGCTTGACATCTAAGTAAGATCCAAAGGACTCTTCTCAAACCACTAGTGGCAGCGATTCCACTGTCCTACCCGTCTTACCACCCTTAAATTTTCTAGCTTCTGTAGCAACAGCCTCAGCAACGTCCTTGGCAGCTTTCTTATCTTGTTTCTCAACCCGTTTTTTGGCTTCTTTTTTATATTTGTAGACAACTTTGCCTTCAATGCATCAGCAAAAATCTTGTCAACCTCCTTCTTGGTTTCGCCTATCTTGTCCAAAGGACCAAATTTGCACTGAAATCTAATATAAGACACAGACCATCATTTATGGGGTGGGGGTTAGTGATTGGGCTAGAGTTTGGGACACAAACCCTCATAGAGTCAATATTCAATGCACTTGTCAAAAAGGAAGGAATGAAACAAGGAATGTGTAAACGATGCAGTACTTACTTAATTTTCTCAAGGAAACAACCTTTCTATGCATTCTCGGCATGACCCTTCTTGTGCTTTGAACTAGGATCCTTGTTGAATGTGCATTCAAAATCTTGCATACTCTGCTCTCCAGCAACAATATCATCTAGTCTAACCCAAGGGATAATCGCAGTATGAATAACCTTGGATCTACCCTACCCCTGATTGGTTTTCTCCTCCCAAACAACGTCCATATTATCAAAGGGCTCCTCTGTTGGAATCTGAGGTTTTCATTAGGGAAAATATGGACTCTGCAATAGGCCTTTTCTTGAAACTGGTGCCTCAAAATTTGGCCATGCCCGTGCACTTTTTCTGCTGGCACCAATAGTGCCAGCAGGTCGCCAAATCGGCGTTGGGGGGGTCCAGCCAGTAGTCGCGCAGAAAGGCTTCTCTCCCCCCGCGCGTGTATTCCCGTAGGTCGAGAGCGGAGCCTCTAAGCACACGGGATCCGAGCAGGGAGAAAGGTGTCAGCGGTGGTGGGCTTTATGAATTCCTGCAAAACTGACTGAGTTGGGCCACCTACCGAAGTCGAGTTGCCGCTCCCCCTTTGAGATGCAACGTGCACAAGGTGTTGATGTCGAAGTGGTGCCAACGGTCATTCCGAACCTCATGCGTTCCCCTGAGAGAGTTGTTGTCGTTGCGTTGTCAAGCAGGATGGAGCGGTGAAGGCCTCCAAAGGCTTCATCAAGTTTTTTGATTTGGGTTGTGTGTGGTCACACATTGTGCAATAGAGATATAGGGTTTAGCTGTAGTGGTCTCCCAAACGCTGCTAGCGGTCTGCCATCCACATAGGTTGGAGAGAGTACCTGAGTTGGGAACTGGGGTCTCGGGATGAGGGTTAGGGTAGGTTGTACCTTGCTTGCGACGCCAGAGACGTTGGTATTCGCCGGTCATGATGGAGGAAGGTGTGTTGACAGCATGTAGTTCTCGCGGTTGATGACAGCGACGACACCATTTGAAAGTATTTGAGTTCACAGTCAAAAATTTCATGCATTCTAGTGATATGGCTAGACAGCCAAACTCCCTCGTACAGAGTGTCATCCTGCATAGCACTCAAGACTTGGAGGGCAACTGGATCCCCATGAGGGTGGATTGTGATTCATGGGTTATGCTGCAACCAGCGTCGGATGGGCGTTGGGGTAGAGAGGCAAGGCGGCATGGTGGAGAAAATTATTGGGGGGCCTTCAAAGCGCAAATCAGAGATTTCTCCTGGATCTCCACAAAGCATGGAGCATGCGACCTCGATAAGGTGCTTGTGCAGCATGCATATCAACCAAGGCATCTACGCTTGGATCCCGCGGAGGCAGCAACCAATTCGGGCATGGCAAACTACCTGTACGCGTCGCTTTCGGAGGATTGGGTACATCCTGCATCTATCCTTGGTCCCATTCTTGTGCTCCATGTTGAGATTGGAGAGGGAACACGGAATCGACACAGCCACAGGGAGTTGCTGGACATAGGTACATTCTTCCTTGGTGGTCTGTATTTGCCTCCAACAGGTGACACGCTGTACGGGAAGGTTGAAGCACTCCCGCTTCCAGGGTTCAACGATGTGGAGTGGCCTTTGCCAGACATGCACACATCTTAGGCGTTTAGAACAAAGCTCACTCTTGATTTTGCAAATGCTATGAAAGTAACAACTGGTAGCAGCTTTGTCCACCACCAATGGTTTATGCCAATCCATGTTATGGTTGATTTGTTTGCGGTAGCTGCTGACAGCATTAGGCGGACACCTACACTGTTTGTTTTGAGTAGTCCATCCGAGGCTCTGCTGAGCAGTCTGATGAACCTAGGGTGGAACGAGAAGTTCCACATTGGCCAAGATGTCATCAAGTGCGTTGCCAATAGGACCAGCATTGTTTTCCGCTATCATGTGGGAAGACAAACATTCTACAGCAGGTTCATGTATACAAGGTATAGGGGGGCTGCCAACAGTCAGTGGGAAGCGTTGGATCACCTACCAGAGGAGGTGATGGTGGAAGTGTCTTGTATGTTTAGGGGGAACTTGCTGCCAACATTCGAAGTTGGCAAGGGTTGGCCAGTATCCCACCTGCAGCACGAAATTGCAATGGCACTTGGAGATGACGTACCTGGGCAGTACAACCTGGTTGTGATAGAGGCCAACGGTGTAGTGAGAAAAAGGTACGAGTCTAGGCGAATTCATCGTGTCGTTTAGATGAATTGGAAATTGGCTGTTCAGAGGTCCTTGCTCCCAGCAAACGAAAATGACAGAATTTGTTGGGACAAGATCAACTTGCGCTATGAGAGACACTTCACAGCTACAGATGTCACGGTTCCCAAAAGGATGAAGATTGTGGAGCTGTAGGATAAGTGATTTCGGGATGAGTAGTTACAGTATGTGGGATGTCATTAGGTTCTTCGCGAAGTCGTTAGTGAGTTCAAGTAGTGGTTTTGCTTTCCATTCAGGACTTTCTCTGGAACTTCCTCTGCTAACGTGTTATATACGGCAAATTTGAAGGACCCTTGATCTACGTGCAGCCAGCGGAAATGAAAAACAAAGACAGTTGCAATTAAGAAATATATCTTAGAGTGCAAATGAAAAATAAAATAAATTACAAGAAGTCTAAAGAATGGCCGCGGTTTCAAAGAGCCCGGGTGTGAAGAGGAAAATTGCTTAGAACTTGCGGTGGCGCCATTGATGGTGGAGCCTGCTGCCAGTGCAAAATAAGAAATAAAAACAATCGCAAACAAGAGACCAAATCAGTTGCAAACACAAAATGGAGTTTGGCACTTGAAAAATATAAAGTAATTAAAAAGGAATTTAAAGTCTGCCATTTCTTTTGTAGAGGTTGGCTGCTTTGTGAACTTGGTGCTTTGAACTGGTAGTGGCGGGTACAATGCAGCCCTCGCTGCCAACGCAAATAAAAAAAAAGGAAAGAGAGCTTGCAAAGAGGAAAAGAGGAAGGTTGCAAATAAAAAAAGAACCACTGTTGATTCTAATAGAACAAGATAAAAAAAAAAAAAACATGTGAACATAAGAAATGAAGTAGGTCGCATATGGAAAATAATAACAATTGCAAATATAAAATAAAGCATGGTTGCATATAATGAAATAAAAAAGAAAAAAGAAAAAGAGAGCTTGCAAATAAAAAATGCACCCTGGTTGCATATAAGAAGGGAAATAAAAAGGCAAGAACCTTGAAGATGGCCATGTCGCTCAACTAGCGCGGGTTTCAAGAGATAAATTGGTCGAAAGATAAAATGGCGGCTAAAATGCAGCCCTTGCTGTCAACAGTTCACAATAAAGAAGAAATACAATTGCAAATAAAAAAGAAGGGTTACAAGAATGCCATTTCTTTCAAAGAGACATGGCACTCCAGAGGCAAATTGCTTTCAACTTCGGAAAAGTTTGAAAAAGGTGGGCCATAAAAGTCCGGACCTACAGTCGCTGCCAGCAAACCCCTAACCTGGCCTAGAAAACTGCCTAAGGTGGGAATCTACTCCACGGTTGCATTAGTGGCAATTGCCTCAACAAGGCTCGACAGTCCCTCCATGTTGGTGTCGTCCTCGTTCTTCTCACCTTCACTTGGTCCTTGCGTGGTGGCGGAGGAGTCACGGTTCCCATCTCCGAATAGGGCTGCCTGGGTCTCACAAAGAGAGACGTGCGAGGAATCGAACGCTAGGGAGTCTGAATTGGGGAGAGCATCCTCTGCAGTTGCTGCCAACAAACAAGAATTAGAAAAGAAGTTACATTTGGATGTAACAACGGGGCAGGCAAGAAGCAATGGGTAGGTAGGTTAAGGGGCAACAAACCTTGGTTGCCCTTGGCAGGAGCAGGGCGTTTGTTGAGATCTTTCGATAGAGCAAGAGTGTCTCCAGTGACATGCTTGGCCTTATTCCACAGAAGCGCGGCCATAGAGGCGGAAGCGGGGCGCTTGCTGCTAGCACGTGGTGAAGCGGGCTCGGCCAAAAGGATCTCCTCCGTGAGACGTAACTCCTCCGTGGCCTTGAAGTCAAGGTCGAAGCCCCACTGCCTAAGCCATCTTCTAGTCATACCCAGCTAGCATCGACTGCATTGGCCGTCCAAGGAGAAGACTGCCTCAAACATACAATGGGGATGTGCCAAGCAGCCGCAGAACAAAGGTACGCAGCAGGTTTCAACGAAGTAACGCTCGCAGAAGGGGCATGGGTCGTTCAGGCTATTGGCAACACCTGCCACTCGCGATGGTAAGGAGCCAACACCTTCTTCAGCCGCAAGAAAGCTGATGCCAACTCCAAGGCCGAGATCTCTGCTGTCAGCGCGGAGACCTCAGCATGCCGTCTCAGCTCATCGGCTTTCATCTCCTCCAACTTCTTGTAGATCCTATCAATGCAGCCCTGGGCCTTTTCAAGTGCCTTGCTTGCAAGCCCCAACTTGTCTTGGCCCAAGCGGGCTGCCTGATCAAAGCGCCTCTTCTCTTGATCGTTGCCATTAGCCGCGGCCTTCTTGTCGGCCTCGCGCGCGGAGAAGATGTCGTCATAGAGCTTGGACTCCTCGTCCTCCTTGGCCTTGATGTAGTCCCGCTGGGTTGCAAGGTCGACCTTGACGCGGTCTCGGGATTTCTTCTTGAGGCGCTGCTGCTCCAAGGCTTGCTTCGGATCCTTTGCCACCAAGGGCTGTACCTTGATGGCAACGACAGTTGGGGTCTTCACGGCATTCTTCTCGTCCACGGCCTTAGCAAGAGCGGGCAGGGATCTAGGATGCTTGACCCTCTTCGCCTCCGCGGCCTTGACGGCCTTGGAGATGGCTCCAATTGCCTTGGCTCCGCAGCTTGCCTCCGCCCCTCCGCCCTTGCCCTTGCTCCTAGCACCGGGGATGTGGCCAGCAAGGAAGTCGATGATGGCTTCAATCTGCTCCCTCAAGGCCGGGGGTGTCAACTTTTGCAAATTACGCCATGGCTGCTTCTAGCGCGCCTTCCAAAGGGCCTCCGCCATCTGGGCAAAGTTGACATCCTCGCCCTCCTCAAAGTAGAGGTGGCAAACCCAAAGGAAGGAGGTCGCGAATGCCCAATTGTCGGGGTCGTTTCCGTAGGTCTTTCGATATTGGAGCAAGTAATTCCTCACGGCCTCCCGATCCTCACAATCAGCAACGTAGTGTTGCCCAGAGGAACTCTCCGGCCATCTGTTGATGAAGTCGGCCTTCCTGCAATGCTTGTCGCTGCTGAGGTCATTGAATTTGAACCCAACGTCGGAGAGCCCTAAGGTGCGGTAGAAGAAGTCCTCATCGTAATCAGCAGCCTGCCTACCCAGCAGAATTGGGGTGAGGTGGTGGAGCTGTCGATGAAGTGCAGGGGATAAGGCCTCCAAATCAAACGCATCATCCCATGGCATCTCAACTCCTTCCTCCTCCTTGCTGTCAGCAACCTCCATGACCTCCTTCTCCACGACCTCCTTCTTCTCAGCAGATCCTCATCTCGAGAAGTCGTGGCCTTTCCCTTCCGACGGCTCGACATCTCTGGCGCTGGTAGTACAAAAACAACACGTTTTACGATAGAGGGATCGCGCATGGCAGCTGAAAAAGAAAAGACCACAAGCAATGGGGATTATTCTTGCGGATTACTGTAGTTTAGTTCTTACCCAAAAATCCTCACAGCTTGGAGGACCTTTGCGGCCATGGCTGAACGACCCATCACAACTTTGCCGTTGCCAATACTCTCCAACCCAACTGGAATACAAAGAGGAAAAGAAAAAAAAAGCAATGGGTGGACAACTACCTCGGAGCTCTTCACTGTCGGCGCGTGAAGAAGTGTAACTTGCTGCCCCTTGCACCGTAGCTCCCTTGTGCCGCAGCTCCCTTGTGCCACAGCTCCTTCCGCCGGGCCTCTCTTGCGCCACAGCTCCTTGCGATACGGCTTCCTCCTTCCACCGACGCTGCACCTCCTTCTTCCACTCCTCGCAACGCACCCCACTCTACACAGCAGATGATCGCTCCTTCTCGAAGCTGGCTGCTCCTCTTCACTGGTGCCCCTTCCACCGCTCCTCAGAGTGCCGCCTCGGAGCTCCCCCTTTTGCCTCAAAGCAATTCACAGCTCCACGTCGCTCCTTGTGCTACACCCCGCTCCTCTACACGGCCTTGATGACCCCACAAGTGCTTCACCCCGTGGCGCGCGCTGCAGCTCCACCCGCTCTCCGCAGCGCCGCAGTTCCACCCGCTCCTTGCCGCTCCGCAGCTCCGCAGCTCTGCGCCTCTGCACCTCTCCCTCTCCTCCTCTGCGCCTCGCAGCTCTGCCTCTCCTCGTCTACACCTACCGTGCACCTCAACGGCACAATGCATCGGTCGTGATCGTGATGATCCCCACGGCGCCAACGTCTCCTCCTTGTCAGTGCAACCTCGAGGACGCTTGCTGGAAGGAACTTGAAGACCGAAGAAGAGAGGCGGAGCGCGCGCTGAAGTCAACAACTTATCGAGTTAAGAGATGGACGTAGCTTGTACGAGAGCGGAGAGCGAAGAGCGGTGAGTGTTAAAGGGTGATTTAGCTCACCCTTTGAAAGCTAATGTACTGTCCAGATCTAAGGAGAAACCCTCGACATTTTAGTACCCACCTAACTAATTCTGCTCAACACCATTCTGCCCCTGAACAGCACCTGATTCTAACCATACTGCCCTGATCTACTACTCCATCAATTCTAGAGCCCACAATGCAAGAACCCACAATGCAATTCTACCTTGAGCCCTAGCATTCAATGTATACAAATTCCAATGATCCAAGGCTGCTTTCTCATCATTACTCTCTTCATGTACAATCAGATCTGCCCCTAGATCCTGCTCCACAGTAGTAACATCCTCTCTCCTACCTCCTAACCTCCTCTACCATACTACCATACCTCTGAAAACACACACAAGACACAAGAGAGAGTGAGAGCCGCCTTGCTCCCACTCCTCACTACCCCCCAAACCCTAGCCGTCGTCATCCGCTGTCCGTTTTTCATCCAAGTCGATTTGTCATCCAACTGTCAAAAACTTCATCCAAAACGCAGTAACTAAGAAATCCGCAGTAACTAACTGTTTTACTGATCCTGGCAGTTTACTGTTCTGCTCCTAAATTACAACTCCTAGGTAAAAGGCAAAAAATCCCTTTAACATAATCCCCCTTTTAATCTGCATTTGCCCTCAGATGCTCTGGCTTCTAGTTTTATGTAGTTAGCCAAAAAATAAAAAAGGGAATAAAAATTAAAAGAGTCTACCATTGGTCCTACCAGTATACCCTGTAATCCTACTCTAGCCACTAGTTGGTGAAGCCCCGTTGACTTTCTTCTCTGATCCTCCTGGTGTCGCAACAGGTCCTGGTGGTGTCCTCGAGGCTACTGGTCCGGAGCCTACTGGTACTGATCCCGCACCTGGTCCTGCAGAAATGCCCCAATGGCCAACCACCACACAATCTGCTCTCTTAACTGAAGGGTCCGTGGATACTCCGAGTTCCTCAGCCCCCTCCTGCTCCTCGTCTGACCAGTATGTGAAGGCTGGGAAAGCCTTGGCAAAACGCAAGATATACCTGTTCTGCCTCTCCTAATCCTCGTTGTATGCCTTGATCTCATCCCCCACTTGCTTCTTCGTAGTGGTCCGAACATGCCGTTGTAACCCCCTGTTTGCTGGTGTAGAACTGCTGGCCGCTACCTCTAGCTGACGTCGGAGCTCCTGGTTCTCCACAGCCAGTTTGTCAAAATCCCTGAGCCTAGCGTTGGTAGCCATCTCTAACTCGATGCGCCGTTTCTTCGTCTCCTCCATCTCTCCCCCTATGGCTGTCCACTTGGCCCGATCCTTCTGCTGATCTTCAGTGAAGGCAGTCAGCTTCATCCTCGTCTCAGCCCAGGTGGCCTTGAGATCTCCAAGTTCCTGGTTCTTCTCCTGCAACTGCTGCTCCAACCTCCTGATCTTTTCCTGCTGCTCCTGACCTAGGACCAGTAACTGCTCGTATGCCGTGTGAACCTCGTCTTGTTGCTCCTAGATTCGCTGGAGGCGTTCAATCTCTGTGACCACCAACTGCATCTGTCCTAGAAGTTTCCCAAACCCCTCAGTCAGTTGTCTCCTCACTCCTCTATTGTCTTGGAATACCCCCTCTAGGTTTCTGGGGATCAGTATCTCTAGGTTGAGATTCTCCCTACCCTCCTGCACCGGCTCCTCCAATGGGAGATCTTCCTGCTCCTGCTGTCGAAGATTGACACTGTCGGGTGCCTCCTTGTGAGCAGTCGCTCGGTGGGAGGTCCTCAAGGTCAGCAAGGTCCTTGATGCTTCAACTGGTGTCTCTGTTCCCTGTACCCGTTCCTCCATACGAGCCTTCTTCTTTGCCCTGATGTTGGGGGTTCTCCTCGCATCTGAATTGATGGCTGCAAGCTCCACCTTTGCTGCTTCCTTGGAATCCATAGATTCCGAGGAACTGTCCTTGTATTTCGGGCAACGTTCCTGTTTCCGCAGCCTCTTCAGCATTGCTCCTTAGGCCCTTGGGGTTCCTGGAGTCTGCTTCCGCTTTCTCTTCTTCTGCCTGGTGTTCCCGGGCTGTCCAGAGCTTGATGATGACTGGTGCTCTTCCCCTGGCCTCTGGTCAGCTGTACCCTTGGTAAGTGTCTGGTTGCGTGCTCCTCCTGATCCTTCCCCACTCACTACATCAGGGGCTAGGTCAGTTCCAGGTCGCACTGGTGTTGCATCTGGCGGTATCTCGCTGCCATCATCCACCTCCTCACTTGCCTGTACTGGTTCCGGCTCCACATACTCCTCTTCATCGGGGAACCAGTTTTTCAGTAGGGCGTCCATCAATTCTGCCCCTTTAATTTCCCTAGTGGGACTGGTGTGTACCCGTATCAGCATCCTCCTTAGGCTTGAAAGTATCAAGGGGGCCCAATTATGGTCTCCTCGCTTTACTGCCTGGTACATGTTCTCCAACAACTCATTACTGGCGTAATGAGACTTCTTCTTGACACACATGATCTCCACCAATGCTCTGACCCTATCCTGATACAAATCGTCAAACCCCTTGATCCTGGTCCCATCCGAAGTGTGATCTGCCCGGGTTAGTCCAAACACCCTCATATACCTCAGGTCCATGTCGTTCTTGCTCTTTGGAACAGCTGATGTCCTGGTCCCCTCAATACCCAAGGCCTGCTGAATGGTCCAAGCCGTGATTTCTACAGGTATCCCTCTCACCAAGGCTCTGATCGGTGTGGTGTACTCGGTCTTCTCTCCCTTCACATAGTGGAATCCCTCCACAAAATCCGACACTAGCTCTATCCTAGGGGCTGGCTAGGTGTATTCGTAAAATGGACCCAAACTCACCTTCTCTGCCCAGTGGTCATCCTTCAAATCTTTCCACCCCTTCCAGAACTCAAGGGGGATAAATGTGAGCTGAATTGCTCTATTCCTCTTCTTCTCCATTATGACCCTCTTCGGTGCTCTGGCCAAGGTCTCGGTGGTCTTCCTCCTGGTGCTCCCGGTCCCCTGGATTTCTCCTTCAGCTCCTGGCCTGTGCTCTCCGTCTGATGTCCCTTGCGTCGGCAGTGGTGGTGCTTCTCCACCTTGTGGCTGGATCTCTTCCTGCTCCGGCTGAACCTCCAACTGCTCGGGTGGAGCCCCCTCCTGCTTTGGCTGAACCTCTCCCTGCTCTCCTCTCGCTCCGGTCTTCCCCATATACTCGTGAAGAATTCCCTTCACCCCTGCCCTAGCTGGCTGTGTGGTGTCCTTGCGGCCTGTACCCCCGCTAGTGGCCATTCGGTACCTCTTGTCGGTTCTACCCGACTGTCTCGGCTGTTCGTCTTCTTCCTGTATCAATGCTGGTCTTCTCCAGTCTCCAAATGTCAGTCTTGGTTCTTTAGCTCCACTTCTTTGACTGTTTTCTAAATCTGACGAGTGAATTCTCTGGCCGGACTGTCCCGCCTTTTCTATTTCTTCCCTTTTTACTCTAACTGCTCTGTTACCCTTTACTTGTTCTTTTTTTTTCTGATTTCTTCTCTTTACTCTCTCTAAAACCCTAATTTTTCCACACAGTTCTAAGTCTTTCCTCACTGAACTATCACCTCCCGAGAAGCTGTCCAAACCAAATTGAAAACTTCCCAAACAATCTAAATTTCCTAATAAAACCTGGTCATGGCGGTCTTGTTGTTCCCAATTCGGCTGTTGCGGTCTTCCTCCTCCCTGTAGCTGCTGCTTGCCGTTGGTTTGAACTGCTCCTCTTCCTTTGAGCTGCTGGTCACCCTCACTCGTCCCGTTGACAATGTCTCCTGGCTGCTCAGGGTGTCGTCTTCGATCGCTGTTCGCTTCTACCCTTTGATCGTTCTTCAGCCCGCCTTCGCCTAGGTTTCGCTGGTCTTCCTGCCGCCATGTCTCTCCTCCCACTGCCGTCAGTGGTGCTCGTCCAGCCGCCTCCAATGTTCTTCTATTTGTCGTCAGCGGCCTTCCTCAACTCCCGATTGATGCGCCTCCTCAAGCTGATGCTCCTCCTCTCTGATTTGGTGGAGTCGCCTTCCTTCGAGCTGCTGTTGCTGCCTTCCTTCAGTCTGCTGCCTCTCCTTCTCGGGCTGCTGATGCCGTCTCTCCTGGAGCTGCTGTTGCCGCCCTTCTTCAAGCAGCTGCCGCTCCTTCTTGGACTGCTGGTGCTGTCTCCCCTCGAGCTGCTGCTGCCACCTTCTGTCAAGCTGTTGCCGCTCCTCCTCAAGGTCTTGTGCTGTTTCCCCTCTCCTTATGCTTGCTGCGCCGCCGCCTTGTGGATACTCGGCCCTTCGTCCCGCCACTCTCCAGTTCCCGCTGCTCTTGCGATTCACTTCGCAACTCCAAAAAGAGTTGACCTCTCTCCTCAACTCCTCCATGTGCTCTCGGGTTTCATCCGAATAGGATGAGTTTCGTCGGCTGTTTTCCATCCAGTCGTTCTGGATGAATGACCGCTCCTGCCCGGATGGATTACATCCATCCTCCTTCTTAATGGGCCGTCCACTTAACTCTCCCATCCTCTTCTCCTTCATCATTACGGTTTCTACTACACCACATCCAATCACTACTAATTCTTCTCTTTCTTTATTTTTTTCTTTTCTCTGATTTTTTTCATTTCCTTTATTTTTTTCAGTCACCTCCTCCATGTCTCCTTCTAACTGCTGTCCTTTCTCTTGCTCATTCTCATTTTCCTTCTGATTTTTCATTTTTCTCTCACTGTTTTCTTTACCCCTCTGCTGGTTTACTGCTTCACTACCTCCTTCTTCATAGCTTTTTTCACCTTTTATCCCTGTATTTTCTAACCCTGACTAGACACTATCCCCCTTTTGCTCGTTGACAAGTCCTCTGGTCAAATGTCCTGGAGTCTTGGTTTCCACTACCCCCTTCTCATAGAATCTATACGGTTTTAACTTACTACTGTTCACCAAGACTGGATCTGGTTCGAAATTTTTTACCTGGACCATTAGAGCAGTATTGTTGGGAAGCCTGTACTGGACCCTATAAGGTCCAAACCACCGACTTTTGAATTTCCCTACATGCTCCTTATGGCCCTTGGAATACCAGAGCACATAATCGCCCACTTGAAAATCCTTTTGCTTGTAGTGTTGCTGGCTCCAAACTGCCATGTTCCACTGCTTGGCTCCTACTGCTTCCTGGGTCTCCAATCTTGATGTGTCCATCTGCTCCAAATCCGCAATCCTGGCTGCCAACACCCTGGTTGGTGTATAATCTATCTCACTATTGGTCTTCCTGGTCGGTACTACATACTCTGTTGGCATTAACGGATGCAAACCATAGACCAGTTGAAATGGTGTGTAACCTGTAGTAACCTTGTAGGCAGTCCTGTAGGAGAGCAGTACAGTATGAAGATGCTCATCCCAATCTGTTCTCCTATCATTGACCAGTTTGCTCAGTAGGTGACCAATCACCTTATTTGTTGATTCTGCCTGGCCATTACCCTGAGGGTAATAGGTTGTTGATGTGCAATGCTGGAGTAGAAAATGCTCCACCAGGTGTTCTATAGCCTCATTAATAAAATGAGAACCCTTGTCACTTACAAGTGTCAATGAACACCCATATCTTGAAAGGATCTGCTCATACAAAAACTTAGCAGTAACTGCTGCTGAATTGGTTTTGAGCGCCCTTGCGTCCACCCACTTGGTAGCATAATCTGTAGCCACCAGAATGTACGTGTTCCCTCTTCTGGATGCTGTTGGTTTAATGGGCCCGATAAAGTCCAATCCCCATTTCATAAATGGTCCTGCTGGCATACTGGCCACTAAGGTAGCTAAACTAGTATTTGCCATGCCTCCCACTCTCTGGCATCTGTCACACTCCTTGCAGTATTCTGAAACATCCCGATGTATCGCTGGCCACCAGTATCCGGCGTCCAATATCTTCCTGGTGGTGATATCTTGCAAAAAATGACCACCTGCTACTCCATTGTGCATCTCCTTCATCACCACCTCTGCCTGCACTGGGTCCAGTACCCTCCTGGTCACCAAATCATGTCCTCGCTTGTACAGGATTCTCTGGACCAGTGTATAGGGCAGTGACTTCAGAATCAGCTTTCGCTGCTCCTCCTTGGACAAGTCCTGTCGTACAACACCAGATTTCAGGTAAGAACGTACATCCTCTAACCATTCTGGTTTAACATAAAACAAACTTGCATCCTTGGTCTGGTCCTCAACACCAGTTGCTGGTTCTCCATTGGGCAGTCTTGACATCGCATCTGCCACTCCATGATTTTTTCCTGGCTTATACACCATTGTAAAATCGTATTCTTGAAACAGCAGTAGCCACCTTGCTATCCTTCCTGACACCTGCGGCTTATTGACCAGATACACCAGTGCCATGTGGTCAACATAGAAAACAAACTTGTTGCCCGGCAGATAATGCCTATACTTGTTCAGAGCATAAACCATTGCCAAAGCTTTCCTTTCAGTAGTACTGTAGTTTCTTTCAGCAGAATTCAGTAGTCTACTAGCATAAGAAATGGGCTGGTCACACTTCCCTGTTGGATTCTGGGCGAGCATCACTCCTAATGCTATATTCGAAGCATCCGGATGTACATGGAAATCCAGGTCCCATCTTGGTGCAATGAGAATTGGCGCATTCTGGTACTGCTCCTTGATTTTCTTCCATGATTGCTCACACTGGTCCGACCAGATGAACTCCTCGGTCTTCCTCATGAGCCTGGTGATGGGCTCCATTGTATGTGCATACGACTTAATGTAGCACCTGTTAAACTGGGCAAAACCGTTAAAAACCTGTACATCTACTGGTTTTTCTGGTCTAGGCATGTTCTCGACTGCTTCAATTTTCTTAGGATCACGAAATTTCCCTTCATTTGACACAATGTGGCCCAGTATAATACCAGAGAAGACTAGTAGTAAACATTTCTCAGGATTTAGACTTATCCCATACTCCCGGCATTTCTCAAAACACTTCCTTAGCTTGACCAGATGACTAATAATGTCACTGTACACACTTAAATCATCCAAAAACAATTTCATAAAATCACCAATGAAATCACGAAAGGCTTTGCTTACTGCCCTCTGGTATGTTGGAGGTGCGTTTTTCAGCCCAAAAGGCATGACTATCCACACAAATGCTCCCCAGTCCGTTACAAACGCAGTTTTGTGTCGGTCCTCTAGTGCTATCTGAAACTGGTGGTACCCGGAGTACCCATCCAGAAACGAATACATCTCATGTCCTGCCACAGAATCCAGCACTTCCTCTATAAATGGTAATGGATACGGGTCCTTTTTAGTGGCAGCATTCAATTTACGAAAATCAATACAAATTCTCAACTTCCCATTCTTGTTGGGAACAATGACAATAGGGGATAACCAGGTAGCATCCTCTACTGGTGTAATGAATCCAGCCTGAAGCAGTTTATCGAAATCTTCCTTCACAATACTGGCATAATTTGGATTCATGCGATATCTGGCCTGATGGGATGGTGGGATATCCTTCTTTAACTCAATCCTGTGCTGTGCAATTGAGGGTGGGATACCCTTCAGGTCCTTATAGGTCCAGGCAAATACATCCTTGAACTCCGTGAACAGAGCCTCTGCTTCAATGGCGTGTTCTGGACTAATGGCTGCATTAATCTTCAGATACTGGGGCTCCTCCTCTGTTCCAAGGTTAATTTTTCTCAACTGCTCCGACTCTGGTAAGGTCCAGGATGCAATCTTCAATTTCTTCACTTTCTGCCGGGCTGGTTTCTCATCCACCTCAATGTCGCCCTCCTCAAAGTTGTAGAAGTGGTCAAGGTAGGCTCGCTGTGATCCCCCTTCTTGTCCCTGGTCCTAGTCCTGGTTCTATGCCGGGCTCTTGATGTCGTTCTGGTCCTTGCTCTTGTCCTGGTCCATGTTCTGCTCCATTCGAGGCAGAGTGACTGTTCCAACAGCCAGTAAGTCCTGCTCACTAGCTAACCACAAGGCTTCCTCCTCATCTGTCAGGCCTTCAGTAAAATTATAGCAGACTAGGACTTCAGGTAACTTAGGCCTGGGCCCCTTTCTCTGACTGACTGAGATCGTTTTTATAGTACCATTACCTCTGATAGTGACGAGGTTATTACCCCAGTCATGGTTTACCTTAGCATCAATTAACCAGGGTCTGCCTAGCAACATACTATAGGCTTCATTAACTTCTTTATTTTTAAAAACAGTCAAGGTGATAAGGTAAGGAATACCGTGGATGTGAATTTTCACATTACGAATCATCCCCACCGGGTCAACGACTGTCTGATCCGCCATTCTTAGTCTAAAGGAGCAGGCTGTGGGTCCTTGAGGCTCTGTCTTTTTCGCTCGTTTCAGTGATCAGGTTCACACCTGATACTCCATCCAGTAGAACATTCTCCAAAATCCCATTGCCTATCTGCACAGTCAGCACTGGCAGTTCTCTGTCAACATCAATAGCCAGACTGCCTATTAAATCAGTCTTTCCTGGTTGACTGGTTGTGGGCTTTTTGCTTGGTACTGGCTCTGGTTGAGTGGACTGGTCCTCTGCCATTTCTGGGAATATGTGGGCCTTCACAAATTCTGTCAAATTAGGGGCCATCTTCAGCAGCTGTCCTAGTGAGACTGTGATGGGACTGTCCAGTATATTTCTTCCAACCACAATTGCATTATGCTGCTCCTGGTTGTTCTCTGTACTGGTCTCCCCTTCTGCCCTCAATTCCTGCTCGACGGTCTTGGAGCTGTAGGCTAGTGTATCCGAGTCTGGGAATCCTACCCACTCATTATCCAGCACTTCGCCATCTCCTTCCTTCTCTGCTGTTTTTAAAGTCGCCATGAGTCTCTCTGCTTCTGCCTTCTCCTGCTCTTCTTGAAGCTGGATTTCCTTCAAGGTTTTTAGCATCGAATTCCTGATTTTCTCTTCCTCCTACGAGTCCTCCTTCGTTCAGGCCTTTCTTGGTTCAGGTTCCCTTGATTCATCCAGGATAGGTAACAGTCCTGCCTTCAGCCTCTGGGCTTTGGTCATGGTAGCTACCCCCACTGACTCTTCAGGTTCCTCTTTTAGGTCACTCTCCACATTGCTTACATGGTCATCCTGTTTCTTGTTGGTATTCTCCTGGTCTGCCAAAAACTGGTCCCATTGTGCCTTCTTGGGGCAGTTCCAGCTTCTGTGGTCTGCTCCTCCACACAAGATACAGTACGATGGTTGATCACCATAACTCCTCTGTTGACTGCTGCCTGCCCTGGGGTTTGGTGGTCTCTGATATCCTTGGTTATAGCTGTAAGTTCCTGCAGGTTTAGAAGCAGAAACTTCATTAACACCAACATGTTCTTCCCCTTCCTTCTTCGCACCTGACCCCCTCTGGTTGGCTGGGTTGTACCAACAGTTTTTGTCGTCATGGCCCAGCTTCTTACAGATACCACAGGCTTTCCTTGGAGCCTCCTGGTCCGGTTCCTTCCTGGTCGCTGTGGCTGCCTTACTGCTGGTCTCCACTTTCTTCACTTCAATCTTAGTGGGTTTACCACTAGAGTCAGTGCAGTTCTCCTCACATCTCAAGGCTGCATCCACCAGTTCTGTCAAACTCCTAACTGGTGCCACACTGGTAGTAATCTTGATATACTCTAGCACTCCTGCTCGAAAATTAGTGATTCTGAACCCTTCTCCTGGATCAGATTGTAGACATTTAATTAATGTCATAAACCGATCATAGTAGTCCTGTACCTTCTCTCTGTCCCCCTGTTTGAAGGACTTCAATTCCCTGTATACTGCCTCATCAATAGTCTGGTCTCTGTACCTCCTCCTGAAAGCAGCTTTAACATCCTCCCATGAGCAGTAGACATGGTTCTCCAGGAAATTCTCATACCATGCACCAACCTTGTCCAGCAAAGTGGTACCCATCAGGTTGATTATCACCTGCTCATCGGTTTCTCCGTTGTGCCATAGGGTCCTCTCAAACTGCCGTATGTGATTATCTGGATTTGTCCCCTCCTTGTACTTGGAGTATGTCCGCGGCTTCCTCTGTGCCAATAGGACTAGTCCTGTCACTGGTGGTACTCTAGGTCTAGCAGCTGGTGGGTAGGCTGGTGGACCATGCCTCACCAGATAACTGCTGTCCGATGTATCCCCTGGTACTCCTATTCCTGCAAGTTGCCTAGTATCATACGGCATCCCTCTCATTATCTCTGCTGGTCTTCTGTATCGTGTTCCTGCGTCAGGAACTCCTGCTCCGGCTTCTGCTCCTCCGCTTCGCCAGTATGCAGTTCTGTTGACTTCTGGTCTGTACTCATCACCTGTAAGGTGATCCACATAGGTAGACTGTACCCCGCCTCCTCCTGTTGGGCTCACCCGAGTCCTCGAAGTTGGGAAATGGTCTGTCCCTTGCCTGCCTGGTATAGCAGATGTATTGTAAGGTGCTCCCATCAATTCTGCTTCCCTCAGCTGACCTGGTCTGTCCCCCTGGACCACTGACTGTTCATATGCTGCCCACGGATCCGCCCTTGGTTTGGCCTGGAGTTTCTGGCTCTCTTCCCGCAGTATCTCTTGCCATTTGTAAAGGATCGCCTGCCGGGTAGCTTCTTTCATCTCTTCCTCCTTCTTCTTCTGGTCCTCCAATCTCTGTGCTTCTTGTAATAACCGCAAAGCCTCCTGTCTTAGCAGGTCCTGCTGCATTGCTTCTTTTCTCTCAGCTGCCTGCTTCATTTCCTCCCTTCTTTGAGTCTCCTGCCAGGTTCGAAGAGCCTCCTGTCTCTGCTTCTCCTGGTCCTGCTCTTCCAGTCTCTTTGTTTCCTGCCATAGCTTCATGGCTTCCTTCAGTTTGATCTCCTCCCGATTCTTCTCTTCCCAAGCCTCCATGGTTTCTCTGAACCTGGCTGCCTGGCCTAGCTCCTCCATCTGCCTCCTGTACAAGTCCTCTGTTGCCTGCTGAGTTCTTCGTTCTCTCTCTGCTTGTCTTCTAGCCTGCTGTCGAGCCTTTAACTCCTCCAGCTGTATTCTGTCCTCCTCATCTTCCTCCAGCTCCATTCCTTGGAACTGCTCTTGTGCAAAATGTACCACTGGTCTCCTAGGATTCACCTGTTTACCCGTTTTGTACATCTCTGACAGTACTGCTGTTCCTGTCTGGACTCTGTCCCCAAGGTTAACTTCTTCCAACTTTTTCTTCAGCGTCTCCAATGTCTCCACCAAATCACCTGGTGTCTTCTCCCCTGGTTTTGGTGTGTCTGGTCTGCTGCCTCCTTTCTTCTCCTCCTCCTGGTAATGGTCATATGCTGATGCCATTCTGGTCTGGGGGTTCCAGCAATGCTGTATGTCTCCTTCACCTGGCCTTGGGAATTCTCTCCTGCTGGTCCTGGGTGATAGTGGATGTCCCTCATACTTCCAAATTTCTTCCTCATCCTCCTGCCAATTCTTGAAGCTTGGGCCAGGTTCTCCTCTTGCTGACCCTGTCCTCCTGCTTACTCCAAGTATTGTCTCCTGGCTCGAATTTTCTCCTACCAGGTCCATGTCAATCAGGTCCCTGGTTCTCCCTTTAGCTATGCTTTCTTCTAAACTCAATTGTCCTCCCATTGGTTTTCCTACTTCTGCTGCTGCTCTTTGCTCCCTGAGTTCGTACCTTGCCAACCGTTCTGCTGCTTGTCTCCTGGCTATCTCCTCCTCGTCCCACCCTGGGTATTCTCTATCCATTGCAGTACAGTTTGCTGCTCTTCCCTTGGTACTCTCTGGTCAGGTGCTCTTCTGGTTTGGCTGGTACTTCCAGTAATTGAGTCTGCTCCTTCAAAACTCCTGGGTAGGTGCTGTCGGTTCCTTGTCCTCAGCCCTCCTCTGGTCCGTTGGATGCTAGTCCTCCTGTTTCCTGGTTCCTGTTCAGTCCATCCCTTTGCCACCCTTCCACTTTGGTTCCTTTGGGACCTGTCAGTCTGTACTGTCCTATTGTAGATAGTTTTTCTGCCCCTAGTTTCGCAAGTTCGAGCATAGTCTCAGTTTTTCAAGCTTCCATACATTACAGTTTTGCAAGCTTCTACCCACAGGTTGTCTCCTGGTTCTTTACTGTCCATTCATTTTTGTTTTTAACTTTTCAATTTTTCCATTTCTCAATTTTCTGCTTGAGCCACTTACTGTTTTCTTATGTCATCTTTATTGTTCGCATTTTAACCCTTAGTTTCCACTGTTACCTTTTACTGCTCCACTGTTTTTTTACTGACTGGTAAATTTTTAACTTTTTACCATTACTTTTTAGTGGCTAGTAACTTTTTAACTTTTTATTGTTACTTTTTAGTGCTCGAATTGTTTTTTTTTACTGCTTAGTAACTTTTTGATTTTTACTGCTACTTTTTACTGCTCGTTATTCACGCAACCTACTGTTCCTTTCCTGACTGTCTGAATTCAACAGTGGTTTGGAACATACCTGATACCTGTGACTATCCTCCCTCTGCTCTGGAGCTGTCCTCAGCTCCTGTGCCGTTGACTGATTTGCATTGGCTCCTCTCCCACGAGATTCTGGAACTTGGCACCTTCAGTTTCAAAATGCGCTCCAACTGCAGGATATGTGGTCCTTTTGTAACGTTGACTGCTTGGACATTGGCTCCTCCTCACTGGATTCTGGAACCTGATCCCCTCAGCCTCGAACTATCCTCCTTCTGCAGCATCTGTGGTACTTCTGCTGCTGTAATCCTGGCACTGTAATCCTGTGACAGTAAATTTGGGACTGTAATCCTGTAAGTGCGAATCTGTGACCGTAATCCGTTGACTGTAACTCTCTGCCTTGGCCACTGTGCCTGTCTACATGTTCCAGAATTGTCCTGGACTGTATAGATTCGCAACAAGAGCCACCTGATCCGTTCTTAATGCATGGTCGCCAATGTTAAAGGGTGATTTAGCTCACCCTTTGAAAGCTAATGTACTGTCCAGATCTAAGGAGAAACCCTCGACATTTTAGTACCCACCTAACTAATTCTGCTCAACACCATTCTGCCCCTGAACAGCACCTGATTCTAACCATACTGCCCTGACCTACTACTCCATCAATTCTAGAGCCCACAATGCAAGAACCCACAATGCAATTCTACCTTGAGCCCTAGCATTCAATGTATACAAATTCCAATGATCCAAGGCTGCTTTCTCATCATTACTCTCTTCATGTACAATCAGATCTGCCCCTAGATCCTGCTCCACAGTAGTAACATCCTCTCTCCTACCTCCTAACCTCCTCTACCATACTACCATACCTCTGAAAACACACACAAGACACAAGAGAGAGTGAGAGCCGCCTTGCTCCCACTCCTCACTACCCCCAAACCCTAGCCGTCGTCATCCGCTGTCCGTTTTTCATCCAAGTCGATTTGTCATCCAACTGTCAAAAACTTCATCCAAAACGCAGTAACTAAGAAATCCGCAGTAACTAACTGTTTAACTGCTCTTGGCAGTTTACTGTTCTGCTCCTAAATTACTGCTCCTAGGTAAAAGGCAAAAAATCCCTTTAACAGTGAGCGGAGATTTGGAGAGCAGAGAGCATAGAATGGGGGATTGAACCTAAAAATAGAACCTTTTTTACTAAAAATAAAACTTAAAATTAGAAGATTCAAATATTTTTAGTTTATTTTAAGAAATATACTTATTTTAGTAATTTAATTGACCCTATAACCGTGGACTAATTACACTATTCTCATTGAATTTGTAGTTTGTTTTCTCTTTTCTTATTGATTAATTTTTTGACGCGCACCAATTACTATGCTCCAGCTCCCTCTAACTAGTTCAGGCATACATAAAATCCCCTTACCCCCTCACATTTATATGCAAATTACCGCTTAAAATGTATTGGTATTGAACCTCTTAAGAGGGATCAAGTAAGAGAGAGAGAAACTACGGTCTTCAGAGGAGACCGAAGTGAATTAAGTGTTTGTTCGATCCACCCCTAAGCCAATGCCCACAGGACAAAGGTATGGAAGTAAAGATCTACTCCCCCCTTTCGAGAGTAGACACTTTAGTCACAAAGTAACTAGTAACCAGTAACTAGTAACAAGTAACCAGTAATAGTAGTGATTATCTACTCAAGATTCATTTGATTGCAATTTTGGACACCAAGCCACGAGCTCATTTGTTGGTTGGAGCTGAGCGTTTGTCTCATTTATCTGGTCCGGGTTCGAACCCTGATGGACTCGTTTGAGTGGATGTGGGGGATGAAGTGGCTTGGTACTGCTCAGTGAGCAATCACAGGCAGTAGATGAGTTGTGCCAACCAACAGCCCCCTCTGTGAGAAGTTGACAAGAGACTTGACATCCGTAAGCTATCAATTCAAATAAAGTAGCTCTAGCTACTAAAAAATATTTTTTTTGATTATATTTAGGGGATTTCTTTGACTATGGGGGGTCTAATGTTTCGGGTAATGGTTGGTGGTTTTCTATTCTTCTTTTGTGGAGAAGTATAGACATGGCATATTGTATGGCAATAGTGTTTATGTTTTAAAAGGTGTTTTTGATGGTAAGCCATGGTATTTTGAAATTGTCTGCAAGTAGTTTCATTGAAGGAATGTGTGTGGTAGCTCTAGCGCCTGCTTTGATGACAATAAGGGGGTCGACTTTCCATCCTCTAGCGGTAATATTGGCAATTAGTGGTTTGTATTTGTTGGTTTTAGCTTCAAATGTTTCTGGTGAGAATCTGTCATTGCAGTATGTGAACTCAATGAATTGTATGGTAAGATTGGGGTTTATTTCGTAGGGGGGTCACTTTGGTACGGTAAACCTTTAACGCAAAGAATGTCTGGTCTAAATCTAGAGTTACAATGACATCTTTGAGTGCCACATGTGCATGGGAGTAACCAGTTGGGAACGGTATTTAGTGAGGGTTTATCATTGAAGGTGCCCGCATTCATTAGAATAAAACAACGAGATTTTTCCGATGAGACTAGTAGTTTTCTAAGTTCTCATACTGCTTTGTTGTGTCTTTTGACTCGGAGGGAGTGTATATGTTGTTGTTGGCATGTGAGTAATACATGTAGCCATGTATCCGGTTCGCGTGAATTGCAAATGGGACATGTGATGGATGGAAATCTTTCTCTTCCGGAAAACATTTGTTTTCTAGCTTGGCCCATGTAAGTTCTCGTACGGAATTTTATGAGGCATGATTTTTGTTTGTCAGTGATGGCTGGGTTTTCCCAAAATTCGTTAGAAAGTACATTGTCTATGTCTACATTTCCCGTCTATTTGCAAATGTTGGGGGTTTGTATGGCCATGATTTCTAGATTGTTTTCTCTGTCGTATTTTTTTATTTGTTTTTCTAGAGTTCTAACTGGTCCTATATCTGGAACATCATTTTTTGAAGGCCAGTTATCTTTTTGGAAGTAGAACGGAGTGGCATGGGCATGTTCGTATGAGTGTAGGGCTTTTCTGTGTTCTAGTTTTAGACCTTGCTTTGCTAGATAATCTGCTGAATCTTTGTTACCGTCAATGTTGACGTGTGCTCTAACTTTGTATAGTGAAATTGGTTGTGTTCTTTGTTGGAGTAGTTCTACTATGGAGGCAAGTGTGGTTTGATCGGGGTGACTAAAAAGTAGTGTGGGATGTTTTATTTGTGTATTAAGTAAGTATAGTACATTTAGACAGTCGATAAATATGTATGCTGGTTCGTTGGGAAATTGTGTGTTAATAATTCTGAGTGTTTTGTGTACTGCCATCATTTTTTGCACGTAGTATATTTTGGTGTCCGTGGAGTCTTTTGGGGATATTGAGGCCTTTGGGGCTGTAAATACCGTATCCGGCTTTTTCTCTCCGCCATTTACCATTGCCAATTTCTTTTGGGGGTTCAAATGATCCATCTGTGTAATAACTGAATTGAGGGTGGAATTTTAGTGGTAGATTTGTTTGGTAATTTGGTAGTTGTGGGATAGGTGTTGAGTTATTTGCGGGGGTGTTTGGATAATATGATTTGGACCATTTTTTACTGGGATTGACATGAGTGTTTAAGGGGGTCGGAGATGCAATTTGTGTGTGAATTTGTAATATTTGGAGATTGTTAATTGTCTGAACGAGTTGATTTATTTGCTCGTACGTACCGATGTTGTTGTTCTGGTGATGGATACAAAATATTCGGAGCGTAGAAAGTTCTTTTCTTTCGAGTTTAAGTTCGGGGGGAATTGTTGGCTCGTCATATGTAATGGTGTCTGCAGCAAAATGGGCAATAATATGTGTGTCTGGGAATGGACCAGTGTAGGGGTTGGAGTTTTGGTACCTGTTAGTAACGGGAGAGATGACTATAGTGATAGTGTTTAAGTCATTTTTTGCCGCCAGGCGGGCCCAATGAATGGCTTGTTGTAAGTCGGTTTCATTGTGGGGGTGAGCGTAGCCAAATCCTTTCCATTTGTGATCAAATGCTTTCCCTAGGGAGCCAAATATTATATCTCGTGAGAATGGTGAGTAAAATCGGGTAAATTGTGTAGGGCATGTAACTGGTGATGAAAAGTAAGATTGGTGGATGTTGAATGTTGATATTAGAAAACCTAGTATTTCAGTTGGTATTGTATATTGAACACATTTAAGTGGATCATTTTTTGGGATACGATATTTATATCTTTGATATAGCCTGACAATTTCAGTTTCAAATGATTGGATGGATGGCTCAAGGCCATGTGCAGTATTTTTTGCATGTTGATATTGTTTCCATAGCCATAGTAGTCTAGTTTTCGGAATGGTGATGAGGTGTCGGCCATTATCTTCGTATATGAGTGCGACGTCATGTTGTGTTTGGATAATGTTCGATTCTGTTTCGATGTCATTTTCTGGGTTGCATTCATTAATGGACACATGTGCCAGTGGGATAATTGTGGCCGGAGTAACGTATCTTGTATCTTTTTGTTGTTCTATGGAGAAGTGCTTTTCGATGATGGTTAAAAAATGTTTATGTTGTTGTTTAGTGTAGTATTGAGTAAGTAATTCAGTATTGTGGAGACAAGTGTTAATGTCCCTCCACGGGAAAAGTTCTCTTTGACTACGCCATTTGTTGTATGTATTATTATTTGGCGTGGTCCATTGGCATAAATATGTTGTATCTATATAGTTTATCCCATTTGGATCTTTGATTTTATTTTGTTTGTGGTTTAATATTGTGTGTATGGGGAATTGTCTTGGATATTTAAGCATATTGTTGGGAGGAGGAGGAAGTTCAAGAATAGGAGGGTTGGGGGGGTGTATTGGAAGGTTCAATTGTTGTAATAGAATGTTGTGGTTTAATAATATGTAATCATTTTTTAAAGTTCTTGAGGGGAAGTGGAATCGGAATCTAGATGGTATTTGGCAACTTTGATGGCAAGTGGGTTTACAAAATAATTGATTGGCAATATTTAGCGCACTTTTTATGAGTTTTGTGGGGTTGGAGTGGTATATTTTATATTCATCTGGGTTCAGTAGGGTGGTCCCGTTAGGCATGGTTATTTGTTCTAAATTTATTATATTATGTAATAGTAGTTTTTGTAGTAGTTTGAGAGAAGTTTTGGGATTTAGGCCATGTAGGTGTTGTGCTTCTTGCATCCATGCGGTTTCGAGTAGGGATGGATTTAATATAAAATATTCTATAGTGCTTTTAAGGTGGACTCCGGCTTCATGTTTGAGTAGAAACAATGTTCTAGTGATAGGGGATCTCACACAATCTTGATATTTGATGCGGTCTATTTCTTCGGAGCCTCCAAATTTTGCAAGTATGAATTGTATTAAGCCAAAGTAGATTTTACCGAGTTTGCCTTTGTCATTGAGAGCATTTTGTAATTGTTCTCCAATACATCGTAGATAGGCATTTTTTAACGAAAAGGCTTCCATTCCGAATAGATCGTGTGGAAGTTGTGTAGCTATATTAGATGTACTTTTTGGTAGTCCACATATTGTTTTGTGGAGTGCTATGATCTTTTTGTCAAGTTTTCTAATGGCTAGTATAGAGTATGGTACTGCGTAGAAGCTGTATGCGATACCGGCACGTATGACTGTATCGGCCATGTTGATTTTTTGTTTCATAGTGGCTGGGCAAGCCACTAAGGCTTGACATTGTTTGATGACTTTAGCCGTGGTGGTGTTTATTTGTGTTTTCCATTTAAGTGATGGTGCTAGGTTTATTCCAAGGTATGTATAAGGATCATGTTGGTCCAAAACTGGTATTGGTTGGTTTCTGTAGTTTATATTGGTGGCTTGGATCTGTGCTTTGAATGCTATGGGGTTCATTTTTTATTTATTTGGGCATCCGGTCACTGCACATTTAGGTATACCAAGATCCATTCCAGTCCATTCGCAGAATTTGTCTAATTTATTTAGTTGTATTTGTAGTGATGCTAATTTGTTAGCAATAGCTGCTTAAGCATCAGCATATGCTGCGGATGAGATTGTGACTTTGGATGTACCAAAGGTGTATCCATTGTCACCTTGTTGTAACCATCGAAGAAGTGGTTCTAAGAATATTATAAATAGATATGGACTAAGAGTATCCCCTTGTATTGTTCCTCTTTGGATGGGAATAGGTAGAGTTTTACCAAAATGTTCTCCTGAAAATATAGTAGAGGATTGTGAGTATATATTTCCTACCAAGTTTATAGCATCGGTTGGGTATCCGAGATCTTTCATTATGGCTAAGAGTCTCGCATGGTCAATGGAGCCAAAAGCATTTTTGAAGTCAATGTAGAGAATATATATATCTTGATTTGTAAATCCTGCATCTTCTAAGGCTGCAATAAGTAGTTGAAGTTGTCTGGATGTTCCTCTTTCTGCTCGGAATCCTTCTTGGTTGTCATGCAGAATTTGATGTCTTTCACCATACGTGGAAAGGATAAAGGTTAATGTGCTAGTAAAGAGTTTGTATATGGTGTTCGCTAAAGCGATAGGTCTATGGTTTGTAAGTTGGGATGGTTCACCTTTTTTATATAATAAGACAGTTAGACTGGTTTTCCATGTTGCAGGTATTTGTTTTTGTTTGTAGCAGTGTTTAAAAAATAGAAATAGTAGTTTGTGGTATCGTGGGGGCATATTTTTCAGAGTAGAGTTAGGTATTTTGTTTGGGCCTGGGGCTTTGTTATTTCCTAGGTTTTTGAGGCATAAATCGTAAGTTTCTTGATCTAAATATGTGTGTAGGGGGATTTGTGGTTCTCCGCGTTGATCAATTGTGAATCCGTCCAAGTCATGCCATGGATATTGTCTGACGCTACATTTGCATTGTGGAGGATGTGTAGTTTGATAGTGACATGTGGGGATTGTTGGCCGGTTACTACTAGACTGTTGGATGTAAATTTCTTGAGCAATATCTTCCGGACTAATTAAGATGTGGTTTTGTCTATCCATTATAGAGTCAAGAGGTGAATTTCAGAGTTTTTGAAGACTTTTTTATTTACTTTTTTGGGGCTTTTTTCATACAGTTGTCGATATTTTGATACAGCTTTGTGGATGCAATCTTTAGTGTATTTTGCGGTTATTTTCCTGGCTTCTTTGTTAGGAGTTTTTGCGATATTAGCTATGTCATCCATCCATTCGTTCGGTATAGAGTCCGTTGCTGGTGGATGTGGGATTTGTACGTATTGGTGGCTACGTATTTCATTCAATATGGGGTGTGTTTGCCATTGGGGGTTGTTTCTTGCGATATATATAGTTTTTTTGATAAGATGGTATGTGGCAAGGTGTTTTTTCCATTCTTTGGCAAGTTTTCGAGGTAAAAAGCCGCCTTGTTGTCTTGTTCTATTTGTAAGATGTGGTAGTGGGGGTGCGTTACATGTTTTTCCAATGTTTTATGAGATTTTTTCTACGATTTTGTCTAAGGATGCGCAAGCTTCTTGCCATAGAGCGGGGGTAAGATGGTCATTGTTTTCTAGAAGTCTGGTTAGTTCATTTATTTGTATAGAATTATTTTCAAAAAATTCAATATTAAATTTTTCTAAGTTTTCTGGAGGTATTGGATTTAAAATTCTAATTGTTGGGGTATTGATGGGGGTCGGTGGTCTGGCTATCAATAGGTTTTGTGGAATGTGTAAGGTGACTGGATAATGATCTGAGTTTAGATTCAAATTTGTGTTTGTCGTGGAGGTAAGTCTAGTATTATCTAGGGATTTTATGTAGAAACCATCTATGAGACTAGTTGATGTGTAGTTGTAACCACCTTGTCTTGTGAATGTTGTGTTTGTTGGGATGTATTCTAGATTTAGTGAATTTGTAAAGTTTTTCCATTGAATATCTTCTTGTTGTGGTGGGGTGTTGGTGTTGTGATTTTGTCTTCCGTTTAGTGCTCTATCACGATTGAAGTCTCCGCACAAGATGTATGTATGATTAGGGTGTGCATTTATTTGGTTTGTGATTGTAGTTTGAATGTGGGGGATGAAACGGATGTCTTCTAGGTGTATCGGCATGTATAAATGTATGATTAACCATGGTAATAACGGATGGTTGTTTATTTTTATTATTTGTAGATATGGGGAAATGTTTGCTGGTGTAGGGATTTTGGTAATATTTCCAGGGAAAGCATATTTATTGTGTATAAGTGTAAGTAAGCCTCCTCTTCCGGGGGTGTAGGGCATTCTTTGTTGCATGCATCTTGTGAGGGCATGTGTGTTATTAAAAATGAGTTTATACTCAGGAAATAGATTTTGTATCCATTTAATGGATTTGGTTGCTGTGAGTTTTGTTTCTTGGATGTTTATAATTGCCGTATTCCTTGAGGAGTTGTATACAAGGTTTTGTAGGTTTGATAAAGCTGTATTAAGCGAAGATGCATTCCAAGTTATTGTATTTGTTTCGTCATTAGTGTTGATGTTTATTCTCGGCGGAGGTGTTGGGATGTTTGGAAGGGGTGGTGGATGTAAGTATTCATTTAGACTTTTGAAACAGCGTAAAGCTTCAGTGATTAGTTTATTTGGTAAGAAGGGAAATTTTCTTTGGAGTATGATAGGTGTTGGTGGTGTATCTTGGTTATGGATAAATTTGTAAAGTTCGTCGTGAATTGAGTTTTTTGGGGATATTAGGTCATGGTTCATTTCAATTAATTTGGTATAAGGGTATTGAGTGAGGATGTGTCTTTTCGGGGGGTTGTTTAGGTTGGCTAGTTTGATCAATACTGTATTGGTCCAAATATCATTGAAGTAGTAAATGCGGGGCTGAGCTAATATATTATTACATGTATTTATTAGTGGGTGTATGGTAACGATTAATGCATATAGTATGTGAGGTAGTGGAGATTGTATTTGTATTTGTATATATCGATGTAGGTGTGGAAATTCCATGATTGCTTGATGGTGTAGATGGTGGTTAGTTTTTAAAATTGGAGCAAATGAGTTTGCAATATGTTGGTATTCCGGGCGCAATTTAATTGTGCTAGGGATAAAGTATCTTCTAGCTCTTTTCTTGTGATCGGCTGGATGAGTTCTAAGTATGTTGGGCATTGGTCCTGGGTTTGACTCAATGTCCCCGCATTGAAGTAGGCCTAAGTTATTTACAAAGTAGTATCCTTGGTATATACTAGTTTTAAGGTTTTTATAATTTAATTTATAATATTTTGTTGTTATAAATTTTGTTGTGTTAAATAGATTAGGTAATGCAGGTATTATTTGTTCTAAACGTGAGGGTAGGTAATGTGAGGTTGTAATGACTTCGGTTGAATGGTTTGTAATTGAGTTAGCAAACCAGTTGTATATGTGGTGGTTTTTGTTTCTCTCATTTTCTAATTTCTCATGATGTAGATAGGTGTATTCTATTTGCTTGAGGTGTTGATAGGCCATGGTTGTCGAGTGTTTGTTTAAGAGATTTTGTTTTTGTATAGTGTCTAATATTATGTGAGTTTTAGATATTGAGTGAGTTCTTAGTTTGGGAAGATTTTTGATTTTTAGATGAAGCATATGGTTTTGGTACGTTTTTAGTTTTGCATGTATTTTAGGATGGATTTTAAATTCGGGGTGTAATATGTCTTTTGGATAAAATATAAAATTTGGATGAATTTTGGGTTTTGGATTGATCTCGTCTTTTAAAGAATCTTTAGATTTAGGATGATTTTTAGATTTTGAATGATCTTTGAAAGATTGGATGAGTTTTCCATTTTGGATGAAATTTGAATTTTGGGTGATTTTTAAATTTTGGATGAATTCTGTATTTTGGACGATTTTTAGATTTTGGGTGATTTTTAGATTTTGGATGACATTTGCATTTTGGATGAATTTTTAATTTTAGATGAATTTTTAATTTTGGATGAATCAGAAAATTTGGATAAATTTAAGTTTTGGATGAATTTTTATTTTTGGATGAATTTTTATTTTTGGATGGGTTTTTATTTTTGGATGAATTTTTATTTTTGGATGAATTTTTAATTTGGGATGAATTCGAGGTGATAAATATTCTTTTAAAAAGGTAGTATCTAGAGATACTTTATTATAGTATTTTATGATTTTTTTGATTTTTAGTATATATTTATACTATAGAGGTAGAGATATTTGTAGCTACATTGGTCAAAACTAGTTTGACACATCCATTGGACCTTCTATTTCAAGAGTCTCGGGGTGGTCAGCTTGGATGGATTCGAGAGTTAACCTCAATTGTTTTTGAAGAAGTGCCATTTGAGCTCTTGAATTCTTGTTTGCTTCAGCTTGGACCTTGTCAGCATACACTTTGGCTTCTTCAACAATCTCATTTTAAAGCAAACTCATTTCTTTCCTTATTTCTACTGCTCCTTTTTTTACCGCATCTTCTACATTAGGGGAAAAATGAGGTCTCCAACGGGCCTTGTAAGACAACCCGGATTAGGTGGGCTGCCTGCCCAAAACCCCCTCTGTTGCTGTCGGCAGGGGTCTGAAACGCTGCCCGAAGCGGCCTTTTGGAGACGGACGGGAGTTGCGTGGCGGGGTTTTGCCTCGTTGGCGAGAAGGCGTGGACGGTGGTTGTTGAGCGCCAAGGAGTGGGATTTATTGCTCGGCGATTAATGAACTGCCTCGTCCGTTGCCTCGATCCAAGGATTGTTCGAGTTGTTGCCACAACGGTCTGGGCACAATGGCGCCACCGGCTCTACGCCGTTCAGCACCAAGAAAACGAAGCGCCCTGTTCTGCTTCAAGCAAGTTGTTGTTGGCACTGTGGGACGCACAATCGTATGTGATTTGCTCCAAAGATTCCGAGTGGCGATGGCGCCCCAGACCGGAGGAGCAAAATTGAGATTGCAATTCATTTCTTGGCAGCGTCCGCTGGCAGCGACGGCGGCGAGGGGTTGTTCTCAGTCGGCGACCAAGGTTTCAACGAAGAGATGAAAACTGATGTACTTGAAGGGAAGGTAAGTTAACCTAATTCGATAAACCTTTGTGGGGTGTTCAGGGGCTACTGGGTTTTTGAGCAATTTGCATTTCGATTTCATTAGCCCTTGCTGCCACAACGGCATAAGGCAATGTAGGTTTCGTGGTCGACAGCGCTTGTAGATGCCACGCAGGTCTATCAAATTAGGTTCGGAGTATTTGAGGTTGTGAATTCAGTTTTTCATTGGGTGTACGAGGTGTCCCAAGATCAGAACAAGTTCTCTCGAATAACAACAAATCACCAAGTGTGACTAGGGGAGATTCAATCAAGATTACCGACTATAGGGTCCACGATGGCAGCAAGGGCTGTACGAAGCAATCAGTACATTCCCCACTTTGCACTGGACACACGCTATGCCCCGGTCATGAGACGAGGTTCTACGCAAGTGGAGCTGTGCATGAGGAGCTCGTTTCCAACACCGAGGTTGCGTGGAGACACGAACATTGACTTGTGGATCAATGGAGACATTTACCCTGTTGACCCAATGACAGGGAAGCCACCTCCAATCAAGTCGCTAAAAGAGTTCGTTGAATTCATATGTCATGGAGAGCAGGGTCTTCGCGGATATACACACAGGCTGCTGGATCATTGTGTACATGGTCCTACACAGGAGGAGACGTGGATCCAGTTGGCACAGTTGAGCGAAGAAGTGCTTCAGCTTAGAGGCGAAGCTCTGGCCAGCAACTCAAGGGCAGCCCAAGATGTCCAATTGGGGAGAATGCGTTGCCTTGAGTTAGAGAAGAAATGCAGGGATTTGCAAGCAGAATTACAGGCTGTCCGTGATTGCCATGCCCAAAGGGTGGAGCAATAGGAGCGCCATGTGCGGGGTCTCCAAGAAGACGTTGACCGCTGCCAGCGGAGGGCCAGCTTCGAGAAGGAGACCCCCATGGGCATGCGAAATAGGAGGAGGGCTCTCAGAGGGATTCACGAGTTAAAACTTGGATCAGGTGGATCAAAAGCAAGAGTGAAGCTTGTGCGGACAGTGCTGCAACCAGATGTGGTGCAGTTTGTTGTCGAAAGGAACCGAGAGAACCGGAAGTGCTCTCGACTGCGGGGGGATAAAGAGTCCCAAAATAGGACTGCAGTAGCACTAGCTCGAATTTTGTCAGGGCATGAAGGTGTAGCGCTCGCTTCTCAGCCTGCAATGGCACATGTTCAGTCAGATATTGCGAAAAATGTGCTCAAATCGATTGGTAAGAGTATTGGACCGGACAAAATTCTTGCTGCTTGCGACCAGGCAGGGGTTTACCATCGGGGATATGGTGCTCTCTACAAATCTGTGAAGGCTCCCATTGCTGCTCTGAACAAAGGAGTCTCCGGGAGTATTTTGCCGAGCCCCTATCACGTGAAACTGCTTCGGCAGGAGTTAAATGCAAACCTGCCACAGTATATTGGCGAATACTACCATGCTGAAGGTCGACTTACGCTGCCAGCAAGTTCTAAGAAGAACAAGAAGTCCGAGGACATGGTAAAGGAAGTCGTTTTGACTGACAAGAATTCCCTATTCACAGACCTTGAGGTGGTCCAAAGGAGCATGGTGATCTTCTACGGCATCACGGAAGAAGGTAACGTAATCATCTCAGATTGTTGTTTTCAGAATTTGCTGCCAGCAGGGTTATTTATCAATTAACCGTGACTTACACATCCACTCGCCATGTTTCCACAGAGTTTAGAGGGGCACCGCTGGTATTTGTCATGAAATTGGACGAGGCCGAGATTGTCAATGGCAAGAAGTTTGAACGGGTCAGCATCACATTGATGAATAGGGCGCTCGACCCAGACATTCAGAGAAACCATGCCTTGTTTTTCTCGGTCCAGTCGGAGCAGGAAATCTGGCCAGTGGCAACCTTTCAAGTGGAAAAAGAGTCCTACGAAGTTCTGTCGTGGATATTTAAGAAATCCAAATTTCCATCTGTGATTGTAGCACAGTCCAGTGGCGAGAAACTCACGGTCCTGAAGTTGGAGAATTCCATGTGGAGTGGCATCTCGCTGCGGACATGAAGACAATCAAGTGTATGTACGGGCTTCAGTCGGGGCCGTCGTGTGCGATGAACTGCATATACTGCGAGCAGAAGAGGGCTAAGCCTACCGTAGGGACAGCAAGCCAGGCGAGTGCTGCCATCAGAAAACGTGGGAAACCGAACTGGGTGGGGGGACTGTTTGCCAACTCTGTGGAGCCAGAACCATGTGACATGCGTGCACATACAAGGTGGAGGCCTATCTTGCCAATTCCGTTGCAAAGAGTGCACATTTGTACACTTCACGCCCTAGTTCGCCTAGCGGAGAAGATTGTGCATCAACACATCATTTATGTCTGGAACATACAAGATCAAAGACTGAGGGCTACAGCCATAGAGCAAATGGAGAAGTCCTTGTCAGCTATCGGGGCTCACTGTGGGATCCGAGAAACTCAGAATAAACCGGAAAGGCCCCAGCCGGCGTAAGTATTTCATTTATTCTTCATTTTTTTGGTTAATTAGGTAAAAACTGGCCAGACACTAGCAGCATTAGTAGTTAACGCAAATCGGATACTCCAGAAACGTTAAAACAGTTAACGTAGGAAGTGTCCCCGGAACCTGGATCCCGGAAACTCGGAAGATAAGATACGGAACGGGTGGACGATCCGAGTACTGACCGTTACTGTAACCGCGTCAAGGATCCGAAGCGACGCGGAAGTCATCATGACTCGGATAGGCGTTTACCCCGGTACGTTGGCGGCTGCAATTACGGGCCGCCACAGCGTTTATTATGCCGGGGGTATATAAGCGAGGGTGTTAGGGTTTGGAGTTCCTTTTTGCGAACTGGGAGTAGAGAGTGAAAGAGCGGTGAGGTGTCCTTGTCTTTTCCGATTCACCGGCAGTTGGATTGCCGGGTTTCTTGCTGTCGGATCGTAGAGGGAGAGAAGTGAGGAGTAGAGATGGCACGCGTTCAGTGTTGCGTCCTTAGCCCCGGAACTCCAGTGAAGGAATCGGATATGGAGGAACTGATCACCGACCTCACTCGGATGAGGTGTGAGGGATTGTTGGCACGGCCGTGGTTACTGAAGAGTGAGGTGATGGTGAGGGAGGTCCTGGAAGGTCCGGACAACCGGTGGGATAAAACGATCCGAGGCAAGCCCACGCTGTGGAATGCGGAACAGTGGGCGGAAGCTTACGGTTTCGAGCAGAAGGGACTCCTTTGGGCGACCCGGACGGATCAGTACGTGCAGGATAGGTTCCACGGGAAGATCCATAGGAACAATGGATACGAGATAGACGCCTGCAAGGATAGGAGGCAGAGGCAGGTCTTAGCTTTCCTCGTCCCGATCCTATATCCGCAGAAACCGGCACAAGTTACCATTACGGTCGGGAATACCATCCTCGGAGCGTATACAGGAGAACGTCCGGTAAATTGGGCTGCACTCATGGCGGAAGTGGTGCAGAAGATGGTTCCGACGATCGGAAAGAAGCCGACCCCACTCTCCCCTTACCTCTTTCACCTTTACCATGCGAATGACTTGCTGACCGATAAGGAGGACGAGACGTATACGCACGCGAAGAACTGCCTCAACTTCTCGGAGATTCCGCCCGGAATGGAACCCGATCCGCGAGGTGAGCCCTCTGATACAACGGACTCGGAGGATGAGGACGATACGAGGGAAGTTCCGAACCCTGGCGCTGCTAGGGCTCAGTCCAGATCGAGATCGGAGCAGCCCGCGTCACGACACGCGGAACCGTCTACGGCCCGGGGAGATCCGGAACGGAGAGAGGTCAGTTCCGATCGGGGATTTCCGGTGGACCTGTTTCGGGGAATTCGGGAGGAGACTCACCGGGCTCAAGCTTCTTATGATCGGATCGAAACCCTGTTCCGGAGGGTCTGTACAGCGCTGGGAGGGTGCTTACCGGAAGAGGTGATCCGAGAAGTGGAGTTGTTGAAGGATGCCCCAACTCTCCGGAGTGAGAAGAAGCGGCTGGAGCTTCAGTTGCAGGAGTTGACGAAGGAGCTGGCGGCGAAGAGTGACGAGATCCGTAAGTTCCACGCCGAGCAGGAGGAGACTTTGGGGGAGCTTCGGAAGTTGGTGGGAAGTTCCGGAGCGGTAATCAACAAGGCCCGGCTGTTCGATGAGAACGTAGTGCAGCCGGCTGATTTCGAGGACAAGCAGAAGATTATCAAGATCCTCTCCAAGTGCGAGCATTCGATGAACATGATCCTGAAGAAGGTCCGGCAGCTGCTCAATCCGAGCACCGGAAGTCCCAGTCTCGTAGGCGCTGACCGGGGTCTTCCGCTCCCCGGATCGCCCTCCCGTGCCGTGGTAGGAGAATCTCGCGGAGTGGGGTTCCGAACCCCGATAGGGAGTAACCTCCAAGCAGCAGAACAGATGACGGCCGAAGAAGCCGCCATGACAAATCGGACGATTGCGGAGGCGATCCGAGAAGTCCAAGCACAGGCGGTGTCACCCGGAACCAGTACAGTCCAGCAGAGCTGCGCGATCCCCACCGGACAGGTGCAGGTGACCGGAACGACAGTCACCGAGAGGCGGATCGAGGAGAGGACGGTTTCGGAACAGGTGACTCGGACCGTGCCGCCGGATGTTCTTCCACGACTCGGAGATGAAGTGATCATTGCGAATTACCGAGGGGAGGTAGCGGGACCGGAATGGGGACGACCTATTTCACCACCCGGACGGACCCGAGTAACTCAGGAGGGGGGATTGACCCCTTCACCCACAGCCAAGACCGGAACGGTGACGCCTACTCCCACCGGAACGCCAGCAGCAGGTTCCCCTCAGAACACTGTCGGTGAGTTCCGGAGGTTGCGGAAAAGGAAGGAGCCGATTACGATTTCCGAGTCCGACTCAGAGACGCATGGGAGCTCTCCGGTCAGGACCACCGGAACTGAAACTCAGACTCCGACGTCCGGAACTCCTCCCGCACATATGATTCCGAAATCGCCCAATTCTCCCAAGCCCCGGATCGTTACCCGGTTGTCTTTGGAGGCTCAGGAGAGGGAGTCAAAGGCGGAACGGAGTGCTAGGCGCAAGGCGGCACGAGCAGCAGGGGCGGGCGGATCAGAGCCGCGGGTGACCAGGTCGAAGGATCGCGAGCAGGAGAGCCACAAGAAGACAAAGAAGTGATAGATTCCTCTCACTGCCACTTGTCGTAACTTTCCGGATTTATAGGAGTAGATTCCGGATCGGGAGATCCGTCCTAGTCGTAAAGTAGAATTCTAGGTAGGTAGTTAGGGATTAGGGTTTTGATTGAACTGCCGGCGCCGCCGCTTTTGTGAAGCCCCTGCTTACTTAAACCGGGCAGGCGATGCGGTCCGGGTCTTCGTTTTGCATGTTTTCCCCCTATATTCCTTATCAGTAAAGTATTTGTGTTTCGTAAGTACTGTGCGTGATTTCCCGCTAAGTGTGAATGATCCGGGAAGGATATGAGAGTTCCGCTGTAGCTCGGATAGGAAGGTGATGGGAGTTGCGACGAGACCCGAATCGGAAAGGAAATGGGATTGAGCGGAAAGATTTAGCGGATTGTCGTAGGAGTGAAGCCTCACTGTTCCGTCCCCAAATCAACCTCATACGGAATAGCCGTCGCTAGGGTCGAAGCGGATCAAGAACTACTTGGTCGGGCTCCCTGAACTTCTGAAGAGGTTCCGTGCATAGTGAGAGGGGGAGTCGGAACGTGGTACGGGTCGCCTAGGGATAATCGGATCCTGGTTCTCCCAGATCCGGATTGGTTTGTCGTTGTAGTCCCACGAATCGGAGAGGATCGTTTGTGTGACCTGCTGGCCAGAGTACTCTAGGACAGTTGTGAGACGGTAACTGATCCGAGACGTTGGGGTTTGTGGACGAAACACCTAATGAGAGAAGAATAGAGAAGGAGATAGTTCGGGAGTTACGTTCCGAAGACACTATCCGAGCAGTGGTAAGGCTCGGAACGATTAGAAGTAACTACTTGGTGAAACACTATTGAATCCCTGGACGATACTCGGAACCTAGTGACAGTACGGAAGTTTACGCTCAATTAGAGCACTGTCCGGATGTTAGTTGCGTTTCCGTGTTCCGACACGTAAAAATCTGGCGCCGCTGCCGGGGATTCGATAAGCTGTGAACCAGGTGGATACTCGGAAGATAAGTGAGCGCAGATTTGAAGAAAAGTGGAGTCAGACCGTGAAGGCTTCATTTAGGTGGATATGCGGTAGGCGGAAGTCTTACGTGCAGATCTCGCCTTCCGAGGGATCAGAAGAAGAATTCCCAATCTCTTCCATGGTTGGGGCGCAACCGGAAGAGTTAGGGGGAAGAAGATCCACTCGGTTGCTACAGAAGAGGGGAAGAGTTTTGGTACACGATCTACCGGGAACGAATCTACTTCCCCGGATCCAGACTGCTGTAGAACGAGAAGGAGACGTAATCGTGGTGTCGTTGGCCGGAACCTCCACAGCCGGAGCAGGTACAGCTCCAGATCCGGAAGAAGAAGAGGTCGTAGCTGACGAAGTCGGAGCCGACGCAGGAGTAGAAGAGGAGACCGAGGAAGAGGAAGAAGACGAGGAAGACAATCCGATGGCACCCTCTACCCGACTGAAGTACAACCGATTCAAAGGAGACGGAAGTCAAGACGTGGACGAATGGCTCTGTGAGTTCGAATCCATTGCTCTGGCCAATCAGGAAGATCCGGACGCGAAGAGAAGGATATTCCAAGGTCTTCTGAAGGGAGAAGCTCTACAGTGGTACCAAGACGTTCCGGAACGCACACGTAACGACTGGACCAGTTTCGTGACCTTGTTCCGACGCACGTTCCGTGAGGCCGGAGGAGAGGCTCGCGCGCTCGGAAAGCTGAGTCGTATGACGATGAGATCTTCCGAGTCAGTACGAAAGTACAGTCAGAGAGTAAAGGCGCTCATACAGAAACTCACTACGGCCATAGCTCCGAGTGTACAAGTGGAATGGTTTGTCGCCGGATTCCCAGAGGAGATGGGGTTTCAGATCCGACAAACCCGTCCCGCCACACTTCAGGAAGCCGTGGAAGCGGCTCAGAACTATGAGAACTCGGCCCAATCTCTACGGAAGTCTCTGAAGCATACCGAGAAGCGGGGTAAGAAGATCCGGAAGGAGAGAGAGCGCCGGCGGAGGCACGAGTCCTCTTCGGAAGATTCCGACTCTACCAGTAAGAGCGATTCCACTTCATCCAGTTCCGATCAGTCGGAAGAGGACTCCAGGGGAGCCTCGAAACGCCGAGGCGGCTCCAGTAGAGACACCCGGCCTAGACGGAACCGAGAGTTGATCAAGGTGAAGGTGGAGGATGACGATTCTCGGAAGGTCATGAAGGAGATGAAGGAGATCCGAGAATCGATTGCCGAACTCAACGTCCACCTTTCCGAGAATCGGAAACCTCGTAAGATGATTCCCACCAGCAGAGCTAATGTGTGGTGTGCTAACTGCGGAAAGCAAGGACATTATCCTCCGGAGTGTACTGAACCCCGCCAGAAACGTATCCACTACGTCCATCCGGAAGGAGAAGTGTACTTTGCCTATCCGGAAGAGGAAGAGTTTCAGATGGAGGAGTACCAACCTGTATATCAGGTTCAGACCACTTACGGACGAGGGAAGGCTCCGATCCAGATAGCCCGTCCTCCCGCCGGATACCGGATCCCACAGAACGTTCCGGGTAGGCCGATGTACCAGAAGCCGACCCACGGGTACTGCTTTAACTGTGGGAGCCCGGATCATTACGCACCTAACTGTCCGTTTGAGCGACAAGGGCAGGGAGCACCGCGGATCCTTCCGTGCCAAAATTGCGGAGAGTACGGTCATACGGCTCCTCAGTGTGCCAAACCGGCACAACCCCGCCCGACTTTCAAACAGGTAGAGGTTCCTCCGAGAGAGATGACTGGGCTAAACTACGGTCACTCGGGTGGGATAGAGAATCCGGACAAATGACGGTTCGTGACGGAACTACAGGAGGGCGCGGAAGTACCAGTACACAGAGTATCAACCCGTAGTTCCGCTAGAGAGCGTGCCCAGGAACCGGAGCTTCCGAAATCCCGGAAGACCAGGAGGAGGGTAAGATCCAGGAGAGTGGATTCGGATTCAGGATCCGAACCCTCTACGGTAACCAGAGCTTTACCAGAAGAAAATGACCGTCCAGGAGCGGAAAATGGGGTGGAAGGAGGGAACCTCCCGGAAGATATCAGTGAGGAAGTTCGGAAAGAACTCACGGATCCCCTTTCCCGGAAGATCACCAAGCCTTCGGTCCGGTTTGATGACGTTCCGGTGGTTATTCCTTCCGATCCCAGAGTGGACGAGTATGACATTCTGGGGGACATCAAATCCCTCAAGGCAAATGTCACGATTGGACAGTTGCTCCATGACAATGTGAATTACCAGAAGGTAATCCGAGAGGCATGGACGAAGCGGAGGCGCCGAGGGGTGAAGCTTCCGTCTGTAGCTACTAACTTCTTACAGGTTGAGGATCACGGAGCCCCGGAACTGACGGTGCTAATAGAAGGATGTGCTATACCGAAAGTTCCGGTAGATGGAGGATCCGGTGTGAACCTGATGCTGGAAGATACGGCCTTTGAACTCGGATACACCTCGTTCGAATCCACCGATCAGGTGTTACGAATGGCGGATCAATCTAGAGTTAAACCCGTGGGAAGGTTGTCCCAGGTTCCGACCACGATCGGAGAGGTAACATACCTCTTGAATTACGTGATAATCCGAGTTAGTACGGGCCGTCCCTTTCCGATGTTGTTGGGAAGACCCTGGCTATACATGGCACGAGTCCTCGTTGATTGGGGAGCCAAGGAGTTCGTACTCGGAAAAACCAATCAGCGGATTCCGTGGAAGATGGATGGATATCTAGGGGAAACCAGTGGCTCGGATGGGTATACTTCTGATTGGTCCGACCCGGAAGAGGAGGATGACGAAGTATTTAGTTATTTCGTGAACCAGTTCTCGGAAGTTACCGAGGATGACTTCCGATTTCATAATCCGATCAGTGAGCAACCCCAACCATCATCGGAGCACGTGAAATTCCCGGTACCGGAGGATCGCTCTCTCGGAGAAGGAAGTGTTCCACTCTCAGCCGAATGGTTCCGACAACAGGTCGAGGAGGGAAACCTGCCCGCCATGGGTCTCGATCCGGACACCCCTGTCCGGGTGTGGAGCGCATGGACGGATCAGGGAGAGGAACAGGAATCGGAGCGAGTCAAGAACGTTGTGAAACCGTCCGACTATGAGAAGGTGGAAGTAGCCCCCGGAAAGACATTTCTGCTAGGGCGAAGCATGAGCAAGGAACAGAGAAAGGAGTATGTGGATTTACTAAAGGAATATTTAGACGTATTCGCTTGGTCACCATCCGACCTCAAGGGAATACCTCCGGAACTCGGCCAACATCATATAGACTTGGTTGACGGATCAGTTCCGGTCAGACAACGCCAGTACAGGCTCAATCCGAAGTATTCTCTGATGGTGAAGGAAGAGATCGATAGCCTCCTGAAAGCCGGATTCATTTATCCAGTAAATAATTCCGAGTGGGTATCGCCCATAGTCGTCGTTCCGAAGAAGGTTGGCTCGGATGGGAAAGTCAAGATCCGAGTTTGTCAAGATTTCCGGAAACTGAATGCGGCCACAAAGAAGGATTACTTTCCGTTACCTTTTACGGACATTATCCTCGACCACGTGGCAGGGCAGGAGTGCTACAGCTTTCTTGATGGATTTTCCGGTTACAACCAGGTGTCGATCCGGGAAGAAGATCAGCTGAAGACGACCTTCACCACGGAATGGGGGACGTTCGCCTTCAACAGAATGCCCTTCGGACTGTGTAACGCTCCCGGAACATTCCAAAGGCTGATGGTGGATATTTTCCGAGATTTCTTGAGGCATTTTCTAGAAGTCTTCATCGATGACTTCGCGGTGTTCAGTAAGTGGAAGGAACATCTCGAGTACCTCCGAAGGACCTTCCAGAGGTGCAGGGAAACCGGACTGAAATTACACCCCGGAAAATGTTTTATGGGGATGATTTCCGGAATTCTTCTCGGGCACATCGTAAGTCGGAACGGGTTGGAAGTCGATTCGGATAAGGTACGAGCTATCCTTATTCTAGTGTCTCCCACCAACGTCCGAGAGGTCCGAGGATTCCTAGGATGCGTCGGATACTACCGGAGGTTTATTATTGCGTATGCCAAATTGGCAGCCCCATTAACGGAACTGTTGAAGAAGGAAGAAGAGTTTTTGTGGACGGAACGGAGACAGCAAGCGTTCGAGGAACTGAAGAAGGCCCTGACCACCGCTCCGATCCTATCAGCACCGGATTGGTCGAAGGAATTCCATGTGACAATCGACGCTTCCGGGTGGTGCCTAGGGGCGATTCTGTGGCAGCAAGGGGAGGATCGGAAGGAGCACCCGATCTATTATGCTAGCAGGCAGATGAGCCTTGCGGAACGGAAATATACTACCACTGAACGGGAAGCCTTGGCGGTAGTTTACGCCTGCAAGAAGTTCCGACACTACCTTCTCGGATACAAGATCGTGTTCCATACGGATCATGACTCCCTGAAGTATTTGGTGAACAAACCGGATCTCTCAGGGCGTATTGCACGATGGATCTTGCTGCTCCAGGAATTCAACTACGAGGTAGTAGTGAAACCGGGTAAGGCCAATGCCAACGCTGACTACCTGTCAAGGATGCGAGGCCCGGAAGCAGTCTCGGACATCACCGCCACGTTCCCGGATGAGTTTCCGGAAGAGGCGGAGGTATTTCACATTTCCGGAACGGAGAACTCCGATTATTCAGAGATTATCCAGTATTTAACACAACGGAGGTACCCGGAGGGATTTACGCGGGAGGAGAAGATGGTATTTCAGAATACAGTAGCTCCTTTCACACTGATCCGAGGAGTACTTTTCCGGATGGGACCGGATGATGTATTACGGAGGTGCCTCGAGGAATCCGAAAGAAGGCAGGTCATGAGGGCCTTACACGCCGGACCCTCGGGCGGCCATTTCGCCTCGGATACAACCATCAAGCGAATCCGATCAGCCGGATATTGGTGGCCGTACCTCTCCCGAGACGTGAAGGAATTCGTAGGGCAGTGTGACCAGTGTCAAAGAACCGGGGCACCCTCGTTCCGAAACCACTGGCCCCTCACTCCCATTATTCCCTTGGCTCCGTTTGAAAAATGGGGGATAGACTTTATCGGACCGATCAATCCGGTCACAGCCCGGAAGAGGAGATACATTATCCTGGCTACGGATTATGCGACCAGATGGGTAGAGGCAAGAGCAACGGTGAAGAATGACGCCGCAGCCGCAGCCACATTTCTCTTTGAAGAAATAATGATGAGATTTGGACATCCGTTAGAGCTGGTAAGTGACCGGGGAAAACATTTCCTGAACGATGTCATCATCAATATCACGGAACGGTATCTCATCAAGCACCGGAAGACGACCCCTTATAATCCGAAAGCGAATGGGCTGACGGAACGAGCCAATGGCATCGTCGGAAAGATTCTGAACAAGATGGTCTCGGCTCATAAGACGGATTGGGATCGGAAGCTCCCTTCAGCTGTACACGCCTACAATACCAGTGAGAAGAAAACCATGGGTAAGAGTCCGTTCTTCCTAGTTTTTGGACAATCCGCAGTTCACGGAGTGGAGTTGGAGGTAGAAACCTTACGGGTTATGGCTGCCCGTCACGGGACGAGAGTCGAGGATCCGGGGTACCGGATCGTGGCACTACAGGATCTGGAAGAAGTCAGGAGAGGCGCTCTACAGCAGGCTGTAGATGTCCAGGCAAAGCGTAAGGAGACCTACGACAAGAAAATTCCTAAGGACAATAAGGTGGTAGAAGGAGGCTTGGTGCTCTTATACGATAATCGGCACCAAAAGTTTCCGGGAAAGTTACATACGAGATGGATGGGACCTTACCGGGTTACGCGGATCTTTGAAAACGGATCATTACAACTGGCGGACCTCCAGGGAAATAGCTTCGAAACCCGGGTGAACGGATCCCGAGTGAAGAATTACAACCCTGAGGAGTTCACAGACACCGAAGGAAGCGAAAGCCCGGAAGGGGAGGAAGAAGAATAGTGTTCGCGGGGACTCTCACATTTGAAAATGGGGTAATGTGGGATCCGAGAAACTCAGAATAAACCGGAAAGGCCCCAGCCGGCGTAAGTATTTCATTTATTCTTCATTTTTTTGGTTAATTAGGTAAAAACTGGCCAGACACTAGCAGCATTAGTAGTTAACGCAAATCGGATACTCCAGAAACGTTAAAACAGTTAACGTAGGAAGTGTCCCCGGAACCTGGATCCCGGAAACTCGGAAGATAAGATACGGAACGGGTGGACGATCCGAGTACTGACCGTTACTGTAACCGCGTCAAGGATCCGAAGCGACGCGGAAGTCATCATGACTCGGATAGGCGTTTACCCCGGTACGTTGGCGGCTGCAATTACGGGCCGCCACAGCGTTTATTATGCCGGGGGTATATAAGCGAGGGTGTTAGGGTTTGGAGTTCCTTTTTGCGAACTGGGAGTAGAGAGTGAAAGAGCGGTGAGGTGTCCTTGTCTTTTCCGATTCACCGGCAGTTGGATTGCCGGGTTTCTTGCTGTCGGATCGTAGAGGGAGAGAAGTGAGGAGTAGAGATGGCACGCGTTCAGTGTTGCGTCCTTAGCCCCGGAACTCCAGTGAAGGAATCGGATATGGAGGAACTGATCACCGACCTCACTCGGATGAGGTGTGAGGGATTGTTGGCACGGCCGTGGTTACTGAAGAGTGAGGTGATGGTGAGGGAGGTCCTGGAAGGTCCGGACAACCGGTGGGATAAAACGATCCGAGGCAAGCCCACGCTGTGGAATGCGGAACAGTGGGCGGAAGCTTACGGTTTCGAGCAGAAGGGACTCCTTTGGGCGACCCGGACGGATCAGTACGTGCAGGATAGGTTCCACGGGAAGATCCATAGGAACAATGGATACGAGATAGACGCCTGCAAGGATAGGAGGCAGAGGCAGGTCTTAGCTTTCCTCGTCCCGATCCTATATCCGCAGAAACCGGCACAAGTTACCATTACGGTCGGGAATACCATCCTCGGAGCGTATACAGGAGAACGTCCGGTAAATTGGGCTGCACTCATGGCGGAAGTGGTGCAGAAGATGGTTCCGACGATCGGAAAGAAGCCGACCCCACTCTCCCCTTACCTCTTTCACCTTTACCATGCGAATGACTTGCTGACCGATAAGGAGGACGAGACGTATACGCACGCGAAGAACTGCCTCAACTTCTCGGAGATTCCGCCCGGAATGGAACCCGATCCGCGAGGTGAGCCCTCTGATACAACGGACTCGGAGGATGAGGACGATACGAGGGAAGTTCCGAACCCTGGCGCTGCTAGGGCTCAGTCCAGATCGAGATCGGAGCAGCCCGCGTCACGACACGCGGAACCGTCTACGGCCCGGGGAGATCCGGAACGGAGAGAGGTCAGTTCCGATCGGGGATTTCCGGTGGACCTGTTTCGGGGAATTCGGGAGGAGACTCACCGGGCTCAAGCTTCTTATGATCGGATCGAAACCCTGTTCCGGAGGGTCTGTACAGCGCTGGGAGGGTGCTTACCGGAAGAGGTGATCCGAGAAGTGGAGTTGTTGAAGGATGCCCCAACTCTCCGGAGTGAGAAGAAGCGGCTGGAGCTTCAGTTGCAGGAGTTGACGAAGGAGCTGGCGGCGAAGAGTGACGAGATCCGTAAGTTCCACGCCGAGCAGGAGGAGACTTTGGGGGAGCTTCGGAAGTTGGTGGGAAGTTCCGGAGCGGTAATCAACAAGGCCCGGCTGTTCGATGAGAACGTAGTGCAGCCGGCTGATTTCGAGGACAAGCAGAAGATTATCAAGATCCTCTCCAAGTGCGAGCATTCGATGAACATGATCCTGAAGAAGGTCCGGCAGCTGCTCAATCCGAGCACCGGAAGTCCCAGTCTCGTAGGCGCTGACCGGGGTCTTCCGCTCCCCGGATCGCCCTCCCGTGCCGTGGTAGGAGAATCTCGCGGAGTGGGGTTCCGAACCCCGATAGGGAGTAACCTCCAAGCAGCAGAACAGATGACGGCCGAAGAAGCCGCCATGACAAATCGGACGATTGCGGAGGCGATCCGAGAAGTCCAAGCACAGGCGGTGTCACCCGGAACCAGTACAGTCCAGCAGAGCTGCGCGATCCCCACCGGACAGGTGCAGGTGACCGGAACGACAGTCACCGAGAGGCGGATCGAGGAGAGGACGGTTTCGGAACAGGTGACTCGGACCGTGCCGCCGGATGTTCTTCCACGACTCGGAGATGAAGTGATCATTGCGAATTACCGAGGGGAGGTAGCGGGACCGGAATGGGGACGACCTATTTCACCACCCGGACGGACCCGAGTAACTCAGGAGGGGGGATTGACCCCTTCACCCACAGCCAAGACCGGAACGGTGACGCCTACTCCCACCGGAACGCCAGCAGCAGGTTCCCCTCAGAACACTGTCGGTGAGTTCCGGAGGTTGCGGAAAAGGAAGGAGCCGATTACGATTTCCGAGTCCGACTCAGAGACGCATGGGAGCTCTCCGGTCAGGACCACCGGAACTGAAACTCAGACTCCGACGTCCGGAACTCCTCCCGCACATATGATTCCGAAATCGCCCAATTCTCCCAAGCCCCGGATCGTTACCCGGTTGTCTTTGGAGGCTCAGGAGAGGGAGTCAAAGGAGGAACGGAGTGCTAGGCGCAAGGCGGCACGAGCAGCAGGGGCGGGCGGATCAGAGCCGCGGGTGACCAGGTCGAAGGATCGCGAGCAGGAGAGCCACAAGAAGACAAAGAAGTGATAGATTCCTCTCACTGCCACTTGTCGTAACTTTCCGGATTTATAGGAGTAGATTCCGGATCGGGAGATCCGTCCTAGTCGTAAAGTAGAATTCTAGGTAGGTAGTTAGGGATTAGGGTTTTGATTGAACTGCCGGCGCCGCCGCTTTTGTGAAGCCCCTGCTTACTTAAACCGGGCAGGCGATGCGGTCCGGGTCTTCGTTTTGCATGTTTTCCCCCTATATTCCTTATCAGTAAAGTATTTGTGTTTCGTAAGTACTGTGCGTGATTTCCCGCTAAGTGTGAATGATCCGGGAAGGATATGAGAGTTCCGCTGTAGCTCGGATAGGAAGGTGATGGGAGTTGCGACGAGACCCGAATCGGAAAGGAAATGGGATTGAGCGGAAAGATTTAGCGGATTGTCGTAGGAGTGAAGCCTCACTGTTCCGTCCCCAAATCAACCTCATACGGAATAGCCGTCGCTAGGGTCGAAGCGGATCAAGAACTACTTGGTCGGGCTCCCTGAACTTCTGAAGAGGTTCCGTGCATAGTGAGAGGGGGAGTCGGAACGTGGTACGGGTCGCCTAGGGATAATCGGATCCTGGTTCTCCCAGATCCGGATTGGTTTGTCGTTGTAGTCCCACGAATCGGAGAGGATCGTTTGTGTGACCTGCTGGCCAGAGTACTCTAGGACAGTTGTGAGACGGTAACTGATCCGAGACGTTGGGGTTTGTGGACGAAACACCTAATGAGAGAAGAATAGAGAAGGAGATAGTTCGGGAGTTACGTTCCGAAGACACTATCCGAGCAGTGGTAAGGCTCGGAACGATTAGAAGTAACTACTTGGTGAAACACTATTGAATCCCTGGACGATACTCGGAACCTAGTGACAGTACGGAAGTTTACGCTCAATTAGAGCACTGTCCGGATGTTAGTTGCGTTTCCGTGTTCCGACACTCACGGTGGCAATGTGGAGATTAGAAAGGATCCGAAACTGAGTGGCAGCACAGGGAATGTGCCACAGAAGCCATCTTTCAGTGGGGTTGTTGCTAGCTGACTATTTAAACCAAGCGTATGGTCTGGAAACGACAAGGCCTGGAAAGACATATGTCAAGCAGAGAGCAATAATAGTGGCGGCGGTGCACATCGTAGGGCAAGGGCTGCTATGTGGCAAGCCTTTGAAGAGGTTCTACCATATTATAGCGGCTTGGAGCTGACAGCAGAACAACGACTCCAGTTCAAAGGGAAGATAGAAACGTGGAGGAGAACATTTTTGGAGGCCTTCGGAGAGGAGCATGTGTCGCACTACATGGTGAGTTATATGAACGAGGTTTGGGATGAATTAGGGGTTGATGGCTGACCTCACTTTTGTCAATTCTCTATCCAGGACTAACCTTGGAGTGGCTGTTGACAGCATGTAATTGTCAGGCATGGCAGTTGGTTTGTGGAGGAATACGGTAGTCTGGCCGTATGGAGTTGCCAGGGTATGGAGAAATCCCATCATCAAGCGAAGGCAGCGAATCAAGCGCATACAGCTCACGGTGGTGGCAAAGAGCGCATCAGTGTTATTTTGCAACAATTCCAACATTGGTACCGAAATATACAGCATCGGTATAAGAAGAAATTAGAGTGCACCAGGGTTCTAAATACCCCGGACGATGAGGCCCGCATGGAGGCTACACGTAGAAGGCGAGAACAGTGGCATCGATCAAATGCTGCCAGGGCTTTGGAGAATTGGCGGTCAAGGCGACGGCGTGTTGGCAAAGCTTGGGTGTGTGATAACACCGTTGGAGGTGATGGAGCCAACAATGATCAAGCAAGAGGATCTGCCAACGAAGATGACCCCGGGGAGGAGGGCAACAATGTGGATCTTGAGGAAGGACGCAACTCAACTGACGGTGACGACGCTGGCAACAACGTGGACAGCGATGACGCTGGCAACGAGCCTGTATGAATTGAGTACAAATTATGCGTTCTAAACTCATTGGATGGACATCTATAATGTAGCAAGTTTTTTATTTTTTTTAATTTTTTTGATCGGAGTAGACAGTGGTTCTTCTTTAACATGTTTTTTGGTTTCATTCTAGAATAGCCATTTACGGATAGATTTATCAAAAAATGAGGATTTTTTCGAGCAATTCCCTAAAATGGCTTATCCATTGCTAAGTTAATCTCGATAATTATTAAAGAGGCACCCATGGAGAAGAAGGGGAGTCCACTGACAGTGAGGTCGCTGGCAGCAATGAGGACAGTGACGACGCGAGCAATGGCCGTGTGTGACTTGACCGCAATGTATTTTGGTAATTATGTTAGAGCTATGTAGAATGTGGCTGGCAACAATGTTTTTTTTGAATGAGTTAGGCCATGTTTCTCCCCTAAACTTGTTTTGTGGATAGCTCACTAAAGTGCCTAGTCCATGCAATTATTAATCTTCACAATTAATGGTCTTAGTAATCATATGTACCGGTCACGCTCAAATTAAGATTTTAATTTCTAAGACGATTTTCTAAGTACCCACATCAAATGGGGATGTGTGGTTTAAGGCCATGGCAATCATTTGCATGGAGTGGCAATTAAGGGAGAAATGAGAGCTTTGCACCAACTCCTCAACCTCCCTTCATTAAACTCTGTTTGAGACTCTCAACTCCCTCTAAGCCCCCCAAACCTCCCCTAAAAGCGTTCCAATATCCTCTTGAAGTAAACCCGGCCTAGTTTCCAAGGACGCACATGTGGTTGACTCGGGCACGAAGGCCTCTCTCTTTTCCTGCCTTGTTCCCATACGACACCCTCCGTTGACTCCAACACCTCTTCAGCTCCTCTGTCTTCTTCAGTCGTCCTCTTGCTGTCAGCAAGCGCCCTCGCGATTGCAATTACCTTGGCAGTTTTGTGGGCGCCGTGGGGAAGTTGGATGTTCAGAGGGCGGTACAGTCACGCACCCCCTTTGGGTCGTTGAGGATCGCGTGAGGAGACGAAGAGTACCGCCAGCAACGACTTTGAAGGAAGGGGCCGTTGCGGTCGACTGCACGAAGCAGCTGCAGCGTGAGGAGCGAGCCGTCGAGGAGGGCCGTGGAGATTCAACGGCAGGTGGAGCAAGGGGGTCGTGAGCGGTTTTGGAGCAGCAAGGTCGGGAGCGAGGAGCAGCAGCAGGGTCGAGAGCTGCGGGGAGGTACAGCAAGGTTGGGAGCGAGGAGCAGCAGCAGGGTCGACAGCTGCGGGGAGGTACAGCAAGGAGGACGAAGGAAGAGCAGCAACGTTGCTGGCAAGAAGAAACGGAAGCGCAAGCATTGTGGTGGGTCACGGAAGGTGATAGAGCGGGGCGGAGCTGCATTACACGGAGCTCGCGTTGAGGGTCACGTGAGGAGCGGCCGTGGAGCTGAAGGCAAGTTCTTGCGGTTGGGAGCTACAGCGCAAGGTGTGGGGAGGAGCAGCACGGTCGGGAGCCCGAGGGGAGGGGGGTACAGCACAAGGAGCGGGGTGGAGCTCTCGAATAGTGAGGAGCAGGCGTGGAGCTCATTGGCGAAGTGAGGAGCGGGCGTGGAGCTGCAGCGTGAGGAGCGGAGTGGAGAAGAACCGAGGCGAGCCGGAGAGAGGGGAGGGTGAGCTATAGCAGAAGAAGCGGGGTGGAGCAGCAGGGCTGGGAGCGTGGGGTGAGGTGGAGGTTTCTCGGCTGCAGAATCTAGAGGCGCATTGTCACGCGCGGCGAGAGGGGCTTCAAGCTGCACCGTCTTCCACCGCTGACAGTGAAGCATTGCGAGGTTAGTGATCTGATCGTGTCTATTTTTTTGCAACCTTGCTCCTCCTTATATTGCGATTGGCCATGTTGGAGCGTACTGACCATGGTGAAGAGAATAGAGTTGCTCAGCAATGGCTGCTAGGGTCGCGGGGGGTAATGGTTTAGAGATGTGTAGCTTAAATCTCTAATCTGCAAGAATAATACCCTGTCCGTTTCTCTCCTTTCAGCTGCCATGCGCGATCCCCCTTTCGTAAAACGTGTTGTTTTTGCACTACCAGCGCCAGGGATGTCGAGCCGTAGGAAGGGAAAAGAGGCTGTCGTGAAGAAGGAGGTCGTCGAGGTTGCTGACAGCAAGGAGGATGGCAACGATGTTGAGACGCCGTGGGATGACGCCTTCGACTTGGACGGCTTACCCCCTGCACTTCATGCACAGCTCCACCACCTCGCCCCATTTCTGTTGGGTAGGCAGGCTGCGGATTACGATGAGGACTTCTTCGCCCGCACCTTGCAGCTCTCCAACAAGGGGCTCAAGTTCAGTGACCTCAGCGGCGACAAGCATTGCAGGAAGGCCGACTTCATCGACAGATGGCCAGAGCGTTCTTCTGGGCGGCACTACGTTGCTGACTGTGAGGATCCGGAGGCCCAGAGGAAATACTGCAAGATGTACCGGTGGACTTATGGAGGTGACCCCGACAACTGGGCATTCGGGACCTCCTTTCTTCGGGCTTGCCACCTCTACTTTGAGAAGGGCGTGGATGTCAACTTCGCCCAGAAGGCGGAGGCAATTGTGAAGGGGCGTGAGAAGCTGCCAGGGCGTAATCCGCAGAAGTTGACTCCCCCGGCCTTGAGGGAGCAGATTGAAGCCATTATCGACTTCCTCGCTGGCCACATCCCCGGTGCTGGCAGCAAGGGCAAGGGAGGAGGGGCGGAGTCGAGCGGAGGAGCCAAGCCAGTTGGAGCCACCTCCAAGGCTTTGATCACGGCCGCGGAGGCGAAGAAGGTCAGGGGACCTAGATCCCTGCCCCCTCCTGCCAAGGCCGTGGCTGAGAAGAAGTCCGTGAAGGCCCTTGCTGCCGTTGCCATCAAAGTGCAGCCCTTGGTGGCAACGGATCCGAAGCAGGTCCTGGAGCAGCAGCGCCTCAAGAAGAAGTCCTTGGAGGCGGCACTTCTGAAGGTGGAGGCCAGCCGGGACCGCGTGAAGGTCGACCTTGCAACCCAGCGGGACTACATCAAGGCCAAGGAGGCCGAGGAGTCCAAGCTCTATGACGACATCTTCTCCGCCCGCGAGGCCTCCAAGAAGGCCGCGGCTGATGGCAACGACCAAGAGAAGAGGCGCTTTGATCACGCGGCCCGCTTAGGCCAAGACAAGCTGGGGCTTGCAAGCAAGGCACTCCTTGAGGCCCAAGCCCGCATTGACAGGGTCTACAAGAAGTTGGAGGAGATGGAAGCCGATGAGCAGAGACGCCACGCCGAGGTCTCCGCGCTGACAGCGGAGATCTCGGCCTTGGAGTTGGCTTCAGCTTTCTTGCGCCCGAAGAAGGTGCTGGCTCGTTATCCATTGGAGTTCCAGGTGTTGCCAATAGCCCTGAACGACCCATGCCCCTTCTGCGAGCGTTACTTCGTTGACACCTGCTGCGTGCCTTTGTTCTGCGGCTGCTTGGCACATCCCCATTGTATGTTTGAGGCAGTCTTCTCCCAAGACGCCCGGTGCCGTCGATGCGAGCGGGGGATGACTGGAGGATGGCTTGGGCAGTGGGGCTTCGACCTCGACTCCAAGGCCGCGGAGGAGTTACGTCTCACGGAGGAGATCTTCCTGGCCGAGCCCGCTTGACCACGTGCTGGCAGCAAGAGGCCCGCTGCCCCCTCTGTGGCCGCGCTTCCGTGGAAGAAGACCAAGGGCGACCAAGGTTTGTTGCCCCTTAACCTATCTGCCCATTGCTACTTGCCTAATTCGTTGTTACATCCGAATAATTCTTATTTTCTAATTCTTGTTTGCTGGCAGCAACTACAGAGGATGCTCTCCCCGACTCAGACTCCTTGGCGTTCGATCCCACGCAACGCTCTCCTCATGAGACCCAGGCAGCCCTATCCGGAGAAGGGAACAAGGGCTCATCCGCCACCACGCAAGGACCAGGTGCAGCTGAGAAGAACGAGGACGACACCAACATGGAGGGACTGTCCAGCCTTGTTGAGGCAATTGCCACGTATGCAGCCGTGGAGTAGATTCCCACCTTAGATGGTTCCGTAGGCCGGGTTAGGGGTTTGCTGGCAGCGACTTTTGGTCCGGACTTTTATGGGCTACATTTCTTAAACTTTTCCGAACTTGAAAACAATTTGCCTCTGGACTGCCATGTCTCTTTGAAAGATATGGCATTCTTGTAACCCTTCCTTTTTATTCGCAACTGTATTTCTTCTTTATTGTGGACTGCTGACAGCAAAGGCTGCTCTTTAGCCGCCATTTTTTTTTTTTCTTATTTCATTATTCGCCACCATGGTCCCTTTCAATTTTGGCCATTGTTGTTATTTACCACCTGCGACCTACTTCATCTCTTATGTACAACTGTTTTTTATTTTTATCTTGTTCTATTAGAATCAAGCGTGGTTCTTTTTTTATTTGCAACCTTCATTTTTTCGTCTTTGTTGGCACCAAGGGCTGCATTGTGCCCGCCATTGCCAGTTCAGAGCACCAGGTTCACGAAGGAGCCAGCCTCTTCGGAGGAAGTAACAAACTTTACATTCCTTCCTAATTACTTCATATTTGTCAAGTGCCAAACTCCATTTTGTGCCTCTGAAGGGTCATGTGCTCTATTGTATGCAATTGTTTTTCTTTTCTTATTTTGCGCTGGCAGCAGGCTCCAGCGTCAATGGCGCCACCACAAGTTCGAAGCAATTTTGCGATTCAGACCCAGGCCCTCTGAAACCCCGGCCATTCTTCAGACTTCTTGTATTTTATTCTATTTTTCATTTTGCACCCTAGGATTCACCACTGGTAATTGTAACTGTTTTTCTTTTCTATTTCCGCTGGCAGCACGAAGATCAAGGGTAATCACAAATTTGCCTCCATATAACACGTTCATACAGGATGTCCCACAGAAAGTCCTGAATGGTAAGCAAAACCACTACCTGAACTCGCTAACGACTTCGCGAAGAACCTAATGACTTCCCACATACTGTGACTACCCATCCCCGAAATCACTTTTCCTACAGCTCCACAATCTTCATCCTTTTGGGAACCGTGACATCCGCAGCTGTAAGGTGTCTCTCATGGCGCTGGTTGATCTGCATCCAACAAATCCTGTCATTTTCGTTTGCTGGGAGCAAGGACCTCTGAACAGCCAATTCCCAACACATCAAAACAACTACATGAATTCGGCTAGACTCGTACCTATTTCTCAGGAACACCGTTGGCCTCTATCAAAACCAGGTTGTACTGCCCAGGTACGTCATCTCCAAGTGCCATTGCAATTTCGTGCCGCAGGTGGGATACTCGCCAACCCTTGCCAACATAGACTATTGGCAGCAGCTTCCTGCTAAACATACAAGACACTTCCACCATCACCTCCTCTGGTAGGTGATCCATCGCTTCCCACTTACTATTGGCAGCCCCCTTATACCTTGTATACATGAACCTGGTGTATAAAGTTTGTCTTCCCACGTGATAGCGGAAGACAGGGCTAGTCTTGTTGGCAACGCACTTGATGACATCTTGGCCAATGTGGAACTTCTCGTTCCACCCTGGGTTCATCAGACTGCTCAGCAGAGCCTCGGATGGACTACTCAAAACAATTAGTGTAGGTGTCCGCCTAATGCTGTCAGCAGCTACCGCAAACAAATCAACCATAACATGGATTGGCATAAACCATTGGTGGTGGACGAAGCTGCTACCAGTTGTTGCTTTCATGGCATTTGCAAAATCGAGAGTGAGCTTTGTTCTAAACGCCTCAGATGTGTGAATGTCTGGCAAAGGCCACTCCACATCGTTGAACCCTGGAAGCGGGAGTGCTTCAACCTTCCCGTACAGCGTGTCACCTGTTGGAGGCAAATACAGACCACTAAGGAAGAATGTACCTATGTCCAGCAACTCCGCGTGGCTCTGTCGATTCCGTGTTGCCTCCCCAATCTCAACATGGAGCACAAGAATGGGACCAAGGATAGATGCAGGATGTACCCAATCCTCCGAAAGCGACGCGTACAGGTAGTTTGCCAGTCCCAATTTGGTTGCTGCCTCCGTAGGATCCAAGCGCAGATGCCTTGGTTGATATGCATGTTGCACAAGCACCTTATCGAGGTCGCATGCTCCATGCTCCGTGGAGATCCAAGAGAAATCTCTGATCTGTGCTTTGAAGGCCCCCCAATAATTTTCTCCACCATGTCGCCTTGCCTCTCTACCCCAAGGCCCATCCGACGCTGGTTGCAGCATAACCCATGAATCACAATCCACCCTCATGGGGATCCAGTTGCCCTCCAAGTCTTGAGTGCTATGCAGGATGACACTCTGTACGAGGGAGTTTGGCTGTCTAGCCATATCACTAGAATGCATGAAATTTTTGACTGTGAACTCAAAAACTTACAAATGGTGTCGTCGCTGTCATCAACCGCCAGAACTACACGCTGTCAACACACCCTCCGCCATCACGAACGGCTGAAACCTGCGTCCACGGCCTCGCAACCAAGGTACGACCTACCCTAAAACCTCATCCGGAAACCCCAATTCCCAACTCAGGTGCTCTCTCCAACCTATGTGGATGGCAGACCGCTGGCAGCGTTGGAAGACCACTACAGCTAAACCCTAAATCTCTACTGCACAATGCGTGACCACCCACAACCGAAATCGAACAACTTCGCCCAGCCTTTGGAGGCCTCCACCGCTCCATCCTGCTTGACAACGCAACGACAACAACTCTCTCAGGGGAACGCATGAGGTTCGGAATGACCGTTGGCAGCATTTCGACATCAACACCTTGTGCACGTTGCATCTCAAAGGGGGAGCGGCAATTCGATTTCGGTAGGTGGCCTGTGGAGTCAGTTTTGCAGGAGTTCATAAAGCCCACCACCGCTGACACCCTTCTGCAATGCTCGAATTCCGTGCGCGAAGAGGCTCCGTTCTCGACCTGCGGGACTACACGCGCGGGGGAGGGAAGCCTTCCTGCGCGACTATTGGCCGGACCCCCCCATTCGCGATTTGGCTCGCTTTTGGCGACCTGCTGGCACAGTTGGTGCCAGCAGGTAAAGTGCACGGGCATGCCCAAAATTTTGGCACAAATAACATGGAAAAGGCCCGTTGGAGACCCCAAACTGCTCCTAATGTGATTTTTTAAGATTAAGATTTTGCACCTCTTTTTTTTGCAAAAAATTAAGGTTTGGCATTTTTCAAGGTTATTATTTGAATGTATGTAGGGATCATCCATATGCACATCTTTCCTTTTGCAAGTGTCTACAAAAAGTTCAAAATGTACTTTGAAGGAATTTAATATGGACTAAACAAAGCCCAACTGTTATAACAATAGATATGTTTTGATTCTTTATTATAAATAGAATTTTTGTTTCCTTCCATATTGTAACTAAGTTTATATTCTTGAACATGACGATGTAATTACTTTATTAAGATCTGATTAAAATATAAAGATACTTATTTCACAAAATTTGGTCATACTAATACCTCATGTTGAGGTCTTCCTAGATTAGCTTGTTTTTATTTTTTAATGAGGTATTTTTTAATATGAAGGATGTGTAAATGAATGTTCCCTATATTTGAATAAAAAAATTCATCACCAATTGTTTGCAATATAAAATTATGTAAAACCACAAAATTTGATTTTAAAAATTCTATCGCTTGCATAATTTTATTTTTTTTAATCCCCTCGTCTTTCTTTATTCCCTTCATCGTTCTTTATTCCCTTCATCGTTCTATGTTTCTAGACCTTCAATTGGATGTGTAATTTGAATTGGATGTGTAGTTGCTTAAGCCTGGTGTCCACTTTGTTTTAGCTTGAAGCCTGATTTACCTTGGAATCATTGTAAGTTGATGACTCGGTTTTCAAATATCAAAATGCTAATTAGTTATGCAAATGCGACTCGATATATTTTAAGATATTGGTGGATGGATGAAATACAACATGAATGCAAAATAAAGTTTCAATGAAGCAAAGGAAGCTCAATAACAATGTCTATATCTATTGAAATTTGAAAGAAACATGAACTTGTCTCAATTCTTTTGTAGATGGTTGAAAATGGATGGATGAAATATGGATGGATGGAAAGTGGATGGATGCAACTTTTCGAAGTGCATTGGAAATTCAAATATGGTGATTGCGTAAGAGGTTACAGATTTGGGGAAGAGGATCACAAAATAGTGGGTATGGGTAGTAATGACTCGGTCAATGGTCTAGAAGTAGCGGACATGGGGCCGAAAGCTCCTGTCATGGGACTCAGAGCATGTTACGGTCATGGAACTCACAACATGTTACGGTCATGGGGCTCACAGCATGTTACGGTCATGGGGTTCACAGCATCTTACGGTCATGGGACTCACAACAGGTTACGGTCATGGAGCTTACAGCATGTTACGGTCATGGAGCCATAGCATGTTATGCTCATGGGGCTTACAGCATGTTGCGGTCATGGAGCCCTAGCATGTTACGGTCATGGGACTCACAGCAAGTAATGGTTTGGGAGTCGCAGCATGTTACGGTCTTAGGCCTTGGACGAGTGACTTGGTCCAAGACAACCGTCATGGGGTTAATATTGTAATCTATTTCCAGCAGTATATAACACCCTCAACTTGAAAACCATAAAGATTTGCCAATATGTTCTTATACTACCTATACATTTATAATATATATCATAGATTGAATATTGAAATCAGTTCTAAGTATACATTTTAATGCTGCAAGGTTTGCTTGCAAATAATTAGCAGAATTGCATCCAAAATGTGATGGTGCTTGGAATCATATGGATGAATGGCTTATGGGGCGTTGCAATGTATTATTTTGATTCTTTGCAACTTTTAAATTATTTTTAATATCTTGCTAATTCCATGTCATCCAGAACAAGGGAGAGGCAAAGGCATGTCTAAGAAAGAGTAACAAAATAAAGCCAGTGTGGGTCACAACAAAATCCATAATAATTGAAATTTAAAAGAAACTTGAAAGTGAACTAATCCTTTGGTGGATGGATGAAAAGTGGATGGATGTAAGTTTTTGAAGTGCATTGGAAATTCAAATATGGTGATTGGATAAGAGGTTACAGATTTATTAGCAAAAAATAGGTGTTTTCTATATTTCTGTGGGTTCTCAAATATTAAATTGCAATGACATTCATGCAAGACGAAAAGTTTTAACATTTTGCCATACTATGCAATAAAAATTGGAATTGCTCAAATAAGCAGTTCAAAGTTACCTTAGATCCAATCACAAATATTCGATGCCTTTACAAATAACTCTAATACAAAAAATGTTAGATCTAATATGAAAAGTATTGAATGTCTTTACAAAGAACTCTAACAGTACATTTGGATTCTTCCTCCTGGATAATATATCAATCTCGTAATCATTACCAACCAGCAACTTTAGGTATCACTCCAAACTTCGAGTCTCAATCGCCGATGACTCTTTTAACTGGACTCGCCATCTTCTTTAACGAAAAATCAGAAGGATTATACATTTAGAATGCGCCTCCGAGTCAATGTCCTTAAAAATAAAATGTAGTTCATTGTTGACTAATTCCTTGTTTAATTTGTAATTTAATATCCCTTTTCTTTTATTCCGTTTTTTTATATTCCCTTTTGCTACCTCCCACCTGCCTTCATCTTTCTTTATCCCATTCATCATCCCTTATATTATTTTTAATTTATTTATTCCCCTCATATTTCTTTATTCCTTTTCATCATTATTTTTTTATTTTTTATTTTTATTCCCTTCATCTTTCTTTGAGCCATGTCATCATTCTTATTTGTTTATTTGTTTATTTATTTATTTATTTTTTTGAATTCCCTTCATCTTTCTTCGATACCTTTGTCGTTCTTTTTTTTAATTAATTTTGTTTTAATCCCCTCACCTTTCTTTATTCCTTTTATGCATGTTAGTAATGCTTATGCAAGAGCTCGCTTATAGCATGGTTTATTTGGAATCTGATGTGCTTAATTTGGTGCCCACTGTTTTCCTTGGAATGGTGTAAGTTGATAATTCGATTTTTGAATATCAAAATGCTAATTAGTTATGCAAATGCGATTCAATATATCTTAAGATATTGAGGAACAAGGAATCTAGAGAGCATCCCCCAAAAAAACCATGCAGCATGGCAAGGGCTGAAAGAAATATTAAAGTGAACCAATCTTCCGTGGGTGGATGAAGAACAATATGGATGAAAAATGAAGTTTCAGTGATTAATCAATAAGGACTAATTCTTCCTTAATGAGAGTGCACAGAACAAACCCCAATTAGAACCAAATAAAGAAAATGGACTTAAGCTTGGCAAGGGTCAAAACAACATCAATAATTATTGAGACTTGAAAGAAACATGAGAGTGAATCAATCTTCTGTGGGTGGATGGACAATGGATGCATGAAAGAAAAGGTTTAAACAGCAAAGTCAGAAAAGAGAGAAGGGTCAAGTTTGCAGCAAAATCAAAAGAGGGAAAAGGGTGTCAGCACAGATAAATCTCCTGTAAGGGACACAATATGATTATATCAGGTGGCTTAATTGCCAAATCAATGAAAAGAAATGGACGAAGGAAATTTGGGTTATTTTAGTTCTCTGTTTCACGCGAAAATAAACAAATGGATGAGTAATAACTGGAAAAAAGGTTAGACCGAAATAGGGAAGAGGGTAAGCAGGTAGCATTCCCAGATTCAAAAAAAAAAAAAAATCGAAGCAATGGTGGGTCAAAAACAATACCCATAAGCTGAAAATCTAAAAGAAATATCAAAGGGATTCAATCTTCTTGCAAAAGTGTGCATAGAACTAGTGAAAATCATTTGGGAAAAACCGTTTGGTCGGACAGAGGGTCTAGTTCCTATCAATTACCGCTGGCAAATAAGAGATCAATTTTGAATATGGAAACTGCGCCAAGAAAACATGGTTTGATTTTCTAATACGAATGGTTACAACGGATTTGCAGGGATAATTTTCCACGTAACACTGCATACCCCCTTTCATCCAGCGCCGGTTATCTTCTTCATATTTCCAAACATTCGTTGATTGAAGGTGGATGAATATCTGCTGTCGTCATGGTCAGCAGCGTTTTTTCCAAGTTATGGGTTACACGTACTGAGATTAGACAACATGGAACAAGCATCTTGATTGAGCTGACCCAAGAGTCTTCCTTCGTAGCATTTAACGGGATGCTTGACCAATTGCATGTACTCCCCATCAATCAATTTTGGAACGACTGCTTTTCCAAGGAATCCCTTTCTCATTAGATTTTGCACAATGATGGAAGACAAAGGATGCTGGATATTCAAAGATGAGAAGCCAATGCAGTGGCAAAATTCTCCCATACGCTCGACAATCGTCACCTCCGCCACGCAAAACTGTGGATCTGCTACAGCACGCACCTCGCTCTTGCCCACTACAAAGGTTGACTCAAATTCCATTTGCAATTTGTTGTAGAAACTCTTGATCTTTTATTAACCTCCTTTTTCTTGCGAAATCACTGTGGCTAACATCTTTCGATTGTTTGCTTCTCAACTTGAGAGTGTCGCCATGGTGCAAGAGAAGAAACAGAAATCTAGGGCTGCTACCACACCAAGCAGAAGATTTAGCCGCAATGTGGTGATTGACTCCGACTACAGTGACGAAGGCGAAGGATCCAGGACACCAATGTCACATGCTAAAGCAGATTTGGAAAGCATCGCCCAAGCATTTGGCGTGGGAAACTATGAGTGGGATGTCCCACTGGATCTCACGGGAATCCCGGGACCATTGCAAGCATCCATGGTAAAGGTAGCTCTAGTGATTGCTGGCCGCGAAGCTGAGTACGATGCGGAATTCTTCAGTGAGAAGGTTGGTAATCAATTTGATGTTACTTCATTTGCTATAGCTTCCTATCACTCTGTTTAAAGTCTTTTTTAGCTTGCCCCATGAGTTTGTTTCGATTTGAATTATACCAAAATTGATAGTTGAAGCTTGCATGAAGTCTATGGACATAGCCCCGACAACAAGTACTACTCCATGCGGTTTTTGAAGGATGCTTTTGCGACATTTGTGCACGGATTGGAGGTCAACTCGGTGGCTGAAGCACTGCATTGTCTGAGCAGACCATTCGCCACGGCATTGAAGAACCCCTGCAAACTTGGCGCCATCGCACTCCGCCGCCAAGTTGAGGGCCTATGCGGCATCATCCGAAGCTTGTCCAGAGCATCTCCATCTCCACCGACACTAGAAACATTGGTCGATGCAGCGGAAATGGCGGCGCAGCTTCCGGCAGCAGCTGAGATATCCGCAGCGGAGGGGCTTTGTGTACTTCAAAAGGAGAAGGATGACGCTGAGGCAGTTATGGGAAGGTGCTCCATCAAGGATTTAGTAGATGCCAAAGCAGCGGCTGCCTCGGCCTTGTTGGAGCAGAAAAGGCTCTTCCAATCGGGGACTCTAGCGGATTACAAGGCCCAAGTGGAAGTGGTTTGATCCACCTCCAAAAAACTCGCTGATTTGCCGTGATGACCGCTCGATTTACCATCGACCGTCTTGCTGAGGAGAATGGGCCACTCGCCATGGCTGTCGCGGTTTTCAAACAATCCCATGTGGCACGTGCTGTAGCTGATGCGGCATTCAAGAAGGCACGGATGGAGAATTTGGTGTTGCATCCGAAGTCCTTGTTCACTATGTGCAACGACGGTCGGTACCACCGGTTGGAGGAGTGAGCTAGAAGGATTGGTGGTCGATGTGCTCAAAGGGATTCGTGTCAGGGGCTGCTGTGCTCGGATCATGTGGTTACCTTTTCCATAACACGTGTGTTGCAGAGATGATTTTATCCAAGTGTCACCGTTGCCTCTTTTGCGACACAAATCTTGACGCATCGTGGGTTGCACAATGGGGCGGGCAGTTGACATCTGAGCAAGATCGTTGGATGGAGCAAACAGTGGACCTTGTCAAGCGTGTTGGAGCAACGTACCCCCCAGCTGCAAGGAACTAGATGAAAGTTGTGGTTCACTTTATATGCTGAAGCCTACATTAGAACTCTAAGTTACTTCTAGAGCCCGTTTATCCCGGAACTTACTTTCTATCTCCTACTATGTGTACGTAGAATGAAGCCCCTCAAACATTGAGCATGCACAATTTGTGCGTTTTGGTTGTTGCTAATTGGTTGTTGCCAGGGTTTTCTATGCCGTCGGGTCGTGACTATCCCGTCGCGACGTCCGAATGGGTCGTGACGGGGGTCCTCGACGTCATAATAGGGGTCAGCGTAGGGTCCTTTAGGTCCTGCGAGTAGCGTGGGTAAAATAGTTACTCGGCCCCGTTACGTGGCTTCCTACTTGGAATTGCGGTGGTCCCGGACGATGACGTGGATGTGCGGAGGAGTTCTGACGGCAGAGTCGGGCGGACAGAGACGGGCAATCGATTTAGGGTTCAGGGGCGGACGTGTTTTCTCGTGGCGGACGATTGAGGAGGAACACGAGCGTTGGATGCCGGGGAAGTCCGCGAGTGGGCCGGACTGGTAGGCGGACATGGCTCGGACGGGCCTGTAGGCGGGCATAATGCGTATCCGGGTGGGCGGACTTGATGCCGATCGTATTGCGGACGGAGGTTGTTGGACTGGGCGAACGCGATGTGAACGAACACATACAGGGTGGTCCGCGATGCACTGGGGTGTTGGGAACATATTGTCTTCAATTTTCACACAGCTCAACTGGTTAACGAGCAAATATGAAATTTGAACCAACCGACACTGCTGAAGTGACACACTGACCAACTACTTCTCAAACCGACATTGAATTCCATCAGATTATATATTGTAATCGACCTGTATCCATTAAAACATGGCTGTCTTGGTAGAAATTTAGTCAGTGAAAGAGTATAGCTCTGAAAGTTCCTTATAAAAAACAGGACTACCGTGATAGAAGCTTAGTTATCAAACGAATATAGGTCCGAAAATTCCTTACAAATAGTCTGTGATCATAGTTTTCCTGGTTCAGGTACACAGTTGGGAATTTGAAAAAGGTAAATTGTCCAAGCAATTGTACAAAAATTCACCGCATACAGTCGCAGTCTTCCAAGAAATCGGAGGTGGAAAACATTATTTTGATTTCCGGCGGCATGTAGAGGTCAACTTGTCCTTGCGCGCATAATTCCACCCTCCAATGTCCGAGTTCAAATGCTTGCGCTTCTTTTCTCCCTCTCCGGTATCCGGCGCACTGCCAATCTCCACTCGCGCTGTTGTAGCAAAACTCAGATATCAGTTCCGAACCAGCGCAATGGACACTCTAATGCACAACTCCATTTCAAAAACGAATTTCAATAAAAAATTGCATATTAGATGCAAGATACAGACGCATAAGTCGGAAGTATGTTATATTCGGTTCCATAACGGATTCAGCAATACTGGAAATCAATGCACATGCGCGACATTGACGTACCTTCGCACTTGAAAAAGCCGAAGCTGTTCAACCAGATCTCTGCGAAATGCTCCCCGCATCTTGCGCAGTTCTGACCAAGCGAAGTCCGCACTGCAGCGCACCACGGGTGGTATGGGCAAGCGCACGATGCAGTCAAGAGGTCCATCGCCGGAAACCCTTGGTTACAAAGGGAGCAACCTTGCACTGTAAGGGTAATTGAGTTGATGTTCTGCGTGGGCGCTGCGATTTGAGGACTAGGGGCACGGAACATTGATGTAGACGACCATATCTGAAGCTGGCGGAGATTTTCTTTCAAGCCCTTCACCTTGTCCTTTGCATCCTGCTTTGCAGAAGACATGCGTTTCTCATCCTCGATGGCCCCCGCGAGATCCCTCGCCGACGTTTCAGTTAAATCCTCCTTCATACGTTGCACTTCCTCCCCAGCCTCCAAGATTCTCTGCTCCTCGCCGTGGATTTCGTCCTCAAAGAACCTCAGGAATGTTTCATCAGCAGAGCCTTCGACGACGGACTTCATCGCCCCCCACTTCTGCAATATCGCCTCTGAGGAGTCTATAGTCTCGTCAATGCACCTCAGCTTGATCTGAAGCTTGTACCTGACCATATCCGTGAGCGGTGGCTTGGCCGTCTGCCTCAAAAGCGCAGCCCGTGTGCAACACGATGGGTTGCCACGGTCGTCTCGCAGTCCTTCTCGGCGTCCGCAATCTCGGCTTCTAGGCCCCTGGAGATGATTTCGAGATAGGTGGCATTCCGGTCAGGGTGCGAAACAGGACTGTGAGTTCGTCTCCGCTCTCGATTTTCTTACCCCTCCAGCGATCCTCCGCGTACTTTGCCCAGTTCATTGGGTAGCGATGGAATACCTCCAAAACGACCGCTCTCGCGAAGCTCTCTGGGAGGAACAAACCTACAGGAAGCTCGGGAATTTGAGAGATCGCTGGGTACAGCTCCAACACTCTCGCCTTGACCTTTCCTAATTTCGCTCCGTCGAAGAGATATCCCTTGCCGGGAACCCTCTCTTCGAATATGGACCTCGGCTCCTCATTGCTGACATGGTTAGAGTCGAAGGCGGGGTCCAAACCTGCATTTGGCAACCCAACCTTCACGTGAAAGTAACTCTCCTTCCTAACTTCTCCCATTCTGACCCCTCTCACTCGCAACAGGTATATCCCTCCTCTTCGGTCGGATCCTTGCAACCTCAGACCAGCGAACTACAAATTGGAACCAGAATGCAATGGCGACTCCAATCAAAACTCTCAGCGATGGCGTGGATTGAATGGAACTGCCCTGGCCATGGCTACTCCTACAGGCAGCCGCCATATTTAACGCCAAGGTGGTCATCTCATTATGGTGATTTGAGGGGTTGAGTTCGGATTGGCAACTGTGACTTGACAACATACCCTTCAGGACATCATATCCTCATACTCCTCCTTCTACACTCAGTGTATCCAAGTAGGCTCCATCATTGCAACATGAATATGGTGTTTCAAATGTCCTGTGTGGTAATAGATGGTTTAATAGATGGATTAACACAAAATTCATTGCATTCAAAAAATCTATGCACTCTGAAATTCTACTGAAGTGTCACACCGATCAACTCCCCTGTTCGTGAGTTCTATTGGGAATTTTTGTTCATGAGTTGGTCACAGTTTGAATTTCACGTTGTTGAAGAGGATTTGTGACATTGCCTAGGCCTAGGCACAGGACAATAGCCGTATTTGTCGGCCACTTGTCCGGTCTTTCAGACATTCTTTGTCGCCAGGTTTGGAGATGGATGTGGTTTAATGTAGCAGACGATTGAGGCCGGACCGGCGGATGCGGATCGGGGTTTAGGGTCGGATGGCAATGATATGCGGACGCGACTGGGGCGGACTGGTAAGCGGGCATGATTCGGACGCGAGTAAGACCGAATGGAAAGCAGGCACAATGAGTACGCGGAGTGGATCGGACACTGGTAACTGCGGGAGGGTGTCGGATCGCACGGATTCGATGTGAACGGGCACCATCCGCTGGTACAGCGGGCAAGGGGGTGGTCCGCGTCGCCGGACCATTTTGAGAGGGTCTGGCGTGGAATAAACGTTGGGTGGTTAGGGCTCTGGTCCCAAAATTGTGGAATTACAATCACTCTATCATGGCTTCGGGGTCAGGAATGTGATAAACAAACTCTATTTACAAATTGATCGTTTCAGAGTCGGTACATGACCTCCTATGCGCCTAACCTAGACGAATGCAAAGTCGGACCCTGGTGTTCAGAATGATATAGTTTTATTCAAATTGTCAGACCACTAAGAAGCGGTACCTGCGCGTTGGACAAAACGTTTCTAAGGAGTTTTGCATACTCACATGTAATTTATGAATGGGTGTCCCGGAAACACATATTCGGTGTTTGCAGATTGTAAGGTGGCAACTTCAACGTCCTCACGACGTGTGTGACAGTTTGTCTAGCAGCCGGGTTGATCTGGGTCATTTCGTCTAATCCCTGCTCAAAGCGCATCTTAACCCCGTTAGGGTCGCGGTTCTGCTGAAATAGAACCGATGTCGAGTCGGAGTTGTAAATCTGCCTTGCGAGTACTCTAACGCTATAGGACTCTGATTTGTACGTGTGTGGTTGCTGCTTTGCCATGCGACTTGGGGATTGGGATGAGCCTCTAGAGCCATGCACATGGAACAACTCCGGAGCGGCACAGCTGTACATTTCCATGTGCTTCTTTATCGCGTCTTTGCTCTGTACTCCGTAGTACGAAGGGGCCGATTCGGGCATGAAAGAAGCCATTCCCCAGTCACATATACCTATGAAAATAGCTCCGTCGCGGTCTGTTGGAAAGTGGAGCATGACATTGTTAGGGTGTAGGTCGCAGTGTAGCACTTCCTGGCTGTGTACCACATCCACAATGCACATGAGAGCGCAGGCCAAGTGAGCTCGATTTTTTTGGTAAACGACCAGCTTCTTTCAGGCCTCGAAGTCTAGACCTGCGTCTTTGAGGAGTTCCATTTCATGGGTTTCGCCAAATTTCAAATCGAACGCACGCATGTTCTTCAACGAGTCTCCGTTCCACCATAGCGAGTACGACTCTAGCGTCTTCCGATTTAGGTATTGCAGCTCAATCACACCAGGGTGATCAACTGGACATGACATTGCCTCGATAGAGCGTTGATCGCGACTTGTCTTGAAGTCAGTCACCTTCATGGTCTTCCCTACAAAATGAAGCCACTCCGGGATGAAACATGCCTCTGCAATTCGCACCCATTCCACGATTCCAAACAAACCCTGAAAACTATTTTCGTCTACGGGGATGGCGTAAGAACCCTTCGGTAGCCACTTCAGACCGTTTCTGTCCCGAGTAGCGATGTCGTTGGCCGAAGCTCTCTCGACAAACTTCGGCAGTGTAGTCCTTCCCTTCCCCTTCGCGAGGATAGCGCCTCCTTTCCACTTCTCCAGCTTCTGTAGGAGCTCGGAGTTTACCCCACTACATCCCAAACCAGGTCCACACAACATGTTAAATGGCACTATTGAATTGAACAATGCCTCCTGCACTTGTTCCTCGATCCACTGTCCGCAATTGCTCTTCCCTCTATCCTCCTGGAACTCATCCCCCGCCATGCCCTCCTGCAGTAGTAGCCTCAGAGCATTCAAAGCTTTCTCGAGTCCCGCCGGACCATCATTCAAGAATGTACTCTCCAAGTATGGCATGTCCTAGCTTGCAAACCATTCCAGGATTAGCTTTTGACAGCAAAGCCTTGCCTCCGTGGAATGCTGGTCATCCTTGGGTACCTCCTTCCGAGGCTTGTGCTTCCTAGCCTCAGAGCCGGACGTGGTCGATCCAGACTCCGTTCGTTGCGACCCCCCTGCCCGCTTAGTTCCCTTACGCTCTTCAGTAGACGGCGGACACTGGTCGGACGGTGCCGATGTCCACAATACCCTAGGTAGTGGTTTAGGTGGCGGGAGGATTTCCTTGGCGGGTGCTAGTACTCCGCTAGAACTTTCCGAGCTCGCTGGACCAGCCCTAGTGCCTTGGCTGCCGATGTTTTCCGCGGCGTGCCTCCCTATCGCACCGTGTCGCCCCCCAGATCCATCGGTTGCAAGAGAGCCAGGACTCCGGGAACCATGGCCTCCCCGCGTTCCCCTAGCTCCCTGCAAGTGGCTTCTTCCGAGGTTTTCCATCGGGGTGAATTCTTGATTAAACCTGATTCTCTCCCCGCCACGCCCCCCGCCCACCCCGAGTGCTCCGGTGGGGCTCCCGTCGGAGCGCCATTCCTGATGTATGCGTCCGCTCTGGTTTGCCATGGTTCCCTGGAAAAGAAGAAAACAGAACAATCAACAATTGGTTTTTGGGTAGGCTAGTCAGTTCAGAATCCTGAAATAAATTAGCAAGGGTTTGTCTTTGAAATCGGTCCCGTGCTCTACTGACCCTCCGGACCCGCGCAGTGCCGCTGTCCTGACGGACACAACAAAGTCTCGGATCCCAATGAGAGGCCTAGAGAGGATGGGAAAGTGAGCGGAAAATAAAGGGACACCTTTATATAGGAGACGAGGAAGATCATTGATCTGGTATGATAACTGATTGCTTGGCGATCACCCTTTGAAGGGATCGGTCGGGTGGCACACGTAGGATCTAGGCCTGTGACCGATATAGGATTAGCGGGTTGGTCGGATAGCACAGTCGGACTTGGCGGACTGTGAAGGCGGACGAGGCGAGTCTAGCTATTGTTTGGAGTGCCCGGGCTCCACCTCCCATTGCGTCCCACCATTCGTGGATAGCAGTGCCGTGCGCCTGGGGATCGGTTGAATCAGCAAATGCCCCCCGATTCTTGAGGAAATCCTGATACTGGACAAGGATCTGGACGTAATTCTCCTCGTTAGACGATAACTTGCAAAGAACCCGGTTTAAAATGATCCTCGACTCCTCGTGGTTATGAAGTGGCGCCCATCCATGTAGGGTCAGGTTAAGCATCGCACCTGCCCAATGAAGATCTGTCAACATCATAGCCCATCAGTGGTCGAATGCGAGCATGGCGTCTGCTGCCAGGTCCGTGTTCAATCTAAACGGATGGGAGGAAAAACTGCGGACGTGGTTCTTCAAATCGTACATCGCCCTCCAAGCTAGGCCCATTGTAGGTGCCTTCCCATCAAAAAGGCGTAATGCCTTCACCACTGGGATGACCATGTATAAGAAGTTATGGCACGTGTTCCAGAAACCGTCCGCACGCACATACTTCCGCATCAGGCGGACCTTCTTCCCCGCTGAGCTGTTCACATCAGGAAAGGTTGCTAAAATACCTGCAAACGCCGGATCGTTGACCATTCTCTCAAATGCATTCCGAAGTTCCACAAGACGCTCGATCATAATGAAATTGGTCGCAAACCGCGTCTCAACGGGCAAACGGATGGTCAGATTGGGACACATCCTGCGAAACAAAGCCATTGATGAATGATGATTTTGAACCCATAGACAAATAAGTCTCGCCTTTCTGACTATGTGCTTCACCCAATCCTCCTTCCCTCAATCTTCCAGTAACAGATTTAAGCAGTGTGCGGCACACCCTTGAACATAAATGTGAGGATATTGTGTCTCGAGCATCCGACTGGATCCAAGCATGTTCGGAGCATTGTCACTGCAAACTTGGACAACATGTTGCGGTCCGACCCGATCCACAAACGGACGGATGTGAGAAGCGATATAATCGCTATCTTTGTAATGTCCCGTCGTGTCTATGGTTCCAAGGAAAACGTCGCCCTGGTCCCACTCTGGATAACATTCAGAAGAGGACGACTCTGGACGTTGTCCCAACCGTCTGAATATATCGTAACATCGTATTTCTCTGTGGAATTGCCCGTGAGTTCCTTTACTTGTCTCACCATTTCCGCCTTTAACGCGGTCAACAATTTTGTACGAATAGCATTCATCGATGGTGGCAGGTACGCCGGGAAGCGGGATTGCACTGTTTCCCGAACGACGTTAATGAAGGCAGGATGCTTGACAACGTTGAATGGGATATTGGCTTCGTAGAATGCCGTCGCCCACACTTTATCTAATCAAAGCTTCGTGGAAGCGTTGAATCCTTGCACAATATTCAGTTGACACATTTCCCTAGGTGGACAACCCTAGGGTGCCATATCAGGCTCCTGCATAGCTGGCCCATCATTCGCGCGCGCCCCCTCGTTATTGGGAGCTTGAGGTATTACCGGATCTGGGACCCCGTCACCTCCCAAGCCAATGTCATGAACATCATCGGGCTCTCTTCTAGGAACTTCACCTCCGCAGTCTACGAACAACCTCCTCACCCGCGCACTCAGTAATCTGCAAATTTGTATACCGTAGTTACCTGGACCATCTAAAGGTCTGTATCCAAAGTGGGCGAACATTCTATCCCAACAGTAAACAATAGTCACATTACAAATTCTACACCTAACCTGTTTCTGAGGCCTCGCACCCACCACGCCTAAGTCTTGCCACCACTGATCCCAGGCCTCTACTCTTCGCGGCATGCCTGCGACAGAAAGCAAGAATCTGGAGGGTGAATGCACTATTTAAGGCGAGATGGACCTATTACAGAAATTGCGCCGGACAACGCACTTCTAGCGTCGTTGAATGAGGGTGGAGGAATGGACTTGCCTTGATTCTGTTCTATATCTCCGATGGAGTTCCGACGGTCCGTTCCCGTGGGCTATGCTTGACCCCTCGCGCACACTAGGGTCTCATGCAGAGGAACCTCAGACGAGACCCCAAAGTCCTGAGACCCGCAGTGCAAAGAAGGGAGAATAGATCGTGGTGAGTCGCATCTTTTATGGCACTCCCCGAGCGTGTCCGGGGCAGGAAGCGGAAAATCGCGGAGTTGTTCCGGGTGTTGCGGACGAGGTCGGACGAGGGCGGGATCGATGGCGGTCCAGTAACCAGATTCGATTTTGGTCCGGTTGTAGGAAAAAGATGGTCAGGATCTGCATATATATGGCACTCGTGTGCTGACATCGGGGAGGTGGTTCGCACTCTGTGAGATTGGCCCATGTACGGAGATGGATCAACCACGGACGGGCGGACTAGCTGAAATCCGATCAATTTGCGGAATGTGGTCACTCCGTAATCGGACATGGACGAGGGACCCCGACGGATTAGCGGCTCGGACGTGGTCCGCCGATCGGAACGTGCGCTCCGGGCCGAACTTCTCTTCCACCTTGAGCTGCAAAACCAAAGCCCCGATGAGTGAGAACTCTAAGTGGAATTGAAAACCAACTATTCAAACAGAATGACAATAAAACAAAATTCATGTTTAGGACAGCCTGCAGATATCAAGGGAGAAGTTGTAGTCGCTTACCCCCGAGACAACTCCTGGATCCATCTTGGCGATCTTGGACTGCCACTCCTTCGACAACGTCTGGACGTCGAGCTCTGTCCCCTTGAGCCTGAGCACATCCTAGGCGTCCTGGCGGCTGAGTCGAGACAGATCCGGAGTGTTGGGATCATGGATCTGGGCAGCGAAGGGCACCGTTATCAGGGCCTTGAGCAGCGACATTGCGAGGGCAAACAGAGATTCAACGAAAGAGGGGAAAGGATAAACCTAGGTGGGGAGAGAAAGCCAAGCTGAATAGGAAGTCAACAAAGAAAAACATGAACAGCATAAGGGAAGAGGCGGAGCCGAGAAGCGATGGGAGGGAAGGAGCTACTGTCGGAGGTTTCCCATGCCCAATCGGAGAACCGGAGGTGCGACGGATCCCAAACACAAGGTCCCCGGAAGATGGAAAGAAGAGAAGGAGGAGACCAACCTCAAATACCCTCCTAAACCCTAAATCAATGGTAGGACAGAGCGATACGAGGACAGCGAATTGAGACAAACATGAAGACAACAAGACATTAGAACAGCTGAACGTCGTGACTACAAGACAACATAAACCTTAAAAACAAACACCAAAGCTCAAACGGGAAGAGAGGTACGATGCTGAGTACTATCCAGCGCGTGTAGAGGTCCCATGGCAGTAGTCACACTTGATTTACGCCTGCGACACCTCCTGCCCACGTCGCGTGTCCACACGCACAAAGGCGCCCTCAAGTGCCGAAGTTTGCTGCCCACCTGCAGTCCAAGAAGCAATCGCCTTCCTCACCGTCGCCCCGTTGTCCAAGGACACAGAACACGTCCCCGCCTCCTGGCCAGCACCCTCCCCAAGTCGGCAATGGGCCGAAATATGGGCCTCTTGATTGCCCACCTGGCCTCCAGAACTCCCGTTGGTCGACAGCCTCAGAGGGGTTTACGAGTCTTGAATCGCAGCCTGAAACTCCTACTTCACCAACCCTGGACGCTCCAAGACAGCATGCTCCTCTATCCCGGAGAAGGAATGCTCATGGCCAGCGGCACAAAACCCTGACCACAATATCACACAACGCAGAAACATCCTAAACCCCTAACCTCTGTTAATGCACGCCCTAAATGCCATAGCCATTGTGAGTAAACCCTACCTCATAATTCAAAACCTGCCTGTCCTAAACTCAGGGGCAAAACGTCGAATCATGCTGAATGCACAACGGGAGAGACGTCGCGGGGGCGGGGGTGGACGCTCGACGAGGGTGACGGGACCGGGATGAAGAATGGATGACGGACAGACAGGGCGGGGAGCTGCAGCCCGGGCGCGCGGGGCTTTGCCTAGGGTCGGGGACGGCCTAGTTCGGGGAGGGGAGGGTCGGGGAACGTTGCGCTGCCCCTGCCCCTGCCCGCATCGACCGCCAGATGTAGGCCTCTTCGTTTTCCTCCTTGCTATTGAAGTTCCAATTTTCTCACTCCACCTTTGGTTAACAACAAACATGAAACTCATAACCTCTAATCCCGTATACCTCTAAAATACATTACATCAACACAGAATAACAGCAAACAATAAACCAGCAAAGTGAAGGCACTAAGACGACACAAGGACCCTTAACAGGAGGCTCCATTAAAGCCTTATTGCCACAGAGCACTAAATTGCTGTGCCTGAAGCCGAGGTTCCAAAACACGAGCCAAAATATAATCAGCACGACGATATCCACACGCAACCCTAACTATGATCATCACCTCAAAACCAACCCTTCTAAAAACTTGAAAAAATCTACTCCCTTAGTCCTCATCTTTAAACTCAACCGCAGCCCTAAAAAAGAAAACTCCACCCAAATCGTTGAATTCAACCACCCTACACAAGATCAAATTGCACCCCTCCACTCTCCAGGACTCTCCCAGACCCTGAAACTCCTGCATTTTGGTGAAAAGCTACGAGGGGCACGTGAATGAGCAGAGAGGAAATGGCAAGCGATTGACTCACGTCCGATGCACGATGGAAGATGGCATGAGGTGCATACGTAGTGGTCGCCGAAGTATGATTCCACCTCCACTCTCCGTGTGTGTCCATTTCCGTTTCCTTTTTGTGTCTGTGTGTGCTGTGTGTGTGTTTGATCTCTGTGTGTATGTGCGTGAGTCCATTGGCTCTACCTCCCCGGGTATATGGGTCATGGACCTAAGAACCCTAGTATGAGTAAGGGGCCTAGCTGGTTCGTTGAAATATTTACCATAGCACTTCAGAAGATGAAGGGGTGAAAAACGTGAAGAGACACATAGCGCTGCCATAACATCAACCGCATGTGAATTTTATGCATGTGAATTAATCATTTCATCGTAAAATATTTTGTTGCCCAACGCGGAGCAGTGGCTGACGTAATGCTGCTCCAAACACGTCGTTTTGCACACCTCCACCGATGTGGAATCCAGCTCGAGCCAACCGAACACTCCCGCCACCGATTCCCACCTTATTTATTCAATCTGGTAGGACAAGTAGAGGTAAATTAATGTTGAGGACATCGTGTGAAGAATTCTAATTAAATCAAGCACCCTCTCAAACCGCACACAGTGTTGTGTACACGCGAGGTACAAAAGTCCCAGCCAATTGGTCGAGTCAGTACTGCTTGGGCGCGATGAGCAACGCTCGCACACAAGGTGCCATCAGGTTTTCACCTACGTGGCCGGTACTTCCCCCGCCAATTCAGTCCGCCCGTTGATCCCTCCAGAGGGCCTCCCCGGGACCCCAATCGTTTTCTAATAATTTCTCCACCCCGCCAAATCATCATTGAACATAATGAATCTTATTCAACCTTTCTTTCACCGAACACTACAACAGCTCAACACCTACATGTGCACTCTGTGCATGCTTCTATGGAGTGGAGCACATGCTTCCATGTTATCCACAGACATCTTACTGATCCTTATCCTAAATGAACAAAATCGAGTAGAAAACTAAGATACCTCAATTATTAATTTAAACATCAAACCTCCAACAACGTAAGAAATAACAGAGTTAGAGATGATCAGGAAATAACATCTTGTAACATTTGATATTTTGCATTTTACGTCGATAACCTAGCCATGATAGCCAGGTCCAGGGTCATGGCTTGCCAGAAGGTACTATTACTACAGTCTACCCTCTATAAATGTTAATCCTCAGGTGTAGATCAAAGTTAACATTTATAGAAGTGTTAACAATTAACAATTATAAAATATATTTTTTGAGCAATATACAAATCTTAACAATTATAAATATAAGCAATTGTGAAGAGACCTTGTGAGAAAATACCATTCATAAAATTGCAAATCCAATCAAAACTTTATTCAATATCAAGTAATCTGAAGAGAAACACGAATGTAACTGGATGTATAGTTTTTATCATCCATATTATGACTGTGTTTAATTTTTTAACATTTTTGTGTCAAATTTACAAAGAAGGGAGTACCATTGTGTTAACAGTTAACACATTTAACATTTATAGTGTGCAATATGTGGGGAGTAGAAGAAAGTTAACATTTAGATAGGATTAACACTTATAAGTGTAACATTTATAGAAGGTGGACTGAAGTTTAGTACTGATGTCACATTGATTGAGTTTTCACAAAACTTTAACCCGTCCATGTCTAAAAACCTTGAATTGAAAGGCGAAAAAAATGGAACCCATCCCAAAACCGGTAATCTCAAAACCAACTCATCGATGGAAAGGTTGAAAAAAAAAAACAAACCGTCCCAAAACCCGTTCAAAAAGAAAAAATGTTTAATTAAAAAAATACAAAAGATACAACAAAAATTCAAAAAAAAATATTTAAAAAATTTAAAAATTAAAAAAAAAAAAAAAAAAAAAAAAAAAAAAAAAAAAAAAAAAAAAAAAAAACACAAAGGCACATAGCACGGTCTGATTTTCACGGAGCCTGGTCACTTGCATTGTGAGCACAGCCTCACGGCTTGACCTGGAGTAATGCAAGCTGCAACCTTGAGGACCTAGATATGCTTGTCAAATGTTTATTTTTTATTTTTTCCAAGTGTTAGACAAGTAATGTATAGAAGGAATGAATATGGATTCTAGGTTTAGGGTGAGTCACACATCTAGGATTTTTGTATATCATGTTGAAAATATTAGTTGAAAATATCAATTGGAATGCAGTGATGCTTGTTTGGAGAAACATGAAGGATAGGGGAATTCACCCACTTATTTGAATGGTACGTTTGTCTTTTTATTGAAAAATTTGAACATGTTTATTTAAACTGAATTGTTATGCAATTGCTGAGTTTACCCTCAATTTAAATCTCTGACATTGTGTTAAAAAGGTTCTAAATATTGTGGATGATGATTCAAGATTGGTATTTTGATTAGGTATTAGTACTTTGACTCAATTATGTTTACATCCACATATCATATATGACATACTCTGATTAATATTTGCATCATTCATTTAATTCGGAAAAAATTGTCAAATAAAAACTATTTTTAGAACCCATCCAAAGTGAATTTGACATGTCCAAAAACCGGTTCATTTTCTGAGAACCAATCCACTAGGAATGTTTTTTTTTAACTTTGTGAAAATTCACCACTTCTATTATGATGGAGCGTGGAGGAAGCACGGTAAGCCACCCACATTGTACAAGCTTCTATATGATGGAAGTGTGTCAGGAAAAAGAAATTAGGAGTTAGTGGTCTGAGCCCAAAAGCATTCCTTTAATCCTGGTAACATGACGGGAAATTTGACCTCACAAAGGGGCCCTCTAAGGCAGCCTGAGTTAGGTTAACTGGCTGCCCAAAGGCCCCTCTGCTACTGTCAGCAGATGCCAGAAATATTGCCCACATAGTTAAGAGGAGTGTTCGGTGGTGTTGACCTAGCGGAGGTTGAATGGTTGAATATTTAGACTATGCTAAAGTGTAATTTCTTTCTTTAATATGATGCCGAATATCCCTACTGACACAAGCTGCCATCTTAGGATCTGTGCCCAACAGCTCCACATGCTGTCAGCGCTGCCACTGCAGCTACGCTCGACACACGCGGGAGCTCGAGGTGATTGGTTCGACCCCTCTCACCGGCAGCGCTGACACCACGCTGGCATGAGTGGTGCCACCGTCAAAAGTGCACGAGCACATCCTTTTTTTTCTCACGTGCAAGTTTGTAAGGACCCTTTGTGACGTGATTTTTCCTTTAATTTGTATTCCCTAGCATGCAGAATCTCTCTTCACAAACCAAGTGTTGAGTGATTTGCAGACTTGAAGCATGTATATATGCAAGAAGGTTGTTGTGTGGAAAGTGGTGAGTGCATAAGGTAGGTTGTTCTATAACCAACCACTTCAGCAATCTGACCTGTATTTAGTCGTGATAAATCCAAAAAAAAATATGACGGCGTTTAAAATAAGATTTCATTCGGATTGCAAAAAATTGCAACATATAATTTGTATTTCTTTATTTTATACTAAATCCCAAAGTGCAAAGTAACCTATGATTCATACTTAATATACTGTTCTCCTATGATCAAAGGGGATGAACACAATAAAGTCGACCAAAAAAGTGCCCAACTATTTGTCAGTTTCAGCCATTTTGCAAAAATTGCACAAAAGTTATGGAAAGATGTAATTTAATTTAATTTTTTTTGCTAATATGGATTCTCAACTTGTTTTTCTACAACTTGGAAAAGTTTCGTGCAAAGTGGATACTTTAAAGTTATTGAATGAAGGCTTTAAATCCAAGCAAAGTGAATGTAATCATTTGAAAAGTGGCTAGAAAAGAATAAAAAATTATCTAAAAGTCACTTTTGATGAAGTGGTACATTCTATACATTTAAGAGGTATTCTAAAATAGTCAATTCATAAGCTTATTAATTGGTTTAGGGTTCCAAAAGTACCGCAAAGATGTTTTTTAAGAGGGTCACTTATGCGGTACTTTTTGTGATTTCTTTTTCACTGAAAGTTGTTTTATAAATTGAAAAAAAAAACATCCTTTAAAGACAATAGAGGGCACCAAATGAAGAAATTAAGACTTTGGAAAAACTCATTTTTATGATTTAGAACTAGTCGTGAAATCAAGTTTCAATTGAAGATGTTTTTTTCATGACGATGCCTACAAGCAGGGTTTTCTATCCCGTCTGGTAGTGACTATCCCGTCGCGACGTCGGAATGGGTTGCGACGAGGGTCCTTCGACATCATAATAGGTTCTGTAATGTAAAAATGAAAAAGTATATATGAAAAGGTTGCCTAAAGGAGTTGAGCCGTCACAATAAAGACCGAATGGGACGTTCGGTTGTGACTCTAAACCGTCGTGACGTCCCGACATTATGACGCAAGAGGGCCACGTCACGACCGAATAGAAAACCCTACCTACAAGATATCTTGTGACACCCTAAAAAGTGACTAAAATGCTCAAAAACTACATCAAAATGCTCAAAATGAGCTTCGAGCTTTGAAAAATAGCACACTTTATATCCACTTCCTAGTGAATACATATTGCACTTTGTAGTCGACTTTATTGTGCTTTCCCCCCAACTATAATGATTGTATTTTTTGTTGATGATCGAACCTAAAACCAACCACTAGAAGATGCATGAACTGAAAACTACTCTTGGCTATAATCAATCATGTTGAAAATGGAAACTAGTGGCTCATGTGCTCCTACCCCATACTCCACTCCACATCAACCCAAAACCAACCGTGCATGGACCCTTAATTTTTGCAAGTCCCACAAATCGCTACATTCAGTTCTCACTCTGGTTGGTTATAGGACAAGTCAATCTAATGGTTTTGGGGTGGTGGTCAGTATTAGGACAACCTACCTTAGGGGAGCCATACTTGGCTGAAGGAGAGATCACATGGGTTTTTGTGTTATCAATTAGTTGTTGCAGATCCTGTTTGTGCTAATAGTCAATTACAGATTGAAGATGTAAAATGGGACACGTAAATTTCAAAGCGCTTGAGGCAGCAGGACATTTATTTGAGTTCCAGGATGATTGATAGAGAGCGCGTAGAGATGTATACTGTACGGTGAGGAGTTTTTTTGTATGTACAAATAAACAGAGTTTGCTAAGTCGACGATATCTCCCAGTTCCCTCGTAACTTGCAACAAATCCTGGGGATTATTTAATGCGATAATTCACAAAGCTATGCGGAGTTCTGAGTCACGCCAGCTGCACTTCAGTCTACACTCAAATTATCAACATCCTTGGATAAGTGCATGTGCATATACCATGACAAAAATTGGAACCGCCAGGATCGGAGGCTAGTACCGGAGGTGCCAAATCACAGTTAGTCACGAACGCATAAAGCCAGCTATTCGGACTGATGTACTCAAGGGTCAAGGCATCGATTATTGACAGGGTCGTTAATTGTTTTCCTGAAACGCTCGAGCAGCTTCTCGATCGTCAACGGTTTGCTTACGAACTCGTCGAAGCCACTCTGGGCGCACTTGACCATGTCACGATCTGACAGCATCACCGCAACCCGTTGGTTCCTTAGTTTTCATTAGGAATTATGTACTGTCAAGGACTGAGAAGAGACGTGGCATGAAGTTTACCATGGGCACTATTTTTTCTGCATCTATTAAATGTTGTCTCACCCACTGGACAGACACCTTCTAAATCGACTCAGCAGGCAAACGTCTTATTGGAGTTTAGGAAATATGATGTCCCACTAATGGAGACACTGCATTGGTCTGAGGTAATAAATAAGAGCATAGCAATTCTGACGGAGTGGTGACGAAGCATAGCTAAGAAGTTTACCGCTAACGTTAGCAGTGAGCGCAAAAATTGTCATTCGCTTCCTTGGTGGTTCTTGTAATTCTTCCCAATCTCGAAAAATTTGCACCTGTAGTCCACCCCCGTTATTCAGGATCTTAGCCCACCCCCATATTTCAGGATCTCAGCCCACCCCCGTGATTCAGGATCTCAGCCCACCCCCGTGATTCAGGATCTCAGCCCATCCCTCCTCACACCGTACCAGCCAGCCAAGTTTAGCCAAGTTGGCTGGATGCCGTGGTACCCTCCCTCCAGCCACTCCAGCCACCTCATAGTACCTCGAATTTATGTCCTCAAAATTCGAGGGGAGAAACTCGGGCCTGATGTTCTCGGTGGCTAGATGGCCAGGCTGGTCAGGTGTGCTCCTGTATGACATACTACTCATTTCATGGTCAAACGCTTTTCCAATACCAGAAGTATGCAAGATACAAACTGAGGAATAAAAGACCATACTTAAAGAGCAGACAATTACCGCATGTGTACCATCCATGACCGGCATCTGGAGATCCATGAGGACTAAATCGAACTGAGGGGGCAACTCCTTTTCACCTGTCGCCAGCTCTTGCTCAGCAGGTACTTGGCGGAGTACATCGAGAGCTTCTTGTCCATTGCATACCACGGTAACATCGCAATTTATACCACGCAACAAACGTTGCCCTACCTTGCGGTTAACTGCATCATCCTCAGCTAGCAACACCTGCACGATATAATAGAAGCTTACTCAACTGCAGATCTTAAGTGAACTTGAGTCACTTCAAATCCTGCTTCCATATCCCTTTCAGCTCACCTCTCAAATTGTCAATGCAAACCCCTCATCACGGTGGTTTGAGATTTTGACAAGGCCCAGAGTCATTGAAGATAATAATGCTAAATTCCTCAACTGTATCTCATGACAATTTCTTCGGTCCAAAGTTTGGCCTGTAACGTTTGTCCAGTAAATGCGGGGTTGCAGGGATTTGATTTAGACCTTTTTGCCTTGGAGAAGTTCTTTTCCAATGTCTAATTGAACTGAATGAAGTCCTTGATTGGATGAAGTGTTGGATGGATATTTTGAGGTATCTTGTGCAACTAGTTTACCCTTTGAAACCTTCGATGCTCTCTCCGTTCCTTCATTGTCACTGGGCTTGATAGGCACAGGACTTGCACCATTCTGCTCTGTCTCTGTGCTGTGCATTAAACACTCACACCACCAATCACTCACACCACCAATCACTCTTACCAACGAGGATAAAATCGTCAGAAGCAAATACCAGAGCAGACCTCAAACATACAGTGCTTGAACGCAGGAAGCACAACTCTACCAAAGTCAAACAACAGAACCTGATGTAAGTTGAGAAACATAGAAGTCAATTATGATAAGTCTTACTTCAAGTTTGTCAGCATTGACGCAGCTTTCTGAGATCGAGAATTCATCTGTGATAGCTGCAATATAACGATTATGATTTTTCTTGAATTTGGTAAGCTATCTGCAGCTGAACTCAATCAGCAAATGAACAACAAACTTTACCCCTCAAAACCATATTCATATTCGATGATTGTATGTAGATTTCTGTACCTCAGAAATATAGGCTTCGTCGAAATCCAATCCTAACGAACCATGTCTTGTGTTGCCCTTAGATTGCTGAAGTAAACCTACAGTGACGACGGCAGCAGGAGAAATCGGTCTGCTACTCCCAACCATATGATCCCAATTTGGATATGGAACCTCTGGTGGACCAACCCATGGTGCAGATTGTCTTCGTGGTCGGATGACAACAGGGGATTCTCCTTCAGTTACTACCCTCGAACCTTTGGAATTTGCATTGACATGGTTCGTTGATGAAAGCTCTTCCTGGTGATTCTGAAGAGATGAAGTCACTTTTAGGATTATAATATATACTGGGAACTTTCGGAAAACCAACAGATGTATCATGTTGCTTGTGTAAGTTAAGTACAAATCAGTATTGAGATCTTACCACTGGAGAAAAGTTGAGAATATCCTGTTCTACCCACGCAAACCACCTGCCAGTCAACAGAGTATTAAAATTCTGAACTCAATTCTGTTTTGATATTACTGTACCCTGGACTTCCCTTCCAAAGCACCCTGAACTGTAAAAGTGGACAATTTTTGGCCGTACTTTTCTAAATGTTGCACTTTCTAAAGCAGTCCAAAGGCTGTCAGGGGCATAGTGTCTGCCAAGTACCTGGTGCCAACAATTCGACCTGTTGCCTGCACTGTGACATAAGAGCGGTCCTTCTTCAATCGCCTGTAAATTACGCTACCTCCAGAAGTCTCACTGTCTCTCAAGTGCAACATCTGCAGAAGAGAAAACAGACGACGAATGTCAAATTCCTACCCGCCTGGACAGAGTGTCATTGCTAGGTTCAAACTTCATCTGGGAGACTTAAGTTCGAGATTTACACGCTGTAATACAGGAACATCGTCAGAGTGGCAAGCACCCCATGCAGGTGTGCCGAGAAGCTCTTGTGACGTCCAACCCGTCGTACGCTTCCCGCTAGGAGACACATAACACAGCAGCCACTGACCCAGCAACACATAAAATACAAGGTGAATGTAAACCTTATTCCACTGACGCAGGCCAATTGACAATACAAGTTCATCGGTGACTCTTATTTCCATTAAAAATATGCTGATCACGGGAATAGTGCAAGAGTTTAATTATTGTAGTTCATTTACATTAGTTGTTCGTGGTTTGAGATGAACCTGGTTACGGTCAGCAATGTACACGGTCCAGGGTGAAGTGGCGCTGAGCATGAGTATATCAGTAACTAAAGAGAGATCCAATCCTTCAACTGCAGCATCAGCCATCCATACCTCAGGGGTGGGCAACCTGTACGACTCTCAATTAATATATACCCAAATGCCAATCTATATAACATCAGTCTTGTTGCGGTATTTAACGACTTAGCAAAATTTAGAGTTCTTCTAATGGCTATGGCGACTATTCAATACATTGTAATGAGTCTAACCTCTTGAAGAAAGGTAGCACATGAAGTAACTACTGCAAAAGCCATTTTTTCGTGTACACAAGGTCAACATGAATACAAGATTTCCTCAAGGAGTTAAAAAGCAAGACCTCGACCAAAGCTAGAATGTCAGTGCAAATTCTGAGTGAGAATTCATATTCGTTAATTTTACGCCACACTCGAAAGAGCTTTGGCAGCTCTGCTTAGTTACAAATTTTTCTAAGAAACAAATTATTGCTCCTTGAATGATTATAAGTGGGTTTTGGAAAGAGCATTATCACTGACTGTGTTTTTGCTGGCACAGTGTTCAGTTCGGTGAAGACCATGATAAGTTCCTCCAGGAACCGCAATTCCACCTGCAAACTACGCACCTCTGCCTGTCTGCCTTCAACTTGAAATACCATCATCTGCTCCTCCAGCTCGTGAAAACACCGGCGATACAAGCGCAGTCTGTCCGGTGCCGTCAGCGGCATCACCACTACGCCGGGCATCAGAACAGTGCCCGGGTGCGCCAGAGTCGTCGGCGCCCTCCTCATATTAAAGAAATAGGTCACGCAGTAATGTAGGCATTACACGCAAAGTTCTCACTTAAACTCATAAGCTTCACCAATAGCATTCGCAAACTTCTTAAACCAAGTTTATAGCGGGTCAGTCAGATCATGACATTACCGAAAGGTAGATATATCATTCTTCCTGTAATTACATAACAAATTAAGCTCTTCCAAGAATTAATCAGTAGCACGTCACTAGAAACAGAATTCCAAGTGAAAGTATGTTCGCAAACACCTGAATACAAAGTGAATACTAAATTATGGTAGTAAACTATTTCAGAGAAAATCAACCACCTTAACTCCAATGCATTAAAGTAAATACGCACTGTTGGACCACGGTTGCATACATATAATCACAATTGAACACCATCTAACTTCCTTGGATCATTCTTCATCAGATTCCATGACAACATTCTTCAAGAGGACCTAAACTCAACGTCGTATTTACACCCTCGAGTGAATCCAACATACAGCAAGAATTCAAAGCTCTCGATGCAACCAACAATCCAAACCAGCAGCATTCGTGACTTAATCGAACCAGGAATTCAGTCTTTCAGCCACATTAGGACAGCACCTATACTTTAATAAAGCGCTCCTCTCAATTCCAGAACACAAGCTCTTTCAAGTGCCAGTCGCGCTTTCTCAGAAAGAAGACACCCACTTTCCCTAAAAGAAAACACCCACTTTCCCTCAAACTTCTGAACAATGTGATCGAACTCTGGCACTGCTCGCTGTATACTACCGAAGAGAGCAAACAACCAAACTTGGTGTAAATCACACTCACCAACAGCATTCATGAAGGTCCCAAACCAGAACACCATTATACTCATTCAGCCATATTCCAACATCACCTGAATTCGAACTTATCAATCATCGATGGATCCCAGAACAACAGTAAGCAGAAGTGTCTCACCAAAAGAAAAGAACCATCTGAGGACAACCTGAGTATGGAATTCAGCCCACTGCATGCTTCAGAAGCCATTGAACGACCAAAACGCAACCAGCAGATGTGAAAACGCGCACTACTATACAACACACATCAATGAGAGAAACCATGTCGGCTGATTACGTCGTCATTTATACAAAAAAACCTCCACGTTCAGGAACTGACTACAACCGCCATGCAAACCAAACCAATTAACGCGGGCGACAGGAATTTCATGAGCAAACACAGGGGTAGAAAAGGCAGTGCGGCGGGCGCTCGGGGGAATGAAGAGGATCGAAGATGGGTTCACCTTGACGGAGTGGGGCCTGGCCACTGAAGGGATGAGGCATGAATGAACCGAAGCGATGAATGCTAGGAGTAGAGCGAAACCGACGTCGTGTAGGAAGAAGTGGTGTGGAAACGGAACGTACGACGGTTGCTGGAGACGCTGTCGTTCTCGCTACCCGAAGGTGGCGACGGCGACTGGGAGCCTGTTCGGATTCTTCTTGAGGTTAAACTTTTTAATTTTTTCCGGTGCTGTTCAATTAACTGTTTGATTGTGATTCAGGCCGCCGCAGTCGAGACTGGAGACTCACAAAGAATGTCAAAAAGGCCCCAAAAATTAACCTCGGTTGATACCCTAGGGAAGATGCTCGACACCCCGGGCAACATTCTTTATACCCTAGAAAAGATGCTTTATATCCTAGGGAAGATTTTCACCCTGGCTACATTAGCTAGGTAGTTTCTTCGACCGGGTATTAAGCTGTATTCATACCAGCGGTCATATTTTCTAGGGGGGAAGCACAATAAAGTGGACCACAAAGTGCAATATGTGACCATTTGGAAGTGATTATGAAGTGTGCTGTTTTTCAAAGCTCAAATCTGAATTTGAGCATTTTGGTGTGGTTTTGAGCATTTAAGTCACTTTTTAAGGTGTCATAAGGTATCTGATTCCCATCTCTATAAAAAAAAAACATCTTTGATTGAAACTTAATTTGATCACTAGTTCTAAATCATGAAAATGAACTTTTCCAAAGTCTTAATTTTTTCATTTAGTGGCCTCTATTGTCTTTAGAGGATGTTTTTTCCAATTTGAAAAACAATGTTCGATGAAAAAAAAGTGACAAAAAATATCGCTGAAGTGACCCTCTTAAAAAACATCCTGGCGGTACTTTTGGAACCTTAAACCAATTAATGAGTATATGAATTGACTATTTTAGAATACATCTTAAACATATAGAGGGCACCACTTCAACAAAAGTGATTTTTAGATAGTTTTAGATTCGTTTATAGCCACTTTTTCAAATGACTACATTCACTTTGCTTGGGTTTGAAGACCTTATACAATAACTTTAATGTGTCTACT